>CM052888.1:20714106-20789354 GCA_028534135.1 Potos flavus
CATATCCTGTTAATTGGGATAGGAAAAAGGTGAGGGGGCTTAGTTAGTGACACTATAAGCCCAATTATCCTTATCTTCCAAATCTCAAAGTTTGAAGGAGAAGGATGATCTTCAAGCAATAACCTCTAGCCCACTAGCGGTTAAGAACATGGCTGAGGAATAAAGCATTTTGGAAGAAAGAGGGTGGGAGATGAATGTTTAGATATAAAAATATATCTCTATCTCTATCTCTATATCTGGCACAGTGATGAAAAGCTAAAAAGTAACAAATAAATAAAGTAGGTTCAAGTCCTTGTTAGGCCACTCACAAGGTATATGATCCTAGGAATGTTTCTTAAATTATTTGATTTCAATTTTTTTTTTGTATTTTTTTTAAATTTGAAACTATTGATAATAATAATAATAATATCTGAGATGGTTTCTCTGAGAATTAAATAAAATGACTTATAAAATATTTAGCAGAGTTCCTGGCATTGGGTATTACTAAATAAAAATAAATGGTAATTCTTATTGTATTAAGAGGTTAAAGTTTTACTTAAAATTCAATATAAATACATATGTATAAATATGTGTGTATACATATATACATAACAGCCTGAAAGAATACAGAAAAAATAAAATTATCACTTATAGTAGTTGGGCTATACATTTTCTTTTATTCTTTTATTTAGGGGGAAGGAGAAACAAAAGTAAATGAACATTTCTTTAAAAACCAGTATTTAAAAAAAATTAAAATAAATAAAAACCAGTATTTTTAAAGCAATTGAACATTCTAAACAGTAGCAGATAAGAAGCATGTGTTTTGTGAAAAAGCTTACATCCATCAGTGGTATTTTCTTTTGGAGGTAGCATGTAAATATTTTTAGTGTTTAATCAATATTTGCATATTGATTTTAATTGACAGATCTATCTATTTACTCAGCTTTAGCAACGCCAAATCGAAAGTTGGTGTGATTTCTGAGTTATCTGTCATAAAGGGACAAATTTGCTTTTAGCCAGCTGTTGGATTCCAATGACTACTGATTCTTCTCATTTGGCATTGTACATATCAATATCTCCTTGGAATCTCAAATTCCCGTCCATTAAAACATTAGGATTAGAGTAAATAGGTTTCAGAGTCTCGATATGCCATTCTGTTTTGTTTTTCTATACTCATATAGAAACAAATGACAAATCCCTTCCTATATACCATCCAAGAGAGAAGCAAGGAAGTGGCTCTAGAGAGGGATAGAAGCAAAGAGAATAAATAAAGGTCCCATAAATCATGCATAACAGAATGTGCTGGTAAAAGGCATCTGGGTGAGAAAATTGCCCTTAGTGTGGGCAGGATTTGAACTTTTGTGCTTTGCTGTAACATCAGTGTCAAGTCCCAAGTTCAAAGAAAGCATAATCCTTCCTCCTCTACTAGAACGGTCTAAAAATGTGTTAAGTAATGGAATTGTCACTGAGGTGTAGAGGTGTAGACACTCCAAGGGGTTCCAAGATATAAAGAAATAAAGTTGACTTAGCCAAAGGCCAAAGACAATGGTGACTTGGAAAAGACTTCCTGAAATTCGGTCTTAGAGCTTTCCAATGTATGTGAAATCCAGCCATTCTTTTCTTCAGTCCAAAATATAACAGTGGTGTATGATGGAAATAGAAGAAGGGGAAAAGGTGAGAAGGTCCTGATACGAATGTTCCCTGGCTGTTGGAACACACTGATCCCACATTAGAGTGGAGGTTTTCTGTTGTTATCTGTTGGAAATGTCCATATATTGGCTATTTCATTCACTCAACAAGGACTGACGGAGCATCTATTATGTTCCAGATACTATGCAAAGCATTAGGGATACAGATACTATGAAAGACTAAAAATTTGTAGAAGAAAAGAAGCTAACAAGCATAATTACACTGACCCATTGGAAAAATTGGGAGAAATAAAGATTTTTTGAATGAGAAATTTGGAAAAGAAAGGGGAATTGGGGAGATTAAGGGTTTTTGCACAAAGCTGTTATTTTGTAGTAATAAGAGAGAGATCTATGCTATAATGGTAGAGACAGTAGTCAACCCAGGCAGTTTGCTCCAGGATTCACGTTCTTAATCACTCTGCTATGCAGCTTCATGGCCATCAGTAGCTGTCATTTTAATAATAATAATAACAATAGCTAAAATGTATTGAGCACTTATATGTACACTCACTCTCAGTTGTCACATTTAATCCTCATTACAGTTTTATGATGTAGGCATCACTTTAAATTTTACTTTACAAACAACAATACGTATTAAGAAAGATTAAATCATTTGCCCAGGGGTCACAGAGCTGGAAGTAGCAGATCCAGGATCCCAGCCCAGTTCTGATTAACATTAGAAATTATGCTTTTAATCACAACTTCTATCACGCTGCTGGCATGTCGCATAAGCCATTTCCCCTCATAATCTATGCCTCCTTCCCTCACATTGAGCATATGTTTGGTGGATATTTCAAATTTTGATTTCCAAATGAGCCAACATCTTTTTATAGAAATATTAGTTCAACTTTGAAGCATATAATGTTATTTGTTATAAATTAATTATGCTATTTTAATAAAAATACATTTTATTTTGACTTTTTTTTCAATAAAGCATTATGTGAATGAGAACTTCACAACCTGTTAATGTATGTATATGACTCCTTTTGCTTTGAGTCAAGACCAAAAGAGGCTGACACGGGTCACTATGAATGGGTGAGGAATAGATAGGCTTTTTTTTTTTTAATAGGCTTTCATCTGTAAGCCATACTTGTCAGCTGTAAAACAGAAGACTGTCCAAAATCCCCTGCTCCAGCCATCACTGGAGTAGCTGATGTCCCTTGATATGCACCTTGGATCCTCCTGACCACCTCCCCAAGAAGACTCTCCTGATACTCATAGTTTATTCAGTTTCCATCTTCCCCACCTAAGAATTCTGTTAGCTTTGTCTGACTGGTTCCGGGCTGCATCTCCAGCACTAACATGTAATGTGGTATCTTCAAATATGCTTTAAATCCAATCAGGTCTTACTTCTTTCACATGATCATCATTTCTCATCTAGTCTCTATTTCTACTCTTACTCAACAGTCACTATTCTAGAGAGTATTCAGAGTGATTTTTTTTTTTTTTTTTCCCCTTTTGGTAAGTAGGCTCTATATCTAATATGGGACTTGAACTCATGATCCTGAGATCAAGAGTTGCAGGCTCTATTGACTAAGCCGGACAGGTGCTCCCCAGACTGAATTTTTAAAAGCACAAAGCAAACCACGGCATCCCCTTAAAAGCCTCTACTGACTTCCATTTGCACTTGGCATAACCCCAAGCTTCATATGTTGGCATAAGCATAGAGAGTACCCTTGTTCCTCTTCAACTACATATTCTTTATATAGCCTTTTTTCACAATGTTCCAGTCATTTTTATTCCTCAAACAGACCAAAGGTATAACCTCATCTCCAACCATCTGGCCCTGCTGTTGGCTTTGAAATACTCTTTCAGATCTCCACGTGACTGGGTCCCTCATATCACCCAGAATACAGAGTTTATTTCACCTCTCCAGAGAGGCTTTCTCTGACAACTTTCCTAGATTCTCTATCCCTCTGCTCAGTTGACCTTATTTAAATCATACATGTTTTATTAACTAAGCAAACAAGATAATTTTTGATAGTGATATTTCATTTCACTAGCATGTGTCCTCTGAAAACTGAAAATGTATCTATATTCTGCGCACTTGGAGTTAAGGGTTAATAATGCCTAGCAAACAGAAAATATTCAAATATTAATTGAATTACTGACATAAGAATGTTAGTGTATCCTAGAGGGTATGCCCATTTGAGGTATCATCAGGTAAGAGGCCCAGGTGGATAAGTGGTGATGGACGTTGGTAATGTTTTGGCTTCATCAACTTAATATATCTTTTGGGGGAATGCGGGGTACTACCTCTTTACCCAGTTTACTTGGCTCTGTGTGGGCCTGTAATACCAATTAGTCATATTTTACCTCCTAGGAACATAGATCTGAGGGAGACACACAGTTACAGAAGGCATTTAAAAGTAACCGTTTGGTGGAAGTGAAAGCAGCAGAAACTCATGGATAGATTTCGTCAGCTAGCCAGTATCTTCTTTCAGGTGCCCTAACTTTTTAATGCATGTCTTCTACCTGTGAAAGCTTATCAGAGTTGCTTTCTGTTGCCAAGAGACAAAAGACTGCCATATATTTGGGAAGGATAGGACATCAAGAGCTCCAGGTAAAGCAGAGGAATTGAAGTGCCAGGAAAGTTGAGTTAGAGTAGCAGGTGGACTGTGACAATTTTGTTGGTGGTGTTCCAATGACTTTAGCAGATGTTTAGACAGTTTAAGTAGGATCTGTGCATTTACGAACAAATCAGGTTTATTTAAAGGGGAAGTATGGTAGTAGCCTCCAGCCAGTGTGCCAGATATGCTATAATATTTTTAAAGAAAAAGAAAAAATATGAAGAAGAAAACCATTTCTTACTGTTTTTCAGTAAGAAAAACATACTGTTTTTCATTCTGTTTTTCTATCACTCTGACATTTTAAATATTACTGCTGAGTAAATTTCTCCTAAGGTATTTTATTTACATTTTAAATAGCAAAAGCATGCAAATATCTCTGTTTTGCATCTCTAAGAGTGTATGCTACACAATCAACTTAAGTTTCCTTGGGGCCCATCTCCAGCTTCTCTTCTCCTCAATATGTGCATATTTCCCACAAAGTCTCCATGATTTGGGTCATTTGATTATTGACACTTAATATCTTCATTCTTCAAATGGGGATTTGTTATAAGCAGATCCAGTTAGAACAAAGGCAGTTTCATTACACTGGATAATTAAACTTCTGGTTATAATTGTCTCCATTGGGAGCCCACGAAAACCTAAAGCAACAGAAATTTTTAAAGGCTATGGATTCCCTTCTATTAATTGAGAAAATGTTTTTTTTTAGCAGAGAAACTTCCTAAATAAAAGAAAATGTTTCCTTGTATTGCACATCCATGAAACAATGGTTTTCCTATTTCTTTCATTTACCCTCTTATACTCTTATTCATTGTTTACTTATTCTCCAGTTTAATCTCATTAAAACTATTGTCAGGCAATTAAAATCACTTAACAAAAAAATACTCTTAGTAGATAAATTTTCCTTTATACATATGCCTCTCTCTGTAATTGTAATATGGGAGATTATTGACCTTCAACATCAATAATAACAATATTTGTATAGTGTTTTCTGGTTAACAAGGTGCATTCACTTCTATTTACTCGATTACGTGTTATAATCTGAGTTCACTTTCAATGTGTTCATTTTATAGGTAGTGAAATAAAGCTCAGGAGTTAAAGGACAAACCCAGGGTCGTGTGGTTAGCAAATGAAAGAGCAAGGTTTTGAAGCTAATTAAGCCTGGTCCATCTCAAAGTCTATATTCTAAAATCTAAAATCTAAAAATCATGGGAAAGTTATGGTTAGATGAAGCTAAAGAGTATTTGGGGAAAGAAAAGAGTGGCCAATAAGGCAATCCTCCTCCTCTGATGTGGGAAACAAAGGCGGAAGAGAAATTATTAAATTTCCTTACAATCTACAGCCCACTGACAAATCCTTAAAATAGGCAGAGTGACATTCCTCTAGGAACTCAGCTGGTTCAATGTTAATACCTTGCTAAGAGCAAAAGGTAATCTTAAATCCAACCCCCAGGATCCTGTAAGTCTACCTTAAGATGTAAAAATTCCTTTGGAAACTTCCTTTATCTCCACCCCCCAGGATACATGTTGGCAATCAACTCCCAAGCATATGACCTACTGATATACATCTGAAGGACCTCATAACTACAGTTTTATTAGACAGTAAAAAATGACCTTTTTCCAAAAATACCTAGCTGCTGGTCCTGGAAACCTTGCTTCCAAAATTCTTTAGAGACTTACGCTGTCCCTAACCCCTTTCCAACTTGAAAGTATGTAATGGGCTACTCCTCATGACCCCAGTGCAGCTTTCTTTGTCCATGGGTCCTGTCCCTGTGCTTTAATAAGACCACTTTTTTTGCACCAAAGATGTCTCAAGAATTATTTCTTGGCCATTGGCTTCGAACCCTAACGTTTTTCCTACAGCACCTCCACTCTGAAAAAAATAGCTATTTTCCATTAAAGTCATCCACTGTCCTTGTAGAAATCTGATTCTGATGCTCTATTAGTAAATACTCATCTCCAAATAGACTCACGATCTCCAATTTTTATCACCTCTTACTCTTGTTACTCTTACTATTATTATTATTTTTATGGTAAGTAGGTGCAGTATTGAAAGGGGGTGTTTTCTCACAATAACCAGACACAATGATAAGTGTATCGCACCTGCATGACTGACAGGCAGATGAAACCCGGGAAGTGAGTTACTACACCCTACTCAATCATACAGTTTCAAATCTCCAGCTGCCTTTCAGCACACAGCAGCTTCTAGTGGTTCTCCCGAACAGAACAGTAATCCTGAATGTTATAAATAGGTTGTTTGGTCAAAATATTGACAACCTAATTGAAAAATATATATCCTACTGTTTCACTGTTTGCTAGCCAGTGAAATGAGACGGAAACCCCAAGGAATCACGGAAGGCTTCATATGACCTGCCACTTTGACTTATGTAACTGCATTACCCCTGTGAATGAAAGTCCTTGTTTATTTTTAGTTTCTTATTTTCCCCCATCAATTTGGTCTATGAGGCAACTGTAAACAATAAATGTTGAGAAGACAAAAAAAAGTTGTTAAAACTTTCTCAGCTTAAGTCTTCATCTGGGTTCTTCTTAAAGAGACAGAAAAGAAAATTTTCAATGTATCTTTACCTCACCACAAAGCCACATAATAGAGCAGCGTCCTTCCTACAGTGGGAAAGAAAATATTCCAGCTACTGGGGAACAAAATCAACTGTTTTTAATAGGCTGGGGCTTGGGGAGTGTCCTTCACATCTGCCGTCCTGACTGATTAATGATTAATGATAAATTATCTTATGTATATTACAAAAGTGCAATTGGTTGACTACTTGGTTTTGTCATCATAGAACATATAATGAGCACTATTTTGGGCAAAGTACTGGAGAAGATTCAAAGTTGAATGAAAATGAAAGACAGGAATACTCACTGAGTGCCTACATTGAGTGCTATGCCAAGTGGGGTCTGTGGAGCAGCACAGACACATTACTCAATTTATCTAAGCTTTGGTTTCCTCCTGTTAACTGGGGATAAACTGTTTTACTTCAAATCTTGTCTTCGACAAACACTTATACAATCCTCCTAATATAGCATCTAGCTCAGTATTTCTCAATCTTTAACTCATGGCTAACGAACCCTAAGCTTTACATTTTTTTTTCACCACATTTGTATCTTAAATTAATAATCTAAATTCCTTTTGGGCTTGGCTTCTCCCCCCAAAACTTCTTACACATACTATCCTGTAGTAGAGACTACTAAAATATCTATTCTTCTAATGAGCACTACTTGAGTTTGTAGAGAAAAGTAATATGCTTAACTAAAACAAAACAAAATAAAGCCAGACAAAAATACTACACTTAAGGAGATTTCCCAGAAGTCCCTTCCAGCCACTCCTGTTTGCACTGTATTATCCATCGTGTAGTCACATGCTCCTGCCTAACTGAATGAAGGATAGGAGATGTGGGACAGCAGACAGAATACTTGGTGGTCACTTTTTTTTTTCACACTAATTGATACAAATGTTTTCAACCTTTTCTTGAATAAATAAATGTTACATGCATTTTACTACAGTAAAAACAAAACCAACATGACCAAAGTAGGAAAAAAAAAAAAATGAAAATGAAGTATGGAAACTTGAGACCCCCCTAAAGAGAAATCATATTTTCTTTTCTTTTTTTTTTTTGAGAAATCGTATTTTCTTAAGAGAAGTAAATATAAAGAAAAGAGAAGGCTTTCTAAAAGACATTCACTCTTTCTCTTGCTTTGCATATGGAATGTGTACATAATGCCTGGAAACACATCACCCTTTGCTTTTTACCGTGAGTCAACTAAAAGGAAGAAGATTTCAATTACGTGGCAGAGATGTTGATCCTGACCTCAGTGGCCATGGAACCACGGATGTCAGCCACCCCTCCAGAATTCCCGCTGTAAGGGCAGTAAGCCTACATTTATTTAAACTACCAGTTTTTTGAAGTTGAAACTGTTCCTAATGAATACACTCAGTCCTTAGGGCTGTGCTGGATCTCGAACAAACTTCCAGTTCCAGAAACGAGTTCCAGCCTCGTTTACTCTTTTCTTTTTCTGAATTCTCCCAGTCAAGATGCCTATCTTTCTGCCCTGTTGATAAATTTAAAAAGCCCAAATAAGTACGAAAACGGATTTGATTCTTGGTCTCTTGCAACCTAAAGAGTTTAACAGAGGACATCTTCAGAGTTAGCCTAGTGCCATAGGAGAGGATTGAATAGACCACCAAATCTCAGAGTCTCATATAATGAAGCCCTATTTGGTTATCTAATCCAGAGTTTTTCAAACCCGGTTATATACAGAGTATGCTAAGGAGGGAGAGGGAGAGAGAAAGAGAGACACATAGAGATAGATTTCCTGGCTTCTCTCCAAAGCAACAGAATTTGTGGTAGGAGGAAATAGTTGATGGCAGGCAGTCTGAAAGAATAAGATACAAATTTATTTTTACGTAAACCTTTCCAGCTGAATCAGTGATTTCCAAGGTCAGTTTCATAGCTGGAGGAATTTAGGCCTCAATAAGGGAAATGACTCCCTGAGGGCCAGAGCCACTGACCCAACTGATGGCAGAATCAACATTGCAATCCTATCTCCAGGCTGCCCATCCCAAATTCATTTCCTGGAGCAACTGCCTAGTGAGGTCCGTGGAGATTTTTCTTTCTGGTTCCTTCTCTATGAGGCCCCTGAAAACTGAATAGTAGGCAACCTCTTTGCACATCCCCCATGAGTTTCTCATATGCACATACTGAGACTCATTTTTCCAGCCACCTATAAACAGAAAGTAAACAGAGGAGGAAAAATAGGGACAAATGTTCAGACCCACTATGCGAAGTATAGATCTCATTCGTTCCTTTTAGGTGAGTAACATAAGGCTCAAGAAATTTAAGAAAATTACTTAAATTCACAAAGCTCAAGAATAACAGAGCTAGGATTACAATCGAATGCCTTCAACCTCCATGTTCTTTGTCAATATTGTGCGGCTACTGATGATAGATATGGCTTGCTGCACATGTTGTTTAAAGAAATAAAGGACTATTGAAACAGGGATTTGAAATCCAAAACAGTCTTGACATTCTTTACTTGAAGGTATCTCAAAGCCAACTAATGCCTAAGTGTTAGAGTAAGATTTTAGAGTTGGTTTGTCCAAATATAAATTACATACTGTTTTTCTTCAGCGACATTTGCATTGAGCTTGCAAAAAAAAAACCAAAAAAAAAAAAACCAAAAAAAAAAACCTAGAAAAAGCAGAAGTTCCATATTGATGTTGTTTTCAAGGTCTCTAATTTAGTTTCTATTTCAAATTCTCCCCTCCACTGTTGCCCACGGTCCTCCCAACTGCAGAGAATTTTTATCAAAGCAGGATGATGAGAAAAGACACTGTACCTTAGGTAGTGATTCCAGATTCTTTCCAAATGAAAATGCTCAAATATGAATTTCTATATAGAACAAATATGCCAGGGGCAGGATTAAGACAGGACAATCAATTAAGAAAAACATCTTCCAAAGCCTCGTCTGCCAGGGTTACACAGTTGTCAATCCCCTCTAGTCCTGCACAGGATCATGGAATTATTTGATGAATGAATCTTGATTTCTCAGCTCCCAGAGAGAGTCAACCTCTGTGATCTCCAAGGCTCTGTAAGGGGAGGTATGTGACCTACCCAAGTCATATGAGACACCTCAATCTCTAGCTTTGGATAGTAAAACAAAACCTACCTGGAGATCCTGATTCTGCCCTTGTTCTCCTAAAACTCTTTCCATAGCAGCAAGAGTTTAAAAAGGTGAATCAGATCAGGTAATTTTTCTTCTCATTTAGCCCTTGAAACTTCCCTTGTCCTCTTATCTAGTATCCCACCTGTTTCTTATGCTCTGGCACACTGACTTTGTCTGTTATTCAACACATCAATGTGGCCGTATCTCAGAGCCCTTCACCTGCTATTCTCTCTTCCAGGAAAGTTCTTCCCAGATCTCTCCATGGCTGATTGCTCATGCTCAGGTCTCTGATCCCAAGTTTGTGCCTCAGGGAGACCATCCCTGTCCAGCCCACATCTTTCCATTAAAAAAAAATTCTGATAAAAATACGTAAAACAAAAAAAAAAGTTATTTTTTCCATATTTAATAATATAATTTAGTAGTAAGTATATTCACATTGTTGTAGCAATAATCTCCAGAATGTTCTCATCTTGCAAAACTGAACCTCTCTACCCATTAAACAGCAATTCCCCATTTCCTTCTCTCTTCAGCCATTGGTAACCACCATTCCACTTTCTGTTTCTGGGTGTTTGACTATTCTGGATACCTCCTATAAGTGGAATGATATAGTTACTTGTCTTTTCGTGACTCATTTATTTCACTTATTGTTAGTTCTGAAAGTTCATCTTTGCTGTAGCATGTGTCAGAATTCCCTTCCAATTTAAGGCTGAATAATATTCAACTCTATGTATAGACCATAGTCTGTTCATCCATTCATCTGTCAGTGGACATCTGGGTTACTTCCACCTTCTGGCTATTGTGAACAATGCTGATATGAACATAGGGATACAAATACCTCTTGGAGAACTTGCTTTCAATTCTTTATGCTCTGAAGTGAGCTGCTCAATCATAAGGTTGTCCTAATTTTTTGAGGAACTACCATACTGTTTTCCATAATGGCAATACCATTTTATATTCCCACCAACAGTGCACAAGGTTTACATTTATCCATATCCTTGCCTATGCTTGTTATTTTCTGTTTTTGTGAGAGCAGCCATTCTAGTGGATGTGAGGTTGATATCTCTTCATGATTTTGATTTTGATTTCCTTAGTGATTAGTGATGTTGAGGATCTTTTTCTATACTTGTTGTCCATATGTATATCTTCTTTGGAGAAATGTCTATCCAAGTCCTTTTTAATAATTTCTTAATGCCCCATGTTTAACCTACATTTGGTAAATGTAGGTTGTTTACAATGTTCTCTTATTATAATTATTGATGTAAAAATACCATTGTATATAAATATTGATTGACAATTCTGATTTTCCCCTCAGGAAAACTTTCCCAGGAGCAGAACTACAATTACTAGGTCAAGATGTATGAACATTTTATAGGCTTTTGATTCATGCTTCCACAGCTTTCCAGAAGTGATGTGCCAATTTACACTCCCACTAGCAGGGCATAAAAGAAATACCTCCACTTTAAGGACACAGGAGTAAGAGTGTCATGTGCAAAACTGAAAAAATAAAAATAAAGTTACTAATTTGAGAGCTAAATGTCCTTCTATTTTGTCTTGACTCACTAGAATATTTGCCTTTTACTCAGTGTAAATTGGCTTTCTTAACTCTGATCATGGAGAAAATGTAGTGCTAAAAGTCTTCCAAAAAGCCAAAATTCACACATCAGTCTTTTCTGTGCTTGTTTGTCATAATTATTTAGACACAGTTTCTAAAGAAAATACTGGGGTTCAACTATATCATCACTTGGAAGACAATAATGACTGATACCTTCTCAATTGAACATGAGGTCTCTCTGGTCTTAGAATAGGTCAAGGCCAAAGAGAGACTAATTATGAGGCAATTCTGAGAACTTACAGAGAATCTGAACATTACTGATTAATATTCTTCAGCAGTTTAGGATTTGAAACTTTGTGTTTATAGCACACTTCCAAATATTGTTGTAGAATTTCCTGTGGCATTATGGGAGGGATTCAAAACCAGCTATAGACAAGTCAGTGATATTAAAATATAACTTCTCTCTTAATGTCTATAAAAGTAATTCATGGTTATTTCACTATTCTCTTGGTTGTCATAATGTCTTATGCAGCAGTTATTTTTCAGCCAAGGCATTATAGAGCTCTACTCACTCTATTTCTCCATCTGTAAAATGTGATATTGACCTGCATTCATGATTCTCAAACTGAGTTCCTCAAAGTCACAAAGGTGCTGCTGTATATTCTGGGGTGGGTGTGGGTGATCTATGTAAGATCTCATAAACTGTAAAATCTTTTTTTTTTTTTTAAACAGCAAGAATCTTGGACTAGACTAGGTACGTTTCTAACTCTGAGTCTGTGGCTCTACCCTTTCCTTTCCACACCTCATTACACTTAGCAGCTAATGTTCATGGTAGTTATAGGCAATAGAGGAAAGATTAATTTCTAGTTAGTTACTGTTCTTCTTTTTTTTTCCTTTTGAACTCTAATACATATTTTCACGATACTATTACTCTTATAACTCATATGACACTGGAGGTTTTCTGACCCCTTTTGGATTGATCTATCTACTAAAGCCCCTCTTTTAATATCTATAAATCCAAAGCTCTCTAGTAGGTAGATTTCAGCAAACATATGTTGGGGAGAGAATGGGGAAGGGTAGAGAGATGCCCCCCCTTGATCACTCTGTTTCTGTACCGGCATCTGTGTTCTCTCTGTTCTGAAAAATATCAAATGAAATCATTTCCTCAGATCCCTTAAAAATCCTTTTTCACAGAAGGCATTGTGTAGTGTAATGCACTTTATGGAATATAGAAGAATGGGCTTCTGCTGGGATTGTGGGAGTTGGGACATAATAGGAAATTGGCTTACATCACAACCATAACAACTTCAAAATCCACATTAAATAGATGGTCTTTAAAATAGACCATTTTCATGGTTAGCCCACCATGAAAAAATTTAAACTATATTTCAGTCATAATTGCCTACTTCATAACCTCTCAAGATGTCATTCTTTTACTCTCTTTTCCTATTTCTCCTTTTCCCCATTCCCACATGGACTGCCAGGAAGTGAGTAGAGTCTTCTTAGGGAATAAGGAGGAATTATTCATTTCTCTGACACTCCTTCTGCTACAATCTGCTCCAGGCCCACCTTCATATACCCAAACCCAGCAGCATAAAGAGAATTTCCATGTAACAGGATCTGCTCTCCTACAAAACATTTTGATTGAAAGTAATTATGTTGTCTTTATTTTGTGTTTTTTTTCCCCTGTCTGAAGTTCTTTGAGGAAGACCCATATATGATAATGCCCATAATCACCTGAGTCACATGGGTACTATTTCATATGAGTCACATTTCCAGTATGTAGAATTTTGTGCTACTTATGATTTAAATGTTTTGTTTCAAATAGTTTTTCAAAGGTATTTTGCCCTTCAGTGACCCAATGTTTCTTTTAATAATGCTCTTCCCTGATCTCAAATGATTCAGTGTCTTAAGTGGGCATTCAACCGCTATGTCAAATCCATTTGTAAAACCTTTATTAAGTTTAACAGCAAAGTCGCCTAAGTTTGGCTTGGCTAATCTATCAATTTAAGGCTCATTAAGATAAGGAATGACAAAGCTGAAAGAGAATGCCTCTCTTTTCTTTGAAAATACTTATTAAATCAAGCACTCAGCTGTTTCTTCATTGTATGCTACTTCAGAAATGTCAGGCGAGTTTGAACTGTCAAAGCCATCAAAAATACTGCTGAATTGCAAAGGAAACAATGACTACCTAGGGAAAACAGTACATCGTAGGACCCAGAAGTCTGCTTTTCCCACAAGAAGGGAAGTAAGTTTTGAAAGGGCAAAGTTGGAGCCAACTTATTTCATTTGACATCTGCAGAAGATTTCTCAGTTGTGGGGCCATGTGGTGAGGAACAATACATTCACCACGAGAACATAACTGTCTTGTAATGACTTCCCTTGTTTCTAGGGGATCTGTGTTTTCACTGTATCCTACCCACCTGTGCCATTTTTATTTTCCCTAACGAATCAGAAGATTTCTTGTCTTTCCTCAAAACCTTCAATCACCTTTGGGCAGTGAGTTGCCCTGATATGGTGATATGATATAAAGATGGACATCTGAGTGAAATAAAATCAAGTTCTGAAGTATGGATGCAATTCTATCCAGGGATACTTAGAAAAATTACCCAGATGCTCTGAGTGTCTAGAATACTTCTGAAACCAGAGTCTGAGATAAGGACTTAGTTCTCATTGTGGACAACTGGGGATCAATCCTATTGGCTGCTTTTGAGGTACTATGTGGGATGTGTCATTCTAAAGGATGACATATAAAAGTGTTTGTTCATGATTCCTTTTCTCCATTGGTAGACACTGACCACTAAGCATGCCAATCCCTTATATGTTTGGACTGTCCGATGCATCACCTGAGCAAGTTGCCAAGAATTTGGGGAGAAGCCCTAAAGTAGAAAAACAAATATAAGGCAAAAACTTTAGAAGTAGCACTCTTGTAATTCATATGAACTGTCTGCCATGGTTGCAGCTTGAAATCAGAGGTTGGTCTGAGACTGGTGACACAGATTATCAATGTGGCTGCTAGAGTGTATCTTAATATTATATCCATTGTAAAGACAACGAGAAGCCATCTATCACTGTGAGACTTGGAAGTGGTTTGTGTCAAGTATTCACATAGTGAATTATACATGAAGGTTGATCAGTAAAAACTTGTTAACATGATAGAGTTGAAGGTCTGAACAAAGCATTCAAATTCCTCTGCTGGCTAACAACAATTGCATTTCCTTCCTTATTTCTTTCTAGCCTCTTTAATGTCATCTTTGCTCTAGCCACATTAATCTATTAAAAGCCCAGGGTCCTTCTCCTTGACAATATCTGTGGGTCAAGTCTCTAGAGCTCTCAATCTCATTGGACGCAGTGGAAAAAGGAGAGTAGATAATTCATAATTTCTGTCTATTCCATAACCTCATTTGTTGTCCAAACACTTAGAAATCTCATTTTGCTAACGTCAAACTTCTAAATACAAATATAAATACAAATTCAATGGTTATTTTCCATTTGTTTTCATGAATAGTTGGTTGAACTTGATGTAATTGGCTGCATCTTTTTCTTTAAATGTCCTAATTTCCACTCTGTGAGTCTCTTTATTTTCATCTCGCTAACCTTTGTTTTCTTTCAGGCTTCTTTCTTTTGCCTACTTCTAAATAGTAGCATTGGCCAACTTTCCATCTTTGGCTCTCTGTACTTCTCTGGAAGTCCTTTCTTAGACAACATGGGGAAAGAAGAGATCATCTAGTCTGCCGATAATTAGGAGATTTCACTCTAAACTGTCCCATACTGACAACAATGCACTAAGAGCTTGAATTAGTCACTTACTAGCTGAATCGACCAAGAAAAATATTTTATTTTATGCATGCATGTTTCTAGCAAAAGTTAAATATGTCACAAAACAATCCAGATTTTCTGCTTCTTAAGAAAAATTAGACAACCTGGCAAATGTAGGCCACCATCTCTGTACACACCAACTGGCTGCAACTGAGTGACAGTCTTCTACCTTTAGACCAGTGAGCTCCTAAAATACGAACACATATCCAATTCCCCACCCATGTATGCATTTTTCGGGCTCCTTGCCACCTAACCCAACTTTAAATAGTATGGCAAAGAGTAGAAAACAAGACAATCTTCTATATAATACATCTTCAGTTTACCATTTTATCTTCATTTTTTTTTTTTTTTACTCTCAAAGTCAATATTGTTAGTTAGTCCTTCTTTAAGCTCTGATTATCCTTAGATTCCTTCCCTTCATCTTTTCTTCCTAAGTTTCCATGTAACACTGAAATTCTTTCTTCGTAGTCTCCTTCCCTTGCTTCTATCCCGATACTACATTCTTAAAGTTTGGAATTCCTTAAAGTTTCGTTTTTGGAAAATCAGTCAATCAATCTACCTATTATCTATCTATCTATCATCTATCCATTGTCATCTATTCCATTTGTAGCTAACACTTGCAGACAGCCTGGATTAGTGAAAAGAGCACTGGATTTGGGGTGACAGATTGTGTGTCCTAATCTTTCCTAAGCCAGCAAAGAAGACCTTTGCAAATCACTTCACTTCACTGGCTCTTTGCAAATGTAGAACTTAATGTTGAACTAAATTATTTTGAAGGGCTGTTTTGGCTAACTTGTTCTAATTTGTCTGCCTTTCTTGCCTAGAAAAGCTTAGTTCTCAAGTGGGAAGATCTCCTAAGTAAATTCTGACCAGATTTATAGTGTAATTTATTGGGCTTTTGACAATCTTATGTAACTTCACATTTTCCTTCTTAATACCCTCTTTTATTTATTTATTTATTTATTTATTTATTTATTTAATACCCTCTTTTAGTGTGTATTGACAGTTCGGTTGTTTTCGACAAACATTTATACTCTAGTAAATATAACTGGGCTGATACGCTTTTTCAAAAACTCCTTTCCCTTCACATATGCCTGAGGGAAATTTTCTCAGAAGTGAAATAGTGGGTCTCCAAGGAATTGGAGTTATACTGTAGCAAACATTCTTTTTTTTTTAAATCAGAGTTTACCGTAAGCTAACAACTGCCTGTTTCTTCCTGGTTTCTCCACAAGTCAGTCCCAGCATCTGAGCTTGGAACCAATGGCACTGACCCTCTTTGCCTTTCAACTCTCATTTAAGATAAGTTGATGCTTCTGGAAAGAAGGTGATAGAAATGGCTCTCCAATGGTTAAAAATTGCATGCAACATGCCTACTGCAATGCTGAGCATAAACTAAGAACTACGTACATGTAAATTTATCACTGAATCCTCACCATCCCCACCACTACTCTTGAGGTTTATACCTTTAGTCCTATTTTACTCAATGACTACTGAGGTCCATTGCCAAATTACATAACTTCTGTTCCCCAAATTTAATAATGTTCATCTCCACATTTTGTGAAGATCGAGTCCTATGAATGGCATGGGTTGAAGAACATATACCAGTTGTGGACTTGGTAGCTTAATTTATTTGGGGCTCACTTTCTCCAGGAGACACAATAAAGCATTTGGGAAAGATCTTTCATTCTCCTTCTGTCCCTCCTTAGTGTTCTATGATTTTAGCATATTATTTCAGGGGGTTCTCTCCTGGCAAGTAAGGAAGATTCATGCCTTTATTTCCTATTAATCCTGAAGTTCTGTGATTTATTCCCTCAAGTTTTATGAAGTAATTACTTGCAAGAGCTCTTCCTTGTATGAACTGTAATAAAGATGACTTAAGAAAAACGGTTAGTCCTTGCATAAAATTATGCAGAAATTAAATTAAAAGGCAGGACATCTGTTCATTTCACATCAAGCCTTTGAGGATGTTCCCAAAGAGCTGCAGAGATTGTGATGATAAGGAAAATTAAGGTACATTTTGATTTCTATAATCGACCTTTCCTGTCTCCATGCTGTGGGTCTCTCCAATCCCTATTTTCTGTGTGATCTGGGCCAAAAGTTCTAATTGTGACACAGAGATTTCCATGATGTGATGAATCAACTGGCTCAAGAGTAATCTTTGCCTCTTCAAGCAGACTTACTGAGGAGAATAGAGGGAAATGTGTGGTTATGTAATGTAAAAACAATGAAATATAATAATAACTTTCATTTATTAAAAACTTAATTTATGTCAGGAGCTGCATTTATATTTACAGTCATTATTTTGGTAAGTCCTCAAAACAAACCAGAACATAATGACGTAAGTCCAAAGTATTGGTTTAAACCATGGAGCCATCCTTTATAGAAAAGTGCTTTTGTGTCTAACATGGGCAATAGGATCTAAAGCTTACTGAGTACCTATTTTATGTTAAATAGTGTATCAGGTGTCTTTTTGACCTAATTTATCTTTCTAAATCTGAGACGGTCCTATGAGGTATGGTATTACCAATCACTATTTTCTAGACTAGAAATATAAGACTCAGATATTAAGTCATTAGTTTAAGTTCACATGGTAATGAAGCTCTATTGGGATTAAAGGGTAATAAATAATTATATCTCTTGCCTTTTCAATTTCAGAAATAAACACAGGTTCCCAGGGCTTTACATTTAGGGGCTGAATATCTCTTCAACATGAGGACATGAGGATACAGGGAGAGTTTTCTCTAATAAGCTGGACACAGAAACACTTGCTCTTATGATCACGTTATATAATTTTCAGACAGACCAAAAAAAAAAAAGGTGTAATGATCAGAACCTATTTATGGAATTGATGTAATCTGGAAGTAAAGGCAAATGAAAAACTGCTATTGTATTTTAATATAATTAAATTGATATGATATAGCTATAAAGCAGTTTAGTTTCCTTATAGGTTTGTTTGTTTTCCTCCAGAATGTAAGGGGAAATTTGGCTTATAGTTTTTTTTTGTTTGGTTGGTTTTTTTTGGTTTATAGTTTTTTTGTTGTTTTTCATCTTTTGTTTTAAAGATCTTATTTATTTATTTATTTATTTATTTATTTATTTATTTATTTATTTATTTTAAAGAGAGAGAGAGTGGGGAGAGGTGTGGGAGAGAGAGAGAGAAGCTGTGGCAGACTCTGTGCTAAGCACAGAGCCTGACATGGGGCTCGATCTCGCAACTGTGAGATCATGACCTGACCTGAAACCAAGAGTCAGATGCTTAGCTGACTGAGCCACCCAGGCACCTTTAGGCTTATAGTTTTGTCAAACAATTTTCCTTCAGGTCGGAAAACCAATCACAGAGGAGGAGGCAATGTTTCTTGGGAGCACATAAACCAATTTAATAAGGATTTTAGAATCCTTTCCCTTCCATGAATGTAGTCTGCAGAAGGAAGCATGGGTATACCAAGGTAACTAAAATGGCAAAGTAGAGAGAGAGGATGGGGGAGGGAGAATTACTTCAGGAATGAGAGTTTACCTGCTAAGAACCCTGAGAGTTCAGGGAATCAACTGGCAATGGTCACTGTCAAAGGATTAATAAAGAAGGCATCTGGTGGGGACAGGTGGCAGCTCAGCAGAAAGGGAAACAGAGGCTTTTGGTATCAGAAAAAGAAAACACAAATAAAAACTCTTAATTCCACTCTTCCATTTAAAAAAAAAACTATTTGGTGTGTATTAATGATAATATTCCCATGTTTCGTGAGAGAAGGGATTATGTAAGGCTTTAGCCTCCATAGGTTATCCTTATATAAAATTTTGTTAAAGAAAAAGATGTCATCAAAAGTGTAGATTCATAATCTGATGCTATATATGGTAGGCATTTCCAGGAGTATTGGGAGGAGATATGTCACATTAAGTAGAAATTTTCAGAAACTATGAAGAAGAAAATGAACAAAGTATGCTGGAACAAGTTTCCCCTCATCAGTGAACCATGAGAGAGAAAGGTGCTTCCCTTTCCAGAAACACACTGTCTCCTGAGAGGCTAAGATGATCCCTGCTGTTTACTGGCCCAGAGGGGAACTCTATTCCTTCTTCCAAGGTTCCTTAGACTTCACCATGGCTGAAAAGAAGTTCCTCAGGATTGTCCCAGCCCCTTTTTCCCAATGATATCCTCTTCAAGTAAAATTTTGATTATGAGTTTATCTATCACTTCAGTTACTTGATGCTGGAAGTGTAAGAGATAAATAAATTAAAACACAGATATATAAATAAATAGAAATCAATTGAAATATAATGAGGGTGGGGGCACGGACAACATAAATTTTGTTTTTACTTGGCATCGAGTTTATGATGGTGTTACTGGGGGTCAAGAGAGATGTCCTTGAACCTTGAAGTGAGTATCCTGCAGCTCTCATAAATTTTGTTTTGCTAATACTCATCCCTATATTTTAATGCCGGACCAAGATAAATGTGTCCCAACTCTAAGTATTGCTGGGAGATCTCAGGAGCTCTTTCAAATGTGCTTGCTGTATTTTTTTCTTTTCTCTTTTTCATTATCTGCTTGAACCTGGATATCAAAAACTAACAGTAGACACCAAATGCAAAATAAATAGACATATTCACAGAGTCTAATGAGGCATCTATGCTTCTGTTATTGTTGCTGCTTCTACAGGAAATTCTCTTACATGCGCTGGGGGTCCTGCATATGGTCAAAGTACCCTTAGACTCAGGCCTGGGTCTTTGGAGTTGAAGTCCTCTCTAGATAAATATGCAATAGCTCTCTGTGGCAGGAGGATGTCTGGCGGAGCCAGAGACTACATTCTGGCTGTTGAAATCTTCATTGAGGCCTCAGAGGGCTTTGGTGTGTGGGAGCATATACAAGCTTCTATCTTCAGAGAATGGTGTCCTGGATCCTGGGTCCTATGCTTGAGTGTTAGTTCTGTTCTTGAACGGAGAGTTTGTTCCCCTTTGAAACAGATATATAGGGGCACCTGGGTGGCTCAGTGGGTTAAAGCCTCTGCTTTTGGCTCAGGTCATGATCTCAGGGTCCTGGGATGGAGCCCCGCATCGGGCTCTCTGCTCAGCGGGGAGCCTGCTTCCCCCTCTCCCTCTGCCTGCCTCTCTGCCTACTTGTGATCTCTCTCTGTCAAATAAATAAATAAAATCTTAAAAAAAAATAAAAATAAAAAAAGAAACAGATATATAGTGAATAGGAACTTTAGAATGTTGTAGGAATTTATGTGAGAAGGACTCTGATCACCACTGAGGTGTAATTAAATTCCTTGACCCTTCTCAAGCCTCTGTTTGCCTGGCTTCTCCAAACACTGCATGGAAGGCGGACCTCTTCGGCCGGGCCAGGGAGGGCATTTTCGGCTTCTGGGAATCTGAGTTAAGCTATTGTATCTAAGAGGTTATTATTTTGGTAGCCTATTAACGGACTGCAACACAAAAAAGAAGTGTCTCCAATGTTGTCATAGAACATCTTAAAGCTCTGATATCCAGAGCAGTAGGAATACTTTTTTCTCTTTGAGAACCTTGTGGCATCTGAAAACCAAGACTTTATTCCTAGGTTAACCTTGACATCTTTTATTTCTTTGCTTAGGATGATGGGTTCTACCTCCGAAAGCAGTGTGGTCCCACATGCAAGTAAATGGTACACAGGTCCATCATAATTGTCCCATTCAGGCTGTTCTTGGGATCTGAAAATATCTAGGCACTGTGACAGCACAAAAGATCACGTTTTTCCAGATTCTAGCTAAAGGTGTAAGGTGTAAATAGAGGAAGAGATGTATAGAGGCAAGAGCTGGAGTTTCCAGAGTATACACATGTATCACTGTTTTCAGCATTACCTATGGAAAGGACACATGTCTATGGACCCAAATATACCTTAATGCTTGACAGATGTAACTCCATAGTGGAGATGAAAATCCCAGGTTCACAGAGCCATAGCAATTGCAAAGTAATATCCCTGAACTAATGCCCTTTGTTCAGATTCCATCCTTGCCAGCCCTCTCTCTATTTACTATTTACCACCCTATCCCAATCTTCTCCCCTGCCAAACACGTGCTAACCACTTATGTGGGTAGAGAGGATACAGCAATGAATGAAACAGACCATAAAGCTCCTAGCTTCCTGGAATTTCCATTCTTGTGAATGAAACAAACAATCAAATAAATATATAACGGATTAGACTGTGACCCACACAATGGAAAAGAAGGAAATATTGGAAGGAGGATAAAGAATACCAAAGGACAAGGGCTGCCATTTTATGTGCGGTCATCAAGGAAGGCCTTGCCAACAAGGTGGGCATTTTAACAATGATCTGAGGAAGCAAGGAAGTGATCTTCCTCACTGGGGAACAGAGGAAGAAGGGAACAGCAAATACAGAGACCCTGAAGTGGGAAAAAAGTAGAGCATTTATGGCAACTGAAGAAAAAGAAACACGGTGTCATTGAGGAGAGGTGAATAAGAGAGTGGAAGAAAGGGTGGGAGGTCAGGTCAGAAAGCAGCTGAAGGCCACGTCCTGGGGGAGCATTTGACCATTGTAAATATGCTGCTTTTTTACCCCAAATGAGATGAGATTTTGGAGTGCTGAACAGTGGAGTTACATGATCTAATTTACATTTTACCAGGATCATTCTTTTCAGGATCAGACACAAAGGCCACAGATAAATGAGGTAGGGGATAGCATGGGAAGGGGCAATAGAAGTTTTTGTTATGGGAAAATTAAAAGCATTTTTATGTGAGCTTGGAGAAAATCCACTAGAGAGGAGTATTAGAATGCAGCAAAGAAAAATAGGAGGATTGCTTCAATGATGCAAATGAAGAAGAGAAGGGATAGGATTTAGTAGATTGGTGAGAGGACTGATTTATATGAGAAGCAAGACAATCAATCCAAATAAATAGGAGAGAGTACAGACGTATATATGGGACTACACAGAGAGGTGGATAAACAGGTTGGTTTGGCTATGTGAACATTCTATTTTCTTGGTAAAATAAGATGTAAGATTATTAGCTGGGAATGAGGACTGGGGGTGGGGTGGGGTCATATGCTTTTTTGATCACTTGGATTTTTTTCCTCCAAACTTCTTCCTTTGTTCATGTCACCCTTCATGGGATGCATCACAAATCCTACCTGCCCTATTCCCGTTGCAACTTTCGGCCATCGGTATTGTTCCAATACCCGATGCAAGCACTACACAAGTTTGCTCAGGAAAAGTCAATGGGACTTCTCCTGCAGTTATACTAAAACTTTTAACACAAAGTGATTTTTATTTTCAGCCAGAGATGCCTAACCCTCTTTAAATGTTCTTCACAGAGGCAATCCGATCCAGAATTCATATCTTTAGAAAAGCAGCTTCCTCTTTCTCAAAGCAAACCAGGCACGTAAGAAGCATTCTTGGGATAGCTGGCCCCACTAAGCCACATAAACTGGGCCATTATTACTTGTGTCCTTTTAGGTATGTTAGCCTTTAAATGGTGATACTATCATTTTAATTAAAGCTGAAGTTTCTTCAGCATTCAATTCAAAGGGAGACTGCAAGGCCCCATTCCACAATAGAAACTAAATCCCCAGGCCACGAGTAAAACAAAGTGTATGAAGGAAGGTAGGCAGATTTGGGAAGGTTTCAAAAATTGATGGTGGGAGATCATGTTACACAGGCATAACAGAGGTACGCCCAGAACTATGAAAGTTATACTCATAAAGTTCCTTTTATGAAGTCTAAGATGAGATAAAATAAAAGCTAAAAATTGGGTGCTGTCTGGAGAGTAAAAGACCTTATAGAGAGCCTTAACCTGCGTTTTTGTTTTTTTTTTTTTTTAAATCTCTGAGTGATAGGAGTAATTTAATTAATATGCCAATTTTACACATAGAATATGGAGATACTTAGATTTTTAATTGATATAGTCCTACAAAATAATAAAGTGATATGGACCAGTGTTTTGCAAGATCATCACTATTACCATTTTGAGCTAGAAAATTTGCTGTTGGAGGCTAGTCTGTGTTTCACAGTGTTTCACAGTATCACTGGCCTCTACACAATGGATGCCAGTAACAGTCTTCCCCTAATTGACAAAACAAAATGTCACCAGACATTGACAAATGTCCCCCAGAGGGCAATATCACCATGCCTCCTGTTCGAAAACCACTGATAGAGCCAAAGTGAAAGTGCCCAGCACAGTGCCTGGCACATAGCTCTTGCCCAACAAAAAGTAATTTTATAAAAATAATAAAATCCAGACATTTTCCTTTTCCCAATGCCAGCACAATAGAGCAAGGACTTTTTTTTTTTCTCAGTAAAGTTTTCGTTTCAACAGTTTTTAAAACTTTATTGAGAAATAACTGCTAGATATAATCGCATATATTTAAAATATACAGTGTGATGATTTGATATACATATTTTATAGAACAATTACCAAGATCAAGATAATTTACACATCCATTACCTCACATAGTTAACTCTTCTGTGTGTGTGGTAAGAATGCTTCAGATCTGCATTCAGCAACTTCCATGGATGCAATACTGTGTTATGAACTATAGTCACCATACTGTGCATTAGAGCCTAAGAACTTCATTTTATAATTGAAGACTTGTACCCTTTGACCTACATCACCCCATGTCCCCCCTCCCCAGAGGCCCTGGCAAACCTCATTCTATTCTCTGTTTCTATGAAACTGAAGTTCTATACAACATGTCAATATTCCAGTAGATTATTTAGTGTCTACCTCTCTTAGAGACTCATCAATTCTTGGATAGTGTTCCCTTGAACCTGGCAGGTGGGGCCTATATTTGGGGCTTTGTGCCTCAGGGGTCTCCATACTTTAGAGTACCTTTTGAAATTTTCTAAATCCCCCTCCAGGACCTCGGAGCCACCAGACTGGCAGTGACAAACGGTGTCATAAGCCTGGGCCAGAACATACGTCGAGTTCAGTGCTCGGGGTCTTGCATGCTTTGGGGATGGCCTTGTTTGGGTACATGACAAAATTAAATATAGGATCCTTCAGCTTGCTTGTGCCCACTTCTCCCGGGAATCCTCTCTGGGGTTGTGTTGGCCGATTACTGATACAAACTTTATTAACAGATTGACACAATTACCAAAATTATCAGATAATATGTAAACCAGAGGTTATTCATCTAAGTGACACTGCAAACTTCAAAGTGTCTCCGATGTCCCTGAACAAATCTGAGTATGTGTCCAAATGTAAATTACATAAATTATTCTTGGGAAAGTGTTTATAGATTTCCTCTGATTCTGAAACGATCGGTAATAGAATTTCCATGACAGCCTTGGAAAACATATTCACATTTGGAAAACCTGAGTCCACTTTGAGCATCTAGGTACTTATATGTTAACCTTACAAAGGTGTTTATCTTCTGGAAGTTTTAGTGATTTCCAAAGTTCTCTGCAAAGGCTTTTAAATTTTATGGCTAATTTGTGAAATACACAAAGACTTTGACATTTTTGAAGGTAAGTTAGCAGGTTTAAAGTTGCAATACTCTATTTTTCATCTCGTTTAAATCTCAGAAAAAACCTTAGTCTGATCTCTTTTTTAGAAACATCCTTAGTCTCCTGTCCCTTTTTGAAAAAGTCTCACTTTGATACAGGTGGCCTTACAGAAAGAAACTCACTGGCATATTTTCCTGTACCTCGTTGCATATCAGATCTGTTCTATATACTTACTAAAGGTCTTTACTGGGCCAGATCATCTTTGCTTTCTTGAATTTTAAATGTTAACACTTCATTAAGGGAGGTTTAATTAAAGTTCTCATGCTAGACACTCTGTGACAGTTGGGTATTTGTACTGCTTAATCCATGACATTCTCTTTCAATACATGTACTCATTACGTGAACAATGTGTCTTGGCCGTATAGCATTGTACAATACATTCAAATTTCATTAGTGTTCCATTACTAAATCTGTCTATTTCTACTCACCCATTTTCAAAAAAGCACTTTCTTTTTAATCCTGTTGATGCCTGTGTTCCTGCAGGACTTGCAATGTACTACAGTCAACATGGAAATGAGATATCAAAAAATTTCGGAGCTAGAAGGAAAACTAACATTTATGAAACATCAACTATGAGCCTAACAAAAATCTCATTTATACTTTTGGTAGTTTTGTGCTGTTGTTACCAGCAATCCCATTTTAAAGGTGAGGAGACTAAGGTTCAAAGGAACTGGTTATTTCTAGGTATAGAAGCAGAACTCCAATCCGTAAGTGACCAAAGCACAAACTTTTTCTCAGGTTATTTTGAAATATTTTTGAAATATTTCAAAATAGAGCAGAAAATAATAAAAGGGTCCTCGTTGGGGAAATAAAGGTCAGGAACCACAGGACCATCTGGCTGTGGTCTTCCAAACCCACAGAGTTTATTAAATAATAATAGACTACCTATTTATTATTAATCAAAAACATACAACCCAGAAATCATAACTTTTGTTTACATGAGGAAGCCAAAGTTATCAGGCTTAGTTCAAATAAGAGCACCCATATTAATAAAAATATGAGGATGCTTTGTCTCAGGCAGGGATTTCCCCAGTTTTATCTATGATTCATAATAGATTTTTAAATCTATTTTTAAAAAATAGGGTAAAGAGCCTCATTGTTATCTCTGCAGACTTGTTTTGTTTTGTTTTTTGAAATTTAGGAACTTAATTTGAAATCAATGGTTGGTTGACCTTCTACTTATTTGAGTAAATAAACCTTATTTCCACTAAATGCCATAAAACAAATTAAATGGACAGCCAGAATTAAAACCCACATATTCTGTCCTGGTCCCTGGCCATTATTCTCATGATTACATTGTCCCTTTGTTTCTTCTTTCATGACCCAAATACTATCTAACATATTACATCTCTTTTATTCCTTTTAGCCTCACCTCCCTATATACTTTTTTTTCCCCCATGAAAGTCTTAGTATAAAATCTAAGAGGTCACAGTACTAGAGAAATGGTATAACTAGCAAAGGGAATCCTAGATGTTTATTCTGATTTTGGAAGAATGAAATCTGCACAGAAGACAGCAGCACCAAGAAATGTAGGAGATGCAGAGCTCTGCAAACATGTTTGGAGCGCCCGAATCAGGCTGAGCCACAAGTGACTATCCCTTAACTGTTGAGTTACATAAGCCAATAAATCTCTCACCGTCTTTTCCTTTCTATTTTATTTTTATAAACTTTCTTAAATTAGTAGACTTTTTTAATTCATTAGAGAAGGATATCTTATTTAAACTGCCTTAAGCAACATGACTAAAAATACGAACCATGAGAGACTGTGGACTCTGAGAAACAAACTGAGGGTTTTGGAGGGGTGGGGCATGGGGTGTTGGGTGAGCCTGGTAGTGGGTATTGAGGAGGGCACGTATTGCATGGAGCACTGGGTTTGGTGCATGAACAATGAATCTTGGAACACTGAAAAAAGTAGGACTAGGTTTAAGTGGTTTTTGGAACTTCCCTTCCCAGATTTACTAGACTGTATACTTTGAAATGAATCTGAAGAGTACTGCTCTGATCATGTCTACCATGTTCAGACTGATAGCTGTGGACACAAAGGATACCATGTTTGCCTAAGCCAAGTCCCTTCATTATACCTACAACCACTGTGATTGGCAGTCTCAAAAAAACATGTGAGGTGGGCAAGAGGTAATTCCTTAAGCTAAGGGAACATGGGTAAACATCCTCCATTGCAACTTTCCATGGGAAGGACCAAGGGCATTATAAAAGGTCCTCTCTTTGACAAAGGTCATTTTCACAGCAGAATCTCTCTTTGAAGGTAAATCTGCCATTTATCTTCAAATGGCTCAGTATAAAATTCAGTAACCCACATTTCGCTTAAGGTCAAACTGTCCCTAAAAATAAAAGCTATATATTTTATATCCTTAAGCAGTCGGAACCTAGAATGTGTGTCTTTTTCTAATGCAGCAAATGGAAAATTGCTTGGCCTGTTCTTTCATGTAGCAATGATCATATCGATGATACCTATAATATCAGTATCAATGCACCTTCCACAAGAGGAGCATCAGAAAGTCTTGTTTCCACCCTCAAGATATTTTATATATTTCTTATTGTAATATTAGTTTAAGGCATAGAAAGGCCAATTACTTAGGTGAAAATCAGCCTCTAGATATGATTGCTGGACTGCTTACTTCAGATTCTCTTGGAGTGACAGGTAACAAGGAGATTATGGTCCTCTGTCCCTAAATTCCTAGAGGAGTAGGAGGAAATAATTTGCATTTTAACAAGTACCACTGTATACTAAGCCTCTGGGATGAGAAATAGTAAAATAAGGTACAGGCTAGCTGTACTCCTCTACTTTTAATCTTTTCCATATGTTCATTTACCTGTATTTATTCATCCCTGTATCACTAAGAATCTAAAACAGCCCCAGGCATTTGATAGGAGTTCAATAAGATGTACTTACTTTTCTCAAAGAAGGAGAGATTGGCAAGAAAATCAATGATTATAATGCAAAAATCAAGTGCTTAGATGGAAGAAGTAGAACAGAGAAGCAGAACCTAATCAAGTCTCAAGAGGTGCTACGGAGTATTTACATAAGAAGATATGGGAGACAACTCACAATGGACCTCTTACACTCCTATACATCTTTCTGAGTATGTCAAAATTGCAAGGCCCCAATTCTCATGGTTCTTGCACCCAGACCACTTTTCAGGACTGATTATATAGTTGTAAATTCTGAAAATGAGAAAACATAGTGCACAGCACTATGAGGTCCTACACTGCACCTCGTCTTCCTCTGTTAACAGGCTTGCTTACATTTGCTATAAAAGGAGAGGAAATGTACTCTAAAATTGTACTCAACAATACATAGATACACAGGCACAAAGAAATTCATTGTAGCATTGTTTGTAATTGCTTATAATCTCCTATATGTCCTTACACTGAAGAGTTGACAAAATTCAGTTACATCCACACAATGGACTACTATGTAGCTACATATAAAGAATGAAATTCTATGAATAAATAAAAAGAGATTTCTAGGATATATTGTTAAGTGAAAAAACAAAGTGTATTAGTATCTTTATCATGCTATCTTTCTGTAAGAACAAGAGGAAATAGGAAAGTATAGAAGTGTCTATTTATTTTTAAAAAATGAAGAAAAGAATCCAGACTAGTGAGATAGCTTATCTACAGGGAGTGGGTGGGAACAAAGTGAAAATAACAAAAGAAATGGGGTGAGGGATGAGGACACTTCTTTGAATATACTTTCAGTACAATTCTGACTTCTGGAACCATGTTTATGTGTTGTACATTCTAGAATGATGAGTTTTTAAAAAATTAACAAACTGGGTACAAACCACCAAATCACAAAAACAAATGAATCGAATCATATTTCAAATGAATAACACAATCTCACCAAAAGGGGAAACAGAAAATAATTTTGAACATGATATTTATAGAACTGTAAATAAATATTGAACTCTAGTTAAGAGGTTTTTTATTTTATAGTAATATAGGCTAACAATTCTGACACTACATTTTGTATTCTAGGATTAAGCAAATTCGTTAATATATTATAGATAGGTATCTGCCATTTACCTTCAAATGGCTCAGAATAAAATTTATAATTATATATGTGGGTGCGTGTATGTGTGTGTGTGTGTGTGTGTATGCACGTGCATGTATGTGTGGATGTCCATGAGTGTGTATTATAAGGGCAAGTGCAAATTACAAATAAAAGGCTTAATTCTTCTAGTTGAAAATCAGGGAGGGAAAGCCCTCCTTTTACCTTAGAGCATTTACTTTAAAATATATGTCATCGTAAGTTCTTTCTCCGTCTTTTTGAAATGCATATAAATCTTCCAAAAAGTTAAATATGACTCTTGCTAGCTTTATAACTCAGGAATGCCTTTCTCAAGAACCTGGGAACTATTTCCTCGAAATGTAATCATCAAGGAAGATAGATAGCATCCTTATCTCCCAGTTTCTGTGGTGGGGTAAGGAGCCTAACTTTGGTGGTCTCCTTCATCTCAATGTAAAAATAACTCTTGTCATAAATACATGAGGAATTTGTTTTTCCTTTAGTTAAAGCTAATTAGCTAACAGAGATGGTCATCCTCATTACCAAGTGAATTTAGTATGAAGCATGTGTAATTAATGGTGCTGTCAAGTCTTCATCCTTGAGGACTAGGTATGGCTTATCTTGAGAACACATACGCAATGGGTTGTATCTCCTTGGCTATATGAAAGGGTGAGATTTCTATCTGCCTAGGCAATCTCTTAGCACGTTGCCTGTGATGTACATCACATTCTGGTTGCACGCTTATTCAACAATACAACTGTCCTCTTTCTGAGGAGTGACATCAGCAAGATGGCCAGAAAAGACATCCTTCACTTGTGTTCCCCACTCAGCTACAACAATTTAGCATCCACCCATGGACAAAAGTGCCTTTGTGAGACCAATGAGATCCACGGGGAGTCTCACTTACCTGTACAACAGGTAATAAGGCAGATGGACCTCAGTCCTGGCTGTGGACTCTGCAGCCTCTGACTGTAGCAGTCTGGGGGCCCCTGAGGAGTGCTGTCTTAGACTATTACCCACAGACGAGCGAGCCTTTGCAGAAGTCCAGGAGAAGTTCCAGCACACTGTTAGAGAGAGGAAAAAGAACACACAAACACAAAGTTGAATGCAGCGAAGAGAGTAAGAGGAACAATCTGACTTTGCTCGTGTGAACTCTTCCCCAAAGAGGCACAGCACACTGCCGCGAAGACCTTCTTGGGCCCCCAGTTTCTTCCCCCAGGGGTAAGTGAGAGTGTGAGAGCCTGAAAGTATATGCCCCTGCTTCCCCAGCTGTGTGGGATGCTGCCAGAGACATCTGTTTCTCCCTTGCCCCAACCAGATACTGGGTACTCTCCAGAGACAGGGAAAGTGGCAGATAGGAATTTCAGAGGGCATTAAAGGGACATATTTCCTTCTACATTGGGTACACCTAACCTCCAACGGGCCCTCAGGCACCAAAGCACTCTGCCCATCTCACCCCCACATACCCCCAACCTATGGCCTGCTCCTTGTGCCAGGCCTGGCCAGCAGGGAGAGTGAGCTTTCACAGATGGCTAGTGAGCATGCAGAGAAGGCTGGCCTCCATCTACTGGTCAGGGAGAGACCACAAACTTGACCTTTAGCATCACACTTGGGAAAGCAAAAAGGAGGCTATTGGCATTGGCCCAGTGCATTGCAGAGTACAAAATCAACTCCCTTTCTATACGCTAACAAGAAAATATCTTAAAATGAAATAAAGAAAATAATTACATTCACAGGAGCATCAAAAATAATAAAATACTTAAGAATAAATTAAACTATGAGGTGAAATATCTCTAACCTCAAAATTATAAGACTTTGAGAAAGAAATTAAAGAAGTAGAAATAAATGAAAGATATTCCATGTTCTTGGAGCAGAAGAATGAATATTCTTGAAAGGAGCTCCTATAAATCATTAGCAAAATGTCCCAATTTAAAAACGGACAATGACCCAATTAAATAATACCAGTTAAAAAATGGGTACAGAGCTTAAATAGACATTTATCCAAGAAGACATACAAATGGCCAACTGGTGCATAAAAAGATGCTCACCATCACTAGTCATCAGAGAAACACAAGTAAAATGGCAAGAAGATATCACCCCATGCTTGTTAGAATGGCTATTACCAAAAAGACAAGAGATAACAAGTATTGGTGAGGATAGAAAGACAAGGAAACTCTTGTGCCCTGCTGGTGGGAACGCAAACTGGTGCAGCCATGATGGAAAATAGTAGAGAGGTTCCTCAAAAAATTAAAACTAGAACTACCATTTGATTCAGCAATCCTGCTTCTGGGTATACATCCAAAGGAAATAAAATCAGGATATCGAAGAGATATCTGCACTCCCATCTTCACTGCAGCATTAGTCACAATAGCTAAGATATGGAACTCACCTGTCTATGTATAGGTGAATGAATGGATAAATAAGATGTGCTTCTATGTATATCAATATCAACATCAATATTTATATCCACCATACTGTATTATACATTTGAAAGTTGCTAAAAGAGTAGATCTTAAATGCCCTCACCATAAAAAAGAAAGAGTAATTATGTGAGTGGATGGAGATGTTAAATAATCCTACTGTGGTTATCATTTTGTAATACATAAGTATATCAAATCAAATCATCACATTATATACCTTAATGTTATATGTCAATTATATCTCAATAAAGTCAAAAAATTCTTTTCAAAAAATTTAGGATTTCCTATGCTACCTATATTATAGGCTCCTCTCCATAATGCACCCCCCCCCCCTGCATGTGCAGGATTTACCTGGCCCTTCACATCAACCCCTAGGGTTTGGATTCAGGGTAAGATCATTGTGATTAGTATAGGATGCTTGCGTCAATTGGTATTATTAGTACTTATATTAAAAGTGTTGTGATACAGCAGGTGCAGTGAGGAGAATGCTGTATTAGTAAAGTAGAAATCATCAGAGAGAAAATGAGAAGGTAGGATTCTTGACAGAGTTTGTGTCCCACAGGAAGCTTAGAAGGCTTAGAAGGTCAGTTTTTAGAACTGCAGGCAATGGTATAGTTCTAGTAGGGACTGGGGTCTCTGATGATTTCAGCAAGAAGACGAATCAAGTATACTTTGTCAGGTGGGACAAGTTACTTGAACCGTCAAGCAGTTACTAACGCTGTAAGTCACTTAGATAGACCTTATTTCAAATTTTAGCTTTAGCCACATGCATTAGCTAACATAGTCCTCATACGGAGGCATGTTATAGAAAAGAAAACTATGTAATAAGTAACTGCATGAAGTCCAACATATTTAGTACTGTGCTTGGTGTGTAACAAATATTAATTTCAATATATAGCTAATTATTACAATGGAGAGGAAGAGGATGATTCCATGATTACCTGTGTAAGCTACTGAGCACAAAACCAAACAGAATATGCCTAAACCTCTCAAAATTCATACACAATGGTGAGAAAAATCACGTTATAGATTAGGAAGCAGACTTAGAAATGTTAATTGACTTGCCCAAGGTTACACACAATGATTGATGAAGCTGGAATGTGAGTTCATATCTGTCTCAATACAAAGGCAATATTTGAATGACATTTCACATATCTATACTGAGCTCTATCATTATTCAAGTGTTTTACGCAGGCTGTGCAAAAGTCCCTCCTCCCTCCCAAAGAGCTAACCAGAAGGGCCTCAGATTATTTGGTTTCCACACATACGCGCCCCTTGCTTGAAGCAGAATTGTTCCCTTTATACAAAATGTGCACGCTTTCTGGTCTCACAAGTACATTTGTGAGAGACACCATATAGTTCTGACATCTGTTACTAATTTGTGACTTTAGGGCTCAAAATGCTTTAAAATAAATGAAGCACCATCAGATGTGTGTGGATGAGGAAGCTGAGAAAATATAGTTCCTTTTTTCTCTCCCTACTATGAATCTAGTATTTGATAAATAGCTGATATATCAGTCCCCAACAAAAGCTTTACACATCTTTTTTTAATTTGTGGTGATTTTTTTTTTTAAAGATTTTATATATTTATTTGACACAGAGAGAGAGATCACAAGTAGGCAGAGAGGCAGGCAGAGAGAGAGGGGGAAGCAGGCTCCCTGCTGAGCAGAGAGCCTGATGCGGGGCTGGATCCCAGGACCCTGAGATCATGACCTGAGCTGAAGGCAGAGGCTTTAACCCACTGAGCCACCCAGGCACCCCAAGGCTTTACACATCTTGTCTCACTTCATATTTTAAAATTAACTTCTGACTTGGTTGTTTTAATATAATGTCAACTATTTTAAATGTAACACCACCATTACACTTTCACTAGTGGGAGTCAGAATCTTACTTTCAGTAATCACATTTGTGCACAAGCGTATGCACACACTCACACACAAACATCAGAGTAAAGAAGGATATAGCATGCTACTTTTTAACATTGGGTCAAGATAAGTTGTGTGAGGGAAAGAAGGACAAAAGTTGCCATTGTAATATTCAACTGATCCTCATATTCTCAAAAGACATGTGTCCTTTTACCTAGATTTCAGATCACTCACACTGGTCTTCATTCTTACTTGACTGAGACAAAATGACATTTCCTTGGATCAAAAAAAACTAATCCCTCCAGTCTCCCAGTCCTACTTTTTCTCCTCCTTTCTCTATTCACCTTTGTTCCATTAGGCACCCTTCTGAATGAGTGAATGGAATTGATTAGATGTTTGCCAAAACTTTAACAAAGGTGCATGTTTCTAATCAGAGATTATGACTACAGTCGTGCAAAAAAAAAAGTCACTAATAATGCAATTCAGAGATGAACACAACACTTCTTCTTTACTTTTATTAGTCTAGCTTATTATATGCATCCTTGAAGGTTGGATAGAGATGGTGGGGGAGGGAGAAAATGTTGTCTGCCTGCACACAGGTGAGGAACATTAAGTTCTTGGTATTTATTACTTTTTAAAGATTTTATTTATGTATTTTAGAGAGAGTGAGCGAGAGAGAGAGAGAGAGAGCGCGCATGCACTGGGGAATGGGGAGGGAGACAGAGAGGGAGAGAGAGAATCCCAAGCAGACTCTGAGCTGAAAGTGGAGTCTGACATGGGTTTAGATCTCTGACCCTGAGATCATGACCTGAGCCAAAACCAAGAGCAAGATGTTTAACTGACTGAGCCACCCAGGCACCCCTAATTTCTTGGTGTTTAAATGTCTCGCTCAGTGTGATCTCTTCCACTGGCCCTTCCAGCCTCTCTCTCTCTCTCTCTCTGTCTCTCTCTCTCTCATCTTTATCTTGATCTGTGTCCCAAAGACTTTCCTTCTGTAGTGTCTCAATGGGTTCTCCATTCTCTAGATCATAGTTGAGTTAGACCAGTGAGAGATATGGGAAGGAAATCATAGGGTAATAGGAGAGTGGAGTTTAGACAGGTAGTCCACTGGTGTCCTGTCTGCTGTGTGTCCTTGGTCTGGTTGTTTCATGGCCATAGCTCCCTAAGTGGCTCTCTCTCATCAACTTCTCTCAGCACTCAGATATTGACTCCCTATCCTGACTCTCTCATGCCTAGAAGTGTAATATCTCCCCACTGTTACAAGCCCTGTAGTATTGTAGTATCTATTATTTCTTTTTATGAATGCTTCTGGTATTCTTCCCAAATAGCCTGTTTTAACCTTTTCCTCAAGCTATCCAATTGGAGGGCACTACCTTTTCATGTAAAGACTATGAATGACAGACTCAAACTCATCCAAACTAATACAAAAGCCAAAAATCCTTCTTGGGGAGATCACAGTGCTATGGTCTAGTGTTAATGGGTCTGTTTGATTCTTTTTTTTTTTTTTTTCCTGAAGCAATTAGTATAGTGCCAGGTACCAAACGAATATTAAATAAATATGTAATGAATAAATGAGTCATGAATGAATGAATGGATGAATGGAGAGATGAATGAATGAATAATAAATAACTTGAGATTATCATTTAGCCATTCATCTTCTAAAAGCAAAGACATGGTTCTGCTGATATTTCTTTTTTTAAAAGATTTATTTATTTATTTATTTTAGAGAGAGAGAGCACAAGCAGGGAAGGGAGGGTCAGAGGGAGAGGGAGAGAATCTCAAGCAGACTCCCTGCAGAGCTTGGAATCAGACTCAGGGCTTGATCCCACAACCTGAGATCAGTACCTGAGCCAAAATCACAAGTTGGTTGCTTAACTGATTGAGCCACCCAGGCGCCCCCTCTCTACTGATTTTTTTTCTTTTTTTAAGATTTATTTGAGAGACAGAGAGAACGGGTGCAAGCACAGGTTGGGGGGAGGGGCAGAAGGAGAGGGGAAAGCAGACTCCTTGCTGACCAGGAGCCCAACATGGGGGCCCAATCCCAGGACTCTGGGATCATGACCTGGGCCAAAGGCAGACACTTAACTGATTAAGCCATCCAGGAGCCCCTGATTTTTCTTATAATTTGTAAACTTAACTGCCTGTGAAAGATGTAGATCTTAGACAATGAATGTCTATATCTGTGCAGTTTTTACCCTCTTCTATCTCCAGTGGTTAAGTGATACACCTTTTTCCTTGAGGCTTCTGATGTTATTTGCTTTATCATCTTCAGGTACTTATTGTTACAGATAAAAACCTTCCAGTAAAATTAAAATTGGTTTGTTTCAATTAATGCTATGAACTTCCAACTGGATAGAGCTATTTTTTCCCTTTGTTTCTATTTTTTGACATTTATGTATTCTAAGAAGTGAAGTTTGGTATTGATGTTTGATCAATCATTGACTGTCTTTAATACTGTTATTATTGGTTACATGAATATGAGTTTAATCTTGGCCTATAGGACATTGAGATATAAAGTTATAATATTTATTTAGGAAAGATGTCATAACATATGGATTTAGATATACAATAACTTTCTGAATGAATATTCAGAGTCATTTAATGGGAATAAATCACTAGGGTAAGAAAACCACTGGAAACCTCTACAGATTTATGATTCAAGTAGGTAAAATCTTGGAGCTCTTGACTGGCTCAGTCAGTAGAATGTGTGACTCTTGATCTTGGGGTTGTATGTTCAACCCCCACTTTGGGTATAAAAATTACTTAAAAAAAATAGAAATAAATATTTAAAATAGGCAAGCCCTAGATCGAATACCTCTGCATATATACTTATAGTTGTATGATTTAATATCTTCTCGCCTATATGTCTCGTATATAAAATGGTAAGGATTAAGAGAGATAAGACACTTCAGTTAGTATCTGTTGAGAAGTTTCCTAGTTATAAGCACTATGTCATTATTATTATTGATATTGTTTGTCATTTTGTTAAATTCAAAATGTCTAGTGTCCTTTGTAAAAGTTTCACTTTTTTTTTAACCTGGAAGCATTTGAAATCTGTAATTTTAACTTATTTTTTGAAAGCCATGAACACTTTTCACAGTACTTTGGCTCCATGCACTGAATAGGTTGGGAGACCCAGTATGTTTATCAAAAAAGTAAGAAGTTTTTAATCTCAAAGAAAAATATCTGGTATGAGCATTATACTTAGTATCTTCAGAACCAAATGCACACCTTAAAACATGGAATTTATGTAATGTTTCAAGCCATTAGGAATATGGTTCATAATACAATCATTAATTCATCACATTTCACTTTACAATAATTGATACCTGCTGCCGAAAGTTCCTTTTGCAAATTTTGTTTTGAATATTAAACAAAATCGTATAATTCTGTGATAATTAATTTTAACATCTTAATGATCATAAAATTAAAAAGTAAATTTCCTTTCATCGACCCATCCCACTCCCCAGAATTCTTTTAATTTATATAAAACCTATTTAACATGACCATTATGAAGGTTACATTAACAGAGGAAAATCTGGTGCTCAGAGATACTGGGTAACTTATACCTGATTACTCACTACATGGAGTCAGACATTAAACCCAAAGAATTTAATTCAATGGACTGTTCTCTTAGACTTCTCCCTATAATAGTTCCTTTTTCATGGGTTTTATGCAAATGCACTTGTCTTTATTTGTCAACACATATACTTCATTTTATAGTCTATATATTATCCTATTTTTTAATGTACCATATTTTCTTTAGATGGTGAAAAACTTTAAAATACTATAAATGCTCATCAATAGGTAACAATCAAACAATTTCACAATATTCTTATACATTACTGTTGGAAATGGGCAAAGATATCTGTAGAATAAAATTGTATTTGCAGATTTACTAACACAAAGGGTGCGTGCACTTCAAGTTTGGCAAATATTACAAAACTGCCAAATTTGAATAAATATATATTATCAGCAATGATATAGGAGAATTTATATTTCAGCATATCTGCTTCAACACTATATATCACGTAATAGATGATATTAAACATCAACTTCTTTCCGCCTATCATATTAGTTGGCTTAATCTGGAAATGTAGGGTTGCTGTCGGTTTCTAGGGAAAAAAATCTCATCGAAATACTGATTTAATACTTTCATCAATAAGTAAGTCTTCCCAGCAGGGAAAAAAAAATGCCTTACAATTTTTTATGATCACACTTGAAACTATTTCAAAATCTTTGAGACCTTCCACTGACATGTTTGTCTCCAGTATGTGATTTTTCTCACTAGTAGAGCAAGAAGCAAGCAAATATCACTTAAACACCCCTTTTCAAATAAAATAGCATAAAGTGGAAATAAATGAAGTTGCCTTTTAGACAGATGCAAGCTGTCCGCCCAGAATATGACCTTTTCTCTGAACTTTCTTCTCAAGCTACCCCAGAGGGTGGCATATAAAATAGTAAGGATTCTGCAGAAGTGTGGTGAAGATCGGGGGTCGTATTCACATCTAAGCCAGAAAGACACCAGATAGCCTCTTTACAAGTAGAAAATACCAGCTTCTAGCCACACATTTAAATTGCAAGTAAGAACAAACAATGTCTGGAAACCACACTGATATTAACTACATCACATAGCTCTGTCCCATGTCTTATATGTATCTTATGATGTATATACATGGGGATATTTTAGACTGCAGAGGCCAGTTACCACATATTAACTTTGCTTAGGGGATGTCTTGACTATATTGATTCCTTGAATTAAGTAAGACTACCTACTGAATCATATTATGTTTGTATTTTTGAAGTAGAGGAAAAACATATCTAATAAAGTGGATCATCACTATCAGCTACAATTAATGTTTTCTTTCATGGCTTCTGGGTGGCTCAGTTGGTTAAACAGCCGATTCTTGGTTTAGGCACAGGTCATGATCGCATGAATTGTAGGACCAGGCCAGGCATCTGGCTCCACGCTCAACAGATTCTGCTCCTCTCCCTCGCCCTCTTCCCCTCCCCCACTGCACACCCACTCTCTGTCTCTCAAATATATAAATCTTTTTTTTTTAAGATTTTATTTATTTATTTGACAGAGAGAGAGAGAGATCACAAGTAGGCAGAGGCAGGCACAGAGAGAAGGGGAAACCTCATTTGAGGTTTCTTTCTTTCTTTCTTTCTTTCTTTCTTTCTTTCTTTTTTAAGATTTTATTTATTTATTTTGACAGAGAGACAGAGAGAGAGAGATCACAAGTAGGCAGAGAGGCGGGTAGAGAGAGAGGGAAGCAGGCTACCCGCTGAGCAGAGAGCCCGATGTGGGGCTCGATCCCAGGATCCTGAGATCATGACCTGAGCCGAAGGCAGAGGCTTTTTAACCCACTGAGCCACCCAGGCGCCCCTCAAATATATAAATCTTAAAAAAAAATAAATAAACTTCTCCAAATTTGGAAATAAAAAAATATAGATGTGCTTTAGGCTTTGTGTGTGTGTGTGTGTGTGTATGTATGTGTGAGTGTGTATGGGGAGGAATAAAGTCCTGGTTGAGGGTAATACTATGAGACATTTATCAAACCAAGTTACAAACAAAAATAAAGACAGAATTCTGAATTCTGTGCACTGGCTCTGGGGTAGGACCTAGAAAAATCAAAACTAGTCACCTGCTCTGGGCTGATACTACAGAAGCAGTAGCCGAAATGCCCTTTTATCTTGGAGTGACTTTGACAGGTCTTGAATCTCCCTTTGCCCCTCAACACACTTGGCTATCAGAATGGAACAATTTCAAGAGCTGAAGTGGGATAAACAGTAGGGGTCAGAGTCAAGAACAAGAGCCAAAATCAAGCACAAAGGGAAAGTCCTACATTTCTCCACTTTATGAAAGCAAACCACCAGTGAGTCGAATGATCATAAGCCAGATTTAAAGCAAGAGAGTCACCTCACAGATCTGATGTCTAGCCTAGATGCTTCAGCTTGAACATTCCTAATAACACTGAAATGAGAGTGTCAAATATTATCACATCCCAGCCACATGGTATAAATATTCTGTCTGCAGAGGCTCCAGCTCCTTTGATAACTTTATTTTACTGGTTTTATTGGCTGCCCTCCTACATAGTCTGACACACCATTCCAAAATGGAAGTCATGAGCAAAACACACATGTTAGAGATGAAAATACTGATGCTTTTTTAATTGTTGTTGCAGTTGCTGTGTGTTTATTCTGTCAAGTACTATGTTCAGCACCTGCTAAAATATGCCAACTCCCAGGTACTGACTCTCTTGAAAATCCAAACTCACTTAATGCCTGTATAGACATGGGCCAAATTCACTTTTCCTACAAAATGTAGATAGTTCTATCCCACTGGAGATCATTGTGAGTACTTTAAGAGATAATAATACTATAAAAGTTGATATATAGTAAGAGCGTCCAATGGTCCAAATGTACTAAGCCCTAAAATGGGGTTTATAATAGTAATAGTTATTCTGTGAGGTAGATGGTATCATCCTCATTTTAGAAGAAATGAAAACTCAGTGTGTTTCATGTTACTTAGCCTGGGTCACAGTAAAAATAAATTGTTAAGATGGCAGACAAACCCAACTCAAATATCGATCTCCCCCTATAACCCTAATCTTGGACAAGATGCTCTATCTGTTCAACTTCCAGGATACTTCCTTGATTGTGCAGATAATCTGTATCTGTAGGGTGGTAGCTTCTGCTAGTATTTTTTATTATTATTGGACAGGAAAAATAAGAAAAAACTACCACGTCAATTCTCAAAGATAATTCTTTTAAAATATTCTCTTTTTTAAGGGTTCAAGAATATTGAATGCTTTCCATATTATCACTAAGTATATGAGTAGATATGTGGAAACAGGGTATTAATAGATATGTGGAAACAATGTAATGGCTTCATGTAGTATTAATGCACTAATGGATATGCCAAGCTATTATTGTCATTCAAATTGATAGGGCATTTTGTCTTTAATGGCTTTGAGTGTTCATCTCCTTGAGAAGTTCTGGAGTCCATGCTAGTGTTTTAATATAAGCCCTTCCTGTTGACTTGATATTTCACAACTAAAAGGAAAACGTTCTGAAACTAACATGTTTGAAGACTAATGATCAGTATCTTATTGAAGATAACTCACAATTTTGAAGCCTCTGTGTTTGTTAACTTTCAGTTGTCAAAGTAAATTAGTGTTTAATTAGGGGGTGCATCTTGATCTGTGATTTGGAAACATCTTAGCTCTACCGGGGGAATGGAGAAACTACAATAATTGTTTAAGTTAATAATCAACTTTTGCTTTTTAGGTGAAACAAGTATTTCAGAAGTGTTGGAAGAAGAGACAGAAACAGAAAACAAAAACAAAACCAGACAGATGCAGAAGTTATAACTAATTGCTTTGATCTGTTCTCATTCCCTAGTATCTAACAGCTAATCCTACATGATGAGAATGTTGTCATCCTAAAGTTATTCTCTATCAAAATATGCCAGTGGATTTATTTTTCTTGTTTTGAATCGTATCAGTCATATTATATATTGATAATTATAGACACATTGGTTAAATACAATGTGAGGTCAATCATAAAAATTAGACACATATGTTCTTTCTCCCTTCCTCCCTCTGCCTCTTTTAATCTCTCTTTTTCATTTGAGGTTTCTTTTCTTTTCTTTTCTTTTCTTTCTTTCTTTCTTTCTTTCTTTCTTTCTTTCTTTCTTTCTTTCTTTCTTTCTTTCTTTCTTTCTTTCTTTCTTCTTTCTTTCTCTTTCCTTCCTTCCTTCCTTTCTTTCTTTTTTAAGATTTTATTTATTTATTTTGACAGAGAGACAGAGAGAGAGAGATCACAAGTAGGCAGAGAGGCGGGTAGAGAGAGAGGGAAGCAGGCTACCCGCTGAGCAGAGAGCCCGATGTGGGGCTCGATCCCAGGACCCTGAGATCATGACCTGAGCCGAAGGCAGAGGCTTTAACCCACTGAGCCACCCAGGTGCCCCTCATTTGAGGTTTCTATTCAAGAAAGACTCATCTCTATTTTTGGAGAAAAGTTTCTCATTTGGGCTTGTTTTATAAAACCAAAATTGTTTTTAAAAATTCATAGAACCACCAACCACGGTATTGTTTTAGAATACTGATACGAAATACTTATTATAGAGCTTGAATGATGTTTGGATAAAATAAATCTAAGTTTGATACTTCATAACTTTCAAAAATGAGAATTGAATCTGTTGGAAACAAGTCTCCCTAAACCATCTACAACTTATGTATTAAGCAATTCTCTCATTTAGTTGACTTCAATAATTTCCTCGTGGGATGGAAAAGTTTATAAAATATTGTGGTTTCAATATTTAATAAACACATGAGTACTAATATTTCCTTTAATGCATAACACTTTTAAAAAAATCAATGACAATGAATGCATTTTCCCCAGAATGTGGCAAATATTTAAATTAATGTTATCATGATCAAAGATGCTTAAAACACTCTCCATGCGCATAAAAGTACTGTCTTGCTTTGCCCATTCAGATCTAGCTTCATGGTTGACCATTTTGGTATTCTTTCTAACAATTTAACCTTAATGAAAAGATTTCAAGACATGACAATATGTCCAAATTAAATTTTAGAGAAACATTCAATATTATCTTGGATTCAACGAGTTTGTGAATCCCAACAATAAGGGAATGAAGGAGTTTAATTATAGATAATAGTCTCTGGGAATTTCGTCCAAAGTAGTAGGGTACCAGATATTCTGTTGATGTTGAGGAAGAGGGCCTCTCTGTCAAGTGTCTGATGTATACAGACACTTGGCAAGGACTGTCTTATCAGGACTAATATGGAAATTAGGTGACTAGGGGCACCTGGGTGACTCAATCTGTTGAGCGTTTGACTCTTGATTTTGGTTCAGGTCATGATCTCAGTGTTGTGAGATGGAGCCCACTATTGGGCTCCATGCTCAATGGGAAGTCTGAGATTCTTTCTCTCTATCCCTCCCTGCCCTCTAAAATAAACAAATACAACTTAGAAAAAGAAGAAATTGGGTGATTAGATCAGGCATGTGGTCTTATAACGAGGAATTCTTATTTATTACAAAGTGAGAAGTTTCATCAATATCTGACTATGGAGTGACAGGTGTTGGTAATACAGAGATAAATATTTAAAGCTGGGCTCTTAGAAATCTTAACATCTTGTTGTGGAAACCATCAAGAAAACAAACAATCTGTAAATATCATGGTCACCAAACTAAGAGTAAATTAAGAGCAAGGGATCTAGAAGTATGCTCTAGACTCCACAGGAAATAAATCCTAAATCTGCTACATGCTTATCTGTCTTGACCTTGAACAATGAACCAGTTAGGAAAGAGAATCCATGCTAGGTGAACCCTGGGAACTTAATTTTCATGATTTAACAAAGGTATTAGAAAAGCTGATAGGACAAAAGTGATGAAGGAGACAAGCAAGAGATTAGGATCCATAGGAAGCCATTATCACCTTTATAGCTTGGAATATAAAAAGAAAAGCTAGAGTTACTAGACCTGAGGAGCTGAAGCCATTTGGCATCAATGGAACAATGTGAGTGGAGAGGCTGTTCAGTAGGCAGTGAAACCCCTAAAGGACTGTAGTCATTTCTGAAGATTCTATGCCATATAGAGAGGAGTGGGGTTATGCTGACTTTTTACTATGCCCCACCCTCCAAACTCCTGTCCAGTGCCTCCTTCTGTATTAAACAAATTGGAAACCAGTCGGTAAAGAAGACTAGGAAATACAGGTTTCAAGATATTTTCCTCTCTCCAGGACAGAGAAAGTATAAGGAAAGTATCAGAAAAAGAGAAAGATGACTCTGACTACTGTAAATTATTTAAGATCTTTGAATTTTGTAAAAGTCATTCAGTGCCTTCCCATGGCATTTAGACTAAAATACTTAGATCCTTACCTTCACCAAAACAAAACAAACGCCACCCCCCCAGCCTCAAAACTCTATGTATTGCATTCTGCATTGATTTTCCCAACATCTCTATATATTTCCCTACTCCTACTGGAATTCAGAATTCATTTTTATATCAAATTCTTCATGTTCAAGGTCTGCTCTTCCCTCTACCTGGTATGGAATTCTTCCTAGCCCTGTTTGGCTGGTTCTGTATTGTCATGCAGATCTGTTTTAATATCTCCATGCAGCATTTTTTCTTGGACCATCTGGTATATAGACCAGTCCTCTTTCCACTCAATCACAATCACATCAGCAGATTTCCATTCCTTACAAAGCTCTTTTACTATTTCATATCAAAAGCTGAATTATGAAGCTATATTTTAAAACTTAAAAACAAAAACAATCTGCTAATTCCCATAAAATATAAATTCTATGTGAGTAGGGACTTAACTTGCTTTATTTGGTATCTAAAGAATGCCTCTCATGTAGTTGATCCTCAAAATATATATTTTCAATAACTTGGATGAACAAGAGGTGCTATGAGAATATCAGTCCCACTTTGTATATGAAGAAATTGATGTTTGGAAGATTTGAATACAATGAGATATGTGAACCTACGTAGTAAATGTGTTTTACGTGCAGGATCTAAAGTAAATAATTATTTAATCAGAAGAATTTTCTTTCCTCTTCATGCCAAAGGAAAAGAGAAAGATAAGAGTCAAATGTATAAATCTGTCTCATATTCCAGAGAGACTGGAAAAATCACATCTCTAAGGGTTTGACAAATTCCGCAATGAAAACATATTTTATAACAACACTTTGAGGAGGATTCCACTGTTTAATTATAGCTTTATTAATCAGATAAATTTATTTGATTCATTTTACTATTAAGATTTACTAGGGCAATGCCTGGATGGCTCAGTCAGTTAGCTGGCTTTTAATTTTGGTTCAGGTCATGACCTCAGGGTCCTGGGATTGGGTCCTGCATGGCGCTCTGCACTCAGCGGGGAGTCTGCTTAATGATTCTCTCTCTCCCTCTCCCTCTGTCCCTTCTCCCACTCTGTGGGCTCTCTCTAATATAAATAAATAAATCTTTAAAAATAAAAAGATTTCTTAGGATTATATTGATCATTATCATTTATTAATGATAGGGATTTATTTATTTATGTTGGGTGATTTTATTATAAATACATGCATAGTATGATGTGTGATTTCTCTTTGATACCATCTACCAACTACCAGGTTGAAAAAGGTCTTGTGGTAACCTGAATATGGAGTCCTATTATCTTTTTACATTCTTACTTTTCATCTCTGGCATTCCTTCTTTACTAGTCTCCTCAGTTGTTCTCACAGAACAGGTTTATACTGGTTTGATTTTGATGAAAATATATATTCATTTTGCTTTAAAACTAATATACAGTATTCAGGGGCACCTGGGTGGCTCAGTCTGTTAAGCATCTGCCTTCAGCTCAGGTCATAATCTCAGGGTCTTGGGATGGAGCCCTACATCAGGCTCCCTGCCCATTGGGAGGTCTGCTTCTCCCTCTTTCTCTGCCCTCTCCCTCTACCCCTCCCCTCACTTGTACTCTCTCTCTCTCCATTGAATAAATAAAATCTTAAAAAAATAATAATGTACTGTACATATATTAGAAATTATGAATAACACAATAGAACTCTGTTGTTAATTTGGGCAGATGAATCAGTTTTAAATTCAGTCTGTAACTTTCTTAGGGTTAGGACCTTAAAAATATATGTATAACCTTTCTAAGATTAATTTTCTCATATCTCTACTTCTATCTTAGTGCTGGTATTAGGATTAACTGAAAAAAAGGTACATAAATCTCTGAAAAGAACCTACTGTATAATGACAACAGATAGTAATTAATATCTTGCTTTTTAAAATTTTTGGTAAAAAGGACATAACATGAGATTGACTCTCAACAAGTTTTTAGATGTACAGTATTATTAATGATAAGCACAATGTTATACAATGAATCTCTAGAACTTTTTTCATCTTGCATGACTGAAACACTATACACATTGAACAGCAACTCCCTATTTCTCTCTCCTCCCAGTCCCTGACAACCACCATTTTACATTCTGTTTCTATGAGTTTGATTACTTTAGTTACTTCATAGAAGTGGAATCATGCAGTGTTTGTATTACTGTGACTGCCTTATTTCATTTAGGATAATGTCCTCAAAGTTAGTCTGCATTATAGCATGTGACAGGATTTCCTTACATTCTATGTCTAAATATCATTCTAGTGTATGCATATGCCACATTCCCTTTGCCTATTCATCCATGAATGGGCATTTAGGTTGTTTCACCACTTAGCTACTGTGAATAAAGTGTAATAAACATGGTAGGGCCAATATCTCTTTGAGATTCTGGTTTCAATTCTTTTGGATAAATACCCAGAAGCAGGACTGCTGAATCATATGGTAGTTCTATTTTTAATTTTTTTTCTTTTTTTCTTTTTCTTTTTTTTTGGAGAGAGAGAGAGCAAGAGTTGGAGAGGGAGAGGGATAGGGAGAGAGAGAATCTTAAGCAGGTTCTACACCCAGTGTGGAGTCTGACACAGGCTCAATCACACAACCCTGAGATCATGAGCAGAGCCAAAATCAAGAGTTGAATGTCCAACTGAGTAAGCCACTCAGGTGCCCCTATTTTTAATTTTTTGAAGAATTGCCATTCTGTTTTCCATGACATACGCACCAGTTTACATTTTTACTAATAGTACACAGAGGTTCCCATTTCTCCACATCCTAACCAACACTTGTTATTTTCTGTTCATTGTTTGTTTTTTGATAGTAAACATCCTGAAAGATCTGAGGCAATACTTTCAAAGACGAACACCAACAATCTTCCCATCCATATATGAGCACACCGCTCCTCTCTTCAAGGAGTGGAGTCTATTTCTGGCTTTATAACTTGTTTGGCCAATAGAATGTGGCCATTATGACATTGCGCCAGTTGTGGGGTTAGTCCATATGGGTTGGGGAGCTTCTGATTTTGTGCTCTTAGAAACCAGCCACCATACAAAACAAACAAAAACAAAAAAAACCCAAAAAACAACAACATAAAAAAACCCCAAAAAACCAACTCATTCTAGTCTACTGGATGAGAAGAGGCCATATGGAGACAGAGTGAGAGAAATCACATGGACAAAAGCCACAGCTCCCCACCTGGTTGCCAGCACTAGTATCTCAGACATGTGAGTGAGGTCATTTTGGATTTCACTGTCCTGGCCAAGTTCACAGCTGAATGAAGCCACATGAATGACTCCAGGTGGAGTGCAAGTGAAACAGAACTGCCTAGCTGAAGTCAGCCAACCTACAGAATTATGAGGAATGACAAAACATCACTATTTTAGGTTTCCAAATATAATTTTTTATTAATATTATGAATTAATATTAATAAATAACAGATGTTGGGACTGTTCACATTCTCAGGGTACAACTGGGTCAGATACAAGGAGAATGGTAGGTGTTGGGGGTGAGAATGGAGTGAGAGGCATTTCATATATGAAAGCTGAGAACTTGGCTGCCAATCTTCTTCATGAGACTCCCTCTCTTCATGAGGAATAAACCTCAGAGTTTGTGCAAGGTAGAGAATATTCACTAAAATTCATCGTGGCAGTTCAACTAATATAATTTATGGTGTCATCTCTTTTTTCCCAATATATACATGTTATTAAGTAGGCTTTATTTGACATCTGCATTATGAAAATTAAATGATAAAATCAGAGTGACCTTTATTATTTTGCATGGGACTGCTCTCATCTGCTTATCTCAGTTTTTGAAAAGGTCATCACCAGTTGTACTATGGGATCAGTTAATAATGTATTAATATTTGCTTTGTAGGGCAAGGATTATCCACAAATCAAAACACACAAACATTATGAAAACAGAGCTTACAAATAGTTGTGAAGCAACTCATGTGGAATGGGTAGGTTATTTTTATATAAATTAGTTGCCTGGCAATAACAACAAGAGATTAATGATATGGTTAAACACTTTTTAATGCACGAGCCCTACTGAATAATGTGGTATGGTGATGGTGGAGGGGGATGGTGGTGTTGGATTGAAATTTAGACAGCCTGGATTCCAGAGCAAGTTCTAATACTGATTATAGGACTGAAAACAAACTCTTCTTTAATCGCCTTGTCTACAAATGGGGATAAAGCTCCTTTTCAGGCCTAACAATAGTATAGTTGTGAAAATCAATTGCAATACTGTTCAAAGTGTTTGTGAACCACAGAGTTCTTTATTTCAAAACTTACTCCAAACTAATGAATGTTCTTTGTTCAACAGAAGTTGTTTCAATCTTTTATCTTTTTTTTTTTTTCATAGAAACTGTGGGAGAGGCGGGTGGTGGTAGGTGGTGGACAGAGTTGGAATTGAACCCAAGTCAAACTTGGGCTCTCACTCTTCCACTCTGACTCTTGATTTCCTGAATTGAAATATGGGATATTTTTAAGGGTGCAGTGAGACTGACCTGAGGTAGAGCGTCATTCAGGTTGTTCTCCATTTCCCCTGAATACTCACAGTTCCTCCTCCACAATTTTGCCTCACTGATCCATGGTCCCACAGGCTGATCTCTACAGACTGCATAGTCTGGGTCCCCCATGCTCTTCAGTTTCTTGTTGGGTCCGGCCAATGAGGACCACTTATAGGAGATTATAGAAAGGAGGAAAGAGAGGTCAGACTGTGTACCACTGGTGCTGTCTGAGTTCCTGCAAGGCTAAGTCCCCTGAAGAGAAGAACTGCCTTCTTCTTCTCCTCTTCTATCTCTCTAACTCTCTTTGGCCTCCAATAACTGCCTTCTTTTGCTTCTTCAGGTTTCAGGGTTTCAAAGACTTCTCTCTGAGTCATCCCTTAGTGCCTTGCCATCACTTCTCAGTTCCTTCAACTCTTTATATCGCTTTAATTTGGAAATGGTTTCTTTATAAACTGTTTTGAGCATTCCATCTGTTTTCCTGACAAGACCTTAAAGCTTCGAAGTGCCAGTCACATAATAATCTCCAAAAGCTGTTAGAATATGTTATTATCATAACTGTAATATATAAGGTAGAAAAAAAAGTCAGATAATTACAAAAATGTCCTTCTATTATTTTTCTATCTAACTTTTATATTGTTTGTTGGAATGGGGGGGGGGGAAGTCTGGACATTAAATACCTTAAATCATCAGAGAAAGAAAAAACTGCCCAAATTTGTGGGACACGACTGAGTGAGGAAGAAGTCAGGGGAGAGTGTTTGCCAAGGAACCAGACAGAGATGTTGATCCCAGACATTTTAGCTGACCGTTGTGAATGACTTCGGAGTACATATGACTGCAATAAAAACACGCTATTATAATAGTTTGACCTAAAATCCAAGTTCGCATTTCACCTATATCAACACTAGACTGGGGATCAGAACAGAGGCATATCATGACCCAAACTGTCTATTCACACACCAACCCAATGTGCATTTTGGCGAGGTTTAACTACCCTTTTTGCTCTTTAGTTCTACAGTTACATTAAAATGACTTATATTTCTTTGAACCTTAATTCTTAAATTCTAATTTAAGAACCTAAATTCTTAAATTTGGCTAAACTACTCCAAAGATTTATTAAAAGTTGTAACTATCTTCATAATGCCCCCTATTCACCAGGTATGAATAATAATTTATATAATAGATATGCAGACAAATAAATATAATAATATTTAGCTAACAAGCTTATTAGATATTAAGAGGATAGATAGATGATAGTGAACTAGGTAAGATTATAGTTCGATAGCATATCTTCTCTATGAATATTTCAAACTTATTTGATTCAAATCGCTTTCTATCACAACCCTATTAAAAAAGAAACAAATCTATCTCTGTTCAAAAATTTTCTAGGCCACTAAACCATTATTCCCATGGGGTATTCAGTCAATGTTTCCTTTATGGAATATAATTTTCTATATCTTTACTTCCACCCTTCCCTAAAATGTCCATTAAATATTATCCAGAGCACTTTATTTTAAGCCACCCTATCTTGGATCCTTTCTTTTTGTTTGCATCTGAAATGGAGCAGACATCTTGTTTACCAGGGACCATAGGAAAGTGAATTCACTTATTGATTGACATTATCAAGCAGTCAGACAGACACTGTAGCAGGTAAAATTGCTTTTTTTGTGTGTTGTTGTCTGCCAAATTTTAACAGAGAAAGTGATGTGTTTTTGCCAGGCAGGGCTACTCTACAAGCAGGTAATGGGTCTTAAAAATGCTACAAACGTTAATGGTGTTAGATCAATAATATTACTACCACAGGTAAAACGCTATTACATGTATTATTAAGACATTGTTCAAAATGGAGTGACTCAAAGGACTTTGAGAATGTATGAGTAATTGCTGTATCATTGGTACAATAAAATGCTAATGGCAGTTTTGTCATATAACATGCTGTGTATATTTTTTTCACAAGATTTCATACAGAGTGGTTTTGCATTAATGCATTACAGACTAATTGCTCCATTGAAAACCCAATTGCTCCATCATAGTCTCTTCTTCTTCCTAAACATGAGCCAACGGAAAAGGCAGAAGATATTATTATTTTTCTACTCATTCATTATTTTTTCCAAAATCTCTCATGAAATGAAAGGCAAACAATGGTCCAAGCTCTGCTATTATTCTTTATTTTTCTAAATATTTAATATATTGATTAAATAAAACTGGTCTTAATACTTTTACCTGAGCAGAGTATAGGATCAAATGTCAACTCAAGAGCATTGTAGATTGCCACAAAAACAATTTCTGCATTGACTAATTGACTCCAAAGATAGGCGAACATGTTCCTTCAGTGAGACTGGTAAATCATAAGCTAGACTATTTTAATGTTTTACAATGAATTCCTTCAATTAACTTAGTCCTTCTATGTTCTATTTAAAGAACATGTATGCATACATACATGTTGAAAAGTTAAGTGGATGAATGGAAAGCTCATGAGATATGAGAAGATCCTAGATTGAAATAGTGTAGCTCTCTTTCCCAAATCTTTATACACTTGTTTATTCATTTTTATTGCCTTAAATATGTATCACTGAATTTTTTTCCCATTGAAATTCTGTCTTTTTAAAGAAAAAGATAAAGAGAAAAAGACAGGAGGGAAGCACAGAGGGAGGGAAAAAACAGAAAGAGAAAGAGAGAGAAAGAAGAAAGAAAGAGTCAGTCAGATAAGCAGTTCAAATAAGAGGGGAAAAAATCACTTAGCGAAGAATATGGAAACACAGGCTAGATATGGGTGAGATAGACTTATGTGCCTTTCAGGAAGAATTTATTCCCCATAACTTATATTCAATTCTATTTCCAGCTCAAGCAACTTGAGCACTGTATTCCTGGTATCAATTTTAGTTTGCGCAAAATACAGCTGTCTAATTGCTAACTGAGAAGGGAAAAATATATTTTTTTCCTCAAATTTCTGATGATTTTCATTGGTTTCTAATCCCGTCACATCTTTATTTTAAAAGTGCATCCCTTTTGTCTTTCTTAATAACTGGATGAATTTGTTATTGGAATAGATGGCTATTATTTGCGTATTCTAAATTATGGAGCTTATAATACAAAAGAGTACACTGCTAGTTGGTAGAAATGGGAAATGATTTTTCAACTCTTCAGAATTCTCATTCTATAAAATATCAATGTAGATATATGTCTGTTCTGACTATGAATTAGGCAGGAGCATGAAGAGACAAATTATTCCTTGGCACAGATAGTAGCCAGCTCCTGAGCTTGACTATGATCTCTGTCAGGACTCAGCTTTTAGAATTAATCAGATGGCCCATTTGTACTACAACCTTAGGTAAGGTAACCCTACTCCCAGGAATCCAGGTTAACTACAGAGATGCCCAGTACAGAAATGTACTGAAAATAGTTTCAAGTACAAACAGATAAGAAAAATCAAAATCAAAGTTGCCAAATTTTAGGAGGGGACAGTGATAACAGATATGTAAATGCAGAGAGAAAGAGATGGAGAGATGATCAATTAATCTATAAGTTAAAGTAGGCTGGCAGGAGGGCTGGCCAGCTGAAATGATGGGAATTGCCAAGATAGCACAAATATTCATAGACTCATTGTGGCTGCTGGAGTAGATCATCCCTAGGGGCCTTTAAAGATACAGAGAGGACTGGGCCCTCTATCCACAGTCCGTTTGTATTTATATTTGTTGCCATATTGATGTATGTCACCTTAGTCCATATCAAATTCTTTCTGGAAACAGAAAAAATACATTTATAATCAAAATGAGAATACATCTATAGACTTTAGTTATTATCAAAGTTGGGAGAAGGAGAATTCATGAACTAGAGGAGAAATGACTAAGAATGGTAGCTTGGATTTAGCAGTTCAAAGGTCAAGAAATTAACTGTTCTTGTTTTAAAAATCCAACAGTGGCTTTATATTTTAAAAAGAATACCTTTATTTGCATGATCCAACCTTAATATATATTTATAAATTAATACACATAGGTTACTTCTAGAAAGGAATTCAGAATAGTATCTAGAGAATGAATCTTTATGGCACATGGGGCCATTTTGGAACAAATAATGCATTTAAGTGTTTGTAATTATTAAGTGTGTCCAGGGACATTTGCCATTTCACACAATTGCTCTCTTTATACTATCTTCTAAATGTTGCTCGTCTCATTACTTTAATTATTTTTGTAATTGATTTCTAAATTTTACCATTAGGTAATTTAATTAATGATTCCATTGATAACTCTATGTTGTTAAAGTATTTTTAATGCAACCTTTCAGTTTGGGTAAACGAGCTGTGGATTTGAACTTTTTTTTGTTGTTGTTAATAATTATGAAATTTGTACCCGGAGTACAAGAATGACCCTTGGGGGATTTTCTGTTATTGTAAAGTAGATAGCACTAAAAGAACACTGAGCATTGATCAAGTGGAACAGTTCTCCAGTGATTAAAGCATCAATGAAGATAATTCTCTATTCCTCCTCTGATGGGCAAAATGGAGAGCAAAGATAATTACAGTCCAAAAGTTATCCTAACCATTAATTAGCTTCCTTTTCTAAGTAGGTTTATATCTGGCAGGAGGGGACTGACAGCCGTTTCCTTTTTAAAGCATGTATCTGATAGTGTCACCCTTTTGATTAAACCATTTGAATGAATTGTCATTGCACCAAAGATGAGGTTGACAAAGATGAGCTTAGTTACTTTCTAAAGCTCTTCCTAGTCTAGGCAGACCTCTCTACACTGATATCCTCTGCTGACCTCTTTACCCTGTTATTCCCTAGTCTTTATCTTAGGGTTTTGTTTTTTTTTTTTTTTTAAGATTTTATTTATTTGTTTGAGAAAGAGAGTGAGTGAGAGCCAGCAAAAGCTGGGGGCAGAGGGAGAGGGAGAGGAAGAGGGAGAAGCAGATTCCCCACCGAGCAAGGAGCCTGACACAGGGCTCGATCAAGCCCAGGACTCTGGGATCATGACCTAAGTGGAAGGCAGATGCTTAACTAACTGAGCCACCCAGAGACCCCACCATAGGGCTTTTGTATAAATGTCACCTCTGCCTGGAAATCCCTACCTTCCTCTTCTGAGTTACTTTACCCTTTCAAAGAGAAGTTGCCCTTGATTACTCAGATAATGCCAGATTTACTTTTTATTAATCTCTGAACACTATGCATATCTCACTTGTAGCAATCTGAATTATAACTTTATGTGTGTAAATTGAGTAAAGTATGTCTCCCTCATTAGACTGTGAGCTTCAGTTGAGCAAAAACCATGTCTGTTTCTACTCATCAATAGTTCCATTTATGTATCACAAAACATGGCCCATTGTAACTATTCAACAGATTCATGTAAACGAGTGAATTATTTAATTAATTAATTAATACTAAACTTTTGGATATTCCAAAAACAGTACAATATAATAAATATAATCTGGTTGAATCGAAGGTTAATACAATGTGTTTTAGAGACAGAAACATTCATATTCAAATGATGCCTCTTCAATTTGACAACTGTCTCATTTGTGTAGTGGGCATAACACAAAATGGGACCATTTTGAGTATTAAATGAGTTAATTTTGTCATTGTACTTTAACCAAATTTTGCTAATTAATGAAGTGTTGTGAAATAACACTTAAGTAACTTATTGATTGATTGATTCAATATTGAACATATATACATATCAGACACTATGCTATAAGTCACCCCCCCCAACTCCTGTGCTGTGGGTTTTAAAGCAAAACTCTTCAGGACTATTCCTTGCTTTCACAAAGCTTTCCTGATCCTATACGAACTGTAGTATCACCATAGCCATGGAAAGACTAAAAAAGAAATCCACATGAGATCATATAAAACTGTAACACTTAGGTACATATAAATTATATATTATTACCTATTATGCCTTTATTTTAGTGATGAAATTATAGTCATAATTTAACTTTTAAAATCCTGGAGCTCTTTAACTAAGTTGAGATCTAGTATGTCATTATGACCCCACAGTTTTACGTCTGAATGACTTCCTAGAAATTTACTTGGCAAATTTTGTTTTGTTTTGTTTTTCCCCAGGTTTCTCGTGACTGAATGATTACCTCTTGATTCAATGACCACTCACTAAATAGAGTGGGAATGTGTTGAGTAATGTGACTCATTTCCAACAAGTTACTAAAAAATGGAGTGACCCACATTGAAAGTACAAAAATAGCAAACTACACATCATTGGCAAAAGTTCAGCATGGAGCCTGAGGTAGCTGATCTGGTTATAAAATGGTTGGAGTAGTAGAAGAGAGAAAGTTTAAATGGTAAGAATGTTATGGAATTTGCAGCCCATTTTGCAAGTAGAACTTTAGCAGTCTAGAAAGGGACCGTTCACAGGATTGATTTTTATCTTATTTTTTTGAACCATAAAGTGATTTTGCACATGAATCCTAAGCTATACGTTTGGGATACTATGGTATTATTGATATAAATATTCAGGCAAAGTACAAGGTAATACCTGAAAACATTTAAAATGAGACCAAGAAAGAGAAAATATTAGCTACTCAATCAATTGTATTAGACATTTACTGTGTGCAGAACCGCCGATTATCCCAACAGCCACTAGACAAGCATATTATTTCCCCCTGCTTTATGGGTGGTAAAATTAAGGCTTAAAGGTGATAAGTAATTTTCACAAATAACATGACTAATTATAAAATTAATTATTTCCTATCAGACTGTCTGAACTAGAATATTACCTCCTTGAGAGCAAAAACACAAGTTCATATTTCTGAAAAATCCTCAGAACCTAAAGCACGTCAAAAACAAAATAGGTATTTAATACTATTTTCTTGAATCAATGAGGTTTTTATATATTTTAAATAGTCTTGACAAATTATGATCATAAAATAATATAAAATTAAAATAAAAGGGTTGCACAGCTTTATAAACTCAATAGTTTTTATCAACTTTACTCTTTTAAAACTGTGAGCTCCTTAGCCTTTTTAATAGTGTAATTATTTTTCAAATTTGTGTACCCTGTTTGAACTTAATAATTAAAAAAATTAAATACTCTTTCAAAAAAAAATTTTTTTTTTATTTTATAATTTACAACTATATGAGTGGAACTTGAAAGCAGGATAATCATCAGACTGCCTCCTGATGTTTTCATTTTCTTCCATCTATGGACCTCATTATATTTGTGCTATATCATATTAAGATATAATGCAGAAAACGGACTAACTTCATTGTATCTTCAGCACTATTTAAACCATTTAATGTGGGGTTAGTTACTTCCTACCTCCAAAATAGGTCTCTTCAACATCAGAAGTTATAGTAATCTATTGTATGGCCAGCCCAATTTCTCATCTCTAGACATATCCATTGCAGATTTTTATAGGTCAACAGGTCAATAACAGAAGGGATCAGGAAAGTAGTCCAGAGGAGACTCAAGTAGGACCAAGTCAACATAAAGACCCTGTGGTAGCTAGAGGGAATTCCTCAGCAGTTGAGTTCTATCCACTTAAAGTAGGTCACAGTAATCACCATAAAACAACATAAATTCACTCAGTGAAAGCCACTTCACACTAATTCTGCTAAATTGTTTCATACAGTCTTTTCCTAATCAGTTTTCTTAAGGATATCATGAGATATTGTTAAGTAAATCAGCGTGTTAGTCATAGAAACAAAGATGGCATGAGAGCTGGATATGTTATAGTTGGCAGATACTCTTATATACCTGATACTCTAAGGGGAGGAGAGCATTCAGTCTGTCAGGAGTGGGGGAAGGACTTTTTCAAAAGGCAATGGGATTTATTGTTTAATTGTCCATTTTAATCCTGCGAATGGCTGGTTTTATTTGGATCCTTTCATGGGTCAGGCACTGTACGAGAGACGGAGTAAATGCAGGGGCTCAAAATAAGGGAAAGAATAGATCTACTCAATCGGTGGTATTTTTATAGCATGCCTCCAGATCTGTAGGATTTCCTTGGCAGTCTTAGCTCTCGTGGTGGTCAAAAGTAAGGCCCAGCAGCAGGGTCCCCAATCCAACACTGTACTCCTTTCCAGGGTTTTAATTTTTATTTATTTCACATATTGATTGGCATAAAATTTCAGTTGAAGCTTAAATTCAGTGGCCTCGAAAATGTTAGAAAACCGCTATAAGAATCATGAGATAAGAATCAAGAATCAATGAGACTGTAAAATGTGAACAGGGTGAAAGAATGTAACTCATAATGTGGCAACTTTGATTTAGAAAGCCATGTCTTCACAGATGTTTATTAAGGAAGACGTTTTCAGTTTTTCAGATGAGGGAAAGGAGGATCAGAGGCAGTTTGTGACTTGTCCAAGGGGAAGGCTGTGCTGTGACAGAGGAGGTCCCGGTCCTCTTCATATCCATCAGGGGCATTTGGGAAATATTAAACAATCTTTCCACCCACTGATCTGAGAGGACAACAACTCCAGCCCCTCCTTCACAGGAGGAGTGTAAAGAATGATGTATCACTAAAGCAAATGGAGCCTCTTTAGTTATTGGCAGAACACTGGCAACCAATATCTGAGATGATACTCAAGAGCATGAGATTTGAATCAAAGGAAAAATACGAATCTTGATCTTATTGTTTATTAATTGCAATAATACAGAAAAATTACTTCCTTCCTTTAGACCTCCATTTCCTCATCTATAATGTATAGGTAATAGCTACCTTACAGGACTATTGTTTGTGCTAAAAGTCAGTAGTCTAGAAGAGCGGCCAAAAAACAGATGGCAGTTTCAGGGTGGTCTCCTTCAATTTTCACTACTACATCCATAAATAAAAATCCCAGTATGGAAGCTCAAAAATGTATTTTATAATCCACAGGCATGCTCAAAATGTTCTCTGACTCTTCATTTATAATACTGTTAAATTGAGAGCAACGTAGGTGTCCAACAATACAGAAACATTTATGTATGTCATTATTTATACTGCTTATCTTCAGTATGTCCTATTACTAAAACAGATATTTTCTGTATCTCATTATGTCTATACTATAAAAATATATACGTAAAAATTAATCTTAAAAATTAACCTATGACTTACAGAGTCCAGAGATATCATTCTGAGGAGGCTCAGATTTAAAAATGTAGCCAGACAACGACTCAGTGGCCAAAGCAAGTACAGGACCAAGGCCAGAATCAGGCAGGAAGGGACCATATACAACTATAGGTACTTGGAAGAAATAGAGAGGGGACTTATTGTTACCATATTTGCAAACCATCTATCACTCAGAAAGGTTAAAAATAGTAACACCTACTTTATAGATTGTTGGAGATTAGGCAAAATAAAGCACGAATAGATGCTGAGAACAGGACATGACTTGAGGTTAACATTTATTAAGCCCTTATATTTGAGCTCATGTTCATAATGAGATACTGAAGATATTTAAGCTAGAAAGAAGAAGAATATAGGAACTGCCTCCATATGTTTAAATAATCAATCTTAAATGTCCTAACCCTCCAAATTTCTGGTTCTGGTACCTAGAAGCATACAAAGGGAAGAAGCAAATTTTAAATCGCTATTATAAATACATAAAATACTGCAACTACTATCAAGGCAGCCACAAAAATGCTCACTTTAACATAAATTATTTTATTTTTAATACTGTGATCAAGATTCTATGCTGGAAGCCACTCTGGAAAACAGTATGGAGGTTCCTCAAAAAGTTGAGAAAAAAAAAAAGTTGAAAATAGAGCTACCCTATGACTCAGCAATCGCACTACTGGGTATTTACCCTAAAGATACAAATGTAGTGATCCGAAGGGCCACGTGCACCCCAATGTTTAAAGAAGCAATGTCCACTATGGAAAGAGCCTAGATGTCCATCAACAGATGAATGGATAAAGAAGATGTGGTATGTGTTTGTGTATATACACACACACATACACACACATATACATATATATAATGGAATAGTATGCAGCCATCAAAACCCCCCAAATCTTGCCATTTGCAACGATGTGGATGGAACTAGAGGGTATTATGCTAAGCGAAATAAGTCAGAGAGGGACAATTATCACATGATCTCACTGATATGAGGAATTTGAGAAACAAGACAGAGAATCATAGGGGAAGGGAGGGAAAAATGAAAACAAGACAAAACCAGAGAGGGAGACAAACCATAAGAGACTCTTAATCTCAGGAAACAAATTGAGGATTGCTGGAGGGGAGGGGGTTGGGGGGGGCTAGGTGATGGACAGTGGGGAGGGTATGTGCTATGGTGAGTACAGTGAATTATGTAAGACTGATGATTCACACACCTGTACCCCTGAAAGAAATAATACATTATATGTTAATTAAAAAAAAGATTCTATGCTGAAGACAGAATATACTTAAATGGCTATAGAACTTATTTTCCCTCTTTGGATGAAACTATAATGCAAATTAGAAGGTGATTTTTTTTTTTTAAATACAAGAAAACCACACTCGTTTAGGAGGATGAGGAGAAAATTCTTGAAAGGAGGAACATTTAGGACAAGTTGAACCTGGTACTTGCAAATCTCTTCCACCTATATCTACCCATACCTCTTCATATGAACAGATGTTTGGAAGCATGAGGTTAGAGGTAGAATAAAGACTAAATCTTTGGTATTACTGTCCAAGTGAGTTGGGAAAACAAGGAGAATTTCCTATGGAAATGGTAGGAAACAGGATTACTGTGTAGACACCAATGTGCCTTTTATTTTAAAATATGGAGAAAGAGCAATGGAAGGGAGACTTTTGCTGGGTACTAAATTATTTATGAATAAAGCCAATACCTTTCAATTTTCCCATCTAGAAACTTGACAGATGTGGTCAAAAGCCAATATGCAGTGCTCCTTTCTGAACGTGAAGCATCAAATTAAATGTAAGCCCCTGGCCTGCAATAATAGAATATTAACATCTGACTCAGACCTACAAAGACTGATCCCTTGCCCAACTTCATGTGTACTGCAGCTCACATGCTATGGGCACATAAACTAGATTTTGAAGTTTTGGTTTTTTGGGTTTGGTCTTCTTTCTCCCGTCACTTCTGCAAATACATCCTCCCTTAACTTCTACTTACTAAAGATGAGCTGGCAATGTTTCCATTTTTGAAAAGAAATAAATCAATAAATTCTTTCAATGTTACCTGAATGAATTTTTCTTCACACCACAAAACGACTAATCACAGAGAACTCATTTGTAATCTGCTAAATAATGAATCTTTTTCATTATGTGCTTGCTCTGAAATGTGTTTTTAAGACAAAAATGGCACATGGCTTCTTTACTATGACAATTATGTTGGAGTTGATAATAAAGCCCTTGGTTGAAGGTGGGAATTGATGTCAAGTTACTAACTAAAATCATAAGTCAGAATTCTTTATTAATTCCTATATGAGGAATAATATTAGTGGTATTATTTAGGATTCATAGGCTTTGCTATGCATTATACAATACCTGAAAAATATTTCCCTATGCAAAGCTCCATTAAAATTAATGATGTAAGGCAGCAGTCTCATAAAATTATGCACTCATATTCTTATAAAGAGCAATGGCAATTGTGCTCATGTTTACCAGGCAGCTCTAGGGTGTAACTTAAGATATTGTATCTGTGGGGGATTTGCTCAGTGGAGGTCTCTGTAGTAAATATGATGCTAAAACTCTCCTTCTGTGCATTAATCTTGCTCTTGATAACAATAAGTCCCCTCTCTCTAATATGATATACATATGGTCTTATAGCAATCTGTAAATTCATTAATTACTTGAAATAATATTTCAAACTGTTAACGAGTATTAGACCCTTAGTTAAGGAATTAGTACAGTTATAATCCTTCAGTGGGTAACAACCATGGATAAGACACCTAAAGCTAAACCCCAGCATGAGATACTTTACCTCTCTCCTGTATAAAAAATATGAAATAGTTTTTGAATGCTTCCATCACTAGTACTATATGAATTCAAGTCTAGACGCCCACCAATTATGAAATTTGTGACCATGGAAGTTGGGAGGATTAATTAGTTGTTGTTCATACAATTAGCTTAGAGTTCCTAATTCGGGGCTTAGTGATTTGTAAATACTGGATGGGAAGTGGTCCCCTGGAAAAATCTTTAAGGCCACCCCCCAGGATAAAGTCCTGATATCAGGGAGGAAGACAAATTAATGAAATCATTTCTCCTGATGGTGTTACTTAAAAAAGAAAAGGAAAACAATACATCAACAACAAAAATAGTGCCTTCCATAGAAACTTTTATTTGATTTCACCCATTCCCATCAAGATCTCATGATTGGTTTTGATTAGAACAATTTAAATCAGGACAGCACAATATTATTTACAACCTGGTGTGTGCCAGGCCATGTATTAGGGAATGGGGATGCCAAGAAGAAGTATTTTATTTTGTTATCAAATAGTTCATATTCTCGCAGTGAACCATGCACAGAGCAATGTTCTCAAAAGTCTGTTCCACTATTTTTCTAGAAACCATGATTCATATTTGGTATCATCTGTAATAACTGTAACTCATAGAGGATTTCCAGGTATTCTGCTTGCTCTTTATGAACTCTGAGTAAGTCTGGAAACACTCAGGTAAACAACTACTAATCAAAATAAAGTTCTAAATCTTTCTGCTCTATGTTCGGTTTACAACTAGAAATATATGATATTGGCCATTTTATTTTAATATGTTAGTATTTTGTCCCTCTACCATAAAATGGAAATAATGGCTAACTCATAGTGTTGCTTATTTGAGATGTTATTAACACTTGCTATGAGGTCAGGCACCATGGTAGTCTCTAGAATGCATTGTTAATATAAAACTGGTATTTCCCTAGCTTTGTGAAGTATATACTCTAAAGATTATGCATATGTAAGAGCCTACCTCCTACATTTTGGTCCCTAACACAAACTTCTGGGAAGAAGAGAGTGAGATGGATTATTCTCACAAGAGACCTCATTTTCCACCTTACTTTAAGAAGCTAGTCTTCTGATAGACACCACAAAAGCATCCTTAGCCAATAGAATCTGAAAACACGTTCTTCATCTCCAAAGATCCTTGCCGTGTAGGCTCAGTAATTCATAATTTTAAAGTGACCTAAGAAATTCAAATGATCAGTGGAGATTTGGTATTTTATTTTTAATTTAAAAAATCCCAAGGAAATTATGCTGAGTGAAAAAAGTCAATCCCCTGAAGTTATGTTAGGATTCCATTTATACAACATTCTTGAATTAACAAATTTTATAGATGGAGAAAATGTTAGTAGTTATCAAGTGTTAGGGATAGGAAACGGGTGGGTGTGTCTACAAAAGTGTAGCACAAAGAAGTCCGGTGATGATAAAACAGTTTTGTATCTCGACTGTGTTGAATCATGAATCAACATAATCAACACGTGCAATAAAATTCTATAGAAACACACATACACACACACACACACACGCAAGTAAAACTGGTAAAAGCTGAATAAGCTCCCTGGACCGTACTAATATTAATTTCCTGGTTTTGATATTATACTCCAGTATTAAAAGGTGTTTCCACTGGGTTATTGTACCTAAGACCTCTTGTACATTTTCCCAAAAGTTCCTATGAATCATAATTATTCATTCTAAAGCAAAGCATTAAAATAAAAAAAGTATTTATTTCAGAAAGAATAATAGATAATAAAGAAAAAAATATTAAAAATAAAACTTCCCTGTTATCGGTAATTCCTTTGCCTAGGCAACTAAGTTAAATGATGACTACAGACAATGTCCAGATTGGACATAAATTAAACTATTATATGTATACCTATTCATGCTATAATTTTGAAATTCCCCAGTGCTGTTGACATCTCATAGAATTCATTTATTCAAGTCACAGTCTGCTAATAACTATTCAACTCATACTAATGCTACAGATTAAAATTCTATGGAAAAAAATATGCAATTTATGACTCAGTCTCAGACAGATGGTCTGAATGATTATTCCCCAAAGGTTCAACTTTGTGACAAGATCAATTGCTATAGCAAATATATATGGTGTTTCACATCTCAGCTTGACTATGCAAAAATGAATATAGGAAAACCATCCAATATTGAATATATATCTCATGCTTGCCCCTATTAAAAATGGATCTCAACATTCAATGATGTGGGTCTCTTCCCTGAATTTGGGAGGATAAAGAGAGCTTAATTAATGGCACAAGTGGTGTGAAAATATTGCTGTGTGACGGGAAGCACATGGAGTTTTTAACTGTGCAACCAAAGAATTGGCAGGAATTTCACATGTCCACTGCCAGCAGTTCTCTTCCTCTGTTCCTCCAGATTTTGCCAGCTGGAAAGCACAGGCTGTGCTGTCTTTCCGCTTTCCCCCAAGCAGTGAAACTGGCTTTGCTGTTAGACACCCATACAGATTCACACAGATAAACCTTGCCTGGGTTTCAAGAAATCAATAATTCAGTGCATTGAAAATGGTTAAAAGCAACATACAGAAATAAAGGAATAGGAATTTCTTATTGATTTATTTAAGCATCTTTCACCTGGTGGTTTGCTCATCAGGAAAACAGATCCACTTGCCAAGCACACAGAAGAACTTCATGATAACAAGTTTTACTACTTAATGTTAATTTTTATCAATAATTTTTCCTATGGTATGTTAATCTTTCTTCAGTATTTGTCTCATTTGCTAATCTTCTTCTTTAAATGTTTTCTCTTCTGTACTTAGTGACAAAAAACTTCCTAGGAAACTTTTCTAATTTTAGGTACCCTCCTACTCAATATCTCTACCCTCTCTCTTTTTAAAATTTTGTAATAGTTTTAAATTTAGAGAAGAATTGAGAGGATAGTAGAGTTACCATATGCCTGACATTCAGTTTATCCTGTGATTAATATCTTATATTAGTGTGCTAATTTGTCATAATTAATAAATCAATACATTATCATTAAATAAAGTCCATGCTTTTTTTTTTCAGATTTTTCAGAGTTCTCTGACTTCTAAAATGATTTTTTTTAAATTTGCAAACATGAAAGATTGCTTGTCCTATAAAGTTCTATGGGTTCTGTAAAAAAGAGAAAACATTGTGTCATGTTTTCACCATTAGAGTGTCATAGAGATTTCCAAACCCTAGCAATCCCCTGTGCATCACAAATTCAACAGCCTTCCTAAATCCCCTGCAACCAGTTATTTCCTTACTGTCTCTAAAGTTATACTTCTTGAATATCACAAAAGTAGAATTTTACAGTAGGTAGCCTTTTCATACTGGCTTCTTTCACAGTTGCAATATGCGATCGAGATTATCCATATACTGGTGTAGCTTGATAGTTCCTTCTTTTTCATCCCTGAATATTGTTCCATTGTGCAGATGCACCAAAGGTTGCTTATCCACTCATCTGTTGAAAGATACTGTATTGCTTCCAGTATTTGGTGATCAGAGAAAAAGCTGTTATAAATATTCACATGCAAATTTTTGTGTAGATATAACTTTCCAAATAAGATGATCAAGGACCATTGAGTGTGATTGCTGGATTGTATTGAAAACCACATTTAGTTCTGCAGGAAACTGCCACACTGGGTCCCAGAGTTACTGTGCCACTTCACATTATTACCGGTAATGAATGAGAATTCCTGTTGCTCACATTCTCAGCAATTGTTACTGCCATTTAAAAATATCTGTAGTCATTCCAGTAGGTTCATAGTGATATCCCATTGCTTCTTTAATTTGTACTTCTCTAGAGAAATAGGGTTCTGAGCATCTTTTCATATGCTATTTCCACCTTTACATTTACTTTGGTGAGGTGATCTTCAAATTGTTCCGATACTTTAAAGTGAATGTTTGTTTTCTTATTGTGGAGTTTTAAGAGTTCACTGCATTCATTTGGGCCTTTACCATTTTAAACAGATATTTTCAATTCTTTCTCTGATAACTCCAACAACTGTATTGTATGTGAGCCTGGTTCTGATGATTGTTTTGTCTCTTGAGATTTTATTTTTTTCTTGCCTTTGGCCTGTCTCTGAATATTTTTGTTGAAATTTGACATGTTGTAATGAGTAACTTGAACTGAGATACATAGACATTTTATATAATTATGTTCACCTGGCTAAGAGTTAGGGTGAGTATAATGGTTCTTGTAACTATAGGTACCAGAGCCTTCAAATCCCTCTATTAACTTGTTTTTCCATTTCCTGTTTCTTCTGAGTTTCCCTACGTATTCCTCCTCAGAGAAAGTGTATGTGTTGAAGTCCTTTCATCTACAGTCCACTGTTGAAACAGTGGAATCCTGTTGTTGTAGTATAACATGCTGGCAGTGGGAACATTCTACATTTGACTAATTCAATTTTTGTCTTTTCATGGAGCTGTGTCTTGACGTTGTGACCTTAAGAAATATTTTTACATTGATATACCAATTTCTCCTGACCCATACACCTTTCCCTGGCTGCAACATCCCCAATAGGTTTTGCTGATTTTTTAAATCCCTTTTGACTATGTTTTCTTTTCCCTCTCATTCCATACATGAACAGTAGCAGTGTCTGGAGAAGGGAAAAGGCTCTTTCTCTATAGTTTGGAAAAGGCTGTGGCAAAGTTTTGTTTGTTTGATTTCTCCCTGGACAGTGTGCCTTTGATATAGAGAAGGTTCTCCATGTTTCACGATAACTTCTTTTCCCTTCCCCTCTCCCTCCCTAACATCAGAGATTCACCAGGACATCTTTCTCAGATCTTCACTGTGAGAACCTAGTGGGATTCCTGGAGATAAGGCTATTAAGATGTAGAAGCCTCTACGACAGTGGCCCCAGCTGTTTCTTACTCTTAAACAAGTCCATAGTCATCCTAAGGAAATTCATCAAAAATGACCACTTACTTGTACCTAGAGTTTGTGGCTCCAGTGGCTTCTGCCCAAGGCAGGCAGATCCCCACTGTGTTTCTCTGCATCTACCTGACTTTCTAGGTTTTGGTTTGGCTATTTGCCCTGAAACCTTAGTTCTTTGATGGGTGTCAGCAAGATGTTGATTTTCAGTCTACCCACCTTTTTCTTGCTATAAGGATGGGGGAGACAACTTCTAAGTTCTTTCCATGTTACAGCTGAGACTGGAAACTCTTACCCTTTTTTCTGGCTTTTTCACTTCTCATTTGATACATGGAACATTAGATACACTACATGACTTCTCTCCTTATGATATGTCTTACCCAATCTACTAGGTTTAACTGTATTACCTGACCAAGTGTCTCCTATAGCTAAATCTTTATTATTTTCCCACCAGGTGCTCCAGCTTCTGATTTTTAGCTACTTAATAAAAGGATGGACATCAGTGAAACTCCTGAAGATATCTTTAAACTTAATGTTCAAAACTAGACTCATCTCTGCTACTTCTACTCAAAACCCTTTCCAAAATTATCACATGTATTAAACAGAATATGTTTATTCCTGTAACCTATGTTCTGATCCTCACCATTATTTTTGGATATGTGTTACAAAAGGGAAAAGGGAGTCCATTTACAAACCAGCCCTGTAAACTTATACCGTAGTCTCTGCAACAGCTCAACAGGCGTTGGGCTTCCCTACTTCTCTTTAGAATTTCCAATACCAAACTCCTATTATCCCTAGTTTTAACTCTTAGGAAACGCCAAAATTAGCTCTTGATCACCTTCAGTTTCTCTGGTTTCCATAGTCTCTTTTTTCCATGCTGTTTTCAGATTACTTGCATGGCAATGGAGACCACTAAGAGTTTAGAGCAGAAGAAGGAATGGTCAGAGCTCTGGAATCAAAAGTATTGTTACTTTGCTTGGAATCTCACTCTTTTTTATTTCCCTTCCTTCTACTACCCTCCAAGGACCACATATTTCAAGGCATTTAATTCACATAATATGAAATGCCTGATTTTCCACACTTTTCATCCTTTTTACCTTTATTAGCACTATCCTGCCACCCAAGACAGATCAATATCCCCTTCCCATGTGCAAACTTTACCCTTCTTTACCACCAAGTTCAAACGTCTCCTTACATGATAGCTTTCCGGAGCATCCATTCAAGGAGTAGGTTCTCTATATGAAGATTTATGTATTTCCTAAAGCCTATAATATTTTCTTTCCTCTACTCAGGGGAGCTCCTTGAAAGTAAGGATTATAGTCTCACATCTGTATTATACATACATCTGTTTCATACCTCTGTAGCATCATCAGTGCATATTGTACATACTCAAAATAATTTCAAAGGATAAATAAGTTATAGAATAAAATTACACTTTTGTAAATTGAAAGCTAAACCTGAAATTATATAAAATGCCAAATATTAAGTGTGGAAGCTGAAATAAAGTGATGACAATGACAACAAAAACAAAATAAAACAAAACCCAGAGGTTTTTCAGGCTATGAATGCCTTAGCCAAATTGCCTAAACTCAAGTTATATTTGTGATTCAACTTTCAAAATGTTTAGTTATTTTTAATTCTTTGATATGTGAGCAAATAAGGTGTCAAAATTCTGAAGGTGTTTATGGTGACCATTTGTCTTGAAACTGAATTAAGTGTTTGGGGGTCTCTACAAGCAAACATTTTTTAGGAATGGTGTTATAGAGGAGAAAGAATATATACCCATAAACTGTGATGAATGTTTAAAAGCCTTCAAAGAATATCTCTCAATATGAAGAAAAAATGCAATTCTGGGGAATTTTTGGAAAACGGCAACAAGCTTATTAAAAAACGACTGTGACTAAGATTATGGTCTGTGTTTTTCTCATTAACTTGTCTCAATAACATGACTCTGGGAGAATATGTCAGTGAGGTCAGGAGTCTTACTTGCCCATTTTTTCAATATGGAAGTGAGAAAAAAACTTTTAAGAAAATGTACAGTCTTAATTTAGAATTACTTTGAATTCTATTTATTCAAGGAGGGTTACTGAAACATGAAAGTAGTATATACTGAAACATGAAAGTATATACTAGTTTATCAAATGTGCATCCATAAATAATGGCCATCATCAGTGAATCAGTCCATTGCTCTGATGTTAGCACATGTCTGAGAACTTCTTCTCATAGTTAAGTAAAATGAAAAATTAAATATTGTTATGGAAAACTGAAATGGTGTCATCTGTAGAAACCATCCCCAGAGAAACAGCATTCTGCACATATACCTTAGTCCTAAATTTGTATAATAGTTAATTAGCTTGTCTAAAGAGTTAATCTTTGATGAGAAATACTTGCATATCAAAAATAATGTATTTTTTACAGTATCTGCAAAATATTACCGTACTATTAGAAATTCAGGCAGAATTCTGTAGAGCAAAGCCTTAAACAAATTATGTTACACTCATACAAATTATAGTAAGTACATTAAGGATTCTCAAAGCACATCAGATGCCTCTGAAGTAGAAAGCTGTGGGCACTATGGTATAAATGGGTAGAAGAAAAACAAAGTTGAATATTCTTGTTCTTATGACTTAGGTATAAAAGATGACTTCCGCTCAATGCAAGGAGTGCTGAAGCCTGCCAAAGCAAATGCAGATATATGAGGCATTGTGAAATTGCACTCATATATTTTTCCATGCCTGTGATTATTTGCCGATTTACTGTTGTCAAACTCTGGTGCTCATTCATTTAATCACAAGTCCCTTCATGACATAATTTAAGGTGATCACTCTTGAGAATCTGGGGTGTGCCAGGAGCCTGAGGAACCACAGTGAGTTAGTGCTCTTGTGGATTCCTTGAGGAGCAATGAATTTCATGACTCAAATGGGTCCAACATGAAAATGAGGTTGGTAGCCATGTGTGCTTGCAGATTTCAAGCACTGACATACATTTTGGCAGACTAGGAAACATTTCTTCTCAAGAGACTTCTGGAACTAGAGTCAGCAGGCTGGTAAAGCCCAAGACTACAGAGTTTCTGAAGGCCTGTGGCTAGAGAATTGGCAAAGGCTTTCCCTCTGCCTGTGTGAAGTGGCTTCAGGCATAAGATTCAACCGTCCCCTACCATGTTTCGGAGAGATTGAAAATAGATTCTCACCTCCAATGTTGGGCCCCAACTACTTTTGCGATTAAATGGATAACTGAGTTGTCATAAAAAAGAAAATGTATCAGGCAGAGATCAGCATTTTGTTTAAGACTTCTAAATTTTTATGTTTATGGTTAGGAAATGATGGTGCTTCTAAAACCTTGGATAGCACAGCATGACATTTTAGTTGTATTTTTAAGGATCCATGGTGTTTATAATACTGTATTTTTACTGGTTTCAATTATTTTCATCTAAAGTCCAACCTCTTGGCATTGTGAAAGTCTCTTTATGAACCATGGATCCAATGATAATTCTACCCAATGTCTTAGACAGATTTAACAGTTTTTACAAATTCCCTAGCTCACCTCTTAAGAAAAAATGTTTCACAGAATTTAAAATCCATGGGATACTTGGGACACAATGGATTAATAAAGTTAAAGTGTTTACATAGGCTTCTCAGAATCTTTAATAAGGGAATACATCTTACTAGTGTCCAAGAAGAAAAAAAAATGAAATACACTTAGAAGACACCACATATTATTCAGAGCTTTGTAGGACCAAGTATTCAACTTATACACCAAAGACACTAAGTCACAATTCCTTCTCTCTAGCCAATGAACTATCAACCCATTAAATGGGATAATACACGCAAAATCACTTAACAGGTGCAAAATAACTATCAGCCATTATTATATAGAAAAGCTCATTTTTTGGTTTTGTTTTTCAAAAACATCTTTAATCTTTCTGATTTCATTGTATATAGTATAAAATGTATAATCCTTAACTATGGTTTAGTTTTATCTCCCTTTCCACCACCCTGTGCCTTTCTTCCATTTCTATCTTCTTACTATTCATACACATTTCTTTGAGTCCCCACTATACTCCCAATCCTCCCTGAGTTAGGGTTTTCACATTGGCTGCTTTTTCAGCCTAGAGCATTTTATAACTTCACTTCCTCTCTGCCTGGTTAATCCCTACTGATACCTCCAATCTCAACTCATAGGCCACCTTCTTAGAGAAGTCTTTAAACCTCAGCACTTGACCACATGCCTCAGCCACTTCTCCTTCCTATCATCACACCAGTAATAACTAAATAAATAGAGTAGTCATATATATATTTTTTTTCCTTACAAGCAATGGAAGATAAAACTGTGTTCTGTCCATCATTATATTTTAAAGCCAGCATAATAAATGATACATAGTAGCTACTTTATAAATACTTGTTGAATTAATAAATGACTAAAAATAGAGGTATGTTAACTGGTTAGCAAGAATTATCTAAAATAATTCCAACTCCAAATTAGAGAGAGATAAATTCATAGGCTCTCAAGGCTTATGGGCTGTGAAACCAAACAAATTCTTTATTGATAAAACAATTTTCCCCTGTGACAATATTTAAGGGACATTTTAACATTGTAAAACTGCAATGGAAAGCTTTCATTTTAAATTCATTGAAAATCATCTTGGTTCTCTGATAGGTACTTTTTCCAGTGCTTTCAAGGTTTGGTACCTTAACGGGCGTCTGCCTATATTTTGTCAGCTCTGCTTGTCATCTGCAGGCCAATTTCTGATATGTTCCACAGATTTTACTTCTATTTACATTTTTCAAGTGAAATGTCTCCTTCTTATTTGTGATGACTTTGACTCCTCATTTAGTCTTTCAATGTTCTTGCACAAATGCTCACAGAAATCTATATTTCTATTTGAAAATGTATTTTATTCATTTAGATAAAAATTCCCTTCCATATCTCCCACAGAAAGCGCCACATATCCCTTTATTTTGCTTTTGAAGATTTTTTTTTTCCTTCAATCCTTTTGCCAAAAGAAGTATAAAGATTCATTTTATCTTGCTTAGGGAGGGACAAAAAACACTCATAATCCTTCTGAGGTCTGTTTTTGCTGGAATTTACCAGGACATCTTTTTGCATCCTAAGTCAAAAAGATTATGTTTGTGCTTATGTGGGAAAAATATTCTAAAGCATCTCAAACCAATTCACAAAGTTTTAGATTCAGTTTCTCCAAGGGGCTGACAGCCAAGATCTACTGTGGTGTTTCTATATGTGAAAACGGGGAAATAGTTGAAAAAGTACCTGGGAACCAGATTGGATGGACACGGCCTCAGGTCCTATCGTCTGTCTCCGTTATACAGACTGGATGATGCATGTAATTATAGAGAAAATTTTAAGAGTGTTTTACTTCGGCCATGTTCACTGGGAAACTTTACTCCTTTGATGATTCTTGGTTCTTGGAATGAAATCTGTGTAAGTTCTTCTCGCTGCTGGCTAGTATTAAAAGCTTTGTAGATAATTATTAAAGGAAATACTTTGTATTTTAATAAAGAAATAGTTTCACATAAAGTAACTGTATCTTGATTGCAGATAATGTAAAAAATAAACTTATATTTATTTATAAATATAAATCTTAAGGGGAAAACAGAATTCACCCAAAATCTATCAATCTAACCACGTTGGTCACATTGAAATAACAACTTTTTTTTTAAATAACAACTTTTTTAAGCGTTAAAGTGCATCTCCCTACACTCCAGTCTTCCCTACATCCTCCAAAGGCCATCTTGTATATGTGGTTTTGCGTCTTTTTTTTTTTTTTTTTTTTGAGAATTTTATCTTGTGAACCTTTCCTTATATCAAATATCTCAAAGAATTAATGAAATAAAAATATGTCAGTGGGCTTCCAAATATCTTAAAACTACAATGTCTCAATCCCTCTAACTACCTCTGCCCCATTTTTTACCTCATTATTTATGAAATTTAGGAGACTTTTCCCATTCTCTTTTATCTTTACTAAAACTGTATGAGAAGAGAAAAATGGCACTTTTTATGAGCTTTTCTCACCACAATTATTGGAATAAATGACATATCAAAGATAATTTGCACACATCGCAGGATTACTATTCCCAAGCACAAAGTGGAGATCAGCATTCAACATTTGTCAGGGGAAGAAGGTTTTGGAATATGTAGTTACACCTTTGCAGTTTCTAAACACACTTCTAAAATACTTAACCCAGCGCTGTCCATATGAGCTACACATGAATTTCTAAATTTCTTAGGGTCCATGTATAAAATGCAAAAAACAGGTTAAATTAATTTTAATAATATGTAATCCATTACACTAAAAATCCTATATTTCAACATGTCGTCAGTATTAATAATTATTATGAGTTGTTTTTTTTTTTTGTATTAAGTCTTTGAAAACTGGTGTGCATTTTACTCTTATATCTCATTTTGATCTAGACACAATTCGATTGCTTAAGAGCCACAGCAAATAGCTATCATATTGGACAGTGCACGTATATTTTTCTTTTATGCAGAAAAAGTAGTCCATGGGGAAAAATTGCCTTCTAATTCAGAAATTAAATTCAAGATATGAGAAATCAAACCTTTTTTAATACTGCCACAGTTTTCTTCAAGAGAGTAGTCCTTTATGTATTTATTTACTTATTTTTATTATGTTCAGTTAGCCACTGTATAACACATCATTAGTTTTTGATGTAGTGTTCAATGATTCATTAGTTACGTATAATACCCAGTGCTCATCACAGCACGTGTGACCTCCTTAATACCCATCATGCTATTACCCCCTCCACCCACCCCTCTCCCCTCTAAAACCCTCAGTTTGTCTCCCTTTCTGATTTCTCCCCCTTTGGATTGCCCTCCCTTCCCCTATGATCCTCCGTGTTATTGTTTATGTTCCACATATGAATGAAACCATATGATAGTTATCTTTCTCTGCTTGAATTATTTCACTTAGCATAATCTCCTCCAGTTCCATCCATGTCAATGCAAATGGTGGGTATTTATCCTTTCTGACGGCTGAGTGATATTCCATTGTACTATGAGCCACATCTTCTTTATCCATTCATCTGCTGAAGGGTATCTTGGCTCCTTTCAGAGTTTGGCTATGGTGGACATTGCCGCTGTGAACACTGGGGCACACGTACCCCTTCTTTTCCCTATATCTGTATCTTTGGGGCGGAGTAGTTCTTTTTTAATCTTCAAGTGTCATGGGTACGAAATGATGGTGACCCTCCAAGTCCAGTTTGATATTTGACAAAAGTAATTTCTTTAACACAGACAAACTTGCCGTAGCTTTTTCTTTATAGTACTACTCTTCAGATACGTAAAAGAGTTCATTGTTGTTGTTTTTATTTATTTATTTATTTATTTATTTGACAGAGAGAATGTATGTGTGGGTGGGAGGGGCAGAGGGAGAATCTTTTTTTTTTATTTAATTTTATTTTTTTAGTGTTCCAAGATTCATCATTTATGCACCACACCCAGTGCTCCATGCAGTACGTGCCCTCCTTAATACCCACCACCAGGCTCACCCATCCTCCAACCCCACTCCCCTCCAAAACCCTCAGTTTGTTTCTCAGAGTCCACAGACTCTCGTGGTTCGTCTCCCCCTCCGATTTCCCCCAACTCACTTCCCAATTCATTTCACTTTCCTTTCTTTCTCCTAATGTCCTCCATGCTATTCCTTATGCTCCACAAGTAAGTGAAACCATATGATAATTGACTTTCTCTGCGTGACTTATTTCACTCAGCATAATCTCCTCCAGTCCCATCCATGTTGATACAAAAGTTGGGTATTCATCGTTCCAATGGCTGCATATTATTCCATTGTATATATGGACCATATCTTCTTTATCCATTTGTCTGTTGAAAGACTTCTTGTTTCTTTCCACAGTTTGGCAATTGTGGCCATTGCTGCTATGTACATTGGGGTACATATGGCCCTTCTTTTCACTACATCTGTATCTTTGGGGTAAATAACCAGTAGTGCAATTGCAGGGTCATTGGGTAGCTCTATTTTTAATGTTTTGAGGAATCTCCACACTGTTTTCCAAAGTAGTTGCACAAACGTGCATTCCCGTCAACAGTGTAAGAGGGTTCCCCTTTCTCCACATCCAGGAGAAAGAATCTTAAGCAGACTCCATACCCAGCCCAGAGCCCACCATGGACACCTCGCAGAGAAGTTGCAGAGACCCACTTGGGGCTCAATCTCATGACCCTGAGATCAAGACCTGAGCCAAAATCAAGAGATAGAGCCTTAACCGACCGAGCCACCCAGGCACCCCAAAGAGTTCATGATTATTAAACACATAGATCACTGCCCAATTTGGCAAATGTTTTATATTATTGAAACTCTACAGCTCTGTGGGGAAAAAAAGCCAAAATGTTAATTTCAAAGACAATCTAGAATCACCATGGAGTTATGGGAGGTATGTTCAGATCTTTGCCAAAAATTAGGGAAAAACAAATGATACCAAATCTCAACAGCTGCCTATGATTATTTTACTGGAATTTACAAGGACACAGACAGAAATGGAGGATGAAGAATAGAATGGTTGTGCTTTCCCCCACCCCTTTAACTGAGGAAGAAAGAGAATTTGAAAACAATTAAAATAATAGTAAAACATTATTTAACTGAAGTGTTGTTTGCTATTTATATAACAAATATATATGTAAATATAATATATAAATAAAAATAACATATAAATATAATAAATATAAATTTAACAACTGAAGCATTGTTACATGCTTTTTAATTTCAACAGTTAACCATACATTGTCTAACCCTTAAAATTTCTGTGATCCTCGTTTTTTTGGTTTTCATTTTTTTGTTTTTACTTATAAATTGTGTTTGCATTTGCCTAGCTGACAGGGTGGCTGAGCAACAGGGGACATAATAAGATGATAGATTTATACTTACATTAGTTATATAACTAAGTTCTCTGAGCTTCGGTTTTCTTCTCTGTAAAGGGGTGCGATCATATTCTTGAATTAATCATTTATTCAATGCATGAGATTTGAATCTTTATGTCAGTTCACATCCCGGTTACAGATGAAAACTAAATTCAAAATGTCCCACCTCTGCTCCGTTTGTTAACTTGTTTTTTCCCTAAAATTCAGGATGCTTTCCCCATTATCTTTATCTACACTTGAAATAAATTAAAGGGGGGAAAAAAGATACTTTGTCCTGATACAGGGTTAGATGTTATTTGCTATGAGGGTTTAAAGAGAAGATGCAACGGAAAACTCTTCTAGACATGCACAATATTGAGTACATGTAAGGATTATTTTTGTAAGAAATGTGTTCTGCCATTTGGAGACCAAGAAAGTGAGTCTGGCCTTCTGTCTTTATCCCCAGTTTGCCTTCCACCGGGCATCCTGAACTAGGAAGCTATGTGTATATTTCAGGCAAGGAGAACAGTGAGCAAGTGATTCAATCTTTCCTGTGTGAGTTTTACATTTTGCAGTAGCTGACACTACACAACTTGGCTGCACCACATGTCTGCTCAAGACGATCAGTGTTCAGGTCTGATTATTCTAAAAATTTCTTGTTGCCGAAATATCATGTCAATTTCTGTCCTTCTGGGGATAAGATGTATGCAGGGAATTATAACATCACCTTTTAAAGCAAGTGTGAGATTCGTTTTGGGAAAGGAACATTGGTCAGCTTAGAAGGGAAGGCTCAACCACGTTCTTTGTTGAAGTTGTGTCTCTTGTTAACACTGCATCCGTGTGCGGAGACAGCAAGGGGAAACCTGAACACTTGCCAGTATATGTTTACTGTATCGAGTCAATTTGCATTAATAAAGATTTAAAACTAGCAAATTAATTTGTGAGGTGGCTTGTTTGAGTGAAGGCCTTTAAACACCCTCGGGAGAGCTATTTTAAAATCGCTGAACGCTTGGCTCTATATTTAGAATGTGTGTTGTGTTTCTGAAATCTCAATAGCTATAATGCGCCAGTTTCTGAAGTAAGGACTGCCTCCTTGTGGGATTCCATTGTGAAAAGAAGTGAGAAGGTCCCTGAGTCATAATGACATATCCTCAGTGGTAGAGTGGCTCTCACATGGTCTGCATGTTCAGAAGCAAAGACCTCTTCATTTACTCTTTTAATAAATATTTAGTATGCATGTATTATGTGCCAGTCCATATACTAGACTCTGAGAAGACAGCAGAATCAAAATACATCATGCCTTTCCCTCGCCTAGCTGAATTTATATTCTAATAGGTATTCAAATGAATGAAATAATTTTTGAGAGTGAGAATTGCAAAGAATGAATGCTAAATGAGTGCTAAAATGAGGAGGAGGGCTTTACATTTTATTATTGTAATGAGAACATTTAACATGAAATATATCCTCTTAACAAATCTCTAAGTATGTAATACAGTATCCTTAACTGTAGACACAATGTTGTACAGCAAATCTCTAGAAGTTGTTCATATTGCATAACTGAAAATGGATGCCCATTGAACAGTGAGTCCTCATTTCCACCTCTAACCCCTGGGAACCACCAATCTACTGTCTGTTTTTGTAAGTTTGACTTTTTTCGGATACGTCATATAAATAGAATAGTAGAGAATCTGTCCGTCTGTGATGGGCTTGTTAAACTAGAGTCTTTATATTTTTCATAGGGCCAGTCAGTTAAGGTTTTCCTGAAGAGATCTGAGTGTTATTAAGAAACCAAGTAATCAAATGAGAATCCTGGAAGAGATTTCCAGGTAGGGGGCCCACAAACGTACTGAGCACAGCAAGAGATTTGTGGATTCAGTTCCAGATCACCCTAACAAAGCAAATATTGCAATAAAGCAAGTCAAATGAATTTTCTGGTTTCCCAGTGCATCCAAAACTTATGTTAATACTATAATGTAGACTATTAAGTGGGCAGTAGCATTGTCTTAAAAAAATGGCAGAACACACTTATCAGAAAAATAATCTTCACATGTGCAAGTCTGAAAGAGTTTTCCATTGCATCTTCTCACTAAATCCTCATACCAAATAGCATCTAGTCCTGTATTGAGGCAAAGTGTTATTTTTT
>CM052888.1:20789854-20835323 GCA_028534135.1 Potos flavus
TGGAACAAACAGATAAAGACTTGGATATGGAGGTAACAGAAAAGAAGGGATTGTGATTTATGTATTTGTCATTCTCCTTTTCCTTCAATGTCAGAGATTACGTGAAGTAACATAAACGGGTCTGTAAAAGAAATAAGTAAGGTGAATGTTGCCGACTGCAAATATCATGAAAGCCCTTCTACTACACTGATCAGTTAGAGGTTTCCTGAACGTCTCTAGGAAGAGATGGACTGGCACTTCCGTCAGTGTGTCTATCCCAGAAACATGCCTTTCAGATATTGCAGGTTGCCGCTGAGATTCCCCAAGGGATTCCAGTTTTCTCAATGCTATTAGTCTTCAGAAACCAAAGTTGAAGGTATTTTTCCTCCTTTAGAGTAGATCCAGCAAAAGTCCAATCGCACCACTGAGACTCAGAGAATACCCGGGAAATCTCTTGCTGTCATTCCAGTTTATGAGCTTGTTTTATGTACTTATAATCATATTGCATCTTTGAACAAAGACAAACCTCTTCAAATTTAATTATCAACACTATTCACCCACATGATGGAGCTGGGTTTTTGCTAAATCGAAACGCTGCTTCGGATCTTCAGAGAGGATGATTATTAAAACAGAGCAAGGGACTCAAAAGGTACTTGCACTGATCCCAGCGTTCTCAGTGGAGAGGTTTACAATGCACAGTCAGAAGTCTTTGAGTGTTTATGTTCTGAGTACCCAAAGGTCCTAAGACCACCCCCACCACCTACTCACCAGTCTAGCAATTATGTCTTCCCTTAACTAATCCTGTAGAAGATACAGAAAAATTTCTAAAAGGAGTTTTTACATAGTCTGAGAGAAATACTGGAATAAGTTTCCAACAACCAATGAGATTACTTGAGAAAAAGGGCACAACATGAAAATATTCATTCTGGAGTTTTAGTTTTAAAGGCCCTTTTTTGTTACATTATTCAGTTATTTATTATTTAAAATATTTATTGAGCTCTTACTAAATGTAGGCACTAAGCAAGGAGAATCTTGAGGACCCCAATATTTACCGCAACTTCCCTGCTGCGTTCTCACTCTGAATATAACAGAATGTGCTTATAATTACTTCCGTTCCCTAAAGAGAAAACAGCAAATTCTGTTTCTATTATTATTAGCATGAGAGGCTTATATAAGGGATGCATTAAAAAGAATCACACCCAAATACAACTGACAGTCTGTGACAATCTAATTGCATTTCTGCCATACCAGAGAAGCTATTTGTTGTCACTAATAATGATGCCATAAATTAACAATCAACTGGAAAGAGACAGTTTTAAACACAACCTCTTCATAATTTAAAGCAGGTCTTTGGCACTACACATATTACCAGTACAGCTAAGTGTTCTTAGAAAGTAAACGTGTCTCTCCTCTTCACTTTGTAGTACATACTATGATCAAAAGGGGGGATTGCAAGGCAGCAATCCTCTGTAGAAGCACTAATAGTGGAGAAGTGTTGGGTGGCATGCCTCTATTCTTTCTGTGCTGGTGATAGCATTTTCTGTGTCAGGGAGCCCAGAAAGCCTTAGAAATGGAGCAGCTCAAGAATGTCCCGTTAGCTTGTTTTAAGTGATACGCCATAGGGCAGTAGTTAAGAACATGGACTGCTGAAGTCAGGTTGATTCCAATTGTTCCCTTTCTAGAGCTATGCAGCTCAATGGAGAAACCAGTAACCATGTGTGGTATTTAAATGTACATGAATTAAAATTAAATAAAATGTAAAAAGTGAATCTCACACTCATACTAGTCACAAATCAAGTGCTCCGATATAGAATATCATCACAGAAAGTTCTGCTGATCAGTGCTATTCTAGAGCAATCATTCTTCACTTCCACTGCCAACATCTCCATCACCCATCTGTGCTGGAGAAGTCATCTCTCTTCTTCCACTTTTGCTCCCCCATAATTTCTTCTGCAGTCAGAAGTCAGTGACATCATTTTAAAACTTAAGTCAGGTCACGCTACCCTCTTCCATAGTTTCTCTTTATTTGAGAGTAAAACACTGGCTCATTACTGTGACCTACCAAAGTTTACATAACATGGCTCCTACAGATCTTTCTTACCTTGTATCTTACCACTCTACATCTTACACCCAAAGCCCTTACTTATTTCAAGCCACAGTGTCTTCTTGCTGGTATTTGAATGTGCCAACCTTTAAGGGTTTTTACCTAGAAACTCCCATCATGAGAAATGATCTTCCTCTTTGTTATCACATGATTTACTTTCGTTGTTCAATTAATCTCAAATTAAGATTAATTTCTTCTAGAAGACCTTAGATGGATACTTCCTTATATTTTATCATTTTATTTTTTATATAACCCTGACCCTGACCTGTTTGTTAATTTGATTACTGACATATTTTGTTAATTGCTTGTCTTTATCCACTGTAATATTATCTCCATGAAATCAGTATTCTTATATCTTTTGTTCTATGCTGAACTCTCAGTGCCTAGCAACCCTCTTGCCTAGCATAGATGGCAGCTCAATAAATAATTTCAGGTGACAGCATTTTAAATGCAGACTACCCCTCTGAGCCACTGGCAAGTTCAAATGCGTCAGATTATTTAATTCTCAGTTTCCTTCTGAAGGAGATAATAATAATACCTCTGTTCTACAGATGAAGAAAGTGCTTAGACAATATTTAGCACCCTTCACATGTTTAATAAATGGCAGTGTGTAGCAATTTCTTTAGACTCCTTACCCAGTGCAGCTATTGGACTGTGAAACACAAAATCTGGCAATTGCTAAGGAAGCAGAAGTGGAGTGAACATTAGAAGCAATCTGGTTAATTTCTCCTTACATGAATTACCCACTCCTAGCTTCTGCCTCGTCTGTCGAATGCCTAAATTATATCTACATGGTTCCTCCTGTCACATTCCTGCCTAAGATGTGACCTAAGTTGAACAGTACAACCCCAGCCAAGCTGATCATGTTCTAGACCCAGTCAAATTTTGAGGTCTAAATCAGAATGTTTAAATAGACAATATCATAGGGATAACAGCGTGTGATGAAAAATTGCACTAAACTCTCTAAAGGCTTCTCTCATTATAAACTTCTAATCTTATATATGATTACACGTATAGACTCCTATCAGTAGATCAGCTATGTGAGTTAATTTACCTCCTTGAACCACTGCAACTTTTATATGTGTTGGCATTTATGCACGACTATGAGATGACCAAGTCCAGTAGGCAGACCACAAGATACACAAGTATTTTAAAAATCAAAAGTACCGCCTAGGTTTGAGTATTTATACACACATGAGACACCAAGAGGATCCAACATGTTTTCTAAGGACAAAACATAAATATGTTGAGGATTTGAGTTACGGATCCAATTTTCATGGGCATAGTACAATGATCCACCCATTCAAGCTTCAGTATTCACTTTCTTGCTGTATTCACTTTCTGCTGATTTTATGCACAGAGGAAATTGATTTTGACACCATTAGCTTGACTTACCAAACAAGCTATCCTTCCTCAGGGAGTGCACATTCTAAAGAGGAAATGCCAAATTCATCAGTCCATCCAACTCTAACAAGAAATAGGATGGAATTGACCATATTTGGGAGAAGCTAAAGATGGTCTGGCCTACTGCTTAGAAACAGAAATCAATTCTGTTACATTTTCTCCTAAGGGTGTATTAGCTTTGTAAGATCACCAAGGCAATTCCTCAAACTTTGTCAAATATGTAAGGGACTGAGGAGGACAGTCACAGAGATGGTGAGGAAACACATACTGGAGAAGAAACTAAGGGACAGGTAGCTGGGGGGGGGGGGGGGTTGGTGTTGTTCCTAGAGGATATGTTATTTAATTATCACAATCTATCTTCCCCAAACTGTCTTTGTCTCATGATTCTATATCTGGCCTAACTCCAACCTGATATTCTCCATACCCCTAATCTCACAATCTGCTCATCATTTCTCAGATATATCATATATTTTTCCACCTTTCTACATTACTCAGACACACCCTTCTGCTTGAATTTTTTATTTCCACATTTACAGTTAAGGAAAGCCTGGGAGGCATCAGATTTCAATATTCAGAGAAGTGGAAGGGGAGAGGTGTTTCTGTCTCACAACATGAAAATTAGTAACCTTTCTTCTAGCTTTCTCAATAGTATGAGGACAATTCTCTTCTAGGATCTCCTTAATTTACCAACAGTGATTGACTGACTACTGTGATATTAAACCCTTACAGTTACCAGTAAAACGATCTGTTTTACCCATAGGAGTTTATAAGCCTCTTAAGGTCATGGTGCACATCTAACTCATTTTTTTTAATTGCCCAGAGGTTCTAGAACTTTTCCGTAAACATATTAGAAGGTCAATGACTATTAAATAAACAAAAGCATGATCCATCAGCTTCAAAGTGAATCTTAGCCAGAAGGAACCCAAGAAACCTCTTGACAGAAAATGAACAGCTCAAATCCACTGCCAACTGTGGCCAAAACACATGCTTTGCTTTCAGAAATACTGAATCTGTGTCATACATTTGGACAAATCTCAGGCATTAAGAAAGCTCACCATATGACATCTCCCCTGAAGGTTTAAGCAAAGGCAAATTGATTTGAGTACCTAGCCAAATAGGGGCATTCCTGTGGGGTAGGAGGGGCTGAGGACTTTTGAGAAGATTTTGATCAACATGAAATTCTCCTCAGGAAGGGGAACAGGGAGGAGACAGTATTTGTTAGGCAGCTTACGGATGGATGGGCAGCCAAATGGCTTGATGGGATAAGAAGGAATAGTTCTAAATCCACTTCCCTTGTCCCTGTCAAAAAAATTTCCCATTCCTGTGACAGGACTGGGCTTCTGTCCAGTACTCTCGTTTACCAGACTATATGTCTCTTTACTCCTGAATGGAAAAGATATAAATGCTAAGACTGGAATTACGTTTATTATGTCAATATAGCTATAAATATAGATGGAGATTGATATAGCTGTATCTATTGATATAGACACAGATATTGTCTGATATTACCTGTAGACCAGTGATCAGCATACACTGATCATTTGTGGAGTTTTCAATATAGATATCAACTGATAACTGATATCTAAGTCCATAAAATCAGCATTTTGAAGAAGCATCTCATTTAACTACTATGTAAAATCTTGGAAGCCCTTGGAACATGCATCCATTGAGATGACTACACTTCTCTTTTCCCATTTCTCTCTTAAAATGGTGTCTGCAACCAAATAAGTCTCCTAAGAGGAAACAATTACCTTGTTTTTAGGTGTTTTACATATTTTTAGAGCAAAAACATTATATTGTATAGTTTAGTATCACTATTTCGCATGGTAAAAAGAATTATGTAATGAGGTGAGAATTTATTTACAGATTAAAACAAGAAACAAATGCCAAAATCATCCTTGTTGAATAATCCTCATTCTTTAGAATCTTAAACCTGGCCATTAGGATAACAATGATTTCTTTCTTATTATCAGTTAAGATAAAAATAATATTTTTTTTTTCCTTAGGCGTAGAGAGTGAGTAGCTTAGATCAGTTGTAGGAAAGGTCACTACAGATTTTAAGGGATGTGATATAAAAATATTTCAAGACCTAGGAATATTAAGATTTAAGAGAGAGAAGATAGAAGAGAAATAATATTCATTAGTCGCTACAAATCAAGTCCACGTAGAAAAACTTGTATAAACTCAAGAATAACTACAGAATAATTATTACACTCATTTTACATATTAAGACAAGTTTGTAGAAAACCATTTTAACATGTCTTTAGATTTACTAAATAACAAAAATTCAACTGAGTAAATTTGAAGAGCTAATTGGCTTTATCAACCCATTCATGAATCAGGCAGCATCCCATCTAGCAAGTAAAGGATGATCCACAATGCTAACCAAAAACAAAACAAAAAGGTTTTTAACTGCAGAGAGAAGGCTTAAAAAAAAAAAGAAAGAAAGAAAGAAAGAAAGAAAGAAAGAAAGAAAGAAAGAAAGAAAGAAAGAAGGATTTATTAACAAGGAATGCATTGTTTGGCTAGATTGCTCTCCTTCTAAAGGGAGCGGAAGGATTCTATTGGTAAATTTCCTAGTATTGACCAGGACATTGCATATTGACTGGTTAAAGGTTATGTTCCCAAGGAGTTGAAACTGTAGTTAGGCTAGGTATTAAGTTTTGGTTTGCCGGACTTGGCGTAAGTGACACCATTTTTGGTCTATGGTTTTCTTTTTAATGTATTTCAACTGACATTTATTGAGTATGCCTTCTCTTTTTAAAGGCTTTATTTATTTATTGAGATAGAGCAAGAGAGAACATGAGCAGAGGTGGGGTGATTCCCCGCTGAGCAGAGAGCTGGACTTGGGGCTTGATTCCAGGACCCCGGGATCAGGACCTGATGGAAGGAAGATGCTTAACTGACTGAGCCACCCAGGTGCCCCTACTGAGTACATCTTATGTGTTACGTGCATTTTATAACATGGCAGGCAGCCTCTAAAATGGACTAATAACCCCCATATCCAGGGAATTCATGGCCTGGCATGATGTTCTCCCTTTAAGTGGGACCTGGATTTAGTGACGCTCACTTCTAATGAATAGAACTAATTGTGGCCATTCCGATGTCCACGCAACATCTACTTCCTTGCTTTTATTTCTGACCATTTTCTGATCACTCTTGCACAGACAATTTGGTTAAGACTAGGTACTAATATATTGTACAGCTGCTTCAAGCAACCTGCTGCTTTGGCTGCAGCTGGGAACAACTGACTTTCCCAGCAAGTTCTGATTAGTATTTTGATCTTGACAAGCACTTTTCTCTCTGAATGCCAATGCAGGAGTGATTGTTGTCACTGCAGCACTTTAGGCTTCTACTGTACGCGTACTCTGTAGTTCGCCACAACTTACTGAAAACACATGATCCACTACTGACACACTCCAGATGTGAGCCTTTTCCCGATTTCCAGGAATGTGTGCCTTTTGAGGGGAAAGAATCCCATGACTTCTGCACTCACTATGGATTTGGAAAGTATATGGGGTTGGAACCAGCATTTTTGAGCCCCTTTTTAAATGCTTGGTACTTATGATATATTAGCCTCTTTAATACCTACCTGACACAATGTGTGAGGATTATTGTACTTCCTCATCCCTCAGTTTTTTATCTAAACTGGAGAGAATAATTTGTGTATAGAGTAGTGATCTAAGTTTATCTGACTCATTTCTAAGATGGGAAGAAATAATCTCATCAATTATTTTTTCCTCTGACCTTTGAAATGCAGCAATGCCTAGCACTGAGCCAACATATTGTGAGCACTCACTGCATACTTTCTTCCTTTCTTTTAAAGAAATGGTAAGAAGTGGTCAACATATTTGTCCCAGGAATGCAAACATGTTTTCCCTTCTTTCAAGGCTTTGGTACTCTAAAAAATAAAATAAAATTTCAAAGAATTCCAATAAATTCTATTTGGGTTATGAGCAAGTCTACTTCAACTTTCCATAAATAATTCCAATCTACTGTTAAATGGGTATCACCAAAATGTATATCTGGGGGTGTGGCATACTGAGTGATTGCTATTGGCAAAGGGGGTTGAGGAAAATTAGTAGAAAGGCTATGATCCCAAGCCTGCTCTTTAATATAGGCCTCTCTTCTTACTGAGTGGTATAATAGCCATTATTTATTGAGAACTCACCAAGCCTAGGGTACTTTATCTTCAGTTCTCACATCCACTCTTGCAGATAACATATAGTTTCTCAGACTACAAAATGGAGATGAGGATTTAGATAAATGTCCCAAGGTCACAGACAATCACTAGTACTTAGGACATAAAAAATAGTTTGTTTTTCTTTTCCAGATTCCCAACACAGAACCCTGTTCACCATCTGTATCTGGCTATTATTAGTCGTATTAATAGTAATAATCAGAAAGGATGAAGTCAGAATGGAGAAAAAAACAACAATAAAAAATGAAACCAAGAGTAAATTATTCCAAGAAAGTAGAAGGATAAATAGTGTTATATTCATGAGTGAATTTGATAGAAGAGTTCTAGAAAAAACAAACAAACTTTGCTCCATAAGGTATAGATAGTAAGAATCATAATCATCAGTGCTCAATGGAGTAGGTGCTTTTCCATTAAAGTACTTTTCTAAACCTTGTTGCAAGGATTGTGAGAGATCATTTCTACTAAGTTTTGTCTTTATGTTGATTTTATATTAGGAGCATCTGAAGTCAGAGAAGCCATGTAACTTGCCAAAGGCACACAATGAGAAATCAAAGGGACATATATTTGCCAAGTAGTCTGACTTCTAGGCCATCATCTTAATTACTTGGCAAATACTGTTTCCTATCAAATGCTGAAGTTTGTTTTCTAAGGAATGTTTAAGGATACATGGGTTGGGACTTGACATTAAAATAAATGACCTAGAAAAAGATGAGAAACTTTTATCACAGATGAAGGGAAAACATTTATTACATAATTAGATGGTGTGCTTTGAGCAGCACATTGAGTGTTTTACTGAAAACAAACTATACTATTTTTTTTCACAAACAAAACATGGTGGTGAATTATGATTAGCATAGCAATATAAGAGAAGGCTTTAAATATATTTTATTCCAGGTGGAAACATGGTGTTCTAAAAAAAATCAATAAATTAATAGATTTAATAAATAATAATAAATTAATGATCAACATAAGACATAATGCAGGTTCAAGGTAATTGTTTTTTTCCCTAGATTTCAATACCTTTTAGTCAAATTCTGTACTAATTTAATCAATTGTATTGGTTAATGGGAATGGAGTACACATAACATACACTCAGGATGACAAGAGAAGGAAAAAAATGTAATGTGATCATGGCTTGGAAAGATCACACTGAAAGAAGGCCTGATCTGAATCTTTATGATTATCCTTTATTTGACACAGGTAGTATTGGTTAGGTAACCATATCAATGGTTCCTAATTTGCTAGTTATCTAAATTACAGATATTGGGCTGCCATTACCCTGTGGTTGGGAACTGTGATAGCTTAAAGTCACCATTTTAAGCCAGTATGGCACTGTAGGGAGTATGTTGGGTTTGAAATCAAAAGATATGTTTCTGAATCCTATAACTACTTCGACTATGTGTGTGGTTGTCAGATAAGATGCAAAATCCCAGTTAAATTTGAACCTTAGATAAATACATAATTTTTTGTTTGTTTTGGCATAGAAATATTCCAAATATGGGTACGGGAAAGGCTTACACCAGAAATTACTCATTACGTCTGTAACTAATAAATCATTGAACACTGCATCGAGGACTAATTATGTACTATACAGTGGCTAACTGAACATAATAAAAAAAAAAGAAATTACTCATTATTTATCTAAAATTTATATTTAAATGGGCATCCTCTGTTTTTAATTGCTAAACGTGAGTTTGAGAAAGTTCTTGGACTAAAATTTATCTATTGAATATAGTAGATTAAATAATTATTTCTTGCCTACCTCAGAGATTTAATGAGAGAATCAAGCATTGGATCAACTTCCACCATTCATGTCAGTGACTGTGTCAACAACTTTTGAACTTTTTTAACAAAACCAATATTGCATTACATTAAATAACGCATTAAACAATCCTTGCCCTTGAGTATGACATTCTTCGTCCTATTGATATGATATAACCTTCCATTTAATGTACATGAATGTTTCTATACTGTTCACTTGCATATTATTCTTAGATACATGTAAGTGTATTAAAGACTAAAAATTGCATTGGAGGCATACTCACACTTTATTAATGGCAAGTGCCAATGAATCTAAGGGGTGATGGTAGATCAAAGTATCTCTACCTTTGAACAAGGTTCCTTGCAGAGGAAGTGTTTTGTAGGAATTTGTTTTGTGATGTACATTTATATCCGTAAAAAATAAATGCATCAAGTAAGAGAGATCTCAGGAGATATCTGCTCAATGACGTGGATATTAGCTGTTACCTAGTTAATTCAAGCCTATATACAAGAGTGAAAAATAGTGGTTCCCAAACCAGATACGCTGAATTAGCTTATTATTTCTATTAAAATATGGGCAAAAAAGAAATAAGTCAGAAAAAATCAGTCAATCTGAGGTCCTGAGTCATCTAAACTCAGAAATATTAGCAAACCCTAGTATATTGCTTACACATTTAGATGAGAGGAACAAGACAGATTCAATTCAACTTTATGTTAGGATCCAACTGGTCCATATTTACATAAAAAGAACCAAGAGATGGTGCAGGTGTCAGCAAAATATTAAACGGTCTCAGACATGCATTTCTATCTCAGTTGTCAATGGAATCCTGGGTCTCTTTCCAGTTCCAATTTCTAGTGGTCACAATTAAATCTTTTAAAATTCTATCAGCCTGAACTATTTTGCATGAACTTTAGATTTAATTTTAAAGATTTTTGTGGAAAAATGCTGAAGTCAATAACATTTTGAATATTGTAGAGCAGCAAGAGCCAGATTGATAATAAGAGTTTAAGTCAGTTTTCCAGCGGACCTTGCAAAAATTTAAATAATTGAATTTTATTGTTCTTTTGATGAGTGGCTTCTATGTTTCAAACTTGCTTGTCAGCTGAAATTTATTTTCTGAGTAAGGCAAAAGACCAAAAAAGTGTTATTCATTGCTATAACCATTTGAACATTTTTCAAGCATATTTGTAAAACTACAGAGCTAATTCAATAATTTATTGAAATTATCATAAAAGTTTAGCAAATCATGCATTGTGTTCAGATCCTGATATATGCTAGATTTCCTGTTTTTACGAGTCAGCAGCTTTATAGCTATAACCATTTGAATTTCAAATGATAAATTTATAGCTATCACAGCCCTAGAATGCATAAAAAATGATAAGAGGGCACCCTTTAGAGAAATTTAAAAAGAATTGTGCATTTCATAATTTGATATATGTAACATTATCCATTATACACCAGGGTTTATGTTGTGCCAGCAAATATAAAAGGGAACGCAGACTCCTGTCTGTGCCCAGCACAAGGCAACACAACAGAGACATGTTTCCTTGAGTTATAAACAACTGGCTCCCTGGTATGCAATGCTCTCTATCCTCTGTCAGAAGGGGTGCATATGTAACACACCGAAAGGCTCTGTGGGCTTAATTACTATGTTAGACTTTGGCAGAATGAGAAAGAAGAGATGCCAAGCAAAGTGAGAAAAAGAACTCCGTAGTCAACTCCACAGAGCTAGAGAATCCATAGAAATATTAGTCCCCAACCAGAAGTCTATATCTTCTGTACTTTGGGATGCCTCCTTTCAATATGTCTCTCTTACCAAGCCTGTTACCTTCTTCTATACATCTTAACCCAAAGTAATTACTATCTTATTTGAAGTTTCATTGAACTTTCCCAATCAAGGTCCAATAACAAAGGCATGTATGAACAGATACTGTGAACAGGATGATTTTTTAGCTCTGCTAAATATGAAAATTCTCAAGGACAGAGATTCATTGTCATTAGCATAGCAACCCAAGTACTTTTCCAATGGCTAGAATAATGGCAGGGGTCAAGCATATGATAGTAGCTTATGGGGCCACAGATATGGGGCTTTAAGTTCCAGTTACCTACACATGTTGTGTGTGATCAAGTTAATTGAAATCCTCTGAGTTTTTACTATGTGTGTAAGAAAAATATGAAACGGTAGTCTTTGTGAGATCAGAAAAAAATAATCTGATGAGAACATATGGCACATTAATCAAATGTTAGTGCTCACATGGTTTACCCATCTCCTGCATCCCATATGTCCATAAATGGGATTGTTGTGATTGTTTACTTAGACTCTACCTCTGTGTCACAATCAACCAAGAAGTCATGCCTTGAGACTTTGGGGCTTTTGATCTTAGACTATTGGTTTATGAAGGGATCTTGGATTAAATTATGTAAATCCTACTTATTTTATTCATGAACCTGCAGACCAGCTAGATTAAGAGCTCTGTCCCAGGCCACACAGTAAGTTAGGGACTAAGTGGAGTCTAGAACTCTACCTGCAATGCACCACTTATTTTTCTTATATAGGTAATTGCTCAAGGAAAAATCCCTATAATCTATTGCAACCCTCAGATCAAATGATAATGAAGCCACATGCCTGGCATCATGAGTAACAAAACTGTCCCACATAACTTTGTAAAATTATTTATATATGGGAAATTTAAAAAAAGATCAATGTTTATTGAATTTTATACAAACTCATAAGTATTCTATATTGTATTTTATAATCAGCCAATCACATGAAACTTTCTATATAGCTGACCTGTACTATAGTGGCAAAAACTAAAGTCCAATTAGGTACCATATACAAACACCTAGCATAGTGTTTAAAAATTAATAGGCATTCAAGAGTTCTTTGTCAGATGGAGTCCTTACTTTTCTTCCTTCCTCGTTAAAAAAAAACCCAGCAAAAACAAACAGAAATTACACATTCTAAGAGAACAGAAACCATCAAGACAAAAAAATCTTCAGAAATGGCTGCTACTGTAAGGAAACTGAATTGGAAAGGACGGGCAGAGGCTGACCTTCGTTCTGATTTCATCCGTGCATGCACCAGTAACTTAGAACCCACGTGAGGATGACGCGTCCTCATGCAGTCTGTTTCAGGGTTAAGGCATCCTGTGTGAGGACGCATTTCTTTTCTACTTCCAGTTTGTTCTGGTGGTTTCTTTATTTTTCTCACTTTGCAAATCCTGCCCTCACCTGCCCACAAAAGAAGCCTACTAAGCCTGAACACAGAAAGGAATATTTCCCTCAATTCTGGAGCATTCGAGGGAGAGGAAAAGAATCACAGTGCCTATGCTGGAGAGAAGGAAGGAAGCAGTTCCACATCAGTGTAGGCATGAAGTGGATGAAGACAAATTTTTGTTGCAGGGTAGACAAATGTAGACTGTTGGCCCCGAGAGCATTCAAACTATAGTCACCATTTGCTGTCCCCAGAATTTGCCAAAAATTCCATCTCCTTCCTCCTCCACGAACATTCTTTTGTCTCTTTTCCCCTTTATAAATGCCTTGTGTTGTGGAAGGCGAGATGATTAGTATTTGAAACTATCAACGGCTCTTTAAAATGCAGCTGAAAGACAGTTTTCCTGTGAGGACACTGGCTTCACAGTTTAGAAGTGTAAATAGGTCTCACTAATTAGAGCACCTGATATCTCCCCACCCACTTCTTAAAAAAAAAAAAAAAAGCCTCTGACATGAAAGTGCTTATGGCCTCAGGCAAACACACTAAGGTACTTGGGAGTCTGGCTGCCAGGGCCTCCCCATCTGCTGCAGCCGTCACAGGCCGGCCTGTGGAGCCCACCGCCTTCAGTGCCTCTCATGGGGCTGTCCGCTGGAACTTTTGCTCTGGAACTGTCAGCTAGTGAGACACTCTGTGGCTACCTTTGACCTCCGTCCCTAATCCACTCTGACACATTCCGGGCTGTCGCACTGGATCATTCTATCTGGTTCATTGCACACCATTCGAGCTAACAATCGGCATGTCCTTTTTCCCATCTGTGTGTTCTAGTTTAGGCTGGGTCAGGAGAGATGTCACTGTTTCTCTACCTCACTCCTGACAGCTCTCTGATTTTCAGCATTTAACTTTATAAACACTAACTTGCAAAGACCTGAAGTCGAGGGACAGATCTATTGGTAAATTCAGCATTGGGAGAGTATTTTTGTTTATTGGTTTAGAAGGGCACTGGAATGTTCGTTTACACATAGCCTATCTTTCTCTCATCTAACCATGTTTTCCACCTTCCTAAGCATTACAAATAATTAATGTTATTATGATTATTCATTCTTCAAGGCTCATTTCCATTGCCACCTGCTTTGAAAAGCTTTTCACAACTGCCCCACAGCAAATGAAGATCAATCACTCCTATGTCAACTCTAAACATGTTAACTCTATGTATCTCCTTTATATAATCCTCCCAAAGAAACACAAGGATTGATTTACTTAGTATATTCTCAATTTCAGGCATCTCATTAGGTACCAGAAATATGGTGTTGAAAAGTAATCTGATTGAACTCTTAGAATGCAAGGGGGCCCACGTGATGATGCATAGTTAAGACAGAAAAGTATAAAGGAAATAAAATAGTTGTAAGGAGAGTATTATTAATTATTCCATAGGGGATCAGGAAAGGCCACATAGAAGGAAGGCAGTAATAACAAGAACAACAAGACTTGAGTTTGAATTCTCATTCCAACAGCTACTAGATACTCAGTCTTGAGCAAGGCATTCAATATATTTGGCCCAACGTGTACCCAAAATGGTGACAGTAATAACTAACCATCATTCATATTCTGAAGATTAAATGCCATAACTAAATAAGATAATGTGTATCAAGCATTTGACACCACAACTAAAACTTAAATAGTAGATGCTTCACTCATACTGGGGAAAAGGGGCTGTGCTGAAGTATGAAATGAAGACACTATCCATAACTCTGGTATAGCATGGACAGCCCATAAATACAGTGACTCAGTCACACTGGCATCAGTGGGTTCAAAATGGGTGAAATTAAGTGGCTATGGAACTTAGGAAAAGTAGTCTGCATAGAAAACCTCTCCTGTCTGACTTCAGTATCTCCACTTCCATTCACTACTCTGAATAGAAGACCTCAGCTCCATATCACAAGGAATCCTACTGTGTGAGTGTATGTGTGTGGTGTGTGGTATATGTGTGTGTGCTGTGTGTATGGTGTGTGTGGTGTGTGTGTGTGGGGTTATCACAATAAAGACAGTGACCAAAATCCAAGGATGCTCCCTTGGGGAGTACAGGTGTACGTGGGAGGGCAGTGGTGGTGGTGGTGGAGGGAGGTGGGACATGATCTAGATGATGCTGTTCTGACATCTGGCATGAGATTATTTTCTCTCATTTTATTAGAGCTCTTTCTTGTATTCCGGTATAATTTTCCTGCTAAAGAGCTGTATTTTTGTTTTAATTCTATCTTCAGATGAAGAAGGAGCTGAAGAAATTATCTTGCCGGTAAGAAAAATGCAGTGTTCAAGGCCACCCACTTTCCCGGCCAGCTGGATTCACAATTGTGGGGTTGGGAGAAGTCAAAAGAATTTTGACTTCATTGTGATCCAGGTTTTAGGCCAGATCATGGTAACCAAGGAAAGATGAATAAATATCTGGCCTACTTTTTAAATTAATTCTGACATACAGACTCCTTCCTTCTTGTGGAATGATGATTTGGGGAGGAGGAACAATGGAATTCTTTCATTTTAATTACAGTAAATTAATTAATTACTATTTTTATTCTCTTTTTATTCCATTCTGTAAAGCAAGGATTTAATCCTCTTGGTTTTCAGCCTAACTCGTGTCATAATACGTAATAGTATAAGGGGAAAGAATATTTGAGAAAAGCATTTTGTAAGTCTAAACCATAGATAACTAAATTTTCTTTGAAAGAAAGCAGTGGAGCCTTGGAACAAAGCTCTGGTATCAGACAAATTTTCATCTCTTGGATCTAGCTGTCACTTCTGGTCAAGCCATTTAAACTCTTGGCATCACATATGTTTACCTATAAAAAAGGACTAGTAACACTTGCCTCATAGAACTGGTCTGAGGTTTATAGTCAGAACTTGATGCATTTTGGTATCTTGAGTCTTTCTTCTTCTTATGTCCTTGCTCTCAAGTCAGTGCCAAACACCTAGTCTACGGGTAACCTGAGACACACAACCCCAGTATGATAGAATAAGAAGAGTGATAAAGAATGCGGAGCAATGAGCCTGAAAACCTAGCACACCAACCTGTATCTTATTTTAGGTGGCACACAAAGCTCTTACTGAGAAGTGATTTTTAAGCTGAGGATAAATAACATTTTGAGGCATAGCATTCTAGGGATGATAAACAGTTGGTAAATTGGACTTAAAAGAGAGCTTGCTATAATGAAGACAAAGAAGTCCAGTATGGTCAAAACTTTGAAAGGTACAGTGATGTGGACTCTAGCAAAGAAGCTACATAAAACAAAACAAAACAAAACATCCACAATTGGAGTAACCACCTAGTGACATTTAGGATAATCCATTGATCATTTCCAAGATTGATCTGTCTTCCATATCGGACAGACTGATGCAGTGAATAGGTGTGATGGGAATCACTCTTTTGAGTTCTTGATTGTGGGTCTAATCCTTGCAATTCCTCCAGAAATGCACAAATGCTTTTGCTTTACCATTAAGATAGAAAAAGGCAGTACTCGAGGCTATAACTTGTCCCTTCCTAGACATCAATGTGAAGATTTTGCCAGTTGCACTTCAATTACACATTTCAGAACTTGGGAAACAGCCATGGAATGGCTTCTGTGAGATATCCAAACTCACTATGGAATGGAACAGAACCAAAACTTGATTAATGACTTGACCTCTATCTTTGGAGTCTCCTGGTAAACCACACTAGTATTTTGGGTCTTTACAATTGAGTGACAGTTAAGATCAGTGTCAGTAATCTTTGAAAAGACTGGTCATTCTCTCTTTCCCAGTGCACAGTTACTTTTGGAACTGGTCACAGGATCCTTTGGTAAAAGTTAGGAGGAATATTTTCAGTATAAAATTTTGGTGGTAAGATGATGCAGCCTTGGTTCCTCTATTCTAGAGGTTCTGAGTCTGTACTGGTGGAAATCTTGAAACTCTTTGAGAAGTTGCAATTCTTTATTGTAACTATTCAATTCAGACTTCAGTTCACCAGTCCAGAGATTTTTCTGCCACTCATCATGGTAACCACAACCACCTTATCTCTGGCAAGTAGGGATCATCACTTGGCCCCTATCATTCTGGCATCTCATCTTCACTGGATTCAGGAAGCAATTAAGTGGAAGCATTATCCAGCGTTTTTCCTGCCTAGAGAGAAGACCTATAACAGAGTTTCTCGAGAATGTCATTGTTCCCCTTACTAATATATTTCTTAGTCTTAGTGCAGGGAATAGTCTCTGGAATCTCTCAAGGGACATAGCTCAGAAGTGGCCAAGCAAGTGAATGCTCACCGGAATTCTGATTTCCCTAAGCTTTCGATAATCTTCTCTATCAGAAAAGGCTAAGAGTCTCAGCTGAATTCAGTATAAGCCATTTTTGGAACCACGTTTCAATCAATCAACCAAACAAACTGTAAACCCAAAGATATTTATCAAAGCAATAAGAGACACAAACAAATAAAACTCTTGCATTTGAAAAGAACTTCTCACTCTTTTTCCTAACATATACTATTGGGCCCAACTGGAAAAGTAGAGATGGCACTGGCTCTGGAGTCAGATGGATAGGAGATCAATACCGGCTTCAGTCTTTATAGTTCTGTGCCTTAAAAATGGGCTTCCTAAGAGTACAGTTATAAGTGTTAATCACCTCCATTTTTACAGAAGAGAAAACATATTAATGAGGCACTGTATATAAAAAAAATATCAGACAGTACTCTAGGAATATCTATGGAGCTAAATGATGGCTCATCAGGTGCCACTCCATTCCCAAGAAGTGACCTTAAGTGGCCACACATTGCAATTCCCTATCTCAACAACAACAACAATAACAACAACAACAACTACAACAACAAAATACCCTGAGGTCTATTCTAAAAAAGATGGTGTAAATTTCCACAATTGAAAACTTGGTAGTGAAAATAGAAAGAAAAATGATTCCTTGATCCACAGAATTCCTTGTGAGATCATTTCACATGATATTTGAAGCATCTGGTTAAATGTGAACTCTCTTGAATTAGAGAAACTATATGATGAGGGTCTCAAGGTGATAGCTATGTACCTAATAATATTTGGGGAGAATGCAAAGTAAATTTGATTCAAAGACAACATATTTTATCCTGAATATGCGTGAGGGGATTTGTTAATAATCCAAGGAAAACTATTAAGCAAAGAGTAATACTCATTTCTAACCATATAAAATGTTATATTAATCAACCCAAACTTTGAAAAATATACAGATTGGGATTATTATAGTCAAGTGGAACCTTCTAGTATGATATAGATTCTGTTAACAGAGCATTTATTTGTTCATTGAATGTTCAATGAAGCATCTGTCCCCTGCCAGGCACCATGAGCTTATGTGCTAGAGATGCGGCAATGAACAAATGTGAATCCTTGGTCTTGTGACTTTCTACTAGAGTCAGGGGTGACAGATAGGTAACAAATAAATATGTTAAATTTGTAGTATGTATCATAGTAGGAGAAAAACAAGCAAGTTAAGGTAATAGGGAGTGGTAGGAATGAAACCACTCTCTTATGAAAAGTGATTAGGGAAGACCTCACTGATAAGGTAACATTTGTGCAGAGATGCAAAGGAAGAAGGAGTGACATAAGGTAATATGTGCAAATGCTGTGATGTTAGAGCTTGGCTCGAATAGTCTAGAAGCAGCAAAAATACCAGTGCCAGAGGCAGAGTGAAGGGAAGAGAGCCGTAGGAGATAAGGTCAAATGTGTATTGGATATGAGGTCAGGGAGAAGATGAGTAGTGGACACAACATGCAGAGCCTTAATGATTGAAGCCTCTATTCTTTGAGGTATGAAAAGTCATTTCGTTGTTGTTATTTTTTAGATTTTATTTATTCATTTGAGGGAGAGAGAGAGCAGAAGCAGGAGGGAGAGGCAAAGGGAGAGGGAAAAGCAGACTCCATGCTGAGCTGGGAGCCCCGCCACAGCACTCCATCCCAGGACCCAGAGAGCTTGACCTGAGCTGAAGGCAGACAATTAACCATCCGAGCCACAGAGGCGCCCCCATCTGGGAATTTTGAATAGAGGAGTAACATCTGATTTACATCAAGATCATTATGGTTGCTTTGTAGAAGAGAGAGGATATTCAGCAACAACGCAATGATAGTGTGTACCATTTCCTTGCTGAATGGTGTTGGGCAAATTAGCATGGCCACATGGCTCTATCTGTGAAATGGGGATATTGACAATCTAATGGAACTGATCACAGTGTTATGATGATTTTCTTGGATAATGCATGCAGTCTCCCAGTCCAAACTCTCGCCTAACATTGATGAGAGAAGATGAGGGCAAAGTAAAATTAACCTAAAGGGACAATCATCATATGGACAAGGCATATAGATATCACTGAAGGCCTCTGTGTATTTTTAGTTCTTGGAATTAACTACAATTGTTAAAAAAAGAGAGAGAGAATGAGAAACCTCATGAGAAAAAGAGATGTCTAGTTAGGGCCATATTCTCAGCCTGGTCTCAAGTGTTTATACATTTAATATTTATTTAACAGGCAATCTATAGCTAGTTAATTAGATAGCATGCTTAATATCTCATTTTCTTTAGTTGTATGGGTAAATGCTAATTAAATTCCTGAGCATTCCTCACAAGTGTAATGTAATAATAGGAACATCGTCACACACTTATTGGTTCTGCAGATTTGAATTAATTACGTTTCAAGTAGATTTATCTTTCATATATTTATACCTCAATAGGTGCTCTTCCCCAACAATCATGGGGGATTTAATTTCCATACCACCACCTTATTAACTCTAAATTAAATATGTTTAGTAGGAGTTTAACACTTGGTGAAGCTCTAGTTAGTGATACTTCTTCCACACATCTGGATTTTGAAATTCATTTTGCCTGATGCTGCTAAAAAGGAATAGAGACAATTAATAAGGCAATGAGAGAGACTACAAAATGTAATTTGGAGACAAGCCAAGGAATCTGCTACTCGACTGTGCTGTATGAGCATCTGGGGGGACATCTCTTGGTTTGGTTGACCTCTTCTCTAGCCCTGGGCATGGGATGACCCCTTGATGAAAAACAAAATATATATTTGTATCTTCCACTCTCACATTTTCTCTCCATTCTCACTGATGCTGCTGCTTTAATTCCAAGCTCCATCACCTTTCACATAAGCCGATTTAATAGCCTTCTCCTGGTACTCTACATGTTAAGTCCAGCTTTCTTGCATCTATTCTGCCATACAGCTAGCTACCAGAGAGATCCTTCACTTATCAAGATGATGAGGCTGCTGTTCCTCTCCTGGAATGCTTTATCTCCAGAAGATAGCCCAGATTCTTTACCAATGTCATGTAACATCTTCCTGCTCACCCCTGCAATCTCATTTTTCACCTTTATTCCCATCAGTCTCCCAAACAGACTACCACATGAAATATACAAACATGAATGCTTCCAAGTGTCTGCCTGGACCGTCTCCTCAATTTCCTGGTTCATTCCTGGCCCATCACTTAAAACTCAGATGTATGCTGATTGAGTGAAGAATCAGATATTTGTGTTGACATTGAAGTATCTAATGCCAAATCAATTTTATTTTTCTGGGGTCATGGCCCCCAGGATATAGATTGTGAAAATATGAGAAGCTTGTTCTTCCTCTTATGATCAGTTTTCTGTTTAATGTGTTCCTAGAGAACTTCCTTCTTTCATAGGAATGATGACCCATTTCCTGTTTCTTCATTGGTCACTCACCTTGAACTCAGGGACTATCTTATAAGTACTTAATACTTTGTTCAAAATTCATTTATTGAGTCCCTACCGAATAGTAGTAACTGTGAATGCAGAATGCTGGAGAAAACACGTATCACATTATAGAAAAGAAGCAATGAATAGATTGACAAAAAAGGAGTCATGATAAGATTAATTCCATACAGACCATAAGGTAATGGTTAAGAGTAAAGGCTCTGGAGTCTCTTGCTGACTAAGTTCCTTATTTGTACTAAGTTTAAACTCTTTATCAAAAATGGAAACAGAAGAGAACTTAGTAATGTTATGAAGAATAAATAAATTAATTCAGGTAAAGCATCTGGATGATCTACTTGCCCAAGTTATCTGGAAAGGATCTATCTCAGTCATCTGATGAGTTTGAGACCTACGATATCTTAATAATTGTAAATAAGTACACACAGTAGGTATACTTATTTACATAAATAAATATTAGCTCTTATACTGATAATTTTCTTATACTGTAAATGAGGAAACAAAGGTTCAGTGTCTTCTTCCAAGGAAAATGGCACATAACAAAGTTAATAATTCCTGCCCTATTATTTGCTTATCACTAAATAATACATGCACAGGACATATAAGTAAACAAGAAAAAATAAATAATATACAGCCTGCAGTTTCATCAATAAATTATACATTTTTCCTGGGTGGATAGAGAATTTACAATTTATTTGATGGTATCGATGATTGTGATAGCCTGAAAATTTTGAAGAAAATTACAGTTAGATATTTCAAAGAGAATAACTGCAAAAGAGTTGATAATAATTTATAAGTGTGTATATCTACATGGCTAAATTATGAATTTTTAGCAAAAATCCTGAGGATCAGAGAGCTGAAGAGCCAGGAGAGAAAGAAGGGTAAGTTTCATACTAGTGTTCTCAGTAAAACTATACCTTGCCCTTTGCAATCTTAAAATAACTTTCTCAAGGGTTATCACAGTTAACACTGAGACAGTGGAAAGGTAAGGGACTGTATTATAATGATTAAGGAAACAAAAGCTTAAGGAGAGGAAGAAACTCACCAAAAGTCACAGACATAGTGGCAGAACTAGGCCTGCAACTTTGTATTTCTATTATTTAATAAATAGTTGTTTTTCCACTCCCCCATTGCTATATCCTCCTCCCTCTTTCCTTGCAAGCTCCTGGGAAAGTATTCATTTCAGCCCTCTGCTGACTGAGAAACATTTTGTTTGTATGTATTTAAATAATTTAAATATTAAGAGTATTTCATCTTAGCTTTTATTAAAGAAGTTATTCAGAATTTAAAAACAAAAAGCCCCTGTGTATATTTAATAAGAACATAACGATGCTGTAGTGGCCATTAATAAAGGATTCTTCGTGTTCTTTGCTGGCAGGTTTGTCATCCAGAGAATTCCTGGCATTTGAGTGCGAATTCCAGGGCTCCCTGTTTCACAACTTAAGGTCTCTTTAAGATTAGCTATTTCAGATTACTGGTTGCCTTCAGCTTTTTGCTGGCTGCTTCTCTACGTTCTCAGATTTTGTTCATTCACTTCTGAATCGTGCCTATTTCACAGTATTTCACCTGAACCTCTCCTTGCCTGTACTCAGCTTTGTCTTCTGTTCTCCCTGGTCCTCATTAGGCATCTTTATTCCTGTGAATCTGTGAGGAGGCACAAGCGTATCCATGTAGGAGATGTTCGTGGCTCCAATACCAAGAATGAAGGGAGGGGAGAAATCAAATCTTTCGTCCTGTCAGCCTATGATTAGAACCAAGGGAATGCTAGAGATATCAGTCATATCTTCGTCACTGTAAATCCATTTAGACCTTTTTTTCCTCTTTTTTATATACTCTAAAGTGTAGATCGTGGGAACCAGTATCTGCTTTTTAAGCCACTAGTTTTCAAAGTTTAAGATGCATCAGAATCACATGGAGGTTTTGTAAAAACACACATTACTGGGCCCTACCCCTAGGGGTTCTCATTCAAAGGTTTTGGTGGGACCTAAATATTTGTATTTCTAACAAGTTTTCAGATGATGCAATGCTGCTCATTTAGTGGATCACACTTTGGGAACTACTTCTAAACATATGTTGATCTCTTTCAGATCTATGACTTATTTCTCATCTGAGACGCCTTTTTAAAAAATTTATTTTTTTAAAAGAGTTTTATTTATTTATTTGAGAGAGCGTGCACAAGCAGGAGAGGGTTTAAGCAGAGGGACAAGCAGATCCTCCCCCCTCAGCAGGAAGCACTACTGGACTTTGGGGCTCTATCCCAGGGGCCTGAGATCACAACCTGAGCTGAAGTCAGACGCTTAACCAACTGAGCCACCCGGGTGCCCCTGAGACATCTTTGAACTCCATCGCCACAATTTGAAACCAACCTATCCACTAAAACTCATTTAAATGCTGTCTTCACTTATCTACTTATTTATTGAATATGTATTAAGGTCCTGCTATGTGCCACACAGTAAATTTGGTCTGCAGCCACAGGCAGATTTGATTACAAAGCCACCCTTAATTTCTCCAGCCAGAAAGAACTGCTATCTTCTACCTCATAGCATGACTACTGCCTTCTACCAAAGAATTAATCTTAAACCCTAACCATTGGTATCACTTGGAACTTGACAGAAATGCAATTTCAGATCCTACCTCAGACCTACTAAATCAGAATCTGCATTTTATTAGAATTCTAGTTGATTCATATGCAAATTTGATTTTGAGAAGTATTGTTTTTCTATGCCATGAACTCCTTTAGATAAAAATCTAGGTTTTATTCAGCTGTGAATCTCCTAAAGTACCTAGCAAAATGTCTTGCCCTGTGAAGGGGAAGGAGAGAAGAAGGCCAAAGATCGCAGTCATTTTGCCAAGATTTACTTATTGTATGTAAAGCTTTAGCACAGTGCCTGACACAAGCTCATTTAATTTTTACAAAGTAACTAATGATTACTTGCCATATTGGATCAAATTGACTTTGCTTGAGTTTATTCTGGAATGAAGGCAAACTGTGAGCATCCCACCAAAATTGTAGAGGACATAGAAGATATCTAAAATCCTTATATAAAAGACATTGCTTCAAATCTATATTTTGTTCTCTTTAGAAGCATAGTGATTATTATTGACAATAGTGATCACTTATTGAGCAGTGTTAATCACAGAGTTAGGAGTTTTGTTTGACAGGGTTTGTTATGATGGTTAATTGAGGAAATGTTATTATTTTCCCTCCTTGTTTACTAATGAAAGAGAAATGACAGTGAAATGACTCAAGATCATGCAGCTTTAGGTGGGAAAAACTAAATAATAAAAATGGTCAAGATTTGAATGCATCAAAGAAAACCGCATTTTCTTGGCTAATCAATATTTAGGGTTAAGGAACATCTGGAGAGCCATTTAACTTTTACTATTTTATGAGATAAAGTTATAGACTTTAAAGTTGTAGACTACTTTTATCCAAAACTGGTTGTAGACTACCACCAAAAAAAGAAAAGAAAAAAACTGTACTACTTTTCTTGAGAACAAGCTTCACAAGACAAATATAAGTCAGAGCTGCATCTTGAATATCACCCAGCTCAGTGATTAGCAGTTCTTAATGAGGACTGGAAGATAGTGTTTGACCTCTAGAGACATATGGCAATATCTAGAGATACTTTTGCTTGTCACAACTGAAGATGAGGGTTCACCGGACATCTAGTAGCTAGAAACCAGGGATGTTAAGCCTTTTTACAATATACAAGACAGCGCCACCCATACAATCTTCTGGCCCAAAATGTCAATAGTTTTGAGGTAGAAAAGTATGACCTAATTAATGTATTATACACAAGAGCTATAAAGACAATGTTCATTGGATCAAATAATCTGAAAGCAGAAAAGGGCTTCTGAAGACTAGAACATATGAAAACTCCTATATTCTGTCTCTTGGGCTGACGATTCTGAAGCATATTCTGCTCAGCTCCACAGAGGTGACCCTTCGAATCGAGCCCTAGTTGTAAACAGTGTGGACCAACTTAATAACATCTTTGGATTAGATTTTCCTCCTTCATTGTCAGCTCATCACTTTCTTCCACTGCTGTTTCTTGGACTCACTTCTCAAATAATAATCTACTGTACAAAAGCCCTTATTTCAGGAATGCTTTACAGAAAAAAAAAAAGCAGGCTAAGAAAGCAAGACTCGATCTTTTTCTGTTAACACATTAGAATTCAGACCTGATGATTCAAGCTTATTGAATGTCTTACAAAGCCAACTAACAAAAACACGCTATCGTGGCTGATGCCAATGGTATTGGCCCTTACATTATAAAGTCTGTTTTTGCTTTCCCAAAGCAAGAAAATTTGGAGAAATTCTACATGTAGATATTGGTGCCTCACAAAACTATGAAAATACACATACATATATCCATACACACACACATTATTTCCCACCTCTTAAGCAAAAAGAATAATAGAAAATATTCATTTCTAGGAATAGAAGAAGAAACTGTATGACAAAAATCCCCATGTAGATACAACCAGTAAGCAAGTGGTAAGACCCAAATTTCACATGCTTCCATCACTTCTGTTTGATTGTATGCATATATTTTTGCATTTTCCTTCTTGAAATTATGAATGGAGAGTAATATGTGTCCACATGCTGTGACTTTGGAACTAATGATACAAGTTGCCGCTTAGGTAAATTAAAAAGTAGTGTTGTTAAGGTATGAAGGAACCCAGATTTTATGTTCACTAACTTTCTAGAAGTTCTGAGGTCACTGGGAACAAACATCTCTTTACACATTGTCTACACAGTCACACATTCAGAAAACAGTATGACCAGGCCATGCACCCCATTTTTTAGAAGAATGCTATATTTGGCAAAATTGAAAAAAAAGGAGTCGTATAAGATAAAGTCAGTTTATAACTGCCCAAATTGTAAGAAATCAGAGAGTTTTCTGGCCTGTTTGCCTCTTGTCATTTTACAGGTGACAAAACTACATCCAGCGAACAAGAGAGTGACTTTCTTGAGATCAATAACAGCTAGACTGGGACTAGAACTCAGGTCTTCAGAGTCCCACTTCAGTGTCCTTTTAGTTACAGCAAATACCTTGAATTAACCCAAGACACTGTGTAGGCACCTGTCCATCACCTTCTGATGCTCCATCCATGTGCTCCTCCACCCCATCTGCATCCACACTCTTCCATCTTTCTATCCAGGCCTTCCTACTACTCATGCTGCCTTCCACTGCTGTGTGGAACACTTGCTTAAAGCCCAGGCACAGACCTGCTTACAGGACACTGCAAGACTGAATGTTTCAGAGATGCCTGGGAGATATATTTGGTTATTGATGCTCTGAGAAGCATGAGCTGTATTCTTTTGAAATGGACTCGTGATGACAACAAGCTTTTAGCGAAGTGGCATTTTCTTCCCTGAGGGCTTAGCTGAAGGAGGTATGTGAAATATGAAAGGATTACTTCATTTTGTTTATTTATTCAGTCTTTTTATTTTATTTATTTATTTCTATTTTACTATCTGTGGTTATTGCCTCCTCCCATCAAACTCTGACCCACAGATTCAATTAGAGAGCTTTCCTGGAAGTTTGCTCTTTCTTGAGGTTCACCTGCAGGGCAGGAGAGAATATATTTTGGCCAGAAATCAAAGACACTGCAAACATCCTCTGCTCAAATTACTCTGAGTCCATATTTCTATTAAATTTCCAGTAAAGTATGCTCAATAAATCATTGCATTTGAAATTAATTGTTTCAATGAGGCATTTAATTTTGCACAATCCATTGCTCTGGGTGTATATTAGCTAAATATTTATGAGTTGATTATTTCCAAAGCAGTCAGATTTCTTAAGGACGGAAGATAACTATCTTCCCGTATGATTTGCCTAAGATTTTTTTTTTTTTAAGTGATTACTGAAATGTCAAAGTTGTAAAGAACGTTTGTACATTTTACACAAAATGAAGTATAATGGGTTAGATTTTCAATTAATGTCCCAGGCTGTTTCATAAAGCATGACAGTTTAAAGCTATCTTGTACATCTCGATCCATCAAGTTCCTCGAACTTAACATGAAGGGTGTCCTCCTGAAAGCAAACTTGATCACTGGGACACAAGCAAACCAACCTAAACCCAAAGCAGAAATCCCACTCAATAGTTGGAACAGGCAACCAAGTGTAATTACCATAAAGTATTTTAAAAAATAAAAGAAGCAACAGAAATGATGATATTCAAATGCACTATTTCCCAGCCACTGATCACTGGTGGATATATAATTAAAAACATAGGAAAAGTTGAAGTTTCTGATAAACATCTTGGTATAAACTCCTGCTGGTAGCTGCTTCATGAGATTTGAGAGGTCATACCCTTTACCCCATTCCTTCTTTCTTTATTGCAAAGTCTTCAAAGATATCAAAGTGTTCAGGATTCTAATGTTTTTTAATTTTTATTTAAATTTAAGCTAGTTAACATGTAGTGTATTATTAGTTTCAGGGGTAGAATTTAGTGATTCATCAGTTGCATATAACATTCAGTGTTCATTACATCACGTGCTCTCCTCAATGCCCATCACCCAGTTACCCCTTCTTCCCATCCACCTAATCTCTAGCAACTCTGTTTGTTTCCTATAGTTAAGAGTCTCATATGGTTTGCCTCCCTATCTGTTTTTATCTTATTTTATTTCTCCTTCCTTTTTACTATGTTCATCTGTTTTGTTTCTTAGATTTCACATATGAGTGAAATCATATGGTAATTGTCTTTTTCTGACTTATTTCATTTAGCATAATACCCTCTAGTTCTATCCATGTCATTGCAAATGGTAGATTTCATTCTTTTTGATGGCTGAATAATATTCCACTGTGTATTATGTCATATCTTCTTTATCCAGTCATCTGTCGATAAACATCTGGGCTCTTTCCATAGTTTGGCTACTATGGACATGGCTGCTATAAACATCGGGGTGCATGTGTCCCTTTGAATCACTACATTTTTATCCTTTGGATAAATACCTACTGGTGCAATTGCTGGGTCATAGGGTAGTTCTATTTTGAAATTTTGAGGAACCTCTGTACTGTTTTCCAGAGTGGCTCCACCAGTTTGCATTCCCACCAAGAGTGTAAGATGGTTCACTTTTCTCTGTATCCTCACCAACATCGGTTGTTTCCTGAGTTGTTAATCTTAGCTATTCTGATCAGTGTGAGATTGTATCTCATTGTGGTTTTAATCTATACTTCCCTGATGCCAAATATATGATAAATATTTATTTACTTTCTGGACTTGAATATGTTTTTAGGAATTAGTGGAAGGTGGGGGTGTTTTAAAAGGTTGGATGGGCTAAATCACGGAAAAAAGATAAAGATAGCCAGTGGATTACAAATTGATGGCACAATCCAGAACAATCACAGAAGGTGAAAAAACAAAAGGATCTCTCATGTGTTCATAATTTGGATTATCAATTCATAAAGATGGAACATAAAAATTCGCTTAGAAAAAGAAAATTCAAAGGCCTACTATGTTTAAGGTCCAGAAAAAAAGACTTAAGTAGAGCTAGAAAGATTTCTAATTTCTTCTCTCTTTTCTGTAGAGTCAGAGATATCTGATCACCATTGACAAAATGATTTGAAATATCTTACATATTTTAAAACTAAAAGATGAATGTGCACTTGTAAACATGAACTAGATGCTAGGACATTTTATCTTTTGGCCTGTATACATCTTTCTGATAGTGAGGTTCCACTACCACCCGTGTGGAAACTCAGAGCACATCCTAAATTTCTCCTTCCTTTTTCTCAACCACACATAAAAGATATTATAAATTTATATCTAATTTGCCTCCTAAAGCTATCTCTCATGTGACCTCTCTATCCCACAAGTACTGCTGAATTCCTTCTCATTCTTGTTTGCCTGGGGGATTCCTTCTTACCTCTTTAGGTTCGTGCTATGGATACTGTTTGTCTACTCTAAAGTACTTCCTGATCCTGAACACAGCTATAATCTTCTATCTCTTTCTTGAATTTGCCATTTGTAACCATCTTTATTGTCGTTATTATTATATCTACATGGATTTTTATCTCTTATAACTCATGTAGCCAAAGGGGGGTGCCTGGATGGCTCAGTCGGTTGAGAATTTGACTCTTGGTTTTGGCTCAGATATCTCAGGGTTGTGGGATAGAGCCCCACATCAGGCTCCATGCTCAGTGGGGAGTCTGCTTGGGATTCTCCCCCTTTCTCTTTCCCTCTGTTCCTCTCCCTGTGTGCATGCTCTCTCTCTCATTCTCTCTTTCTCTCAAATAAATAAAATCTTTAGAAAAATAAGTTATAGCCACAAGCAAGACACTTAATTTGTCGAAATTCTTCATCCAAATATGTGACAAAGTATGACCTAAGTTGATTACCTTAGTTAAGGACCAGAGTTCATGTTTTTAAGCCACTAGTAAGGTGCCTGTAATGTGGAGTGATCAGTATTAGTTAACTTGGTGAATGAAAGATTAGCCATTACTATTAAATTCCTCTCAATCTCCCCTGAAACTCATTTTTCCTCCAAAGTGATACATGCATTTAACTATTCACATTTCTGAGAAGAATTTCCAATTTAGGAAAGATCTGGCTTTAATATTTTGCATACCAGAAAAGAAATATGACTATTCCCTTGTTATAAGTAGTAATGCATGTGTTAAATAATATTTAATCTGTCTTGACCTTTATATATTATTCTACTTTTAAAGGAAAAAGTGATGTCTCTTGTGTAATATGTCTGATATCTATAGTGATTAGAACTATTTTTTATACCTCGTTGTATATAAGAACTTCATTAATTCAATTATTCATTTATCTATCTAGTCTTCCTTTTGCTCATATGGTCATCAAAATGCAGTCCTGTATTTGTGTAGGGCACATATTTTGACTTCGAGATATGTTAGAAAACACCTAAAAGTCCCTATTTCTAAGCTACAAAATGGGCACTGTGATTGAAGGACTAATGCATCTGAACTTATTACTTACATTAATTATTTAGAAATTAACATTTCTTTTTGACTGTAGATGTGTTGTCTTGAATGAGTGAGAGGTATCCAGAAAGGCCAAGTATTCTAGAAGAGGAGATTTCACATATATATGGTCATGGATTTAGAAACTTTGTGGGGCATGTGTGGTGCTATGAATAAAACAATATTTTTTAATAAAACTGTTAAAATTTCTTTTTTTATTACTTTTTTTTTTTTTTTTTTTTTTAAGAGAAAGAGAGCATGTGGTGGGGAAGGGCAGAGGGAGAGAGAAAGAGAGAATCTTAAGCCAGGCTCCACATCCAGAATGGAACCCAATGCGGGAGAGCTCTATCTCATGACCCTGAGATCATGACCTGAGCTGAAATCAGGAGTCTGATGCTTAACCAACGGAGCCACCCAGGTGTCCCCAAACTGTTAAAACTTCTTTTAAAAATCACTTGAAAACTCACTGAAATCTTATGCATCATCTAATTTGGCATAATAGAGAAAACATGAGTTAAGAATCAAACATTATCTACTTTTAATAATGGCAACATTTATAAGATCTTCAGAAACTGTCATGACCTATGTGAATCACATTTCCCCAACCTGAGTCTCATTTTTAAACATCTGATAAAATCTTTATAGTGACACCTAACTTGCTTGGCTTTCATCAGAATTAGATGAGGTAATCTATTGAAACTATTCATAAAGTACAATGTCAAAATGAGCATTAAATAAATGTCAACCCCCTTCTCCTTTTGCTTACAAGAAATACCAAGTGGAATTCATCGCTATATGACCATTAAAATACATCCCCAATGATGTTATGTGAAAACACGTATTTTTCTTCCTCAAATGTATTTCATACCTTTTACAGCCCAGATTAAACTCACATTCAAGATTTCATATTTGGGCAAGGTCTTGGTGATTTCTAATTAGGAAACAACTAGGTTATCTCAGACTTTAGTGGGCCAATACATCACCAATGATTTTAAGGAAGACAGTAGCCGTACAAGCAATTTCAGATGCAAATTTTTTCAGTGTTTAACAATATGAACTATGAATTTTTGGGTATTTAATAAAGTTAGATTTCTGGACACAAATTATAGGGTAGATATCCCCAGTGAAATCTTTTGCATAATCAGTCAGAGAAAAATTAGTTTTATTGTCATCGTTATGTAAAGAGGCAACTTTGGCCTCACACGATCACAGCAGTCTTAGGAGAGGATGACAGTTGTTTATCTCACAAACACACAGAGCTCACCCTGCCTTTCACCTTTCCACACTTTTTTTGTCAACAGCAGACATTTATTATCTACAGGAAGAAAGAGATTACCGTACGCATTGCTTTTTCTATGATTAATGTGAGGAATAATCATCGAAAGGTACAGTTTCACAAAGGAAACAAATGTCTGTCTTTATGGATTATTGAAAATCATAATGTTTCATCTTCTGTAGGAAAATGAAATGATCAAATACCAGTCTGCAGTATTCAAAGGAAATATAGATACCATTTAGATATAGTTGGTATTCATCCATAAAGCGGGCAAAGCATTATATGGTATTCATGTATGCATTAAGGCTATTGAACGAGATGCAATTGTGCTATAGAAGACAGAGTTGGAACACAATCAAGCAAAACTGCTTTGCGTTCTTGATATGTCAGGGCATGAAATGGCATGATAATTTAAAAGAAGCTTTATATTTATAAGGCACTTACACACCAATTATTTCATTTGACCTTCTTAAGATTCACTCAGATAAAAATCGGAACTTTTCTCTGCCACACATCTGTTTACCATCAAGCTCTGGCTGCTATCTCGACCTCCAAATAATTCCTGGGTCCATTCACTCTGTATTTCCATTAATACCACCTTAGTCAAAGGCTCCACCATGGCTCACATAGACTAACACAATAGTCTCCTAACTGGTCTATGTCATTTAGGATCAATGACATCTATTCCCTCCATGAAAGCCAGAGTAATCCTTCTGGAGTATAAATTATACCATGTCACTTCAGTGTTTAGTTAGTGGCTTGCTCTCAACTTAAAATAAAATCTGCATTACTAATTAAATCCTATTAATTTATCTGATTTGAAGTCAATGGGGATATGCTCTGGCACTTCGTTTGTGGCTCTCGATCCAATGAATGCCCCTTTCTCCATCCCTAGGCCTTCTGAGGCACCTTCAGTATTCCAATAATAGTCTTTTTTAGTCCTTTTACATATTCACTAACTGTTTCCTAAAGGTTCTTCTAGCTTCGACTTACCATCAGTCCCTAAACCACACGTTTTAGGCTTTGTGATGGTGGGTGACATTCTACCTCCAGGTACCAAAATATCTTCCTGTTGTTTGATGCCAATGTACCAAGTAACCACAAGATATGGTGGCTTCAAACAGAAACAGGGTTTAGTTTGTTAAAGGATCTCTAAACTAGACTGGAGTTGGCAAACATAGCTTCTCTCTGCTCCATTAGATACTGTCTGGGGCAGTTCAAAGGCTGGGGCTAGAATTACCAGGAGACTTTCGCACTCATGTGTGTTGCTGGTCCAGGAGGACTCAAATGACTGTTATGGGAACAGATGGGATTCTCTGGGCACATACCTTTATCTCTAAGAAAAATCTCCTTTTGATTTCTCCAACATTACAGCTTCAGTATAGCTGGATTTCTTTCAGGATGCTTCAGGACTGCAACGTGTAGGACTCCAGCCTCAGTCTTTGAGCTGAGAAGATAAATCAGCACCTAAGTTTTTGGGTAATTTTCTAGTAAGTAATTGATAGTTGAAACAAGTTGCAATAAAATATAGATCATACAGTGCATAATATCTTTAAGACAGAAATAGAGGCTCAAAAATGGTTTTAAAATATCATGTATGGAATAGGTAGGTAGTTGAGTTTTTTGCCCATATTTTGACCCAACCCTCCATCCAGAGGCATGTTTTTTGTCTTTTAGTATTTTATGCAGGTTTATTGAGGTAAAATTGAAATACCATAAGCTTCACATATTTGAAATGTAAAATCTGATCAGCTGTGACATTTGAATATATCCATGAAATGATCACCATAATTGATAATGAAAAATTCTCTCATCTCTCCAGATTCTTTATTGTAATCCCTTCCTGCCCCACTTCTTGCCCTACCCTATATATAGAAAACCAACGATGTGCTATCCCTTTATATTGACTTGCATTTTCTGGAGTTTCATGTAAGGAGACTCATACAGTATGTACAACTTTTTGTTGGTCTTTCACTTAGCATTATTTTAAAATCCGCCAGTATTGTTGTGCATACCAAAATAGTTTATTTTTATTGCTGAGCAGCATTCTTTTGTAGGAATATGGCACAATTTGTTTATTCATTCATCTGTTGATGGAGATTTGTGTTGCATCTAGTTTTTGGCTATTACAAATAGAGCTGCTTTGAACATTTGTACACTGTCTTTATGTGGATGTATATTTTTATTTCTCTTGGGTAAATATCTAGGATTAAAAAAGCCAGGTCATATAATAAACAAATATTTAACAGCAGGAGAAACAGTAGGAGAAACTGTTCTCCAAAGTAGTTGTACCATTTTATGTTCCAACCAGTAGTGTATGAGCGTTTTGGTTGTTCTACATCTCATCAGCAGCTCGTACGGTCCGTCATTTTCATTTTAGTCATTTCAGATAGTGCACGGTGGTTTTAATTTGCATTTCTCTAATGGCTAATTATTTTGTGTATAATTTCTTGGGCATTCTATTCACTTATTTTGTTTCTCATAGCTGTATATCTATTCAAATATTTTAACCATTTTTAATTGGGTCATTTGTCTTATTGAGTTGTGTTATTTATACATTCCAGATACAACTCTTTTATTTATTTATTTTTTTTTAAATTATTTTTTAAGTGGGCTCCATGCCCAGTGTGGAGCCCAACATGGGGCTTGAACTCATGACCCTGAGGATCAAGACTGGAGCTGAGGTCAGGACTCGGTTGCCTAATGGACACAGCCACCCAGAAGCCCCCCTATACAACTCTTTTATAAGTCAGTATCTTTCAAATGTCCTTTTTTCCAGTTACCATATCAAAACTGGAGAAAAACGGGTGCCTGGGTGGCTCAGTCAGTTAAGTATCTGCCTTCGGCTCAGGTTATGATCCGAGGGTCCTGGGATCAAGCCCTGCGTAGGGTAGGGCTCCCTGCTCAGTGGGGAGTCTGCTTCTCCCTCTGTCTCTCCCTCCTTCTGTTTCTGCTCTCTTTCTCAAATAAATAAATAAAATCTTTAAAAAAAAAATGGAGAAAAAGTAAAAAGCACTTGTCCCGTGATCAAATATAGTACTTGCCACTTTATGTATTTTAATATCTAGCTTTCTTACTTCTGATGACAATTACAACCATGTGGAGAAAATGTAAAAAATATGGATGCTCAATTCCCACTCAGTTCAATTAAGTCAGACTCTCTGGAGACGGGACATAAGCGTAAGTTTTGTGTGTGTGTGTGTGTGTTTATTTTGTTTTTAAATTACTCAGGCGTTCTTTTAATGTACACTCAGGGCTGAGAACCCTGCCTTACCAACACTGCTGGTGGGATGGATGAGATAAGCTTTCTTACTTCTGTTTTACCGGTGAGGAAACTGAAATTCAGAGGTGATCAGGATACTGACAGAGGTAACAGAGATAATGAGAGAAAAGGCTAGGATGCGAGTCAAGGTCTCTTTATGGTAAGATTCATTCTCACTGTGCTAGGACAGGAATGAAAGGCAATGCCTCTCAGAACAAGGTATGAAGAACAGCAGGAAGTATTCAGATGCAGATAAAGAATGACAGCCAAATTTGGCACGGAGTAGTCACTCAACGAGTATTCGTGAAATCCTGAAAGAATGTGGGAAGTGAGAAGACCGCGGCAGGCAGCCTCATAAACAGCTTATCCTACTTTAATGACATCTTTCCCTTGATGAGTTCCAGGCTGATGCCTTTCTTGAGTTTAGCAAAAAGACAGGCCTTTCACTGTTGTCTCCTCTAACCTGCCCATCACTTGTTCAGTCTGTGGAACCCCCTGACAGCTAGGGAAGTCCCATTTGTAGGACCAGCTGCATCATTTGTCTAAGAGAGAACCTCACTGTGCATTAGATAAAATTCTTCATCTGTTTAAAAAGGTAATTTCAGCATACAGACTCACCTACCAAGAATGTCCCTCTTCTCTCCATCCACTCAAATCCTGCCTGTACTTTCAAATCCATCTCCTATTCAAAGCCTTCTATCTGACCCTTCCTCCAATCCTATTGTAATTATTGTCCCTGCCACTCACACTGTAATCTATCAGGAGCTACCTGATAATATCTATGCTACTATTTTCTTCCCAGTTATTTTATATTCTGCATTACTTTTTAACTATCATGATGTATATATCTCATCCCTCCCTCAGTTATTAGATGGGCTCTATCCCTGTTGTCTGGCAAGAGGGGGGCCACATATTTATGTATGAGTAGAAAAGTTATGCATGCAAAAAGGGATCGTTCCAACATATATCAGATCACATATATCAGGGACATTTTTAGGGGAAAACCATGGAAAACTGCCCCACGGAATGGGTGATTTTAACGATTTTTCAAGGGAATTTTAGTTGAATTGACTTGATAAATGCTGCTTTAGCATAAATTATATCACCGTATCTAAGGAAAGAATGGGCCAACAGATGAATCATGGAGTTCCAGAGGCATAAATTGTGTAGTCCGGGTTGCAGACCTGTCTCTGTTGTGGAGATTTAGGGTATCATTCATGCGAGCCTGACACAACCGACATCCCGTGCTCTGATGCCAGGCATACCAAAGAGGTTTCTGATAATGGTATGAATTCTCTTGGAGCTGGTCTATAGACATGGAATGTTCATCCAGATAAATCGTTCCAATGATCCCACTACCTCATCACCTATTCCTTCATATGATTTCTAGAACAGTTCATCATCTATCCTCTGTTTAAATCTCTGGATTTATTCCTTCTCATCATTATGTTATAGTACCAGAAATTCCCTTCTTGTTGCCTGAAGATGTTCCGCCCTTTAAGAATCCGAGTTGCTCCCTCAGCCTGAAACATCTCTCTAAATGAGATGACAGAAAATGTCCTTGATTTTATCTCCAGCAGTGATGTTCAGCTGATCAATACATGAGGGACCGGCAGTGAAAGAATGAGAATGGAAGAGAGGGCAGGGGGAATCCCAGGGGCTACTCTGCACCTAGGAAAGACTCAGATGTCCCCACTAAAAATGAAAAGCCACTGAAGGTCTCTAGGCAAAAATGCATGTTAGAAGTTAGAAGTGCTTTGACTTTTTCTGGAGAATGCTTGGTGTGGGTGAAGAATGGAGATAAGAAGTTTGTTATAAAGTTATTACCACAGTTAGACGAACAGTAATGGTAGGCTGAAGGAAGACAGTGGCAACAGAGATGGAGAACTGTCATGGATCCAAGATATATTTACAAAGTGAAATCAGAGGGACTCAGTAATTGAGAAGATTCAGATTAGTTGGGTTGGAAGGGATGCAAAACAGGACAATAAAACACCTATCTTCTGACCCTTATCCTGAAAAGGTAAATAGTACTATTTGAGTTTTTGTGGGTCCTCACTGAATACAAGCCAAGTGTTTTTTCTTGAATTAGTTTCCTCAAAGTGCCGCAATAACAATTTATGGTACATCTCTCCTTTTATAATTGTTAAATGAACAAGATGCCTTACACCATGCATCATGTAATCATTCTCACAGATCCTAATGTTAACATCCTTGAGATTTTCTAAGCATTGGTTAAATACTTTAACTGTCTCAAGTAATTGGCTTCAAGAACTTGAACACATCAATATTAATAGAGAAATTAGGCTTTGACGTACCTTTACAAAAAGAATAATGATAAAAATAAATCCAACGGGTTTAGTGTAATGTGTGCTAACGAGAGAGAGAGAGAGATGGCCGGAGCTCTGTGTTCACTCTCCTGTGATGGCTGATTAATGGATATGCCTGTCCTTCCAATTGAAATGCAGAGGCAGGCGTGTCCCAGAAAATGAGACCTATGGTAAAGGAAGATGAGGCCCACATGCCTTAACAGCTTTGGTTTCCTCTAGATCTAAGGATTATCAGGGTCTCTCTCCAGTACTCAGCAACTGGGGAGATCAGAGTCTTTCAGTCGCACTATAAAATGCACAAGAGAGCAGCAAGCACGTGGTTAATTACTCTGACATGTAATTAAACTGGGTTAACAATCGGAGGCCGGCCACAGGAATTTGAAGGAAAGTTGGCAAGAGGCTTAAGAAAGAATTTCAGAGGTAGGAAAAGCTTAGATATTATTTTATTTCACTCCTTGACTGATAAAGAAACTGAGTCTCAGAGAAGATAAGACACTTAAATAAGATCAGACAAATAATTAAATTGTGTTTACCCATGGCTCTGTCATAAATATCAAAACATTTTCATATCTCTTCACGAAAAGGGTCTCCTCTTTCCTAATTGGTTATATGTATACAAGAACGCCTCCATATGGAAATTAAAACAGAAGACATATTTAAAGTATATATGAAGGGCTCGAGTCTCAATAAGTGATTATTGCTCCATTATTCATTTTAATATTGAGGAAGTAATAAGCATTTAAAAATGTCTGCTTCACGATTTCTTCCAAAATGTCTAGACAATCTGAAATCCTATATTCAGTCTCCCTCTCATGATTTTACCTACTATACACGTCTCCATTCCACATAATTTTCTTCTATTTTCACTCTCCTTCTTAGATCCACTATCACCTCTTACAAAGTGAGCATGGTAACCTCCTAGTTGGGCTCTTTGTATCCACTCTTGCCCTACTCCAGTATTTTTTCCAAATAGCCCCCCAAATAGTTACAATGCCAATGTCATCATGACATGGCTGCAAAGGTTTAAATCCTCGATGCCTTCCCAGTGTTAGAGTATATCCCCAAATCTTGCTGATGTGCCCTTTGACTCATGTCCTGCACTCATCTTGTGTTTTCTTTGTGATTCATCCATTCTGCTCTTTTTGAGTGATCAACTCTATCCTGCTCCTTCCTTCCATTGAGTCTTTGCACCTGTCTTCCCTCTGCCTGAAATAAACGTGTTCTGCCCTCACTCCCTTTTCAATGACCTCCTGAGCTTTCCCCCTGATTTTCTCCAGTGTCATTTCCTCAGTGTCCGGCAGCTTAGGCCAGGCCATTTTGTCGTGTATTCCCGTAGAACTGATGCCTTTCTTTTTCAGTAGTTTTTCCCATTTATCATTATATTGTAATTTACGGCTGGTTTCCCATGTAGACCCTAAACTCCATGAGGGTATGGTATGGACAGTGTATTTGATGGGGCTCACCACAATACCGGATGCATATTAGACACCTAACATTCATTTGTTTACCAAGTTTTAGATTCAAGTCCTTTACGCACAAGGGACCTAAGATTCTTCTAGTTTGTACCTTCATTATGAGGATAAGAGGATCAAAGTCTGAAGACATAAACAGACTTCTCAGGAAGCCAGGTCTGGGTACTATATCAAGGCCTCATCGTCTGTAATGCTTCTCTAGTTCTTCTACCTACTTCAAGTCCTTATGCTTCTTATGTATTGTGGGTGAGCTATTCATTCCTAAGAAATTCTTATTACTTTTTGTCTCTTTCTGTGAACACTTAAAGATTATAGAAACAGGCAATGTGAGTGTCCAAGAGTTCTTAATATAAAGAGAGGTTCTTGATCATATCTGCCAGCTTTCTATTAAAGCTCCCCAAGTAGAAGCCTGCCAGGGCAAATTTCAAATAAAATACTAAATAATAGAGAAAAGATTTTACTTTGCAGAGGTGTTTTTTTTTTTTTTTTTTTTTTTTTTTTTTTTGTGACTCAGCAGTTACTTTAGATATTACTATCCTGTACTAATTCCTTTATACAGAATTTCAAGTAAGAAAACTGTAAATCATAATACTCCTGGGATAGCTGGGCACATTGGAGGGCAGTTAGGCTTCTTCTCTCCTTCAGTTCTTCTGACTAATTTTCTTAGCATCTCCATTTATATGTACAAGAGGGACTGGAAAGGTTCACATCTTTCCAATCAGAAGTGCTGCATGGATCACTGACTTTGAAAGGGAAGTCAGGTACTCAACCTCTCTGCTCTGTCAGGGGAAGGAAAGCCTTTCAATTCAATCTCGAGTTATCTGGAAACTCTTCTCTGCAGCATGTTAATTGACTGTTTTAAAGGACACTGGTTTAGAAAAAAAAATAAGAATAAATGTTCTAGCCACTGACAATCCACACATTATCACCTTAAGCTTAACCTAATTAGATTGAGTCACTAGTCAGAAGTTTTGACCTTCAGAGAGAACATTGTTATTGACTTCAGTCAACCATATATATTTCGTACTGAATATTAGATCTCAAAAAAGAAAAGCAAATTGTTCATACACAGCATGTGGCCTGCGAACACTCTTGACTCATTGCCTATTTGTACAATGAGAGAATGGGGAAAATGATAACAGTCTTTATAATAGTATATTAATATTAGTGGGCTTTTTTTTTTTTTTTTTGGTTTTTAAAAAATGGCATAGTGATTTCACAAACATTATGAGGTCTAGTGAATTAGTAAGGCCCAATGATTCAAATTTCTCATCTTTAAAAAGATAGACTTGAGTTATGGAAAGAAGAAAAAAAAAATAAACTGAAAGGCTGTAATAGTACAGAGAAATCCAAGAAAAGCAGAAAAATGTGTAAAGACACAACCCAAAAGAGATAGAGGCATATTAAAATTTTTGTGTGTGTCATTCCTACCTAAGGCATAGAGAAAATGGCACCATTTTTCCACAACAGCGGATACATTGTTGGGCTGTTCAAACAGTAGTTGGGCAAGTCGATGACAGTTTCTCGGGGAAGGAGAATTTCAAAAGTTCATGAAGACAGGGTAACTTTTAAAGACCAGGCACAATTCAGGAAGCAAATTCCTCTGGGAGTGCCTGCTGAAGATGAAAGATTCATCCCCAACATTAAGTTAGCCTCAGATCAGCCAACTCTGCTTCCTGCAACTGAGTCTCCTTTATACCTACTCTAAGAACTCCATGTTTAGAAAACACTGAGTGAGAAAAAAGAGCAAAATGGCAAACACTGGCATCTACTGAGTATGATGTCATGTTTCATGCCAAGTGCAGAGTAGATTAATGTACAGTGCCTTACACACAGCACACAATGAACAGTAATTATGTTGTTATTGTTATTATAATTATTATATCCTTCAGTGCCAGTATTTCTCAAAGTATGGCATTGCTTAGCCTACAATAGAATTACCTAAAATGCTTTAGAAATGTAGGTTCCTGGGCTCCAGTCGAGGCTTTTTAAAACAGAATCCCACTGGGCAAGGCCCAAGAATCTGTATTTTGAACAAAGAAAGTGTTGATTCACGCTAATCATTGAAAAGCACTATTTTATATGCCACTATTGTACACATTTTGTTTCATTTAATGCTTGCAAAAAAAATCTGATTTTACAGGACAGAAAATGAGGGCTCAGATAGTTCTTGTCAATTCACACAGAGCTGATATTCCAATAAAGTTCTACTTGACTTCAAACTGTGTCCTTTCAACTATTTGAAGCAGTGAGTTGTGAAACAAAAATCCATGCTCTGGGGAATTACTGCTCTGGGATGGTCTTTGGTATTGCTTTAGCCCAGCCACAAGGAGAGGAGGAAAGAAATTAACAACATGGAGACTGCCCACTGCATTGGTGCTGAGGAAGACACTAATTTAGTGCTCATCAAGGAAGAAAATAATAGCTGGCTCTCTCAATCCCCCACATTTATATGGTAAGCCCTACTTCAAAGTCACCCTGGAAAATTACATGACATTTTTATCACAGTAATTTTCAGACTGGGTCATTATCTTTAACCAAACATTTGTGCCACACTTTGAACAGACACATATATCAGGCAGGCAGTAGACTGCTCTAGCAAATTCAAGGGGAGACTTTTGCACAGTCGTTTCAGGGTTGTCAATCAAGAGATGATGGTGATAAGGGAATGAAGGAAAGAAATGTCAGAGGAAAAAGTGTAACCAATTGACAAGCTCAGTTATCAACCCAAAGGACGGAGACTGGGGACTGGGGTTTCAGCTAAATGGGCTGTCCCTCCTGGTATAAATGGCTAGTGCTTAAGAGATAATTCTAAAATGTCTATCCCAAACTGGAATCCCAGGCCTCCTATGTATTAGTGGTATGACCTTGGGCAATCCACTCCCCCTCATGGGATACCAGTTGCTTAAGACATAGCTTAGCTTAGCTTTGTGCTGTGTATAAATTCTGCTAGCTGGATTTTTATTTTTATCATTATGGTATGATTTGTTGGTCTACTATTTAGTAGATGTCAAATGTTTGGTCTGGATCTTTGGCCTTCTTGAGCTGAACTCCACCTAGCCCTATAAATATCCATCAGATATTTTTAGCTTAGATTGTCACCAGTATCTGCTTATAAATCCAGTCTATATTGTCACATTCATCAGAAGAGTTCAAAGGAAAAAAAAAAAAAACGAGATACAATTCCAAAGTTCTAAATTTGCTTTTATATATTATTCTCTGTGTGACTCTAGGTTGGTGGTATACCCTCTCTGAGGCTCAGTTTTCTCAATGTAAAAGGGAGCTAGTAATATTTAATAACCAGAGTTTTTGTACAATAAATAATAGGATACCATAAAATCGTTGACTTGCCAAGCATAGCACCTGAAATAGAACATATGCTCAGATTGTCACCTGAATATCTATCTGGCTGTTCTACTTTTAAAAAAAAAAAAAATAACAATCCGTAGTAACTCTCTAGAAGCAAAGGCATTTTAGTTTTATTAACTCTGGTGCAAACAAACCTCTTGTTGCCTGCGCAGTCTCTCCTAGAAGAGGTTCACAGATATAGTGGCTTCATCCCTTCTCAACTCTTTTCCCCTCTCCCGTGGCTATTGCTATAACAACCTACTGCAGAGTGTTGACATTGTATAAATGATATGAAGGTAGTAATTTATGGTGCACTGGGCACAATTTATTTTTAGATGCCCAATGAAACAAGGTGTCGACAGTTTATCAATATCAAAAAAAAAAGGATATAGATCAAGCTTTTAGAAAACACAGCTGTGTATTTTAAGGTGGACTTAGGTAATATGAAGAGTTTAAAGGGTGTAGAGCAAGACTACCTCCGCCCCCAGTTAAATGACAGAAGCCTAGAGAAGTTCTGTGACTATACACTGGGCTCCAGTATTTCATACACAGTATGCTCTTTTTTTTTCAGCAAGCATTTATTGGTATCTACTTAGATCTGAGCATAATACCTGGTATTGGAGGTTGGGATGAGAGAGGAGCACACGACAGGACTCCAAACATCAAGTAAGTCACATATTAGTAAAGCACAGAGACCTCTCAGCTGATCACTGATTAGAATCCTGCATAGAGGAATGTATGAGGTCAAGAAGATGAAAAGGAAGAGGAACAGATGTCCACTAGGCCCTGTTCTCAGTGCAATGGTGGACACATCAGTTCCATCACTCAAGCTTGCTGCTGTTGAGGGGTTTATAACTGGGAGTGAGGTCCGGTATCAAAGAAGTAAACAGTTAAATGGCATGATTTCGAATCACTTAAAGTATGTAAAGAAAACGTACATGGGTTGGAAATATTAAAAATTTTATATAGAGCGGTCATGGAAGGCTTTGTTGAGAATATGGAGACTGTAAGAAGGCAGGCCATGAGAAGCTTTTATTTAATATCCATGCAGATTTTAAAATGTCATTGTCTTTCTTCACTTATTGTGGTAAACAGAAGAATGGACATGTCTGATTTTTTGTTCTTTTCCTCAAAGAAAAATGCTGTGGTAAGCAATTCTGGGTCAAGGTAGTTAGGTATAAGAATAAGGAAGTCCAGCTTAATTAAAATGTCCACCTACGCTCAACATTTTATTTCATCGAGATTTATTAAAGCAGATATTTGTCATTAATCAAAAGTCAATTGATTTCCCAAAAAACATTTATCGAGACTTAACAACTCAGTTATGTGTGTTATGTGGTTGTTAAGGTCTCAATAAATCTGTTTTTCCAAATCAATGTGAATTTAATTAAAATGCAAAAAAAAAAAAAAAAAAACCAAAAAACCAACCTCAGACCCTGGTTTGCTTCAAATCCTTATTTTATACAACTAATAGGATGTTATTAAAAGCCTGATTTAGTGACTATAGGGCAGGGAGAATTTAGTGTTCATTAAAGCAGCCGTGAGTACCAGAGCAGCCAGAGGGGAGTTGGGGAGAGAGAAACAGCAAAATGTTTGCTGAGGCGACTGTCAGATAGCAGTGGGGGGTAAACTGAAATACCACAAAGTTTTGACAGACCCTAAATTCCAATTAGTCAGGACACAGACATCTCAGTACATACAGGTCATATGAAAGGTAGATCACACTGCCCTCATTCAAATCCTTGCTTTATTACTGTCCCAATACCACAGAGACTGTACCAATTTGAATAGCACTCTTCTCCCCCAAATTCCTGGAAAGGTACCTGGGACCTATAAATGTGAATTTATTTGGAAATAGGGGCTTTTTAAATGTAACCAAGTTAAAACAAAGTCACGCTGGATGAGGGCAGGTTCTCATCCAATGATTAGTGTCCTTTTAGGAAGAAGGACATGTGGGCATGTATATATGGGGGAGAAGGCCATGTGAAGATGGAAGCAGACACTGGCCTGGTAAATCTACAAGCCAAGGAAGGCCAAGCATTGCCAGCAGCCAAGAGAAGCCGGAAAGAGGAAACAAAGGATTCTCCCCTAGACAGCATGCCCTGCCAACACCTGCATTTCAGACTTCTACCCTCCAGAGCTGTGAGAAAATAAATTTCTATTCTTTCAAGCCACCTGGTGTGTAGTAATTTGTAATAGCAGACCCAGGAAACTAATACAGGGGTAAACAGAACTCCTGGAATAGAGCTAGCCTTTATTATTCATCTGCAATTGCAGTCATATGAAGAATACTCAAGAAATGTGAGCCCATGGGCTCTTCTCTGTAGGTCACTGGGAAGACCTTTCCCATCCAATCTTTATCTCTACTTGGTGAATGTTTACCTTTCAAAACCAGTTAATTTTCCACCTACTGCATGAAGGATTCCCTACAGATTCATCCAGAAGGGATCTCTCCATGTTAACTCCTGATTCACACTGATTATTTTTTTTCCTTTCAACAGACAAATCCTTATTCACATTGTAATTAAGTTATGGCATCACTAGCTATTTAGAAAATAAATACTAAAGGCTGGTTTAGTGATATGAATTCATTCAACAAAATTGCATTAGTTGTCTATTAGAAGTCAGATACTGTGCTAGATATAGAAGGTAGCAAGATAAAAGAAGGTACCATGATAAATAAAATACTAACTAAAAGGTCTCATGGTTTATATGCTTATCTGTACGTACACCCACCAACCACAGTACATGTACATAGGAGGTACTAAATCATTTCTGCTTTGGTGCACAAGCCTTTCTACTTGCCCATGTGCAAGGAAACAAAACACAAAGAGTCAACAAACCTGGTCAAAACCAGACTCTGCCACATCAACTTCTGTGGCCAAGAGCATGATTCTTAACCTTTTTGAGTCTCGTATTCCTGATTTCTAAAACAGAAGTCATAAAAACTACTTTGAGGGGTTGATGGGAGGATTTACTGATAAAATAATTGTAATGCAATTCAATAAATATTAATTTCCCTTCCATGTTCCCAGGAGCAGTCACCCCTTGGTGACGGGATGACTTTTTCCTCCTTTTACCTTCTCCTTGAGCAGACAGGAGAAAAAAAAAAAAAAAAAAGTTCCTGGGATACCAATGATTCCATTTGACCCTGTTCCAACCACAGAATTCTCTCTTATGAGAGCATCCTAGAAAGCTGCTATCAGACACTGACTTATAAAATAAGCAGATAAGACAGGTGAAAGGGAAGAAGGATCTCCAGAGCAAAGCCAGCTGGAAACATTAGATTTGGTCACAGAAAAACATTTAACTTACAGTTATTCTTAAGTGTATTGATTCCCCTCCCCACCGCCCCGGAGCCCCTCTGACAGGCTCACTGGGCAGCTGCCCCCCACAGCCCTGGGGTAGCAGCCGCTGCTGCAGTTTCCTAACTGTCCATTTCTCATACTTTGCTGAAAGTATGAGCTTTGGGGCTGGTGAATGAACACTGAAAAACTCCCCAACTCTTCCCACTTAGTAACCTTGTGGTGTTTCTTCAGATAGAGCTCATGTGCACAAGAATTAATGAAAGCAGGGACACAGTATCATAAATACTCCACAGGGTCAAATAGGGTGGGACTATCTGGCATTTTGACTAATTAAGCTCTCACAGTGAAGGGAACCTGCAACCATTGCATCCAAACCCTCTTCCACAAATATACACTCAATTCATGAGTCTCCCCGAGGCCCCTGCTTTGCCTCTTTGTAGTTCCCACGCTTGTTTTCCATTTTCTGGCACCCATGTAACTTATTATTTCCCTTCTTCTTGTCTTTGTCTGCATGTTCAGTTCATTCTTTTGACAGACATAATAGCAGGAAAAAGCGCTTGGAATCTCCCAGACTATGGTTGCAATTCTGTGTAGATTGCCGGGAAACTCTGGGTACAGTTTGTTGAATTGTTCATTCTCTCAGTATTTCAACTAGCGCTTGATGCTGACTCTATTTCAGACGCAGAGAGATCAAAGTCCCTACCTGCAAGGAGCCACCAATCTGATGAGAAAGTATTGAAAATTTCAAGAGCAAAAAGACTCCACAATAAAAATTAAATTTATGGAGTTTTTCATGATGTGCCAGGCATCCCATTTTTCCACAATGATCCCTTGAAGCAGATTATTATTTCATTTTACAGGTAAGGCACCCAAGGTTCAGAGATGTTAAGTAACACAGCTAGAGTACTGCAGTTAGGAATGTGGACTCCAAGTCACACTAACTGAGTGAATTCAAATCCAGCTCTATCTCTTATATGCTTAAGACATTGACAAATTAATTCTCATTTACTTTCAAAGAGGAGTTAATTTTTATTTAGTTATGACAACAGTCACAAAATGTGAAGTCAATCCCTAATCTCTCAATTTCCCCCTGGATGTGTTTTCCCTTCTTAGTTTTTTTTTTTTTTTTTTTTT
>CM052888.1:20835823-20851912 GCA_028534135.1 Potos flavus
TTTTTTTTTTTTTTTTTTTTTAAGGTTTTTAAAATTTATTTATTTGATAGAGAGAGAAAGAGTGAGAGAGAGAGAGAGAGCACAAGCAGGGATAGCTGCAGGCAGAGGTAGAGGGAGAAGCAGGCTCTCTTCTGGGCAGGGAGCACGATGCAGGGCTCCATCCCAGGACCCTGAGATCATGACCTGAGCCAAAGGCAGATGCTTAATTGACTGAACCACCCAGGTGTCCCTTTCCTTCTTAGTTATAACATCACTCTGATCCTTCTCTCATCTAAGAGTTGGTCTATGCATGGTCCTCAGGCCGAGAATACGTACTAGTGGATTGAACAGTTTGCAATGTCAAGGAGGAGTCATCCTGCATAGACTTTCAAGCTCCATTCCTACTCTTGCCTCTTGAACAGAGACAGCAGGGCATCTTTAAGTCACTAAAATATAGGAGAGTGTGTGTGTGTGTGTGTGTGTGTGTGTGTGTGTGTGTGTGTGGTGATATTATGTGTTCCCCCAAAAGACATACTGAAGTCCTTGCTACTGGCATGAATGATTTTCATTAATCAATATGAGTTACCAGTATTATAAGAAGAAAAAGTCTGTGTGAAAACAGACACACAGGGAAAGCATGGGATAACACAAGCAGAGACCGCAGCGACAGTTTCCAGCCAAAGAATGTCAAAGACCAACGGCCACCAGCTGAAGCTGGGACGAGGCAAGCAAAGATGTGACTCAGAGTCTCAGAGGGGTCCAAACCCTGCTGACACTTTGACTTCAGACATGCCACCTCGGGAACTGTGGGAGAATGAATTTGTGTTGTTTTCCACCACCAAGTTTGTGGTACTTCTTTATAGCATGCCCAGAACACAAATACCAGAGTTCTCAAAAATTTCTTAGGAAAATAATCACTTTCACATAGATCCCAGTACAGTGATCACTTCAGGCAATTGCCCTATGTGTTCCGTGTCTCCTTGAGTCTTTTTCTGCTGCACATAAGTTGCCAAGGAGTGCTGTCACTGTGGAACCATAAAATGAGCCAGAAGGAACGCTTTGGTCATCAGCACGACTAATTTGTTTGAGGTATGAAGGGATTTTGGTTCCTAGGGAAGAAGTGACTGGTCAAAGACTGGGATAGGAAAAGATTCCTATTCCTCCTCCCTCGCCTGAGCTCTTTCCTTCATCAGTTCTTTAGTTCTTGTAATCCCCTTCAGTTTTTAAAATAGAAATCTGTGGGCAAAATCCAAACATAGCATTGAACTGTCTCGCTCGCCAAATATATAAAATGATTCCTAGGTATGATAATTATGGTTCCAGGAAGGATAAATTTGGTAATTTTGGGCTTTGAATTAGAATACTTCTGTACAGGAGAGATTGTCACTTTTTAGAAGTGGCGAAACACTTAAAAACAACAATAAGGGGTGCCCTAGCGCTGAGCACTGGGTGATTTAGGAAACTGTTGAATCACTATATTATACAATGGAAACTAATGTAACATTGTATGCTAACTAACTGGCATGGAAATAAAAGCTTTAAAAAGACAAAAAGAAACTTTAATGAAAACAAAAAATAGAGAAGAAATTTTAGTCACTAAAGCTATTAATAAATGTGTAAATCTGTAATTCCACATACAATTACTATTCTTGATGTTTGTGTTAATGACTTCCATAAACAATCTGCTGAAATATTTTTGAAGTAGCAACTGACAGGTACCTTTCAGAGGATAAGAAATGAGTGCTCCAGATTTGTATGGAAAACCTTCTAAGAGGATAAATAAATAAATGTAAGTTAAAAAAATATACTCATTTTTTGTTCATCAAATCATTGCTTAAAACAGTAATTCAAAACTCTAGCAAGTCTATGGCAAAAGAAATACATTTACACATTATGATCAAGATTGTTCATTAGGAAAGAAGTTGTCAATACGAATTAGGAGCATTCATATATTTCTGATCCTGTAATTCTAGTTCTAGAAATTTATGTCGAGGGAGAAACATCAATATTGGAATTCCTTGACCCCCAAAATGTTTACTCGATATTTTAAAAATGCAATTAAGTATAAATAAATTTCCAAAAACAGGGGAATCTTTAACCATACTATACAATGTGATACTAAATGGCCAAAAAAACTCATTCACAAAATATTTTTAATAGCATAGAATGTTTAAGTTGTGGCACTAAGTGAAATAAGGAAAGGTAAAAGTAAAAGTATAATAATAATAAGTATAAAAAGTATAATAAAAAGTATAATAAAAAGTAAAAATATAATAATAACAGGTAAATTATGCATATTTCAACTCATTTCAAATACATACAAAAATTAAACTCTCCCGAGGCACCTGGGTGGCTCAGTGGGTTAAAGCCTCTGCCTTCGGCTCAGGTCATGATCCCAGCGTCCTGGGATCGAGCCCCGCATTGGGCTCTCTGCTCAGCGGGGAGCCTGCTTCCCCCTCTCCCTCTCCCTGCCTCTCTGCCTACTTGTGATCTCTCTCTCTCTGTCATATAGATAAATAAAATCTTTAAGAAAAAAAAATTAAACTCTCCCAACTTTCACTGCTATAAAGTTGGTGTCATCCTCCTCCCAGACCACCAAATTTCATACTCGTTCACAGGACATTTTCAATAATATTTATATATATATTTATATATAATATTTATTATAAATATAATAATATTTATAATATATATATATATAAATACACACACACACACACACACATCTATGTAAGAATTAAAAAAAATAAATATTGTAATCTAGTAACTTTTTCTGCCTTCATCCTCAAAAGAAAATAGGACTTACCTAAAATAAGAGAATGATCAGTGTGCGCAAGAGGAGATATCTAGGCTGGCCTGAAGGGTTAAGAGGATGTCCGTCTTTGGAGTATAAACCCTTCTCTCTCTCCCTCACTGCTCACCCCCTCTTGATTTTGGTCAACTGTTCCTCTCTCAGTTCAACCAAAAGTTTTCAGCAAGATTGCCCACATTTTAATAAGATCTTGCCGTCCCCACCTCTACAAATAATTAATTCAGAAGTTAATAGACTACTGATTCAAATGGGTCAACTCAAGTACTTTCTGGGGTTTTAAAAATAGAACTGTAAAAGAGAGTCCCCACTTCTAGTGACAGAAGCGTAAGACCGTGATGCTCCGCATGTGTTGGCAGCTCTGCTTCTCAACACACCACAGGGGAGAAGCCAGTGTTCGGTGAGAGCGGGGGATGCCAGCAGACAGTGGGAGGCAGAGACTCCTGCCAGAAAGAGATCTGGCAGGATTCTCTTCTCTGGATAAAGCAGTACTTTTGCCCTTTGCATGGTTTGTTTCTTGAGCATTCAATTCAGTCAGAAGCTCTAGTATCTTTCTGATGACAACCTCCACCTCCTTAAACTGACTTATTCAGGTTTCTCCTGGATCTAAGAAAAGAGGTAGGTACCAAGAAAAATAAAATTGCCAGAAGATAATGTTGTGCGCTGGAAAGGGCCAGAATAAACACACTGGCTCTAAAGCAAGAGATGATGTGAAGAGACGAAATGAGAGAGATGGCCCAGCACCAGATGTGAACGGACTCTGGGTGCCACTCTCAAAAATGCCGAATGCAGCCTGCAACCACACAGAAATTCTGATAGGCTTTCAGGCGAAGACTGGCATAATCCAATTTGTGTTTTTAGAAGCACCACTCCAGGGGAGGTGTGGAAACAGTTTGGAAGCTATCTTCATAGTTACTGTGAAAGACAAGGAAGGCAGGAAGTAGTGTGGAAGAGACCACTTTAGTAGTAAGTAATGTTGGCAGGCCACATAGACCATGATATACAGATTTTTCTGAGTCGCATTCATTTATTCCCAATGTCCTATCTTAAGGGAACAATCCAGAGAAAAGTAACTCCCCTTAAGTTGGATTTTTATTGCCAGGCTTTAACAATTCTGCATTTTCAAGTTAGTAGGTACAGAACACAGATGTCTCTTCCCTTGCAGACTCACAGGAAGTCTGCACAAAGCATGCCGGGATTGATACATCTGAAATAAATAATCACTTTTATCCTTGGACTGATAATCAAGGAGCAGTGTTACCTCATACACAAAGGAAAATTATGAAAACTACAAAGAGAAATTAAAGATGGCTCTAAAGCAGATTAAAAATTAATAACAAGCGAAATCAAATTCCTTTTGTGGCCCATCTTCCTCCACCTGCAGCTAGCTCTAAATAACACTGCTGAAGGAATCACATTAGTTTCTAATTTAAAGGGACTTCTTCTAGCAAAGTAATGACTAAACCTCCGATGACACCTGTCTCCAACAACCCTCTAATTTTTCCAAGTGAGTAGGAGGGGTCGTATCAGCCAATATGCCCTGGCTTTTGCCTGGCAATTCAGAGAATTGCATGACCTTTGCTCTTGGAGAGGAAATTGCCATTTTTAAAAGCACATCTACAGAAAGAGCTTGCTCTTCAGAGTGCAATCATACCTGCCAGGTCACTGCTGTCATCCATCTCCAATAGCATTGATTTCTTGGAAGAAATGACAATAACCAAGCAAAATGGTTGAGAAGATATTTTGCCGTAACAGAATGTACCCAGCCGCAAACACAACCTCTATTCCTTGTTATTAGTGACTTACTTCCTGTCACTCTACCTGGATAAACTCAAGATCATAAATGCCACAGTGTGATAGATATTTATTTGGCTTTCATTTTGTTCGGATCTCTTTCAAAGAAACAAAACAGGATTTGTATCGTAAATAGCCATTAACCACAAACAAACAACAATAAAACCTCCCTGAGCTGTAGTTTCTTTTCACTAAGTACTGATGTCTCAGGCAAAGGGCAACTGGATGAGCAATCTACAGACATGCATTTGAATGGCGACTCTGAGGATTAGGGATGACTTTTTGTATGCCTCAGTTTTCTGATCTGTAACCGTAGCATAGTAATTGCGCCCAGATGTAATACTGTTGTGAGAATGTAATATGAGGCAGTGAGTATAAACTACAAGCACTTTCCTTGCATCCCGGAATTGAAAGTATGGTAGTCATACTTTCATTAACTACATAACTGACACACAGTGGATTCTCATTACATCTGTGACAGAGGCCAGAGTGGGGAGTTTGGATTTCATGTAGGAGGCAATGAAAAGCTATCTAATCTCCTAAACATAGATATTTATGCCCAAATGCCCATGATTGGATCTAACTATAGCAGCAAAATCTGTCAGCAGGAGGCATGAAGGCCAAAGAGCTGTTGCAATAATCCAAATGAATGGAGTCAAGGACCTGGTTAAAGCAAAACAATTAGATATCAAAAGAGGGATAGATAAGAGATTATTTGATAGAATTTGATATATTGTTTCATAGGATTGGTGGAGCTTGAAAATTAGCTTCAGTGTATCATTGTGTCCTCAGTATTTCCCCTGGTCCCCAGTACATGGCACTGGGAGCTGAAATGCAAGCTCCAGTCAACAGATGTGTGGTCAGCTAAATGTTCCCGCTGGAGAACTTTCTGAGCTATTCTTTTCCAGTATGTGTGGATTTCAGCAAGATGGCATTTTTGTCTGCATTTGCTACTTTTCTTGGAGGCAAAGTCTATAAAAAAAAAAAAACAAAAAACAGGAAGATCTGCCTGCAGATCAGGTGATCACGTATTATCCAAGTTTTAATCATATTACTTTTTTGGGTTTTTTTTTTTTTTTTTTTTAGACTGCAAATTTGATGTCAATCGCAATAGATCTCAGCAAAGGAAGGAGGGGAAGAGAAGTCATACCATATGAGAAGCAATTCAGGGAGGATTTTCTAGAGATAAATATTTGTAATGTAATTATAGATCTGTCATCAACACTACTATAATTTCCTGTCAATCACCACACTGATGATAGGATCTTATCTTCTAAGGTATAACTCTCGTTCCCTGCAATTATCACCAGGATGAATCTTTGAAGTTGCGCAAAACCCCCACTTAGAATTATTTTCCAGTAGGGTTGAAAATTGATATTCCCATGCCAATGCCCACTGGTGGGGATTGTCCAAAGGTCTTTAAACTTATTCCTGTGTGGATGAGGGTTAGCTGTAAATTGTCAGAAACAGATGTTGGTGTTTCCACCACGTTCTGCCTTTTTCTGACGTAACTTGCCTGAGTGATCAATTTGGGATAGAGGTGAGGAATTTCAGTTACAAGGTCCCATACAAGCAAAACTTTGAAAGTTTCATTTAAATGAGTTTTATCTGGATTTAAACCCCAGTTCTTTCAATTTTCTCAAACTAAACTCTCAAAATTCACTGTAAACTCTCCCTGTTACTCATTATCTATCATGGGGACTACTTAGCAGGTTCCTAAATTAGTCTTTTTTTTCCCCCTCTAATATGTACCAATCCATTTGCTACTTTTTTCTGCCGGAATTCGAAAAGTTGCCATGTCATTCATTTGTATAAGAGGCTCATATAACACCTTACTGACCTCATGATTTTGTTTCAACTACTCATCTTTTTAATGGGTAAAAAAAAAAAAAAAATTACTAAGATACAGTGTCTGTCTTCAATTTAGTAAAACCTAGTGGTAAGACTCCACATGTAGATGCATTTTTTTCTGGTCGTTTGTCTGAGGGTTATTATAGCTACCTGTCCCTATTCCTTTCAAACGCCTGGGGAGAGAATGCCAGTTTCTATCTACATAGGTCAAAAAATGAGGTGATGCAGGAAGAGATCTCTGAGCTAGATCTTGAGTAAATAGGAGTTTAAACTTCTGTTAATCACGGAAACAACAGCACAAACAAAACACAGAGATTACGAACTCATCAGCATGTTCAAGAAAGAGTAAATATTTTAATTAAGACTTGGAGGGTGTCCTTTAGAGTCTGGTGTAGAAGGAAATTAGGTAGGAACCACTTATCAGGGTCATATGCGAAAAGATTTTGCAAGCCAGCCTAAAGGGTATGTAACCCTAATGGGTACAATTCAAAGAGAACTAAAAGGGCTGATGGCCTTATATGCATTGCATAAAACTCATTCTGACTACAGCATGGAGAATTCATTGAGAAGAGAGAGAAATCAGAATGACTCAAGAAGCAATGAAAGTAGATAGATATTCTTATCTCTGTAGGCTGTCCAGTATCCAAAATTTCCTCCCACTCTCATTTTAGAGCAATTTCCTTTCGGTGAATATTCCCAAGATGTAGTACAACCCTTCCTGATCTAGAATCAGAAAAGGGGGGAAAAATCTTCCTCCTTTTCATTCCACTGCTGTCAGAGCTCAATTTTAACATAAGCTTAGCCATTGGGATGCTTCCACCTGGACTCAGAATCTGAAATGAGCAAGGCACATAATGTTAAAGGATTAATTAAGATCCATTCTCAACTAATGGGGAATCATGGAAGCAGTGTGGTGGGAATATTCCATTGGTGGTGGCGCCTACAGCTCTAGATACTTTTGGAAGATCATTGTTGTGCCTTCTAACTTACCCAGGCATCTTAACAGTTTGGAACAACAGATCATTCGTCTAAATTCTTTTTTTTTTTTTTTTTTCTTAAGGTGGACAATATTGCTTTCTGTTGCTTGCACCCATGAGCCAGAAGCAAATGAGAGTCCACCGCAAAACAGTGGCAATATAAAACAAGGGGCATATTTGTAGCACAGGTTCAGAGTAAAATAGACCAGATGACATGGCACCTGTGTGCATTATAAGCATGACATGCCATACTATATCATCCTGAAAACTGCATGTAGCTTTATTAATCCTTGTTCTTTCTCATTCTTATACACTGAGTAGGGCCATGTTTAAAGGCTGCTGTTGTACCCAAAGGATGTTGCTTCTTCATGGTGCTCCATGTGCTTTTCCTCAACACAGGTTCTGGTTAGCTACATCTGTTCTGGTAATAAGAGCAGTGAGTGCTTGGCTCTCCATGAAATTCTAAGAACTATGTGAATGTATGTGAACGTACAATTGGTAGCTAGGAGATTTCACTGGAGAAAGAAAGGCAACAACGTGGCAAAGAAATCTTGGAGACTGGTTAAGGGTGCACTCCAATGTTTATGCTGTAGAAGAGTGAAGGAAGGATAAATAAGTGAACAGATAGAAAAACCAACCACATTGAGTTGCGACTACTCAGAGCTTCAATCCTGCCAGACCACTGGCGACCCATTCCGGAACTTTGCCTGGCCTGTGCAGTTGAGCACTTTGCTCCCACCCCCTCCACCACCACCACCACGGCAAACTGATTCAATTAGTCCTTGCAGGTTTGATGGGCAGATTCTTAAACACCTTACCTATTCTCCAGGCAATGGTAATTTGGGGAGGAGACAAAGGCACCTTTTAGAATAAGAGTTAAGGAGGCGATTTTATTTCCAAAGACTTTGCAGAAACCTAAAAAAAGGCTCAGACCTTTGCAACCATGCACAAAGCAGAGAGAGCATGAGTGAGCACTAGTCTAGCCTGTTCTTGGTCCTACTAAGTAGCACAATGGCACAAGCCAGAACTATAGGGAATATGTTATAAATTTTGCTGATCTCCACTCTCATCTTCAACATCATCCTTTGCATTTAGTTAACACTAAGTTCCAAGAACTATGCTAAGCCCTTTATATGCATTATCTTGTAGAATCCTTAAACTATTCCCAGGAGTTGATATTATTATTGTATCCATTTCATGCATAAGTAAACTGAAGCCAAGTTTGACTCCACAGCTTATCTTTTTTTTTTTTTTCTTCTGATTTTATGACAGGGTCATCTAAGGCAACAGATTATTAAATTGTCCTAGGAAGATTCAACTCATTACTTCTGAGAGTATTGATGACAGAAAACCAAAAACCAAGTTTCTCTTTCACTTTCATGATTTTTTTCAATCATACACTTGCAGAGAAATGAAAAGATGGAGAACTATCATTGTCTAAAGAAGAATATTCTAATTCACACTCTAGAGTCTTTTCTCCAGCCAATATTCTCAGGCAAAATTGCTAGCAAACAGCATTATCATTTAAGTGACTTGTGATATCTTTAACAGAGTTTACTACAGTGGATACAATCTTCCTTCAAAATAAAAACTTAATTTGAAATTGACCTCAAAACCACATTTAGTCTTGCAGACCTAGCGACTTTAGCTTAACATATGTTATCTTATTCCCAGGAAATGGTTCACATCTTCTACACTCTGTGAGAACAAGAAGATAAGGAACCTAAAGGAGGAAGTCTAATGTTAGAGAGGGATTTAGAATGGAGCTCAAATCATGTTACTCTAATATTATTAAAATCACTACTCTAAACAGAATAAATGTATTAGCCTACATGCTCATGAAGACATAATAAATAGCTCCGAATGCTTTGTAAAGCACATCTACAGAAGTAATGTACCCTGTAATGGTGATGAAACTCATCACCATCAGTCATGTGGCATGTTCATGAAGGACATCCAAATTTTAATTAGCTTATGTTAAACGGCTTTAGTATCAATTTAGGCGAAATGCGACACTTGGTAAAACTGTTTGGATGGCCGCTAGGAATAATAACTCATAGAGCAGAATCACCAAGAGAATACTGTTTCATCAAAGGACACTGATTCTGATAGTAATCAAGAAAACATCTGGAAACAGGACAGGGGAAAGAATAAAAAAAGAAATTGTTTGCAAAAAAGGAGGTAACAATTTGCTGTCCCTTCAGTGTGAGCAAATTAAACGCATCAATCTCCCATGTGAAAGAAAATAATTACCACTCTAAATAATCGCACACATACCAGACACACATATATTCATCATATTTGGCAACAAATGTGATTGTATAAAGACATACTACACTGCGAGTTCTGCAAGAATAAGTACTGTATTATATCCATATTTCTTTTAATCATGATGCTTTGGACAATAATATGCTCCCCACTGAGGATTTCACATGTGCAAAAAGCCTAGGCTTTGCATCCAGAGAGAGCAAAATTCACATTGTGGTTCCTCTGCTAGTTACCAGAAATATATGGTTTGGGGCAAGTTAGTTACTTTACTCCTCTGGTCTTAATTCATAAAAGTCTCACAGTTTTTAGGAATTATCAAGAAGAAGAAAGTGAATGGCATTGTCTCTGTTTTAATAAGATCTGTGTAAATTAAAACAGTACATAGAAAATAATTATGCTTAAAGATGAAAAATGTACACGTGAGTGTGCATTGTGTTCTCAATCAATGTGCCCAGTCTATTTTTACTATGTATAGATTGTGTGAATAGTGCAACTCTGATTATTTCTCTACAGGCTGATTTTCTCCATCTGGAAAATGAAATAATAATACTAGTGATCTAATTTTGTATGTGTATGTGGAGTGATTGATGTATATGCCATTTTTATTCTAAATATCTCTATTTTTGGGAAATTCTATAGTAACCCCAAGTTCAAGGAATATTTTAAACTTGCCTGTAGGCGAGTTCCTTGGTGGGGGATCCACCTCTTGAATGCAGCAGATGCTTAATAAATAGATCAGATGCTGGGGGGGGGGGGAGATAAAAAGATGAAAAGATTTTGTGGCTGTCTTGAAAAGCTGAGAGTTACTAGACGATCTAGCATATCATAGTCCAACAATTAGCAAAATAGTTCATGACCAAAGTGCTATGGAGGCACACAGCAGAGGCCTTTGACATGGGTTCAGTTAAAGACTAGGCATTTTCAAGGCAGGGAGTAACACTCAGAAATTGTTCTCCAGCAGAGAACATTCTGGTATTCTCATGAGACTGCAAAATTGGGTTTGATCGGATAGGTGGATGCGAGCAGTACTCAGCTAAAAATTAGATGGAGCAGGTTTGAAAGGATAATTTTTAATTGTGGTAAAAACATTTAACATTTGATCTAGCCTTTTACATTTTTAAGTGTGCCGTACAGTATTATTAACTATAGGCATAATGTGGTAGAGCAGATCTCTAGGATTTATTCATCTTGCAGAACTGAAAATTTATACCCATGGCACCATGTCTCTCCATTTGTCACTCATGTCCCAATCCGTGGCAACCACCATTCTACTCTTTGCTTCTGTTAGTTTGACTACTTCAGGTATCTCGTGTAAGTGGAATCATATAGTATTTGTCCTTCTGGGACTGGCTTATTCCACTTAGCATAAAGTCCTCAAGGTTCACCAAAGCAATTGCATGTGATGGGATTTCCTGCTTTTCAAGGCTAAAAAATATTGAATTGTATGTACATAACACATTTTTTTAATTCATTCATCGGCTGAAGGACATTTAGGTTGTTTCTACATCTTGTCCATAGTGAATAGAATGTAAAATGGCTTAGGCACTGTGGAGAATAGTATGGAGGGTCCTTAAAAAATTAGAAATGAAAAGCATTAGTTTCTTGTTGTTGCTGTTAAAGATTTTATTTATTAATTTGAGAGAAAGAGTGAGCGAGAGAGAGAACATGAACAGGGGCAGAGGGAGAGGGAGAAGCAGGGAGCCCGAAGCGGGACTCAATCCCAGGACCCTGAGATCATTACATTAGCTGAAGGCAGATGCTTAACCGACTGAGCCACCCAGATGCTCTGAAATGAAGGGCATTGTTAAGGAGCTTTTTGTTGTTTTATTCTCTATGGCTTCTTCTCTATCTGTTGGGTAAAAGCAAGAGAAAAAGAGAGCAAGCAAAAGAGAATGAGAGATAGGGAAAACAATGACAGAAAGAATGAGAGGGAAAGAGAGAATGGCAGGGAGAGGGAGAAGGAGAGAGGGCAGATAATGAATGAATAATGCCTAATTCACATTTGGATCATCACTGTGTAAGCACATCAGGTTCCTGAGTTTAAGTTGCAGCCGAACTTCTTATTAGCCATGGGAACATGGACAGGTCTCATGCTCTCTGTACTTTAGTTTACCCACCCCTAATGAGGGTATAACAATTGTACTTTTATGTCCTCTTTGGATGGTCACATGAGGTAAAGCCGGTCCATTATTTCGGTGATGCAATTTAGTCTTTACAAGGTCTCTTCTCAGATGCTATTATTATTCTACACCTGCTTGGGTATATTTGTAATGGCAGAGACCAGCCAAACTATCTATCAAAGGTTTCCTTTTGCCTGCACGAGGAGTTAAAATATGACCACTGAGACTGCCTGCTGAGACAATCAAAACGAATATTTACTTAGGCTAGTAATGATCAATGTCTTCTGAGTAATATGGAAATTGAGTTCAACACTCAGAATAAAGCCAAGGCTCTGAAACTAAGCAAAACAGTATTAGCTAATGTACTCCCCCACATAATTGCTTGTCTTCTGCTGCAATTTTCACAATGCAGGGATCATTTATGTGCACTTACACATTTTACTGTTGACTGCATGGCTGTACAACACGTTGGGGAAAAAAGGAAGCCACAGTAATAAGAATTCATCAAACATCCACAATCACGCCTTTAAAAAAAAAAAAAAGCCTCTAAGGAGAGTCTTAACACCAAACCCATTTATGAGCTGTCAGAAACTGTCAAAGACAAAGCCTAGAAACTGGAATTGGGGCTGAGTTCAGCTCTTGCCTCAACTGCCAACTATTCAGGGCTCCTAAGCAAATTACTTCATAAAATGTCAAGGGGGAAGAAAAGAGCAAGGAAAAAAGTGTTATACTCACTGTTGCACACAGGAGTTAAGGAACTCCTCTGTAAGAGGTCATTGCCTCTTACTGTGAAACAGGGAGCCCTAATCCATAGAAGATAAATTGGTAGATTTGGTTCAAACCTATGTTTGGGGAACACGATCCTTCATAAGGTCCCCAAACCAAAGTCTCCGGAAGATTCGCAAGATGGGCTGGCATCAGATAGATAAGGGGCCTGGAGCACAGTTTTTTACTGCTCCCCACCCCTAACTTATTCAGTTGGAACAGTTAGATATCATTGGGCATTACTGTCAAAAATCATTTAACAAAGATATCAGAGTACCTCCTCCTTACAACCTATTACATCATATGTGCCCAGAAGGCTGCCCAAAAATTCAGTCCTGAGCCACTTTAGGACAGAAAGTTTCAAAGCACAGAAAGGTCAATGGAAGTTTTACTTTTGTTAATTTTTTCATATGATAGGATTCTTTCATAGGTTGGACCCCACTGAATTAGTTACTCATCCTAACAAAATGCATCCTATTTTGCAGCCTGTTAATAGCACACGGTAGGTGAAACACAAAAGGACCAAACAAAAACAAAAACAAAAACAAAATCCCACAAAAAACAAACAAAAAAAAAACCCTTTTAAGACTGTAATAAGGGGGGCTTTTCATTTTTTATGTTTTTGTTTATGCTGTACCTGGTTCCCCATGAACAAATTAACCCATTAATGTAGGGCATTATGCTTATTATTTAGAAAAAAAAAGTGTAAATTAAAAGAAAATCATTTTAGATTTAGATATCAGGCAATCCTCAACAATAAAACTAATTTAAAAATATTTTGTCTTGACACATGGCAGCAAGCCATGAAGGACTGTGACCCCTGAAAGAGAGAAAACAAATAAGGTGATCCCTAAGATTGTCCCTGTTTAATGCCTGGAGACAGTTTGTAGGCTGTGGTGCAGTACGAGGAAACTCAGTCAAAGCCCAGAAGATTCTGTGACTTGAAGAGATACAACTGAGAGACTTGGCAGGCCAAGACAGGTAAGGTGTGCCTAAAACAGAGTATGAGAGAGAAGAGCTTACAAACACTGAGAACTCCAGAGGTCACAGAGGGTGCCCCTCAAGAATTTGGCAGGAACTGATCAGAACGGATGTGGGGATTTTACTCAAACCAAAAGAAAGTATCTGACAAGACCAGAAGAAACATCATGCAGTAGACACAGAGTCAGGAATAGTGCCTACTCCAAAACCAAAAAAATCTTCTAATTCATTGGGTATTAGTAGAGAGGCCATGCTTCAGTCATTGGGGCGTGTGTGTGTGTGTGGGGGGGTAGTTTCAGCAAACTTAGGAGGAGAATGTATGTGACATACTAACCTAGGTATATACACAGATCCATAAACATCTCTATATGGAACCATTAAAATCTATAGTAAGCTAAAAATGAGCCCATAGACTTTCTACCTCTAATTCACTAAACAAGGACATTCTAGTCTTTCCCTTGGCTTGTCTCTAACCTCCCACTCCAACAGTGAGAAATCCAGCTGGCACCATGTCACAGCTAACTGTTCTATTCCACTAGACATGCAATGGTTTTAGAACTGTTAATTGTACCCCCATGGGAGTAAAATTATCAACTAGAGTTACAGTGCTTATCTAGAGTTCCTATAACCATGAGTTTCACAGACTTTATTCATTTCCAAAGTTACTTAGGTCAGCACCTTTTCCCACACCCACTTCGGTGAGATTGTTTTATACATTGTAATACATTTAGAATCAGTTGTAATAGTCTGCATTTCATCCTGGGATTGCCTGTATCCTAAATGATTTTTTTTTAATTTGCTTTCATTAAGGTTTAATCTTTATGCTGTAAATTTCTATGAGTTTTGACAAATGTATAGCATCTTATATCCACCATTATGGTATCATTACAGAATAGTTTCCCTGCACGAAAAACTGATACCTTTATAATATCGTGATGCCTTTTTTTTTTTTAATCCCTGATAGCTTTCCTTGTTCTGAAGCCTGCTTTGCCTGAGGTTAATATAGCTATGTGAACTTTTTTAAAGTACAGGGTGATGTGTGGAAGTGTTGAATTACTATATCGTACACCTGAATCTAAAACAACATTGTATGTTAACTACCTGGAACTAAAATAAAAACTTAAAATTAAAAAAAAAAAAATCATGTTACATTAACATAGTATATATTAATCCATTTCTGTACCTTTGACCAATCTTAGTTGTTGTATTTAAAGTGCATGTTAGAGAGGAGCAAGATGGTGGAGGAGTAAGAGGCAGAGATAGTGTCAGATCCCAGAAGTTCAGCTAGATAGTTATCAAACCACTCTAAACAACTACAAACTTAGCAGGAAATAGAAGAGAAGACAAACAGCACCTCTAGGAACAGAAAATCAACCACTTTCCAGAAGGTAGGACGTGCAGAAAAGTGAATCCAAAGCGACGGGAAGATAGACTGCGGGGAGAGGGCCGGCTCCTGGCAAGCCGCAGAGCAGCGGAGCACAAAATCGGAACTTTTAGAAATCTGTTCCACTGAGGGACATCGCTCCAGAGGCTAAGCGGGGGGTGGAGCCCTCCTGGGGACAGCGTGGTTTCAGGACCTGTGGGGTCACAGAAAGACCAGGGGTGTCTGAGGGTGGCAGAGCTCCCAGGTATCAGAACAGGGAAGCCAACGGCAGAGACCGAGCCGAACAGTGAGCTACCAGCTCGGGCTTACCTTGAACCATGATCCCAGCACAGTTGGGCCACTGCTCTTCGAGCAGGGACCCCACAAGGGGTAGATCCTGAGAGACCCCCTTCTTCCTCCTCTGGGAGGGGCGGTGTGGTAGCTCGCAGCAGGAATCTACTGGGTTTGGAGACTCCAAACGGCCGTGCGCCAGAACGGAAACGCTCGGTCACAGGCTGGATGAGCTCAGAATGCGGCCGGAGACCAGGGAGACGGGGGGACTGACTGCTTTTCTCTGAGGCCGCACTGAGGAGTGGGGCCCTGAGCTCTCGGCTCCTATGGGCCAGAGACTGGGAGGCCGCCATTTTCATTACCCTCCTCCAAAGCTGTACGGAAAGAGTTCAGGGAACAAAAACTACAAGAGCGAAAGAGAGGAGATTACCTAACCCAGCCTCTGGCAAGGGCGGTGCAATTCCGCCTTGGGCAAAGACACTTGAGAATCTCTGCGACAGGCCCCTCCCCCAGAAGATCAGCAAGAATATCCAGCCCAGACCAAGTTCACCGATCAAAGAAAACGGCAGAACTCCTGAGATAGGAAAAAGCAAAACAGAATTCATGGCTTTTTTTCCCCACGACCCCTTAGTCTTTCAGAGATAAATTCTTTAAAGTTTATTTTTTTCTTACTGTATTTTTAAATTTTTTTTATATTTTTATTTTATTTTTCCTCTTTCTTATTTTAACGTTTTTTAACTAGTATCTAATCAACACCTTTTTAAAAATCTTTTCTAATTTACACTGTTACATATTTTATCCCCTCATTGTATTTAACCTTATTTTTTTGTATAGTTTTTTTTTTCTTTTTAAAATTTTGGGATACACTTTCTTCAAATAGATCAAAATATA
>CM052888.1:20852412-20915807 GCA_028534135.1 Potos flavus
GGGTAGGGATAGGGTGGCTGGGTTATGGACATTGAGGAGGGTATGTGCTATGGTAAGTGCTGTGAAATGTGTAAGCCTGAGGATCCACAGACATATACCCTGGGGCAAATAATACATTATGTGTTAATTAAAAAATTAAAAAATAATAAAAAACTAAAAAAAAATAAAGCGTGTTTTATAGACCACATAGGTTTGGGACATTAAAAAAAAAATCTATTCTGAAAAGCTCTGACTTTTCAGTTCAAACACTTGGACCGGTCACATTTAAAGTGATTGTCACTATAGTGGAATCAGTATCTACCACGTTTGTAACTAGTGTTTCGTAAATGTGTTACTTCTTTCTTTTTCTCCTTTTTGCTCTTTTTTTTTCCTGCTTTGAGAATCTTACATGACTCCATTATATCTCCTTTTTTAGCATATCAATTATACTTACTTTTTCAATGTTTTTAGCGATTTCATTAAATCACTTATGAGTTAAAATATACATTTTTAACTAATCTAACTTCGAATAACACCACACTAACGTAGCTTTCTTGTTTCTCCTGATAGTCCACTGACTTTGCTGCCATTTAAATTATGCGTATACTATAATTCACTCAAACATCCTTTCTCTCATATCTTTAAGCAATGATATTTTAGATCTACTAAGAAGAGAAAAAAGTATATTTTTTAAAAGATTATATTTATTTATTTGAGAGCGAGTGAGAGAGAGAGTGCAAGAAAGAGCACAAATGTTGGGGAGGGACAGAAGGGAAGGGAGAAGAAGACACTGAGCAGGGAGCCTGATGGGGGGGCTTGATCTCAGGATCCCGGGATCATAACCTGAGCTGAAGGAGGATGCTTAACAGACTGAGCCATTCAGGTGCCCCAAAAGTAAATATTTTATTTTACTTTCATTTATTCCTTATCCAACACTCTCCCTTTATTTATATAGACCTGAGTTTCCAATCTGTATAATTTTCCTTTGCCCGAGGAACTTCTTTTAACATTTATTGCAGGTAAGTTCCGCTGGCAATAAATTCCCCCAGTTTACCTTTGAGAGTATTTCTCTTTCGCTTCTGGAAGATAGTTTTGCTGGATATAGAATTCTATTTTGTTGGTTTTTATCTTTCTGTGTATGTCATTTTCTTTCCTCTCTTTATTTTCATAATGTCTAAAACTCTTGCCCTTGCTCCTTTGTAAATAATGTGTTCCACCCACCCACCTACTCCTGGTTTCTTTAAAGATTTTCTCTCATTGTCTGCAATTTGAATGTAATATATCTTGTATGGGTTTTTCTTTCTTTTTTTTTTTCCTGATTTTTTTTTTTTTTTTCCACCTGAGTTTGGGAAAGTTTTATTGACCTATCTTCCAGTTCACTGATTCTTTCCAGGTAATGCTAAGTCTACTGATAAACACTTTGAATGCATTCTTCATTTCTGTTACAGTGATTTGTGATTTTTAGATTTCCTTTTGACTTTTTATTTTCATATCTTTTCTCATATTTTTGATCTATCCTTGAATATTTTCTACTTTTGCCATTATAATGCTTAACTTATTACTTACAGCTCTTTTAAATTCCCAGTCTGATTATTCTAACATGGTCATATCAAAGTATGCTTCTGAGGCTTGCTTGCTGTAGCTACAAGTGGAGGGGCTTGTAAGACTGTTCTTTCTTGCCTTTTGGAATTTTTTTTTTTTTTTTTTTAACCAGGGAACTGGAGTAAATAGCCCTATAATGTGAGGATTTATATATTTCTGTTAATCTGGCTATATGTTTATAAATTGCCCAATCTGCTATAGCTGTGTGTCACAGATGCTTCAAAGTCCTCTGATTTTCTTGTTTTCATCCCTATTCTTGACCTTGGATTTCTTTAAGTACTCCTTCTCAGAGAGATCATGTGCTTTGTCACTCTATCAGCTGTATCTCCTGTTACAGAAACCCAGCTGGTGTGGTAGTAAAGTGTGGAGATCAGTAGCATTCTATAATCCTTCAATTAAATCTTAACTTCTTTAATATGGCTGTGCCTTGATGTATGACCTTCACAAATGTATCTGTAGTGTTACAGGTTTTTGTTTGTTCATTTCCTGTGCTCCCTGCTCTCTTCTTTGGCTGTAGTGTTTCCAACATATTTTCTTGAAACCCTGATACTAGTTGTCTAGTTTGTCCTAGTTGTTGGATGAGACAGGAAAGCCATGGGGTCTGAACAGGGAGGATGTCCCTTTTCCCAGCAGAGATACAGTTCTAGCAAAGTCTTGAAGCTAAAGAATAAACCTTTGTGGTAAAGAAAGCTCTGAGTGTATCTTACAAAGATTACACTTTCCACTATGGTGCATGAGTCACAAGGGAATCTTTCTTGGTTTTCCACTATGAGAATCTGGAAATAAAATCTACAAAATTGTGGAGATCCTTCTAAAACTGTGCCCTCTCCTTCCCCATGAGATTATCACTACTACCCTCGTTCACATTCAGCTCCCAGAAACTGATCAAAATGACCATTTAAATGATCCTATGACTTTGATGGCTCCAGCAATTCTGCTCTGGTTAGGCAGATACCCATTACTTTATCCCTCTGGATAGTCTATCCCTCTATGTTTCCGGGCAGTGTTTTCCTTTGTGGCTTCAGCTGTCCTATGGGTCCAGTACCCATCATGAGATTTCAGTTTGCCCTGGATTTCTTGTTATAAGAATGGAAGTGAAGACATCAGAGTTCTTTACAAGTTGGAGCTAAAACAAGTTTCCTTTTTTCTTAAGATAGTTATTTTTGTGTAAAGTTTGACATTGACAGTTTTTTTTTCTCACAACTTCATAAATATACTCTTATAAAAACATTGATCTAAAAAATTGATTGCTTGTTTATTTCCCAAATCAATAACTACACTGTGAAAAGAAGACAAGGGAACGAGGAAATGCTTCTTCACCATTTATGACGAATGTATCTACTCTTGTATCATCTATCCTTGAAGCTCCATATAGAGACATTTAATGAATTGAATGGCTGAAATATCATTTTCTGAGGCTTAAGAAAAGCATGAAAAATATGTGCGCTGGAGCAAAATTTTTGAAAGTGAAACTTTTCTTTTGCTCTTCCTTTTTTGTTTGTTTGTTTTCTTTTCGATAGACTCTATAACCACTTCCTTCCCTTATTTAATTCCCTCCTTTGGAGGGAATATACTCTGAATCAGATGGACAGAGCATATAATTGCCCATATATCTTACAGTGAAGAGTAGGAATGCTGTGATTGTGGCCGTTTGCTTTGTATTCATTCAGATGCGCTAAGTCAACAGCTCTTGCATCTTTTGTACTAGTAACACAACAAAATTTGTGCCTTATTTCATATTTTATGGTCTTTTTAGTTTTTGGTCAGTGGTGCATCAAATAGTCATAAATCAAGCAAGGCTACATGTTAACCTGCTCAATTAAACACCAAGAAAAAAATGAAACAATGTGCATGCATATGTGTGTGAATGCATGTGTGTGTGTGTGTGTGTGTGTGTGTGTGTGTGTGTTTTAGGTAACACCTGCTAAAAAGCACTGAAAGTTTTCTAAATGTGTTGCATAGATGGTAGAGTAGTTATAACTATATTGATTTTTTTAGAAAAAAGTATAAAACTAATGAAGGACATAATCGCAGAATTAGGAGTTGATTTAACTCTCTTATTTTATATATGTGATAATACTGCAGTAAGATTTTAAAATTTTGGCTCTGTTTTGTCTACATACACTAATACAGAGGGAAATATCCAATAAAAATGAGTTCAGTGAATGCAGTATTGATAACACATGTTATTTTGAGGACTCTCACTTAAAACTGGCCATTTGGCTTGCAAGTCCTTTCCTGCCATTGTGTTGAATTCACATATCTGACTCCCTCCTTTACTTCCCTTAGGGCTTGTTTGATTAAAAAATGAGGAAACTTGTCCAAGACAACAATACAGGAAAATTATAAAATTCCTAGACATTCAGGTTAATGTAAGTAAATGACGGATGCCTTAGTTGGTTTAGACAACAATTCAGGTAAATGACAGAACATCTAGTTGGCTTACAGAAATACCCAAACTCATCCTCTTTGCACATTATGATATCATGTCCTCGCTTTGACCTTATGTTTAGATTATTCAGTGTTTGCTGCTGTTTCTATGGCATGATATTAAAAACTATGGCCCTACCTTATATTTCTATTTCCATTTTTCAGTTCAATCCATAAATTAATTTTTTTTAAATCGTTAAATTTGAAATTTGGAGATTTCAGATGAAAATGAATTTATTTGGAAATCTATATAAGAAACAAGGAATTGCCTTATAAGTTGCCCATTACAATATAAATCAAGTAGTGATTTCTTTAGAAATATAAATCCTATTAATATTATCTCTGAGAGCTAGTACGTTTAATTAGTTTGGGATACATTCTAAAAATGCAAATTGTAGTATTTTTTAAATTAAGCTATTTGAACTCTTAATTATTACCAAGATTAACTATGCAAAGGAATTTATTAGACAATGTCATGTTCTTACCAATCCAGATAATTTTCTCAAAATATCAATAAGCTATTTAAGAAACTATCCTGAACTCTTTTATTATCTACCTCCAAAAGGAAAAAAAAAAAAAAAGATCAAACATTTAGGTCAATTTCATTCTGGATTTGGAAAAGGAATAATTGTTACATCATACTGGAAAAACGAAATGTGGAATATAGTATTAGGCATAATATATTTTGAGTCTCAGCTTTACCATTTAAATTGGAGGGAAAAATTTAAACTCTTTGAAACTTGGGATTCTAAGTCTAAAAATGGAAATATAATAACCTCTATCTCAAAGGCCTTGCCTATAGTGGACATCTCATATGTTTATATAATCTGTTCATATGTTTATATAATCAGTTGATTATTCATTCATTCAATAAATACTTGTCAAGTCTACAATGAGCAAGCACTGCTATAGGCACTAGGGGTAAATAGTAAAGAAATCAGCTAAAATCCTGCTCTCAAAGAACTTCCATTCTAGAGAGGAGGCAAATGATAAATAACATACATACATGAAATATATAGTGTGTTAGGTAGTGATAAGGACTAAGAAGAAAAATACAAAGCAGGGAAGGGAGACATTAAATTTGAGAGTATAGGCAAATAAAATACAAGAAGGCAACTGAATTTGAGTTTCCAATAAACAACAAACTTTTTTAAAGTATCAGCATGCCCTGTGCAATATTGATACAATGTCAGGGTACACATATGCTAAAACATTTTGCTTGTTCACCTGAAATTAAAATTTAATTGTGCAGCTTGTTTTTACTTACTAAATCTAGAAACCCTTCTATGAACAGAAATTCCAAATCAGATTGCAAGAGAGGGTGCCTTTTGAGTGAATCAGTGAAAGAAATGAAGAAGCCAGGTAAGCATATCAGAGAAGAACATTCTCAGAAGAGGAAAAAGCGAGTGCCAAAGCCCTGAGTATGCTGGGTTGGAACATGGTAGCCAACATGGCTGGAGCTAGGAGAATAACTCCAGGAGAAGTAAAGGTCACAGATAACAGCGTATCTGAAGCAATAAAGCTTTGTAGGTCAGAGAAAGGATTTTGTCTTTTATTCGCAGTGAGATGAAAAGTCATTGAAGGATTCTGAGCACAGAACTGGCACAATATTTCTTATAGTTTAATGGGATTACTCTGGCTTCTATTTCAGAGTGCTATTTCAGGGAGACAAAGACAGAAATGGAGAAGTCAGGTAGGAGGCTCTTACAATAATTGAGGTAAGAGATGGTGGTGGCTTGCACCAGACTGATGGCAGTTGGGGTAGTGACAAGTGGTCAAAATCTGGATATATTTTGAAGATAGATCAGAAAACATTTGTAAAGGACTGAGTATTGAAAGTGAGAGAAAGACAGCAGTACGGAAGGATTCCAAAATTTTTGGCAAGAGCCACTAATATTTATTTCATCTATCTTTTTTCATATGTGGTGGAGGCCCAATGACATACATGATTTGGTAAAGAAAAACTATGTAATGGCTTTATATTTTTGTCTATTTTTATTAGGAGGGGAGTATTTTTCTTCATAAGAAAATCAACAAAAAAAGAGATATGGCTTGGGAAGAATGAAATAATGGGAAAAGCATTTTCAAGTCTTGCCACAAAATCCCTGTAGAAAGAGAGACCACTTCTCAATGCATATAAATATAGAACTCATCATTTTGGTCAATAATAAGGAACGATATGTAGTTAAATCTAGGTGTTGTACTCAACTTCTTTCTCCTTTCATTCCAACCACAGTTTACTGACTTTTCTTTTTTGAGAGAGAGAACGTGAGTGGGGAAGGGCAAAAGGAGAGGGGCAAAGGTTGGGGCTCAACGTGGGGCTCGATCTCACGACCCTGAGATGATGATCATGATCTGAGCCAAAATCAAGAGTTAGGCAATTAACTTGCTGAGCCACCCAGGTGCCCCCTGTTGACTTCTTTGAAGAAAACTCTTTGGTACATGTGACTAATGTCCTCTCCAAAACAAAGGTGAAAACATGCATCATTAGAACCATGCTTTCCATCATCCCCACAATTTTTTTGTTGTTACAACTGGTCTTTTGCCTTTCAGAAGATAAAATAAATATTTCAAAGAGTGGATTGTTTTCCTAAGAGATCTACTGTTTCAGAGGACCAGTATTATAATGGATTAAACACTGATTTTGAAGAAATGCCAGCTACGTCACTTATGAGATTTGTGACTTTGGGAGTATACCTTCTTCTTATATTTTTTGGGAGAATTTAAGAAGAATAGGTATTAATTTTTTTTTCAGTATATAGTAGAATTCACTTATAAAGCTATCTGGTCCTGGGATTTTCTTTGTTTGGCAATTTTTATTACTACTTTAGTTTCCTTGTTTTTTATTGATCTGTTCAGGGCTTTTATATTTTCCTGAATTAATTTTGGTGGGTTTTGTATATATGGGAATTTTTCTGTGTCTTTTAGGTTATTCAGTTTGTTGGCTATAATAACTATAATAATCACTATGATAATTTTCTGAGGCATCCATCCTAAGGTCTCCTCTTTTATTGCTGATTTTATTAATTTGAGTCTCTTTCTCCTTCTCTCTCTCTCTCTCTCCCTCCCTTCTTCCCTCCCTCTCTGTTTTTAGTCTAGTTAAGGGTCTGTTGATTTTACCTTTTCAAAAAAAATCAACTCCAGGTATTTTTATTGTCAAAGGCTGTAGGAGTCCATGTGTTTGGTGTCCAGACTATTTTTGTAAAGACTATACTCTGTCATGTGTGGCCACTGAGTTCTCTCTTCTTTAGCTAGTGTTCAGCTATTATTTTGACAGGGATTTCCTTGTAAGGAGTTCAACAACTGACAGTCCCAACAAAACAAACAATCAAAAAATACCTCCTAGGGTTTGAGTTTGGCGTGTGGTAGAATATTCCTTCAACACTTAGCTAGACTTGTTCTAAGGCTAGAGATTGGCCTAAGGAAAAAGCTTAACGACTCCTCAGGAATTCTTGTAGACTGGGTGCTTTCAACTGTCCTAATATCCCAAAGAATTCCCCAGCTTTCCCTCTTGTGCCCCATGCAGTCTATTGTATGTTGTACCCATATTGTTGCCTCAGGCATCTGTGAGTTTTTAGTTTGACAAGAAATGTTCACTGTTTTTTTCTGCAGGAGTTCTAAGATAAAGGAAACACACGCAAGAGCCCTGCATCCATCTTTTAGGTAGCCCCAGTGATGTTAGGAGAAATACATGCAATAATTTGTGAATAAAGTCTGTGCTGCTCTCACCAGAACAAGGAGTCAAGATCGCGCACAGGGAATGGGCTGTTGCTTTCAAGACTGACATCTCACTGGTGGGGGGAGATTGAGATGAGGGCAAGTAAAAACTCCACAAAACTTTTCTACTCTTTTTAGTTGCTTCCTTCTTGATTCGGTCTTTACATGGTTGCTGTAAACCTTTGACTGTTTACCAAAGTTTTGACAAAGTTGGCTTTGACAGTTATTTTTTTTTTTTTTATTGTTTTTGATGTTTCTATGGGCAGATGAGATTGTAGGGCTGTCTCCTCCACCATTTTCCTAACATCACTACCTTATAGATATCTTTAACCTTTTCATTTTGGAGTTATTTTATACTCATAGAAGAGTTACAAAGATAGTTCAAAGGATTCTCATATTTGCTTTCCCTAATGTCCATGTATAGGTTTCTCTTCACCATGCACGTGAAGGACAAAGCAGAGGAGAAGAGGAGAGTAACATATGAAGACTTTGTGTTTCCACATATGATACTGAAAGCATAGGAATGGCATAAAAATAAGGGAAGAAGTGCAAAAAGGAGTCAAAAGCTCACATTGTGTCAAGATGTTACCCAACTAGAACAGTTGAGAAAGTCCGAGTAAATCTTCACTCTTCTACCTCAGCCATACTCAATTGCCTAAGGCTGTCTGTCAAATTCTGAAACTGGAGTTGAACCATTACCTTGAAAGTCAATGTTATAAAACGCTAGGAATAAGCCATCTATTAGTTTTATTACTTATTTATAACAAAAGCAATTCCATAGGTTTTAGACTTTATTGTTTCAAAGCATGAATTTTTAAAGATAAGTGAAATCAGAATCAAAATGATTTGAAATCTAAGTGCACCAGAGATATAAATCCTCTAAGCAAAGATCCTGACTTCCTGGCACAGGTTATAGTATTATGGATTTATTTGTGTGTGTGTGGCATGTGTGTGTGTTTAGACAAGAAAAGACATTTTTCTAAATAATATTCAATGGTCCTAATTCCCTTAAAAATTCTTCTCCTATTAACCACTTAAAAATTGCCCTAAATACATAAATTGTTTAAATTTATTAGTAACCTCTACTTTTCTATAAATAAAATGCTTTTTGATTATGTAATTTTATCTCTGTCCTAGATTCAATGAAGAAATACAAAGAAATATGACAGTGATATTGGACATTTAATCCTAGCACTAATATATTCGCAACATGTAATATTTAGAACATGATGAAATATTATGGCATATTTTGATTTTATTTGGTAGTGTCTTTTGCATTCCTGTCATATTAATCTGACTGGACTGCATGTTTTATGACAATCCATACAGTATCGTAAATTCAATCATGTTTATTACTGAATTAAAAAGAAATGAACGTTGAAGTAAAATTGGCTAAAGGGAACATGCATACTCAAATTGAGACATATATTAAAAGATTATTAAAGAAAAATCAATAGTAATTTCCTTCTGCACTTGAAATTTTAGAGAAATTTAATAAGTATCATCTTGCCAGATTTATTAATTTTTACATATTATTGGCACAGAAGTTTGGAGTCAAATAAATCTACTTTCCTTAAGCTGCACATTTACCTTCTCTGTGACTCAGTTTCCTCATTTGTAAATTTAAGAAAAAACTTCTAACATCAACTAATATTAAGAGTAATGGGTTTTAATGTTTAATTATATAGAAGTCTTATTCGCTGTGCTAAAAAAAAACATTGAATACTTAGAATCAAAGTGGAAAATGATCATACATCTTGAGTCAGGGTTGGAAGATGGGGCTCTTTTGTTTCATAAGAAATAATATCTCATCTTTCCAGTAAGAAAATGGAAACAAAACAATCATCGAGTTTGATCTTAAAAGACTTTAACAGAACCATTTATCAATAATTAGAGAATTCACATAGATTTAAACACACACACATATTTAAGGTCTGCATGTAAAAGGCCACAAAATAATCTCAACAAATACTAAATACATATCATACTCTCTAACCACAATGCAGTCCAACTGGAACTTAATACAACAAAAAATAACATTAAAAAGAGCCTTATGTGATTAGTGTTAAAATTCCATAAGACAAGGCATAAAAAGAGCTTAGTGTAATAGAAATAGTGTCTGACATCATGTGAGTGGCAAGTGGCAAGTGTCAGGGTTTTCTGACATTTAAGAGCAGAGCTCTGCCCCTATTCCCATTCTTCCTTTCCTGAGGCAGTTAGCAAAATCCAAAGAGCAGCACCTCTGTTGGTGTGAGTAAAGACCCAGAGTCAGAGTAAAGAGGTAGACAACCTGCACTGGACCCACGAAGAAATCAAGGAAAAGCAAAACAAACAAAACAAAAATAAAACTACGGAGTTTTAACAGTATATTTGTTATATCCTAGTGTAAACCACCCTATCCACTAATACAAATTCTCATGGGAGAGAGAGACAGAGAAAGACAGAGAGAGAGAGAAAAAAAGAACTGAATGAAAAACAAAGATTTGGAAGATGTAGGAAAGAAAGAACAGACAAAAAAGGAAAGAAGGAAGGAAGGGAAGGAGGGGAGGGGAGAATTGCATTGACACCTTTGGAAATAATGCTCTCTAATCAAATGTAAGACACGTTGCTAGGGCTTTGCCTGTGTCAGATAAGATATACAAGCAAGCCTTGTCAATGTCCACTTGTCTCACTGCCAGCATCTAAATCTGCAGATTGAATGAGTGTATGCAAATTATCTATAACATGTTTCTTTGTCTCTAGTCTTTAGCACAGCCTAATCTTTGGCTCACATTTTACTCAGCAGAAGTAAATATTTGCTTATAACCTCCTGTGTCTCTTGACTCACTGGAACCCAGAAATTTCACTCTTGCAGGAATTTATACCGGATTTTATTTTTTAACCCTTTTATTTATTTTTTTCCATTCTATATTTTGGGAATAAGCATTTGATGGCTAAGGGTTCAGTAATATTAAATCTTTTCAGAAATCGCTACAAAGGAATGTTATAAAAATTTGAGGCTGTTTGTTTTAGTGGCAGTTCTATAATAAATACTGCCACTTTGAAATGAGTCTAAAATGCCACGTACATTACATTAATTGGATTGCACCTAACCATATTCGTAATACTTGAATTATAGGGGGAATGTTTTTAAATTGTTATCACATTACAAGAGGTACTTCTGAGTCAATCAATGTAAATTTACTTCTTTATATGTTTATTTTTCCCCTAATGCACACTATAGTGAACCATTTTTATGCTAATCACTGCATTTAGATAAGCTTGTATTTACATTTTATGTAACACTAGTCATTGAACAGCAAATACTTATATTCTTCACAGATACACTGCTGCAATGTCAAAATGGGATCATTACTTGAAGAAACACTCTAAATATATTTCCTCAGAAGGGTTATGAAATAAAAATACTTCATATATTTTAATTGACTATTAAACATATTAAAATATGTTTTCCTTGGAGGAGTACTTATAAAGGAAGTGAAGTTCATTTCACCTCAGTGATATTGCTAATAATCAAGCAGAGTAATTTAGGTGGGAGCAAGCCCCTTTAAGAATATAAAGAATGTATAAGTTATACTCCTCTATTATAGTCGTGTTCCCAGGGGCAAAGCGCAATAATTTTCCTCAAAGTTATAAAATGGTACATTGGAAAAACACATGAGGCTGGGATGGCCTCATGTTTCCACATGGCCAGGACCTCTAACTCAGTTTAGAGTATCAGCTGACTATAGCCAGGCACAAACTTACCAGGTTTTTACCACAAGCTTCATAGAGAAAATGCAATAGCTGTACACATTGTTTCCAGGGTAAATTCACTCATTCATGTGAGGGATTTCTTGTACTCTAGTTATAAACATTTATCTAGTGATTATTTAATGCTATTTTATCCAAGTCAAGTTCATGTAGATAGAAATTTATCTCTGGCTTCTCTAGCAGAAATTCTCCCAGCCTTGGACATGGTAAGGACTTTGAATTTTCAAGTGTAAGTTTGTTAGCAGTCTCAGTTTCTCTCAGATCAGATAGTTGACACATCAGGGAAGAAAATCAATCTGTTCATCCATCCTCTATCCATCCATCCTGCAAATATTGATTAAATATAGCCCATGTTTCAGGCACTGTGCTAGTTGATGCTTAAATCAACCCTGTTGTTGTCGTTGTTGTTTAAATAATACTTTGAAGATTTTATTTATTTATTTGAGAGAAAGAGCAGAGATAGTGACAGAGAGCAAGAGCAAAGAGGAGAGAGAGAAGCAGGCTCCCTGATGAGTAGGGACTGATCCCGGGAGCCTTGGATCATGACCTGAGCTGAAGGCAGATGCTTAACTGACTGAGCCATCCAGGCGCCCAACCCTGTTTGTTTCTTTAAAGATTTTATTTATTTGAGAGACAGAGAGAGAGAGCATGAAGGGGGTAGGGACAAAGTGACAAACAGACTTCCTGCTGAGTGCAGAGCACGATGACGTGGGGCTCCATCCCAGGATCATGACTGAGATCATGACCTGAGCTGAAGTCAGATGCTTAACCCACAAAGCCACCCAGGCAACCCCCACATCACCCCTCTGTTTTTGTTTTTGTTTTTTTTATGAGCAATAGAAACCAACTCTGCAGCATTAATAAAAATGAAGGGAAAATGACCAGGAGGATTGGGAATATATTACACACTAGAAGGGAGAAATGAATAACTGACTCTCAGAAAGGACAGGAACCAGATGATTACATAGCAGATGCTTATGTCTTTATGTGGCTGCCATATCCTCAACATGAGTTCTGGAGGTCTTCAATCCCTACGAGTGGGGTTCTAGCCAACTTGCCTTAGAGTGTGTGCCCACCCTTCAGATGATGGGGCCAGGGGAGCAGGGTGGACAGGATTTAGATAATAGGGAGGAGGAGATCACTAAGAAGGATATTTGAGGCACATACAAACGAGAAAAAGGACACCCTCTAGAGGTTACATGGTGAAAAAAGACAGGCACGATCTTTGCCCTCATGGATCAGACGGCTCAGTAGAAGAAGCCAAAATAAAGAAGGAAAAATCTATGGATGGTCCCACACCTCCTACAATTTACCATTGTTCCCCAGTATCTTAACATATGTGTTCTTTGTAGACCCCATCCTCTGGTAACTGTACTTGTTTTTCTTTCCTCAAATGTAATAGAAATGTGTTCTTTTCTGTCTCTCCTTCATCTGTGAATAAAACCAACAACGTTCTTTTGCTAAGGCCAAGACTAAAAGTAACCTCATTCATTTTCAGAAAACTACAGCTTTGCTCAAAATGACATGAGACATGTAGTCAGTGTGCAAAGCTGCATGCAAATCGGGACAAGATGGGAAGTAGGAGCTGATACTGTGAAGTGCCATTATGGGAATCAGAAACCAAAGAATATAGGGAGACCTAGTAGTACTGTTATGTGGATCCCGTGTGTGTGTGTGTGTGTGTGTGTGTGTGTGTGTGTGCGCGCGCGCGCGCAAAGCTATGAAATTGTTTTATTTTTATTTTTTATTTTATTTTTTTTTATGAAACTGTTTTAAAATATAGTGACACTCCTAGAATATCTGACACAAGAGGAGATCAATTTTTATCACTCCTTCCTTTATATGACAGTTATTCCCACTAATAATCATGAAGTGAAGTTATGACGTCCAGAAAATGATATGTGAATTTTAACTTCTTATATACCAATAAACATACATATAAAGTAAGAAGTACTCACAAAGATAAAATATAGAAATAAATATAACAGTATCAGAAGAAAATGCTAATGCATTCCTATTTTAATTATAATAACAAATTTTCTGAAAAAAGGGATACAAATATACCTGTATATCTGGCTACTATAGAAATGAATAATGATACTTTTCTCTCATTTTCAGTGTCAATTTTGGCAAATGTATTATATAAATAAAATGATCCTTCCTTTGATTACATTTAACCAACAGGGAAGCCAAATTTGTTAAATTACCTTCATTCATCATTGACCAGACACTTTTATTAATTCTGATTTTGAAGAGTTCCTTTAAAATGAAGTAATGAACACCCACACACATAAACACATGCCTACACAGTAGGCATGCCCATTAATATTTAATCCCCAAACTTTCAATATTGTCCATGTTTTTTTTAAATTTAGAATTGAGTCTATGGTTTTCAAATACTTTTGCACTGAAACATTTCCACTAAAATATTTTCACCATAAAATTCATCACTGATTTCAATTCTATGTGGTAAGAATTTCTGAAGCTATTTTCCTTTTGGAAAAATCAGGGATAACGGCTAAATAATACTGAATATTGACATTAATTAACTTATTGCCTTAGAAAAAGTACTTTACTTGCTCTTGTTAAACATAATTGAGGTTTTCAAACATTAGCCTGCTTTATTTCTTCTGGCAATTTAAGAGCAACATTTTTTATCATCTCTCCTGGATTGTTAAACATTGGATTATTTCATCATGTAAATGTCCATTTTCTTACATTTTATTTTTGCATAGTTAGTAGCCTTATAAATAATTTGACTAAAGCTCAATGTAAGAAATTTAAAAATCATGGTTTGTCCCCCACTTGGGAGCATCCAAATATATAAATCAATTAATTACAAATATAAAGAAACTCATTGATAATAACACAATAATAGTAGGGGACTTTAACACTCCACTCATAGCAATAGACAGATCATCTAGGCAGAAGATCAACAAGGAAACAATGGCTTTGAATGAAACACTGGACCAGATGGACTTGACAGATATATTCAGACCATTTCATCCTAAAGCAGCAGATTACACCTTCTTTTTGAGTGCACATGGAACATTCTCCAGAATAGATCACATACTCGGTCACAGAGCAGGCTTCAACCAGTACAAAGAGAGTGAGATCATACCATATATTTTTCAACCACAACACTATAAAACTTGAATCAACCACAAGAAAAAAATTGGAAAGACCACAAATATATGGAGATTAAAGAACGTCCTACTAAAGAATGAATGAATTAAACAGGAAATTAAAGAAGAAATTAAAAATAATACATGGAAACAAATGTAAATGAAAACACAACAGTCCAAAACATTTGGGATGCAGCAAAAGTGGTCCTAAGAGGGAAGTACAGAGCAATACAGGCTTTCTTCAAGAAGCAGGAAAAGTCTCAACTACACAATCTAACCTTACACCTTAAGGAGCTAGAAAAGGAACAAATAAAGCCTAAAGCCAGCAGCAGAAGGGAAATACAACATTAAAGCAGAAATAAGTAATAGAGAAACAAACAAAAACCAGTAGAACAGACCAATGAAACTAGGAGTTGGCTCTTTGAAAAAATTAATAAAACCGATAAACCCTTAGCCGGACTTATCAAAAAGAAAAGAGAAAGGACCCAAATAAATAAAATCATGAATGAGAGAAGAGAGATCAAAACCAACACTACAGAAATGCAAATAATTATAACAGAATATTGTAAAAAAATTATATGTCAACAAATTGGGTAATCTGGAAGAAATGGATAAATTCCTAGAAACATATAAACTACCAAAACTGAAAAAAGAAGAAATAGAAAATTTGAATGAACAAAGAACCAGCAAAGAAATTGAATTGGTAATCAAAATTCTCCCATCAAACATAAGTCCAAAGCTAGTTCTCAGGGGAATTCTACCAAACATTTACAGAAGAGTTAATACCTATTCTTCTCCAGTGGTCTCCAAAAATAGAAATGATAGGAAAACTTTCAAAATTCAAAATTTCAAATTTCAAAATTCATTCTATAAGGCTAGCATTACCTTGATTCTAAAACCAAAAAAAGACCCCACTAAAAAAGAGAATTACAGGCCAATATCCCTGATGAAAATTCTGAACAAGATACTAGCAGACCGAATCCAACAGTACATTAAAGAATTATTCACCACGATCAAATGGGATTTATTCCTGGCCTTCAAGGGTAGTTCAATATTCACAAATCAATCAACCTGATACACCAGATTAATAAAAGTAAGGATAAAAACCATACGATCCTCTCAATAGATGCAGAAGAAGCATGTGACAAAGTAAAACATCCACTCTTAATAAAACTTGCAACAAAGTAGGGATAGAGGGAACATACCTCTACATCATAAAGGCCATATATGAAAGACCCACAACTAATACAATACTCAATGGGAAAAACGGACAACTTTTCCTCTACAGTCAGGAACAAGACAGGGATGTCCACTCTCACCCCTGTTATTTAACATAGTACTGCATGTCCTAGCCTCAGCAATCAGACAACAAAAAGAAATAAAAGGCATCCAAATTGGCAAGGAACAAGTCAAACTCACTACTCGCAGATGACATGACACTCTAAAAAATCTGAAAGACTCCACCGAAAAACTCATATATGAATTCAGCAAAGTCACAGGATACAAAATAAACATACAGAAATCTGTTGCATTTCTATACCAATAATGAAGCAGCAGCAGGAGAAATCAAGGGATTGATCCATTTAAAATTGCAAAAAACCATAAGATACCTAGGAATAAACCTGATCAAAGAGGTAAAATATCTGTATTCTGAAAACTATGAAAGAAATTGAAGATGACACAAAGAAATGGAAAGACATTCCATGCTCATGGATTGGAAGAACAAATATTGATAAAATGTCTATACCACCCAAGCCAATCTACACATTTAATGCAATCCCTATGAAAATATCACCAGCATTTTTTACAGAGCTGGAACAAACAATCTGAAAATTTTTATGGAACCATAAAAGACCCTGAATAGCCAAAGCAATTTTGAAAAAGAAAAACAAAACTGCCCTCAGTTCTGCCTTCAAAACTGCATCAGGATTCTGGATTTCAAGCTATATTACAGAGCTGTAGTCATCAAGACAGTATGGTACTGGAACAAAAACAGACACAAAGAATAGTGGAACAGAACAGAGAACCCAGAAATGGACACACAACTCTACAGTCAACTAATCTTTGACAAAGCAGGAAAGAATAGCCAGTGGAAAAAAGACAGTCTCTTCAACAAATGGTGTTGGGAAAACTGGACAGCAACATAGAGAAGAATGAAACTGGACCACTTTCTCATACCATACACAAAAATAAATTCAAAATGGATGGGAAAACCTAAATGTGAGACAGGAAACCATCAAAATTCTAGATGAGAACCCTGGCTGTTACCTCTTTGACCTTAGCCATAGTAACTTCTTACTCGATACAGTTCCAGAGGCAAGAGAAACAAAAGCAAAAATGAACTACTGGGACTTCTGCACAGCAAAGGAAACAATCAACAAAACTCAAAGGCAACCTACAGAATGGAAGAAGATACTTGCAAATGACATATCTGACAAAGCATTAGTATCCAAAATATATAAAGAACTTATAAAAAATTCAACATCCAAAAAACCCCCAAATAATCCAGTTAAGTAATGGCAAGAAGACATGAATAGACATTTTTCCAAAGCAGACATCCAGATAGCTAACAGACACATGAAAAGATGCTCAACCTCACTCATGATCAGGGAAATGCAAATCAAAACTGTAATGAGATACCACTTCACACCTGTCAGAATGGCTAAAATTAACAACACAGGAAACAACAGATGTTGGCAAGGATGTGGAAAACGGGAACAATCTTACACTGTTGGTGGGAATGCAAACTGGTATAGCCACTCTAGAGAACAGTATGGAGGTTCCTCAAAAAGTTAAAAATAGAATTACCCTAGAATCCAGCAATTACACCACTAGGTATTTATCCAAAGGATACAAAAATACTGATTCAAAGGGGCACATTATTATCAGCAATAGCCAAATTACAGAAAGAGCCCATTATGTCCATCAGCTGATGAACAGATAAAGATGTGATACACACACACACACACACACACACTGAAATATTACTCAGCTGTTAAAAAGAAATGAAATCTTGCCATTTACAACAATGTGAATGGAGCTAGAGTGTATTATGCTAAGCAAAATAAGGCAGTCAGAGAAAGACAAATAACACATGATTTCACTCATATGTGGAATTCATGAAAAAAGACAGATGAACATAGGGGAAGGAAAAAAAGGAAAAGAGAGACAAACCATAGAAACAAAACAGATGAACAGAGGGGAAGGAAAAAAAGAAAAAAGAGAGAAAAACTATCTCTTAACTATAGAGAACAAACTGAGCATTGATGGAGAAGTGAGTGGGGGATGAGCTAGATGGGTGATGAGCATTAAGGAGGGCACTTGTGATGAGCAGTGGGTGTTATATGTAAGTGAAGAATCACTAAATGCTACTCTTGAAACCAGTATGTTAACTAACTAGAATTTAAATACAAACTTGAAACAAAAACAAAAGTAAATAAAACTCATAGTTAATACTATATATACACATATATCATGTTATATATAGTATATACTAAATATACTATACAATGTAATACAGTATATATGTACTATATACTCATATAGCATATGTAATAGTACACAGTAGTATATAGCATATTAGCATACAGTATTTGTGTAAATACATATAGTTTAAGGTTTATTCCTGCCCTTTGCACATATTTTGATATCTGGTTACTCTCCTCAGAAACTTTATTCCAGAGAAAAGACAACACACAGAAAATAAATATATTATTACTTAAAGCAGGAATATATAGAGGTTGTGAAAATAAACTGCACACAAGAAGCTCTAAGTATTCTGAAGCATTAAAACTTACCCTGATAATAAAAGTCCAGTGTGTTGGGGTAAGTAAGGTAATTGGGAATTTCCAAAATAACTTATATGCAATATAGGTGAATATATACACATATATATCTAATTATATACATACACATATATAGCATATATATATAATACTATGTGCATATACAGATGCACTGTATATAACATATATGTTATATACAAATAACATAGGTTATATAAATAACATGTATACTATATGTATGTAGGTGTGTGTGTATGTATATATATATATACATACACACACATATATACACATACACTATATACTCCCTCCCTCCTTCCCTCTATCTTTCTCTTTTCCTTTCATTTATTGTTTATTTACTAAACATTTATTGTACTTTTACATATGTCAAGAAATAGGTTAAGTTCTATGAAAGATACATAAGTTAAAATAACTCACAACCTAGGAGAGAAAATGGACCAAAACAAGTGATTATAAGCCACTATAATTATGGTTAACTTCAGAGATTTCCAAGGAGTTATGAAGGCACAGTAAGGTAGTGGCAATAACATCAATTCTGAATCCAAAGAAGGCCAGTGCAACTGATTAAGGAAGACAGTGTACAAATAACCGGTTTTTAATTTAACTTATATGTGAGAATTAGTCAAGAAGAAACATTCCTAAAACCTAAATACTTGTATGTCTCCTAGTTACTGATAAGGTATACTCATCTAAATGCATTTCTCTGAAACAAGAGGGGATCAGGAAGGAGACAAACCATAAGAGACTCCTAAACTCATGAAACAGGGTGGCTGGGGGGTAGGGGCGGGTAGGGATAGGGTGGTTGGGTTATGGACACTGAGGAGGGTATGTGCTATGGTAAGTGCTGTGAAATGTGTAAACCTAAGGATCCACAGACATGTACCCTGGGGCAAATAATACATTATGCTTTAATTTAAAAAAAAAAAAAAAAAAAAAAAAAAAAAAAAAAAAAGAATTAAAAGAAAAAAAAAAAAATAAATGCATTTCTCTTTTGTGTATTGCTACCAGGAAACTCCAGGAAAAATATGAGGACATAATAAATTGTGTATCTTTGTTGTTTTTCCCTTAATTGTGATTACTTTTTATGTATTTTAAATTACATATTCCCTGATCCTGGCACATCTAGTATTTTTGGTTTATAAGAGCAAACAAAATATATGTGTGTTTAATAAAAAGGCTTTATTATTCATGTGGTGAATTTCGCTGAAACTAAAAATTCTTAACTATTCATCAAAGGAAATTGCAAATAATATGAAGAAATACACTTATAATTTCAATTACTTTACTCTTCAGTATTAAAAAATATTGGATTATCTAAAAAGAAAATGGAAGAAATGTATAATTCTACACAAGAAAAAAAAAACCAAAACTCAGGGAAATAAGATTTAAACAAATCCTATATTCCAGTCTTAGAGAAAGAGAAAACAAACTACTCTACTCTATTAATTGTTTTTCTTCCTCTTCTTTCACTTCATCAGAATCTGATTTTGGTGCTCAAGAATCCATCTACACTAACAAGGTTTTAGCCTGACTTGCTGTGGAAAGTAATTGGATAAGGAAATGTTTTAGTTTCACATAAGGGGTACCAGGCAGTCATATAGGACTCATGTGGCAGGATATATTAGGGTGCCTCCCATTTGTATAGGTTTAAAGAAAAATAAATGCAATATAGGTATTTTAAATTAGTAGATTATATTAATGAATGCTCTCAGAAAAATAGTAAAAAAATTGAGCCATCATTATTTTAATCATTAGCACTTAATTTCAGAATTTATTTGGAGGGAAAATAAAAGAAACTTCAAAAATGAAGTATGAGATTAACATTAATAAGTAGTTGGGATTTAAGCTTAAATGTGATGCTGTTTCCAACTAAATTCATCTTTAGTAAATTTTTTTCCTCTAGAAACAGAACACTAATTAACCTTATTACATTATAGCCCAAATGACCAGGACAATACAATAAACCTGCTAAATAATCTTAATAATTTAAAAGTGGGAATCATTCTAATAATCAGTTGACACATTTATGAAGCAGGAATTATAATTAAAATGACATTAATAACCATGATAGACATGAGAAAAAATGAAAGATTATAAACTACATTTGTTAACAAATAGTGTGGCCTTTAGAAAGTTACCTGACTCTCGTATTCTTAATATGTAGAGTGAATGAGATCAAGTAATCTCTGCAGTTCACATTGGAAAAAAAACAAAAAACAAAAAACTAAAATATGAAGGTGTAGGATGAAAATGAATTTTCTGTTTAAATTTGAATTGTATCAAAATAAATAAATAAATAAATAAATAAATTTGAATTGTATCACAGAAGACAACACTAAAATATATTTTAATAACTAATAATTAGTTCATATTAAAGAAGCAATGACTAGAGGAATGAAGGAATAGACATATGTTTACAGACTAAACAAAGAGAATAATCCCAAATGTTTCCAGTTTAATTTAGACCCAACTTCGAAAACCTACAAATGTAATTAGCTATATGCCAGATACTATAAAATGGAAAAATTAATAAGTGATTTGCACTCATATAGGTCAGTATTAGCAACAAAGAAAATAAGTGATCATGTTAATCATTGTTCGCATTTATGTTTTTTGTTCTTAAATTTGCATTAAATGCAATTAAATTCAAAGAAAAGAAAGAATACTTACAACTGCAGTGGGGAAGAAATGTACTTAAAAGTGTATAAGAAAGAGTATTTTATAACTGGAAATGGGGCAGAAAAGGGAAATCAGGGTGACATTTTAGAAAAATTCTAACAGATTTATGTCTTGCAATTAAAAAGTATTATTTCTTTTAATGATTTATGAAAGTAGCAACCCATTTTTAAGAACCAAAATTAGCACTCTTATATGGTTATCATTTCTTTTTTGTCTCTCATGACAATAAGCTCATATAAAATGTGATTAATTAAATATCTTAAAGAAATGCAGTTAGCATAGCTCATGATTGCACCTAACTGGAACCATCAAGCATTTAAAGGGTGAAATTTTGTAAAATTTTATGGCAACTAGAGTAGGCTCAAAAAAAAAAAAAAAAAAAAAAAAGAAAATCATGAAACTTTTATATATGTCTATGTTTTAAAATATGCTGTTCAAGTTCTATAGTAATCAATCATATATCTAAATGTCACTCCAAGATTAATCCCCTCATTGTTACTACATATGAAGTAACACTAATTTGATCTAATCCCTGATAATTTTGAAACTAACTTTCTCTTTGAAGTAACCAAGCCAGAGAAGACTTAACTGAGTTAACAAATATAACAATGTATTAAATTGTTCTTCTGTAAATTAGTTTTGTGTTTACAGGAGGCCAGGATCAATATACAAAATCAAATATCAAATGTTTACATAAACATTTTACTTGTGGAAGGACTGGCAGCTCTTTGGCTTCTGGGTTTAATTTGACATTTAATTTAGTAATTATTAAATTTCTTACCTTAGATCCCAGTGGATATGACATGTCTTGTCTTCATTTTAAGTGTATGAACTAAGGGGCACATTAAGTGATAATTGCCTTTTTCATCTCTCTAATTATTAAGTTACAATGATTACTTTATCATAAATCATTAAACATATATATGAAGGAAGCAAAAGATGCAGCTTTGCTTTGTCTGGATTTAAGGGTCTTAGTAGAAGTCGCAGGAAAAGAAAGACAAAGGAATCAAAGAAAGACACAACTGCAGACCCAGACAAGAGGCAGGACTTTCTCCAAGGAAGGGAAATGAAAGAATTAGATAAAGAGCAATCTCATTTACTTTCTGTATCTCTTCTGTACTTAAGGAGATCATTCAAACAACTAGGTAAGACACTCCAATTATACTGAATTTTCTCCTAAGACACAAATACAAATTAAATAGTATATTAGCCTTTTACATATTTTTTAAAGTTTTAAACTTTTATATTTCTAATAAAATCATTCAATTTACTTTTTTCTAATAAAAATCATTTCAGGGGTGCCTGGGTGGCTCAGTCAGTTAGGTGTCCACCTTCGGCTCAGGTCATGATCCCAGGTTCCTGGGCCCCGAGTTGGGCTCCCTGCTCAGTGGTAGCCTGCTTCTCCCACTCCCTCTGCTGCTCCCCCAACTTGTACTATATCTCTCTCTCTTTCTCTCTGGAAAATCAATCAATCAATCAATCTATCTATATTAAAAAAAATCATTTTAAGTGCAAGTTTGTTTTGTTATGACCCTTGATTAACATAACATGTGACTTAATTTTTTTTACAGATGTCTCAAGCACCCTAATACTATGAATGATATTCAGAATCAGACAATAAAGATAAAAACTAATAGGGAAAGATGAATGGTATCTTCATATCACATGATACAACTTACTACAAGGTGGGAACATTTGTAAAGGGACCGAAGTTCTATTTCAGACTGTGTTGGTGCTATTTTGGGAACACCTCAGTAAAGATATTTAACGAAGTACTCATGGTTCAAGGAAGTAACAGAGATGAAGATTAGAAGCCATTAACATGAAGGTGGAAATGAAGTCCATGAAAATAGATGAGGTTGCCCAGGGAAGAACTTCATAGTAGAAACAAAAGACTAAAGGAGGACGCATTAGGAAAAAGCTTACTAGAAAAAAGACACTTGTACTAGAAACTCTGTACACTAACCTGGTACCCAGAGGTAATATAAGACCAGGTACTGAATGTCTCAACGAATGCCAAAAGAACAAAAACCAGTAATTCACTCATCAAATTGAAAGCACTCAATCTGGACTTGTGGTTCAGTTGAACAGTAGTTCAGAATATAGGGGGAAAAGTATGGGTGGGAGATTCAGAGAAGTATTATATCTCTGAAAGGCATTGGGATTAGAGATCCACAAATCAAGTTTAAGAACTTTTAATAGTTTCAAATGTGCAGAGGCAACCATGATCATCAAAGAAGAGTAGAAAAAGAATAGTTCTACTCTATTCTCTAGGACAGGATAAGCTAAAATGAAAAGGCAACAAAATAAGCTCATAATTGAAAAGAATAAGGACAATGAAATAGTGTAAAATGAGGAGACAGGAACTATAAAAAGATTTTTGAACTGATAGAGAATTTGATGATAGACAGATAAAAGAATGTCATAGTTAATGCACGATTGGAAGTCACAAAGGATAAAATGGACAATGCATTGGGACTATCTCCCAAAATTAATGTAGGAACATCTTCAGAGAATAGTGTAATTTTGTCTATTAAGTCAAAGAATAGGAAGCCAACACAAAGATAATTGCTTTTTTTAGAAAATGAAACCTGGTTAAGAAAAAAAAAAAAAGAACAACAGAAAGAAAGAAAAGAAAAAGAAACAATAAAAGATATAATAGCAGAAAAATTTCCAGATTTTTCATAATCTTTAATGTAGACATTTTAAAGGTTTTACAATAGTCTACAATAGTCTAGTCTAAATTAATGAATAAAGACCCTTGTGACTTACTTTGATGACATATATATATATATATATATATATATATATAACATGAGAGCTAAGTGGAAAAAGAAGTACTCTCAAACTTCTTTGCATGAATAAATTCTAAAAGGTAATAAATGTTTCAGAAATGATTTTTTTGGCTTCTGATAAAACTTTTTTTTTTCAATATAGAGAAAAGAAAAATAGGAGAGAAAACCTGAGACCAACATAAATACACAGACACCATTTTTGGTTTATAAAAAGGTAATGTTACTGTTACACATTCTTTTTATACTCCCCAAAGTGTTAAGAAAAAAATTATCCAAGAAGGCTATTCACAAAGGTTTTATTGCAAAAACAAGAAAATCATTCTCCAATATTTAAGGCTTTGTTAGAAAAATATGCTTCTTAAAAAACAAAACAAAAAAGATATTCTCTAACTCAGCAAAAAGGAAGCAGCCATTAGTTATTAAAAATGAGTAATTTATTGGGGCATCTGGGTGGCTCAGTTAGCTATGCATCCAAATCTTGGTTTCAGCTCAGGTCATGATCTCAGGGTCATGAGATCCAGCCCCTGCCGGGCTCTACACTCAGCAGGGAGTCTGCTTAAGATTCTCTTGATCCCTCTCCCCCGGCCCCTCCCACTCAGGCTCTCTCTAAAATAAATAAATATCTCTTTTTCAAAAGTAAAAATGAGTAGATTATCATATATCAAATTTAAATGGCTTATGTTGACAGATTTAAGAATAGACCATACATTTGCCTCACAGAGAAAATATTTATTACCCAAAACCAATCTATTATAATCCTGGATTTTACATTTTAGATTGCTGTTAAGAAAGTCTAAGAAGTGATTAGGTAAAGAAGGAAAGTAAACTTATTTTAAAAAGCAGGACCTCAAATCTCTGTTGTTCACTCAGTGTGTATGTTCCTTTCAGCCAGTAGCACCCTGGATCTCACATGTAGAATGTCAACTACATTCGTATTACCTCATTTAATTCTATATGCCATAAGAGCAGAGGCTAAGTCTTTCTTAGCCACCTTCATATTTCTAGCACAGTAGATACAGGTCAAATCATAAACTGAGGGGCTGAAGTGGGTGCTCAAACTTGCAGACCCCTTGTTTGTGACTGTAAATGCAGACAGTTCAAGGGGTCCGAGATAGTGTGTTGGCTGCAACTGCCCTGAGGCTCCACTTTATTGAAAAGCACCTGTGAGTCCCACTGTGCTGGAGACCAGAAGAACCAAGAAAAATGCTGTGTGCTAGAACAGAATGCTAGGAAGACTACACTATGGTCTGACATCTAAAGGGGCTTCATTGGCATCAGCAGTAACTTGCCAAAATTCTAGTACTACAAAGAGATATCTTTGTGGAACATCCTAATCCCTATGTGTGGGGTGCATCCCAACCATGCCCTGAATAATGTCTTAGGATGGCAATGATAGTAATACGGAGGCGTTTCTGCTGCTGCATGGGTATTTCTACTGCTAAATTTAGGAGTGCTAAGGCTGCACCTATAGAGTAATTCCTAAATTCTGAATTTATACACTGATTTAGCCCTGGACCCAATATAAAGTTTGGGGTTGCAGTTCGAGTTTTAAATGCCATACCAGAAGAATAATAGCTGTTCTTTTTTGACAGGGCTTTAACTGTGCCTTCAGATTTGATGAAATACCAGACTGACTGATGTTATATTTGAAAGACCCCATGTTAAAAGGGATACAACAAAAGATTTACTGCTCCCTGCTTGTTGTGTTCTACTTTTTCATTTAGTGGTTTTTTAATGTAAATTTGCCTCATGATCATCAGGATATAGAAGACAGTAAAATTAATTATCCTCCCCCACCCCCCAACCACATAAAGTCCAACTGATTTGGGAAAGGAGAAGAAGATACTAATACCCTTTTGACAGTTCAGATCCTGGTGGTCAATTGTGTATTGACTTGCTTTTTTATGTCAAAGGAATTAGTGTTTGTATGTGAACTCTGAGTAAAGGGTCAACAAATCCTTTTCCCCTTTTACATGAAAAATTGACCTTGGCGCAAGATGTTTCTAGATCTACTCTCCCAGAAGCCCAGTAAAAATGAAATGTCAGCTCTGTTCCTGGCAATACTGCTTAATAGCAAAATCTCCCTAAAATTGGTAGATTGCATCTCATTGAGGAGGTCTAGGAATGTACTATAAATACCTTATGGAGTAACCAGACCTTGGGTCTTGCCTGAGTGAAGTGTCTTTTGTAACCTGGGATCTCTTGGAATATGGAGCTTCTAAGCAAGGATGACTCCAACCTCTACTTGTATGATCTCATGCTCGTACACCTTAGATAACACCTACCCAGAGACACAGAATAGCTGCTGGTATATTATATGGACTAATGCAAGGATGCCTATTGATGAAACACATGGGATTCTTTCCTGCTGGCAGGTTCTGTTTTCTCTCCTGTACCTGTCCATGCTGAAGATGACTACATAGGTCATGTGAATTTCAGTATTTCACTGAGCCAAAGACTGCCAAGAATAGAATTTTTAAGTATTACTAAGTACATTGGGTGTGATAATGACATTGTTATTCTGTAAGAAAGTGTCTTTTAAATTTTTATTATATATATAATAGTAATAGATATGTTGAAATAGACAGGAAAATGATAATGGGAAATAGATACTCATTGTAGCTGAGTAGGAATCAGATGTCATGGTGCCTGAGTTATACTTTCAAATATTTAAAGGAATTTTTTAAACAGGAGAGCAAGGAAGAATAGTTGAAACATATGAAGCAATGCCTGCATAATGGTCAAAACTGAGTAATAGGTGTATGGAGTTTCCATATGCAGTCATCTTTTTTGCAATTTTTTTTTCAAAATAAAAATTACATTTATTTTTTAAAGTAATACATTTTATAATACTTATCTTAAGGGAGAGTAGGTGGGTTTTTAGTGTTCATCTTGAAAAGTTCTTCTGGGAAAAAAAGCTTACAGGGCCTGAAGGAAAAGATTAGGTCAAAAACCATGATACTGGCAATGCTTTAAGAGTTGGCATTAGCTGGGAAAGGAGGACTTGGGCTTGTCTGTACAGACTTTTATAGGCTTGAACTTATTCGCCTGACCACATAATAAAAATGGTAGCAGATGATTCATACTGAAAAGTTCTAAGCTCAGTAGATTGAATTACTAACACACACACACAGGTATGTCACCTAGGATCAGACTGTATTTCATTTACCTTAAATAAATTTGGTAAAAATCGGGTATAAAATAACTTTGTCTTAAAAATCTTAGTGTAAAAAAAAAAAAACAAACAAAATTTGGTTATATGTTTTTATGAATATTCTCTCTCATTGAGTTAGTCATTAATAAATACAATTTCCAGTAGGAGATATCCCACACCTGAAAGCCTGGGTATTACTTGAAAATGTAGTATTTAAAATTCTGTTTACAAATCATGTACTGTATATTGGGCAATTGAATTTAAATTAAAAAAATTCTGTTTACTCAAATGTTACGTATGTGTGTATGTATTATGTGTGTGTGTGTGTGTGTGTGTATATATATATATATATATATTTTTTTTTTAAGATTGTGTTTATTTCTTTGACAGTGAGAGACACAGTGAGAAAGGGAACACAAGCAGGGGGAGCAGGAGAGGGAGAAGCTGATTCCCGCTGAGCAAGGAGCCTGATGCGGGGCTCGATCCCAGGACCCTGGGATCATGACCTGAGCCAAAGGCAGACGCTTAACACAGGCGCCCCTGTATTGTATTTTTTTTTTTTATGAAATGTTCAAAACTTTCTTGAACTTCTCTGAAGAAAGACATTTCAATAATGTGCAATAAAATCCTTATTGGGATAACCTAACCTAGTAGTTGTTCAAAGCACTGTTTTTAAATATCCTGCATTTTTAAACTCTCCAGTAATAATGATGTCTTTATATACAGCATGTACAAATTTAATCCACACAAAGAAGAAAATTACCAAATGAGTAAATTAGATGCCTAATTATATTTATTTTCATAAAGTAAAATGTCTTTGAGTTTCTGTCCACAAAGGAGATTAGGTAAATGGAGAAAACTGAATTTAAGCATCTCTTATTAACTTAAACCTTGTTTTAAATTTCATCAACATGCATAAATTGTTTTTAGTGAGAAAAAAATGTTTTCAAAATACATATTGATCCAAGGGTATCTGAGTGGCTCAATTGGTTAAGCGTCCAACTCTTGGTTTCCACTCGGGTCATAACACCATGTCGGGTTCCCTGCTGAGTGGAGAGTCTATTTGAGGATTATCTCCCTCTTCCTTTGCCCTCCCCCCTCAAATAAATAAACAAATCTTCAAAAGATATACAGATCTAAAAGAACAGTAACTTTTATGCATTTATTTCAGTGTTTTTATGATCAGGTGAATTAGATTGGCATTGATGTAAGTATAAATCCTGATCATAATTACATCCATTTTATATCTTTAATTTTAGTTTATAGGACAGTCTGATTCTTTTGGGTATCTAATGACAGACTACTCAGGGATTAAGATAGATTAATATGCCACAGCTGGTGAAAAACATACATTCTGCTGGGAAATATAATATATACTTTTTACCTCTGTCCCAGTGAATTCGTCATGTCTCTGAAATTTACCCTTTAAACCACAGACATTCCAAAAGTAGAAGGAAGATGGCAAAAAATTGTGGAATTAAGAGAGAGAGAGAAAAAAAAAGGACTGCTTACTCCAAAGAAGTGTTGTAAGACAGTTACATGAAGGAAAAACAGGCATCCTCTTAGCTACTATCTCAACTAGTCATCCAATCCACTTTACCTCACTGGGAAGGAGATGCCTTTTGGCTTCTGCTTGGATCCTCCTCTAGGGCTATAATTACAGTTATGGCAGCTTAGTCTATACTGTTTACCATTTTAAACTTATGAACATTTCATTCTTACGTGGAATCAAAAATCCATCTTCCACTAATTTCAATCCATTGATTCTCCTGTTGTCCCATTTCCCAATCTTTTATTATTTTTTTTTAAGATTTTATTTATTTATTCAAGAGAGAGAATGAGTGGAGGGAGGGGTAAAGGCAGACAGACAAGCAGACTGGCTTGGGGCTCCATCCCAGGACCCCGAAATCATGACCTCAGTCAAAGGCAGATGCTTAACCAGCTGAGCCACCCAGGTGTCACTACCACATCCAAATCTAATTCTGCTACTTAAGTTAGTTCTTCTTGTCATTAAAGGCTGTAATAATGATATTCTCTGCTCATCACAGTTAAAGAATTAGTGTCCTTGCAAATGGAGACAAAGGCAATGTAAACTTTTATCAAAAATTTTCCTTTCTGAAAAAAAAAAAAGATTTTTCCTTTCTGAAATTTCTAAGATTCCCTACCCAGTTGAAAGAGAGAGAATGAGAGCCAGAGAGAGGACAGTATTTGTATATAGTTTATACATTACATAATAGCTTTATACAAGATTAATATAAAGCAGGTTTCCTTTATTTGTGTAATATCTTCCACGAAGTTTCCTCTCTGTGTTCAGTGATAGAGGGGAATGAAATTTTGATTCAGATGCAGGGTGATGAAACTTGGTTATCTCTGTCCATCACTTTTCTCTAATTCTCTCCTATTGCCTTGGGCGATGCAGACCTATGTTGGTGTCTAAGAGAAATTCAAATTGGCTTTGAGCCCAAATTTAAGAGAACCAATACTCCTTTGTTTGTATTACTGTTCCAATGCTAAGAAATTGAGAAAACTGATTACTTTGTATTAGAAAGACAATGTTTCTAAGAGAAGAATTTCAGTTCGTTGGGGATAACTATTTAGCGATCCAAAATTATGCTCAAAAAGCTGTAGTCAAAGAAGTTTTTGATTATTCCATAAAAGTGTCTTGAATTAATTTTATTCTCAAACTTTACTGAACATAATAAAATCACCTAGGTTGCTTATTAAAAATGCAAGATTCCTGGGACCCACAATCAGAGATTGTTATAGCACATCTTTGTTGGAGTCCAAGAATCTTTATTTATAATGTGATTCTGATATAATTAACCTGCTGACTTAATTTTAGGAGATGCTGTTCTAACAGACACAAATTTCTCTTGAAATGCCTATAAGTGCTTGATTCCCTTTGAAGTGGTGCAGAGAGAGGATGAAGGTAGGGGGAAAGTGTTTTTCATGACAAATTACAGATATCATTGTTCTTAAAGAGAGTCTTCCTTCTAGGAGAAGTGCAAACATTATTTTATCACTTATATTTTTAGATCAATTATGAAATTGCCTTGGATGAAAGTTCATAAGAATGATTATTTCTTATATAAACATTCTCTCACACTCCACTCAATGATATATATTTTTTTGACTCATGCTAAATTATTCCATTCCCTTTACCTTTGTAACCTCCTGCAGGTAGTTAAAACCTATAATTACAGCTCCAGCAGTAAAGAACATTCAAATTCATTTCACTTCTTACCACATTTTAAATGTGATCATTTTGGTTTCCCATGGTTGCTTGGTTACATTTCCTGTTTGTCCAAATGAATTGATTAGAGCAGTACAACGTGAGCATAGGTATCTATAAAGCAAGACCTTTGACCTTATGAACGCATGCACTCTCATTTTTGCTTTTCAAATTAGAAGTTAAAACGGACTTTTTTTTTCTTTTTCAGTCTCCATGAATATCAAAAGGAGGGATTTCAATTTCCTGACTCTAGAAATACAGTAGATAACTGACGCATTGTACCCTTATCTCCCTCTCATTCTCCCATCTTTCCATCTCCATCTTTCTTTTCCTCTTTTCTCCTTTCTGCCTGCCCCCATCACCTCCATCATAATTACAAGCAGCATTAACAGCAGCAGTGGTTGTGTGAACTTGGACATGTTACTTAATTCATATATGTATCAGTTTTCTTATCTTAAACTGAAGATCATAATAATACCAACTTTGTAGTATTACCACGAGGTCCAAATGACTCAATATACACCCAGTGCTTAGAACAGTGCCTGACACACAGCAAGTATGCTATCAGTTTGCCATTATTATTGCTTTCATTATCAAAACAAACATTTCTACCAATCCTGTTCCATACTTCACGAATTTTTTGAGAATATGCAAGGTGTGTGCCAGACATGGCAGTAATTGCTTTCTACATTACTTTTTTAATCCTCATAAGAATTTTGTGAGATAGAGGGGCACCTGGGTGGCTCAATCCATTAAGCGTCTGACTCATGATGTCAGCTCAGGTCATGATCTGAGGGTCGTGACATAGAGCCCCGAGTTAGGCTCCATGATCAGCATGGAACATGCTTGAGATTTCCTCTGCCCCTCCCCATACTCTCTCTCTCTCTCTCTCTCTCAAATAAGTAAATAAATAAATAATCATTAAAAAAAAGAATTTTGTGAGATAGGTATAATTTAAGACATTACTGGGAAAAGGAAAATTGAAACCCAAAAGTGAAATAATTTTGTGTTCACACCAGTAACCCAACTAAGCTGATGCGGCCCAGGTGATTCTCAGGACTGGTGGAAAATGAGGGCATCACCTGAACTAGTGTAGCTGGATAAGAAGCTATAGGTCAAAGATGGATCTTCTGCAACTCCTGGCAACATCAGTGCGGTCAGCCCACCTGCTCCCATGTTGGCAAAGACTGAGAAGTTGCTTGGAAAGAGAAGTAGGGAAAAGGGAGTCTGGAAGATGTGAACTCATCAGTAAGGTGGGGACTCAGTGACCTCTGTTTCTGCTAGACCAGAGACTATTATCTTGTTAGCAAGGTGAACATGCTTTTTATTAATTCTCTAGATGATCCAGGGGGGCTGTGTAAGCCCTGTATAGGCTCTCAGGGCTAGGGGATTCCAACTACCTTTGGCCTCAAGACATTCGCCTTTTAGTATTTGGCAAATGGTTCTAAACACAAGTAAGTAAATAATGCAGCATAAACATCAGGGTGCAGTTATCCCTTCAAGTTAGTATTTTTGTATTCTCTGGATAAATATATAATAGTATAAATGCTGGATTCTAGGGTAGTTCTATTTTTTGAGGGATCTTCATACTCTTTTCCAGAGTAGCTGCACTAGTTTTCATTTCCACCAATAGTGCAAGAGAGTTTCCCTTTCTCTGCATCCTTCCTAACACCTGTTGTTTCTTGTGTTGTTGATTTTAGCCATTCTGAGAGGTGTGAGATGATATTGCCTTGTAGTTTTGAGTTGCATTTCCTTTTTTTTTTTTTTTTCGAATTGCATTTCCTTGATGAGTGAAGTTGTGAAGTTGAGCAACTTTTCATGTGTCTATTGGTCATCTGTATGTCTTTTTTGGAAAAAGTATCTATTCATGTCTTCTGCCCATTTTTTAACTGGATTATTTGGATTTTTGTGCACTGAATTTGATAAGTTCTTTATATATTTTGGATACTAACATTTTATCAAATGACTAAGTCATTTTCAAGTGCTTTCTCCCATTCTGTAGGTTGCCTTTTAGTTTTGTTGATTGTTTCCTTCATTGTGCAGAAGCATTTTATTTTGATGAAGTCCCAATAGTATAAGGTCCAACTGTGGATGAAGCACCTCAAGTACAACTCCTTGGCTATGACCTGTAGACCACTGAAATAATCATTTGCCCTTTAAATACCCAGCATGAAGTGGTGAGGCCAACACAGGATACACACAGTCTTTCACTAAACATTCCTAATCCTAAAAGGTAAAATGGAAGGAACAAAGAACAGTTGACATGACAATACCCTCACTATCTTTCTAGCCCTCATCAATTGCTTCTTTCAAGCCCTTTGAGCTTCTACTTGATGCCATAAGGTTGCAAAGCCATCAACACGTCTTAATTTTGCAAAGAATCACCTGAATTTCCTTTAGCCCAGATCGAAGGGGAAGAGAATAAGGCTACAGCTGATAATAAGGAGAGCACCCAAGAATTTGCAGGTTGTTAGTCTACTATGTTACAGTGAGTCCATATTTTATACATACACACACACACACACACACACACATATAGGCATATATATGGACCTATATGGACTTTGGTTGTGTGACAGCATGCTCTTCTTTCTCTTGGGAGATATTTTATTATATTCTCTATAATTATTATTGCTGTTATCTTATGATTTATCTCACAATGCTCCCCCAAAAAGTTCTTTGGACCATAGCTTTAAGACTTTTATTTAAAATTCTTTTTTCTCAATTCACAGGCAAGAGGCTCTTTCCTATTTTGATTTTAGTCACTTGCCTCCAGCTCAAGTTTTATTGGCTTTTCAAAGATATATTCTGTTTCTGCCAACAAGCATACACATGTGGCATGTGGAATGGTTAGCGGTGTGTGTGTGTGTGTGTGTGTGTGTGTGTGTGTTTGCATGTGCAATATGCCAAATGCCTTGTAATATGGCAGATACTGGGATGATGGACATGAACAGAAACAAACCTAATCACTGAGGAGGTTACAGTTTCTTGAGACTTATCTACGCTTCAAGCATAATATTTTCATATAACATATTAAGAGGTTTAATTGAAGTCTTCATAGAGATTAGATATCTTTATTTCTCTTTCAAGTCTGGTTTTAACAAAAGGATGCCAAAAATAAATACGTTTTGAGTGGAGTGGGATTATATGTATCCCACAAACCACAATATATGTATCCCATAAACCACAATATTAATGTAAAACAAAAAAGAAGAAAAGCTGATGACAGACTTCAGTCACAAATTTTAGTGGCTCCCCAGTCATGTCTGCACTGGAGCCCAAATCAGAAAGAATCAACTAGGATCTGAACTCTGACTGTGTAAATGCACAGCTCCTCTATCAGATATCAAACCACAGGTTCTATGTAACACATCTTAGTAGAAATATATTTCATTTCCAATTTAAAGGCCCTGTAAATCGTGAATTAATTTAAAAGGTTAAAAAGTATTAATTTTACTTAACTTCTAGGACATGGTGAAAATATATAGTATGTAAAATTATCATATTAATGTAGAACAATAATAATAGAAATAACTTTAATAAAAACAAGCTAACATTCATTGATAACTCACTGGCTCCAGGTACTGTTCTATGTTCTTTTTATGCAAGGTGACCTTTTAATTATAATTTTAACTGGGACACTCATAAAAGTGAAAGGGCATACAATTTATAATTACTCCAGGACTGTCTCATGCAAAGGAGGATATATGATTGCCTGTCTACATGCTCTGCCTGATAGAATCCTCATACAACCCTGATATAGGAATTATCCTCATCCTTTTCTGCAGATCCTACATAACTTGCTGAAGGTCCACACTGCAGCTTACGATTCTGGTACCTGACCATCCTGGTCAACAAAATTCTGCAGAAAGTGGTCTTCTGTGTTTTTCTCTAGTTTTATATATTTAACAGATCCTATCATATCCATAGACACACTGTCCTATTTGTTTTCCAGATTGAATGAGCAGAGCTGAAAAGCACACAGTGGCCGTGCTCACCTCCGCCACTACATTTTCTTAAAAATCTTGGGCTCTAACACTAAGCGGCTTTACGCTGTGAATCTAATTAGTTTTTTTTTTTTTTTTAAACAAGCAAATAAAGCTGATATTGAACCTTGATGTTTGCTATATTGAAGTGGGACCATACGTTCAAGGATCATGGCACCATCTATTAATCACCATTGGCTGCCATTCACCAACTGCACACAGATGCCCCTCCAGTCATATTAAAATGTGATTTTGCATTTAAATGTCATTCTGTTAGCCTCTTTTAATTGCTATAAGCACATAAAATTGTGTTCTTGCATTCTCAGGACTTTTAGTTCATAGATTCTATTTGTTTTTATTTCCTCCTCCTAAGACTTTAAAAAAGCTCGTTTTTAAAAGAAAAACAATTATATTTGATTGTATATTATATATTTTAAAGTATATCCTTATCAAGAGGCAGATTTGCACATATTGAAAATGTATGATTAAAATATTTTAAAGCACAATTATGTTTAATTGTATTTAAATTATTTTTGGAGAGATGTTAAAAATAGGTCTATAATATAAGATGGGAAACAGGTTTTACTTCATTTTAATGAACAGGTATAGACATGGATTCAAGTCCCAATTCTGCCACCTTTTAGCTACAGGACCTTGAGAATAGTAATTCCAAACAAATCTCTGGGCTGCCTTTCTCTCATCTAGATACAGTGGATAATATTAGAGATCTACTTCACAGGATTGCTGTAAAAATTAAATGACCAAAAGAAAACATTTGCAAAAGACATAGCTAATAAAGGATTGTTACTCAAAATATACAAAGGACTCTTAAAACTCGACAATAAGAAAACAAACAACCCAATTAAAAAAATGGGCCAAAGACCTTAACAAATACCTCACCGAAGAGGACATACAGATGGCAAATATGCATATGAAAAGATGTTCTACATCATATGTCGACAGGGAAATGCAAATCGAAAGAACAATTCAAAAATATCACACATCTAGTACAATAATGAAAATCCAGAATACTGACAGCACCAAATGCTGGCAAGAATGTGGAGCAACGGGATCTCTCATTCATTGCTAGTGGGGATGCAAAACAGTCCAGCCACTTCGGAAGACAGTTTGGTGATTTCTTTACAAAACGAAACATACTCTTACCATATGATCCAGCAATTGTGCTTCTTGGTATTTACCCAAAAAGCTGAAAACTTATGTCTAAACAAAATCCTGCACATGAGTGTTTATAGCAGCTTTATTCATAATTGCCAAAACTTGGAAGCAACCAAGATGTCCTTTAGTAGGTGAATGGATAAATAAACTGTGGTATCCAGACAAGGAATATTTTTTAGTGCTAAAAAGAAATGAGCTGCCAAGCCACGAAAAGCCAGGGAGTAAACTTAAATGCATATTCCTAAGTTAAAGAAGCCAATCTGAAAAGGCTATATACTGTGATTCCAACTATATGACATGCTGAAAAAGGTAAAACAATGGAGACAGTAAAAAACAAACAAACAAACAAAACGGTGGTTGCCAAGGGGTTTGTGGAGAAAAAGGAATGAAAGGAGAGCACACGGAATTCGTAGGCTAGTAAAACTACTCTGTACAATACTATAATTCTGGATACATTTCATTGTGTGGGCAGAAATGTATTCCTTTCTTCCATTCTAAGTTCTTTGGCTGGTCTAATAAGTAATGGACATAACAGATAGTAACAGGAGAAAAATTTAATTTGTATGTAAGGGAGCTCTTAGAAATATGAAACTCAAAGAAGTGACCAAAACAGGCAGTTCAGTACCTTGTAAACAAAGAAACAAGAAATTCATGAAGAATTGACAAGACAAAGAAATTATTACTTGGGGTAGTAAATTAGTAAAGAAGTAACAAGTTTTGTTTATATAGCCTTCTCAGCCCTGAATTCCCATCTCTGGCTATAACAATGTCTCCTTTCCTCCTGGTATAGGGAGGGTAATTCCACGTGGGAGATTTATTTCCTGCCTTTAGGGGGACAAAGGAGATCAGAGGGTTCTTGTATCAGCTATTTTTTACGTAACTATAATTCAAAATAATCAATATGTGACAGTGGTATATTTGGGGGCATCCTGCTCTGAACCCCACCATCAGTTTTCCAAACTCGTAGAATGTATGATACCAAGCAGGAACCCTAATGTAAACCATAGGCTGTGGTTGGTACTGATGTGTCACTGTAGATTCATCAGTTATAACAAATGTACCACTCTGGGGGTGGGGGAGGGGTTGGTTAATGGCGAAGGGGTTGGGTAGGGGCAGGGGATGTGGAAAATCTCTGTACCTTCTAGTTAATTTTGCTGTGAACCTAAAACTGCTCTAAAAAATAAAGCCTAGAGTGCTATGAAATGTGTAAGCCTGATGATTCAGACCTGTACCCCTGGGGCAAAAAATTCATTATATGTTAATAAAAAAAATTTTTTTAAAGCCTATTTTAAAATTTAAATGAGATTTTATCTTTTCCTTTATATTTAAAATTATTTTTAAGCTTTATTTACTGATAAGATTATAAGATATTTAAAGTGTCCAACATGGTGATTTACATATATCCATTGTAGAAGGCTCCCCCTTACTGAATTAATACATCCATGATCCAAGGTGTGCGCCCGCCTCAGCACGGTGTTACATGGTGGTGCTTAGTCTGCATCTCCTTGGCATTTGCACCTCTGTGCTTGCCAAGGTGTCCTCCTACAAACTCCTCCTGACAAAACTGAGCAGAATGGATGTCCTGGAAGTTAATATCCCGATCGTCAGCCCTCATCCACTGAGAGAAAACTCAAGGATTATACCTTAACATCCTCACTTCTTGGGAGGGATACCTCTGAGGAACATTCCATAAGATCTACTAGAGGTCAGCAAAGGGAATGAGCCTCAATTGCCTGTAAAGGTAATCTGCTCATTAACATGCTCCATATTGCCTTCCTTCCCTTCCCTGTCTAATTTCCCCACTTCTGCTGGTGTTTCAAGGATCATTTACCAAATCAATGGCTTGCATTCAATCTGTATCTCAGCATTTACGTCTGGGGGAACCCATCCTAAGACATTGCAATAGGTGCTTCATCAATGAGTCTTTCTTAGACAATGCCTTATGAGGAGTCAGTAAAGGAATCTCTCAGCAATCTAACCACAACAAGCACCACAAAGCTAATCATTAGGTAACACCATGGTAAGCACTTTCATGCATTTTCTCATTCAATCGCCACAAAAGGATTTACGGGGCTGGGACACTAGTTATTCCCATTTTACCAATGAGAAGGCAAAGACAAGGAGATGTTAGTTAAATTGCCAATATTACACAACAACTCTATGAAAGAGTCAGGATTTAAACCCAGTTTAAAGATGCATATTCTTACACTTCAGCTATACTCTCTCCCAGGACAGTTCCTATTGCTTTCCTACCTAATTAGTCCTGCACAGATGAACCAACCAATCAGTCAGACGCCTGACCTCAGCTGGAATCAGAATCTAGGTTACTCTTGCCTACACCACTTCTCTACTGGCAATATTAATCCATTCCATACATGACTCATCCAAACAATTAGTGGGAACCTCATTTTCATGCCTCACAAGTCCAGACAAGTCATGGTCAAGTTTCTCAAACTTGGGCTACCCTTTAACTCTTGCAACATAACTAAATCTGTAACTAGACAGTTGTCGTACACATGTAAGAAAAGATAAACTGAATCTCTGACCTGCCAGAGATGGTCAGGCTATTCTCTCAGTACATATGTTGATACTGGACCCAAATATAACCAGTTGAGAGAAGAGACTATACTGATTGCTTTCTTTATATTTCATGACACTTTTGTAAATACTAAAAATTAAGAAATGATGAATAACTAGTAATAATAATCTATTTTTAATGAAAATAAAAGATACATGCTAAATTATTCTTCATTTTATCTATATCTATATATTTATATTTTAGGGCACCAAAGATCCCACCATTTAATATTGTCCAAATGTGATAGATGGTTTTTCGTATTTCTTTTAAAGAGAGCCTTTTGAAAAGAGAGCACACTAAAACCAGTTTTAACATAATTGTGAAGCTAGCTATTTAAATATATTCTTATGATAATACATGAGGCTTATCAAACCCCCAAGACATTCTGGAAGAGTTTACATATCTGAAAGTCAAATAGATACGGAAAAAACAAATTCTTCTGAGAATAATAAGAAGAATAGAGAGAGAATAAGAGAGACTGGTGGCTTTTAGAACAAGAAAATCAAATGCACAGCTAAGTTGTATGACCTCCTCAAGGCCACAAAAGGAGTCAGTGACAGAGCCAGGAACAGTGGCCAAATCTTTTGGACTCATTGTCCAATGCTCAATCCACCATACTTCACTCTCTCCATGGTGTGCAATTTGCTTCTTAGCTCCAGTCACTCAGATGCACTCTTTGGCAAAGTGGGCTGTTCAAGGAAGCAGGAGACTCCTTTTCTCTCAACGTCTCCCCTGCATCAGGCCCAGCAGGGGGGATGCCTTCCCTGTCACCCTGCCATAGCCTACCCACAGAGACATTCCACTGGGTGGGGTTCTGAGTGCCCACCAAGCATGTTAATCCTTAACGTACACAGTTTTTTGGTATAGAACATCTGTGGGATCCAAGAGTGAGCAGATGGTGCTGAGCAGTGCCAGACTCAGCCCCTCTCCTCCAAACTACATTCCTCCCTTAGTATCCACAGCCGTGGTAGGAGGGACCCTGTGCGTCTGTAAAGCAAGGGGGCAGAGCTGTGGGCAATGATATCCTTGAAAAGGAAAATTTCTTACCTTGCTTGTCTCATCTCTGGTATTTACACTAAACTTGTGCCATCTTCAATTTCCTGAAGTTACCTAGCTGTGGGAGCATATGGCCAATGGAATAAAGACTCATTTTATTGGAGGAGTCACTTTTCCCCATAGATATTCTTTTAATTATATTCTCAAGACATGCTTGTTAGAAACTTTTAGGTCTATGTACTAAAGAATGATTGCTAGCAAGATACCTTTAAAATATATTTATAATTATTTCACGCTACTAAATCTCAGCTTGGCTAAGATAAAATCTCGATCCAGTATTTATTAACAAGGTGAGAATCTTTATCTTCCTTTAGACAAAACAAAAGCCAAAACTTCGAGAACTATTATAAGCACTGCCTGATATGTGTGTGTATGTAGGGGGTAGGGGGCTAAAAAAATTTTATTCTCCATTTTGAAAAAGCTGCCACTTCCTTTCTGCTTGAAGTAAAATTAAAATAAAACACTATATTAAATATTCACATTTCATCACTAATGTTGATCTTTAAAATAACAAATAAAATGCAAGTTGCACTGTCCTCTGAGCAAAGAAAAGTCATGAAAGAATTTTCGTAACTCCTTTCAACCCATTCATGCCATGTTTACTGAACATTCATTCCAATCAAGGCTTTGTTGGAAAAACTCAGCTTTCTACCCATGAGTCTTTCTTTTCTGTGTGTCTCCTCACTCATCCCACAGAACACCACCCTCACACATGTCACTTCTGACACTCCCCCACACCAAGCCATTCTCCATGTTACCAGCCGGGTATCTTACAATGTGACTCAATTCTGACACTATTGACCTGGAAACAGTATCAGATCCCACAGGTCAAGAGCTTGGTCTTACAATACTGCCTCCCCTCCCACTTCAGATGCTAGTCGCATACCCAAATGATCACCTGTGCTCCAGACCAAAGCTATAGATCAGAGGTTCCAACGACCACCTCCCACACCTTGATTAATTTGCTAAAGTGGCTCAGATAACGCAGGAAAACATTTTACTTACATCTACCAGTTTATTATAGAAGGATATGATACAGAATACTGACAACATCCAAATGGAAGAGATGCATAAGGCAAGGTATGTGGGAAGGGTTTCAGAACTTCTATAACCCCTGTGGAGGTGCTACTCTTCCAGCACTTTTCCATCTTCACAAACCCAGAAGTTCTTCAGAATCAGTCTTTTGGAGATTTTATGGAGGTTTCATTGCTTAGTTATGATTGATTAAATTATTGGACATTGGACATTGATTCAACCCAGAAGTCAAGGGGTTCGACTGAAATTTCCAAGCCTCTAGTCACATGGTTGGTTCCTCTGGCAACCAACCCCTCTCTTTAGGTGCTGTCCAAGAGTCACCTCATTAACACACAGGAGACAGCTTTACCACGCTTTAGAAAATTTACAAGGGTTTTAGGAGAACTGTGTGTGGGATGGGGTCAAAGACCAAAGATAAGAGCAAGAGATGCTCCTAGTGCTTATACCACTTAACAAGGAAATTAACAAGGGTTTTAGGGGCTCTATGCCAGGAACTAGGGGCAGAGACCAATATACATTTTTTCCTTTTATCTCACAGAGGTACTAGTTTAGGTAATGACAATAGTGTTGAGAACCGGGACAGCTGAGAATCATGCCCTTATGAAAATTGCATCCTAACAGTAAAAGAAAGAAAAAATAGGCAAACAGATACAAACTATAAAAAAGGCATTATGAAAAACAACGATGATGTGTAAGGGATAGAGAGAAATAGACAAAACAATTTATTGTGTATAGGTCTAGGGAACAGATAAAGAAACATGGTTAAAAAAGAAATGATTAGAATAATGTTATATAACTTTATATAAAAAACTAAGCTTTATTGTTATTTGCAAGCTAGATTGACACTGATGCTCTCATTTGGTCCAATGGTCAGACTGCAGGTGGTTAACACATTTCTGCTTTCATTCAATTTCTCTCAACAGTGTGGCATTCTCAGGGTGCCCTCCTTGCTCCTTTAAGTGTTTGCTTGCTTGCTTCAGTGTCTTCCTACATAATGCAATTGGTCTGCATTTATGTCTAATATAAAATAAAATTTCCATTCAGGTTTAGATTTTTACATTTTTGTAATGAGATGGGATGGGCTAATGAACATTTTACTCACCTCACAGAAGTTCATTTATTATTTTGTGTTCAAGCACTTAAAAAGTTATTAAACATAAAGAAGAGCTAAAAATTTATTTTTCTTTCCAAAAGACAAGTATGGCAAATATGAGTCCTTTCATGTAACAAATGACTATTAGTTAATCTACTAAAAGATATTTTAGGAGAAAGAGGATTAATTTGTCCTTTCAAGGTAAACATTATGTTTATAATGAGTGAAAGTAACAGCTTAAGAAAATGTGTGCTGATATAAAGCTTCCTCAAAAAATTAAAAACAGAATTACCATATGATCCAGTAATTCCACTACTGGTTATTTACCCAAAGAATATGAAAATGTATGAAAAGATACATGCACCCCTATGTTTATTGCCGCATTATTTATAATAGTCAAATTATGGAAGTAGCCCAAGTATCCACTGATAGATGAATGGATTAAAAAGATGTCACACACACACACACACACACACACACACACACACACACACACACTGGAATATTACTTAGCCATAAAAAAGAATGAAATCTTGCTATTTGCAACAACATTAATGGATAGAAATGGTATAATGCTAAGTGAAATAAATCAGTCAGAGAAAGATAAATACCATACGATTCCACTCAAAAGTAGGATTTAAGAAACACAATAAATGAACAACGACAACAAAAAGAGACAAACCAAAAAACAGACTCTTACTTATAGAAAACAAACTGGTGGTTACCAAAGGAGAGATGGGTGAGGGGATAGATGAAAGGGTTCACTTTTCTTTAAAAAAAAAAAAAAAAAGTACACTTAAAATGATGAGCACTAACTAATATACAGAAGTGCTGAATCCCTATGTTGTACACTTATAATGCTGTTTGTTACCTATACTGAATTAATTTTTTTTAAAAAATGCTTGCTTCAGAAAAGCATCTTGGAAATGGAGATTTGAAAATGTTTTTAATGGGACTTTGTTATTGAAAATTATGTTAAATGTATCACAAAACCCTGTTACTTATACTATTTAATATACTATTTAACCCGAGAAATAGACTTTTTAAACTACCCTACAAATATTCTAAGATGTAGTCTGTTTTGAATTTGTGTGCTGAAAACATGAACACGTAACTTCTTGTGATCAGTTTGCAAGAATAATCGATTTCGCAAGGAAAGCTGACATTTTTAGTGCCCTAATTTCAGCAAAAGCTCACAAGTGGTAGATAAAATTGATAAATCTCAAGAACAGGATGGAAGAAATTCAGTCAAACATGCATTTGCACAATTTCAATCTTTTTAAAAAATAACTTTTGGAGTTATGGCAGCAACTAAAAATAGTATCAGAATAATCCATGGTAAAAGCCTACTTGTAAGTTTGTATACAAGGTATACAAGGTTTATATACAAGGTATAGTGAAGCCATTTTAGTGAAATGGCTGCCCCTAAAGTATTAACAGTCCTTTTAAAAAAAAAAAAAACAGTCCTTTTACTATGAGCAAGTATATTTTTACAATATTTAAAAAAATATTTTAAAATCCTATTAGTTTCACTGTTAATGTAAGAATATAATAATTATATACAATTAGAAATATATATGCATAATTAGTTAATTATATATACATATATATCATATATACACATATATATTGTATAACATATACAATTATATATATCATACATACATATATACGCATATATATGAAATAGAGTCTATATTAATTTTTTGGTTGTTTTTACGGAGACACATATATGGTGAAAACTTCTGTGCTAGGTTGGTAATAGTAGAGCTGATAATAAATTGTTGAATTCAGGATACTGTTAATGGACACCAAATAGGGTTTAAGGGGAAAAGAAGCCAAGGGTGATGCCTAGGGATCTGACCTTGACCTGATCATCATTTACTAAAATTGTTTAAACCAGGGTAGGGACATGGTTGTGTGTGTGTGTGTGTGTGTGTGTGTGTGTGTGCGCGCGTGTGCGTGTGCACGCGTGAGCATATACGCATGTTCACATTCATGTGCACGTACTGGGTGGAGAATGCTAATAGTTGCCTTTTTGACGCGATAATTTTGCTATGTCTTTTAGATATTCAAATCTATATCGATAGTAGCCAGTTAGATGTACAATTCTGGGCTGGGTATGGGGTTTAGGAATTGATCTGTAAATGTGGGATTTTCCAGTATTTAATAAATGCCATACAACAGAATGGGATTTCCTAGGTAATGAGTAATGACAGACTACAGAAGAAAGTCAGGGACTAGCTCTGGGAAATTCCAATAATTGGAGTCAGGAGGATGTGAGGGAACCAGCCAAGTAGAATGAAATGGGGAGACCAGAGATGTAGAAGGACATCTTGGAGTGTGTGTATCCTGAAAGTCAACTGAAAAATTGCTTTAAAGAATTAGAGACTTGGTCAAATGCTGACTAGAGGCTGGAGGAGAGGGAGAACTAATAATAAGACTTGGCAACTTTGAGATCATTAATAATCTTGGCAGAACTAGTTTCAGTGGAGTGGTTTGAGTAAAGCCTGATGGGAGTGGGCTGAGATGAAAAAAGAGACTGGAAGTAAAGCAGATAGCTCAGACAGATTTTCACAAAATATTGCTGTCAGAGACGCATAGAAATGTCTCTCCACCACTGTCCCCTCATCAACTATTTTGAACTTCTTATAGCCCACCAAATACTTTGTCACTTGGTATTTATGGTTTTGCACATGCTCTGCATATTCTTCATGAAATGCCTTCCCTTTCCTTTTACTCACCACGGAACCCCTACCCTACTCAAGAGTGACTTCCTAGCAAATCTTTATCTGCCCTAGCAAATCTTTATCTGCAAGGTTGAGAAGAAATGGAAGATGTCAGCGTCATTGACCTTATCCACCTCTGAAGCAGTTACTTTGATGTTCAAGCTTCCATAGATAACAGCATGGAGACATTCATTATAACAAACCCCATTGCTTCTTTTAAATTTGTTATTCCAGTCTTCCCAGTTAGCCCGTAATTTTAACAAATACATGGACTATGTCCTTCATCTCTTCAGTGCCTGATACTAAGCGAATGCTCACTATGATCATGTATTCAGCAACCATATCTTCCTAGAATTCAAACCAATTAAGTTAACGAAAGATAAATAAGTGAATGAAAATGAAAACATTTGCCCACATAGAACTATAGCAAACATGAGAAAGTAATGTATTCAGATTTAAGTTTGTCAGGATCATTAGTATTTCTGTCCTTGGAATCTATCAGAAAAGAGCGGAGAGAGACAGACGGACAGGAACAGAGAAAAAAAGAGACAGAGAGAAGGGTTTAGAAAGAAAGCAAAGTATATTTTTTGATATGATCACAATTTTGCAGTGAACCTCAATGCAATTAGAGACCTAAATGAGCTACGTCCTAGTTTTCTTCTTTTGTTAAATCTGTGCTGTTCTGAAGGGATTTCTTAAGTGCTTTGGAAACCTGTGTCAATATCACACATCAGTTTGCTTCACTCGGGCACTTCTCTTGTAGAGACCCTGATGCCATTTCTGTGGCCAGAGAAGCCATAGTAACTGCCTGAAATGCTTACACAACCTCTGAGGAATGGGGAGAAACTCCGGTATTTAGATTTTTACTCTGTTGTTATGTCCATAGATCTGACCTTGTCCTTTGCCCTTCAGCATTTCCATTTGCTTATCTTAGCTTGAATTGAAAACTGTTGGAGGCTGGAAGCAATAGGAGAATTTCTTATTTGGACAAAATATTAGATGGTTACATTTTCCAAAATGATCTCTGGTTTACACAAAAATAGCGGAAAGAAAGAAAACGACGCTTATTTTAAGTGCCTGCTACATGTTAAGTGCTTTACAAACTTTCATCTCATCACATCAGAACTCTGAAGTGGATATTGTGACTTTTTTCAAAAACACACTGAGACTTTTCAAAAACACACTGAGATTTAGAGTTAACCACTAAAAAAAAGGTCACCATGCTAAGGAACAAAAACAGTGGATTGAAATTCAGGTCTGCCTAGATTGAAACCCATACTCTCTACATTAAATCAATGGTGCCATTGTTAGTAATTAAATCTCTTTTTAAAAATATGTCCATTAAAAATACGAATAAAATAAAATTTTAAAAATTGTTCATTTTCTAGGGGTAGATGTAGGATGCTGGGGGAGGTCATGTCATTCCTTTACTTTGAGGTCTTCCCCAGTAATACAGAAAATCATGGAACCAAGGGATTTGAATTAGAATTCCAACTTGTATTAAAAGCTCCACAAATCATTTGTTCATAGGTCTACTTATAAACAGTCACACTAAAGGAGGATCAAATTCACTTACTTCGAATCTAAGCACCTCTTTAAATTACTATGTATTTGTGATTATATACATACCTATCTTTTTATACTTAAACCCAATTACTCATGAACTTAAGGCTAAGCTAAATTTCTAACAATAAATCTAGTATCTCTTATATTAAATAATCAACATAGCAAATTTAATATGGATTCTCTCAAATGAGACTAAAAGCCAGAGAAGAAATGCCATCACCTCATTATTTGCAAAACATGCATACATATATAAGAGATGAGATAGAAATTGTTTTAAATAATAATATTTAAAAATGCCTTGAGGTCCTCAAAAGGAAACATCAACAGAACACATTGTTCTTATGAGAATAATAGTGATAAATTAATTTGTCATAAACATAATTAAATCATGTGCAAAGTCAGACAACATGGGGAAGTAATTACGATTCCTAACTACTGACCCATTACCCTCATATCCAAATGAACCTTAAAGAAGTTCAGCAGTTTCTGATATACTCATAACAGGAAACTCAAAAGAAGGAATATCACAGAATATACTGGACTAGAATTGCTCTTCCATCCCATGACACTTGGCTAATTTTACATATTTTCATAGCTTGCTGAATGATAAAATATAAAATTTGCTTATATTAGTTCACTGGCTATTGAGAAAGAACTTTCATTTTTATTTTTATACCTCTAATTTCTACCATACAGTAGATGCTCAATAAACATTTATTAAATATTCATTAAATGCATTGTAGGAATAGATCTTAATGAGATAAAAACAATACAAGTTGTTACAAATAGTTCCTGAGAGCAACTGTGAATTATACACTAATGGGTTTTAAAACTTTGGACAATTCCCCATTGCCTGCCAAGTAAAGTCTGTAAAAGAAATTCATGCACAGGGATGTGCTTTAAGGAAAGAACACTGGTTACAAAATGCAAAATGGATGCCAGGAATGACAGTCTGAGCTCCAACAGATCACTTAAGAGTCTATTAAAATACTCCACGTGAGATATATTGCAGACCTAAATTAGAATAATGGTGGCGAACTATGAGTGATATTCTTGAGGTAGAATTGGTGGAGCTTGGCCACTGATTAGATATAGTAATGCCACTGACAGTGTCTGTGTTTCTGAGCTGGAGTGATTCTGAGGCTGGTAGACCATTAAAGAAAAATGGAAGAAGGAAGAAGGGAAGCATAGTTCTGGGGAGATAAGATTCTTTCCATTCCGTATCCACAGTCTTAATGACTTCTAGGTATTCCATATGCACCTTGGTAATGCATTCTTCTGTCTTCTTAAAATAAGAGTGATGTAATTTTGACTCATTTCCTTTTATTTTATCTGCAGTGAAGGCTGAGAATAATTGCTCAGCTTCCATCTTATCCTCTCAAAAAATGTTTTCAGGTTACTCTTTAATATTCTCTGAGATTATAAATTCTAGTTTAACTATCCATTAGGCTTCCATTATCTGGTACAATCACCATGATCTTCATACTTCAGCATTATTTAGCTTGAGATATTGGGAAAAAGAAAGAAAGAAAGAAAAAACTCTACCTGGAAAAGGCAGACAAAAATATAAGCTCTAACTCTATGAGAGTGAGAAAATCTTTCTCAAGGTATGGCTTTCTAGGATTTTAGAATATGGAAATGATGCTAACAGACTTCCGCCATCACAGTTAACTCATAAACCTGGGTACTCTTCAGTGGTAGAAACTCATGGCACTCCTCCTGAAAATCCTCACTGTATTCATTTGTTGGGAAGAAGAATGAAACATCTCCTAATGGATATCTTTCTACTCAAACCATCTCTTCCTCAGAGAAACCAGTATTGACTCCTGACTATGACAAAGCTACCTACTCCATCTGCATATTCCTCTCCTTCACAGCACATGCTACAATAGAGGACTTACTTCCATGTGTATAATTATTTGATTAAAGTCTGCTTTCCCCACTTACTATACCTTCATGAGATTATAGCTGTTTTTACTTAATATTATATTTAAAATGCTCAGTGTAAGTCCTGACAAATACAAACTATTTCCAGTAAATATTCAATGAATGAGTGAAAGACGGTGGGAAATGGATGTCAATATGAAAGAGATGTCTGAGTCTAAAATACCATGATTCCACTCTTTCATTTAATATGAGGAGACTGATTTATTACCATATCAGAAAGTTTTGGGATATTCTGTTTTCAGAATCAACTTCCAGAATGAAGAAAATATATATTACCGGGATCTCAGATATATATTACTTCAATAACAATATGACCTTAGCACAAACACAAAATAAAACAAATGAAGATAAACTCTTAGACAAGAAATCTTATCTGCGTATTAGATCTGTCAGCAAGCTTCACAGGAATATGCAATAAATTGTTGTGTTGATCTACTTATATGCATGAGATAGTTTGTTACAAACATTTATTTTTAGAGATTGTTATTTTCTAACTGCACAATAAATTGCTGCTATTTGCATAATAGAATTGTTTGCTTCTTTGATTTTCTATTCAGATTGGGAATTATTAATATTTAGTCATACTTGAAATGGATGCTTTGTCACTGAGTATGTTAACTGTAGAGCATAAATTCCATTATTCATGATTTCCATAAATTCTCATAATTCACTATTCCCAGAGTATAGATTGCATACTGTACTCTTATTCTTCTGGAAGTTTTGAGGCTGAAACTTAAGTGCAAAAATCAGTGAAATAATCTTGAAAATCTGAGTTGAAAAAAAACACATGTGCTCTTCTTGGCTTCAGTGTGCTTTGTGCGATGTCTCACAAAGCCAACAAATATTTAACGGATGTTCAACGAGGGATCAAGGAGTACAAGTTACCTTCAGTTGCAAGAATTTGTATGAGATCAATAGTAGAACTGCCTTACTCAACTTTCTTACTGGTAAATTTACTATTTTATGCTTGAGAAAAGAACAATTTCTAATGAATTCAATTTATTTGAAATTAAGAAATTATTAAGTTCTAATTTTCTAGGCATTGTGTTTAGCACAAAACTTTAGAAATATATAGCCTATTATAGTATGACATTTAAGGTGAACTCACAAATCTCCTATTTTGGTTTCTGTGGCTTTCACACCATTTTTTCTTTCTCTATGTATTTCAAAATAAACTAACAAATAAACCAAAAAATAAAAAGTGAGGAAGGACTTTGAGCACCTGTTACAATGATATACTGATAATTCTTTCTTTTTTTTTTTTTTTTAAGGTTTATTAATTTATTTGAGAGACAAGAGCGAGTACAAGTTGCGGGGAGGTGCAGAGGGACAGAATCTTTAAGCAGACTTCCTGCTGAGTGCAGAGTCCAACATGGGGTTGGACCTCACGACCCACGAGATCATGACCTGTGCTGAAACCAAGAGTAAGATGCTCAAATGAATGAGCCATCCAGGCACCCCTACAATTCTAAGAGGACATGTTGACTAGATATACACATTTTTGTGTATTTTGCTTACTGAACATGGTAATGGGTGCATGCTGGATCTGAATTAGAATCTGAAAAATTACTTAGAAATGTAGAGTGCAGACCCATCACAGGGTTTCAAAAATACTGTTAGTGAGGCCATCTCTGAAGGCTGACAGCCACCAACCAAGAGTTTTCTCTCAGTGTTGGACAGTTAACACTATTGAATAGGTTATCCTAAGTCCTAGCAGAGAACAATAAAAGACAGACATTAAATCCTCAAGTATCCTTTCCTGAGAGGTTCCTCCTTCGATTCTAGAAACTTCTAAATGTCTCCCTTCAGGGTCCTTCATTATAAAACTTGACTGTTACAGTTCCATATATAATCCAAAATATCACTCTGATAATTTGTATTATTGACATAAATTAAGAATGTACTCTCTCTTCAGTATACTTTAATTCCTTGAGGACAGGGTGTGTGTATTGTTTATTCTTATCCCTATTACCTGATATGATGTCTAGAAGTTCAAAGCTACTCAGCAATCATAGCTGAATGGCTAAAACTATATCATTAACAGGTTCCTTTGACTGAACATGCAAAGTGTACATAGTGCTATGCTAGTACATTATCTAGTGCACAGTATCTTATTTTTTTCTCAGCATAATTTGATGCATTATTTTCCAACTTATGTAAAAAGTGATTATTAGAAAAATTACATACGGTAACAAAACCTTGGACATGAATAGATTGGTGGTATGTTTAGTGTTAGAGTATTTTGGTTTGAGTTCCACAATAGCTTTCTCTACTCCATTATCTTAGTAACAAATAATATATATTTTATGTATTAGGATTTTAAAAGATATTTTGGGAACAACTGGGTTTTAAGTCAACCAATCATGGTTTAAATCTGTTTTGTCACAGGTATTTGGATATCCTGGGGGACAGTCACTTAACTTCAGTGAGTATCAGCTTTTCTACCTATAAAATTGAAGATAAGTTCTACCTTAGAGACTTTTGTTAAGATTAAATAAGTTAATTTCCTTAAAATGCCCAGTGCAATGTTTAATACAGAGAATTCCCTGATAAATAGCATTATACATATTTATTACTTCTTCTACTGATACTTTTAAAATGTATGAACAAACATTAATAAACAAATAAAAATTAAAAGAAGAATAAAAATAAACTTCTTCACCATATTTTAAAGTGTACCTAAGACTAAGGAAGCTACCATTCTGAGTAAATTAAAAAAAAAAAAAAAAAAAAAGTCAAGTTGGCATTTACTTTGGAGGTTTGAAGCACTGTAAGTAAATTATATCCAATAATTTTAAAGTAGGCAGTTCAGTTTATCCATGGACATAGTTTGACCTTTTTAAAAATTTATTTAGGGGCACATGGGTGGCTCAGTTGTTAAGCATCTGCCTTCAGCTCAGGTCATGATCCCAGGGTCCTGGGATTGAGCCCCATATTGGGCTCCCTGCTTGGCAGGAAGCCTGCTTCTCCCTCTCTCACTCCCCCTGCTTGTGTTCCCTCTCTCACTGTGTCTCTCTGTCAAATAAATAAATAAATTATTTTTTAAAAATTTATTTAATTGGTTATGTATATAACATAACCAATGCCTACCAAGCTTTCTTAACAAAAGATAGGAAAAGGGTAGTTCACATAGTAACAGGCAGGAAATGATTAAATGAAATTCATGTGAACTGTCACAGTCCAAAGGGTGGGAAATGTTTAATGATATTACCTTGAGAATGGTATGATTACATAGGAAAAGGCATGGTGTTACACAGGAAGTAGCACCATTGCCATTTTTCTGCCCAAAGGCTTAAGTTTAAAAGTCAACCAGAAAGGTATAGTTCATGACCAAAAGATTTGAGTTCAGATATCCCTTCCACCAGCATAGGACAAAGAAGAACAAAGAAGACTCAGAACACAATAGGGTAAAAAAGGAACTATGCAAACAAAAACATAAACTTTTCCCTGAAAAAAGTAATGGCCAGCAGTCATTTTAGAACTACATAGTTAAGAAAGGCAAAGTCTCCTTAGGAATAAAATGGTTAAAATATTAAAGATAACATGTATTTGGAGCAATATTAGTGAAGCTGACCTTTCCTTCATACGAGTCCTGACAAGAATACAGAATCCTAATGTAAATGAGCAGGGGATGTGAGCAGCTCAGGGCAGCAGAAGTAAATGAGCAAAACTTGGAAACTGTAGAAGAAACAAGGCAGAGGAGTTCACTCCTTAATATAAAAGTAGTTGATTTTTAGTGACCAATTTTTTAGTGACAAGAGAATTAGAAAACATTATCAGAATCAACTCATATAGTTTGAATTCTGTAATACAATTATAGGTGTAAGATAACTACAAAGTATAAAGCATAGAATTCTATATACATTGTTTGGGTAGTTGTTAACAATTTTTTTTTTTTTTTTGGTATTCATTCTGAGTTAAAGAACTCTGGAAAGTCACAAAGATAAATAATTTATCAAATAGATTAAATCTGAAAAGTTATATATAATAACTATCATCCTTACAGGATAATGCTGTATTGAGTTTATTTAATATGATATGCTAATGTCTCAGAAGTCATTTATTTAAAGGAGATAGTTTCTTTGGAAATACAGTTTGAGCATAATTAAAATCTCTCTGGAAAATTTCCAAAGTCTTACTTTTCAAAATTATTTACCAAGCCTATGTTTATTTTCTATTATACTGAAGTAACAAGGTCTTTTTATTTTTTCTAAATGAAAAAAAAAATTTTTTTTTCTATGTGATAGTCTTCCTTCACACTAAATTTAGAAATTTAGCTTCAACTAAGAAATGCTGCCATAAAGCTATGGCAGCATATACCCTGAAGTTTTTCTTCAATAGAAAATATTGTGGTGATACACAGAAACAAACAAACAAGAAAAAAACTGAAGTAATATTCCTGATAGTATAACAAGTGTTAGCTTATTATCATGGGGTGAAGTTCATTTTCAGCTATTCATTTGTGCTTTATGAAAGCATGACTCTCTCCTGAGCTCCTTGGCACAAATCCACAGAGGAAATCAAAATTCATCTGCATACTTCGTTAGTCAGAAACTCATGCCTTTTGCTGTTCAACAGACATCAAAGCAAAAAAAGAGTCAACAAAGCCAAATATCTGGTCAATTCAGTGAAATAACTGAATTCCTATTCCACCATGATGTCTTCCATTACTTCAACAATACCTATTGAGTGACTCCTAAACCAGTACTTTTCCTCCCCTCTGAACATCTTAAGGTTCCTGTGCACAATGAGCTTCCAGTCTAGTGGGAAATAAAATAAAGCCCCCCAAAAGGTAATTATAGTGCATTATTAAATGCATTATAACAAGGAAATTAGAGGATGAAAATGAAATTTAGTTGTGGGGGAAATAGTTAAAGAATACATTCTGGGGAATTTGAAGAAGGATTAGGATATTGGGAGGAATATTTTAGGACAGAAGAGCTCATATGTTGTTGATCTCTCTATTCAGAGGGAAAATCAGGACTGAGAACTGAAGGAATTCCAGTACAAAGTGTGAGTTATAGAGGACAGGGGCTGAGGTAAGGGAGGGGAGGGCCATATCCACATCAAAGCCCCCGCATAATCAGAGTCCTAATTCTATTCCTTTCCATAGATGGGAAATGGGAAGCCATCTTGTATGGACAAGAGCATGCACAGTGATGTTATCTAATGTCATACTCATTAGAGTAACAGGAAGTATCCATGATCGGACCATAACCTCAATCACAGCACTTTTCTGCTGGTCTTGACAATGCCAAGGACCTCTCACGCAATTTCTTAACCACAGTGCACTAGTGATTCAGCCAGGCATGGAGACTCCTCCTGGAAGTATAGGAAACTGTGAGGCTCTACTCAGAATCACCAAAGGTAGTGTCATCAGGATTATGCTGGGCTCTCAAAATGTACCCTATCATTCCTACCATTCTAATCCTATTGCCTTCACTCTCCTACTCCCTCAGTGAGGACCAGTTACACTCCCTTGCTATTCCTGGTACAAACTTGCACACTTGGCAATTATTACTTACTTTTTGGTTTCTGCCACCACTTTCTCTTCCTTATCCTGTTTTATTTTCCCTGATAGCATTTTTTACCCTTTGATATAGTATGTTTATTCACCCATCTAGTCTATGTCTTTCCCATCAACAGTCTCTCATTTCCAGGAAATGTAAGCTGCACAGAGACTGGAGAATATATTGTTTTCCTTCTGAATTTTTGTACAATGAGGGGAAAAAGCAAGGGATAGAAGAAGGACAGAAGGAAGGGAGAGAGAAGGGAGACAGAGAGGAGGAAAGAAGGAAGGGAGAAAGCGAAGGTGGAAGAGACAAGGGAGGAAGGGAAGAAGAAAGGGAGGGAAAAATAGCAGGAAAAGTTTTTTTTTTTTAAGATTTTATTTATTTATTGAACGGAGAGAGAGAGAGATCACAAGTAGGCAGAGAGGCAGGCAGAGAGAGAGGGGGAAGCAGGCTCCCCGCTGAGCAGAGAGCCAGATGCGGGGCTTGATTCCAGGACCCTGAGACCATGACCTGAGCCGAAGGCAGAGGCTTTAATCCACTGAGCCACCCAGGCGCCCCTGTTTTGTTTTTTATTGTAAGGAATTTTGCGTAAAGTATTTAGTTTGGTCATGAACTAGCAATGTTGTTTTCACTGTTAATATGTTTGTCTCTAGTATGAAAGAACTGAAGATAATCATATGCCATTAATAGTCTCTACCGTATGTCATTAATAGACTGTACTGTCTGTGAGATCTCTGCTATTTATATCCACCTCCCTTTATGGAAACTGCAGGCTTCTATTAATCAGGGATAATTTTTCTGTTATCTTTGCAATGAGAAAATCCAGATTATTAAACAAAGAATTATTTGTTTATTTGAATTAGAGTAGTGATTTAAAAAAAACACAGTGATTTTAGGTGCAAAATGTTGTTCTATGTTTATACTATAGTAAACAAGTTGACTATGGCAACATGTAGAACTAAATAGCTACCATTAATTAACTAATACTTGCAAGGCAGTATGCTAGCTACCATATACATATTACTATATTCCTTCTTCAAAATAAATCTTTAAATTAAAAAATGTCTTCCTTTTACAGATAAAGAAATGAAAGTTTAAAGAAAGTAAATTTAATAAGACTTATAAGTAGAAAAACTGAAATTTGAATCTAAGTCCATTTACTTCCAAAGCCTATATTTTTCTCAAAGTACAAATACTTGGTCTTATCCTGTTTGTCATTGTAGATGTGAGTAAAGCAGTTATTACCTAAATAATTCAATAAACATTCACTGAGTGCTATTATATATGCCTGCCTGCATTTCTTTCTTTCTTTCTTCCTTCCTTTTTTCCTTCCTTCCTCCCTCCCTTCTTCTTTTTTCTTTCTTTTCTTCTCTCTCTCTTTCTTTTCCTTCCTTCCTTTGTTTCTTCCTTCCTTATCTATCTATCCATCCGTCTATTTTTTGCCACCCTTTTAAAGCTGCCTCACTTCCTTTGCACAGCAAAGATTTATTCAACATAGTAAGATAAAATTGAAAAGTGAGAAAAATACACCAGAAGAGGATTAAATGTATCTAACAAAGGTGGAGTTAGAATAAGGTTACTATTATTACAGGACATAGAGTCTGATAAACTTATTCAAAGCTCATCAAAAATTAATCTCTAAATCATTTCTGATAGTCACATCATTGAGGTAATATGGATGAGCTATATTTACAGTTGTTAATATGGAAAAGAACAAAAGTAAAACAAAACTACACTTCGGGTATGTATAATTATTTCCAATAATGAGAACTGAAAATACTCCTTTACAAAAAGCCATTAGCAACCACACAAAGAGGACTCAGTGAGTGAACTGCTGAAATCATCAACAGCACCCACTAGTACATACAAGGTTTCCTTTCATAACAAGGTCTTCAACACAGTTAATGGTATCATGCCAAAATTTGATTTACTCAGCGCCGTGTTCGGTGATTGAAGTTAGTGCTGGCCGTGATACTCAACAGATTTAATTTCCACATACATTTCAGGACATGTAAAAACACTTCCATCACGGGTCAAGCAGTGTGCAAAGTACTGAGGATTATGTCTGGATGTTATCTTGCACAGTTCACAACCAAATGGAAGAAAATGACATAATGAAATACAAAAGAATGAATGATACAATAATGAGATGTATATAGGATACAACGGTAACAAATGAAAATCACATGTCAGAACTAGATTAAAAGAAGCACAAAGACTACATTGATGACATATTCTCCTTCAAGATGAACTGGATTTTGCTTCTGTAACAAACACCCCTACCCCAAATCTCCAGTTTATAATGTAACAGAACGTCTTTCTCACTTAGGTTCTATGTCTAACGGAATGTGATAGGGGATACTACTTCTTGTGTGCAGTGGATGAACTGTAGACTCTAAAGTGATCCCCACAATTCCTGCCTCCTGGTGTTCACACTTTTGCGATATTCTTCTTTCGAGTAGATGAAAACTGTGATACTCGCCTAATCAACAGAATGTGGAAAAAGTGACAGTATTCTATTCCCACTATTATGTTATATTATAAAAAGACCCCACATTGCTAACAGATGGCTTTCTAGAGACTCTCCTTGCTGGCTTGATGAATAAGTGTCCATGTTGGGAAAGCACACAAGGAAATGTGGAGAGCCTCTAGGAACTGCTGGTGGACTCTAGAAACTATGGGCTGACTCTAGGAACTGTAAGTAGACTCTAGGAACTAGAAGATGGCTTCTAGTCAATAACCAGGAAGAAGCCTGGACTTTCATCTCTACAGCTGCAAAGGAAATGAATTCTGCCAACAAGCTGAATGATCTTAGAAATGGATTTTTCCCACTCAGGCCTCCACATGGGAATACAGGAGAGCTGAAACCTCGACTGCAGACTACTGAAATCCTAAACAAAGAACTCAGTTAAGCTAAATCTGGACCCCTGATCCACAAAAAATGTGAGATAATAAATACGTGTTGTTTTAAGCCAGTAAGTATGTGATGACTTATCGGCATAGAAAACTTCATCTCAACATGTGCCTTCACTATCCTGCAAAAGAAGAGGTCTATAGTATTTCAGGTCACTGTTTACTGATTCATCCACTCAGAGGCAACACACATTGCTTTAGCTCACAGCTTATTATCAGACTGTCATGTGGCCATGTATGCTAGCAAGGGGATTAGGAAGTGTATTCCTGCCATATACCTCAAAGAGGAAAAGCACTAGAATATATTTCTAAGTACTACCAATGATACCCACATTTTTTTAAAGTGTGTAATTTTCTGTTAAACTGGACATAAGCTGTGATAGAAATAAAATATCTTCAATTAAAATAACAGAGGGGAAATTACTAGTGATAAATCAGAGCTTTACTAATAGTCACACTTCTTCACTAAGTCTGTGATTAAAATTCTCCCCAGAATATGTGCAATCAATAAGTATTCTACTATCAGGAAAGCATCATCAAAAATAAATATTTGTTAATCACAGTAAACACTTTTACAAATAAGTATTTTACAGATAAACAGTAGGGTAATACTACTCATTAGAATTCATTATTATATTTTCCCATTATCTCAGCGAACACGTCAAACATCTTTTTAAAAAGAAGTGCCAAACTTAGATATTCATTTTTTTCATTACCATATATCCAAGATATCATATAATAAATCTTCTCAGCAAAACAAAGAAAATGACTCTTTTGTAAAATAAATCAACTTTTGGTTCCTTAGTACCAGACAATTTGACCTTCTACTTAGGTATTTATTTTTTACCTGACTTACAGAAAACAGTTCCAATCTAACAGTTCCAATCCATAGACCTTATGCTTAGTTCATCTAACTGAACCCATAAAGATGTTCTGACTTGATTCTCAATTCTGCCTCAAGAAAGCTAAAGTGACATAATCATTTATATTCAAAAGAGTAGGGCCACCTATCTCATGCTCATTTGAACTTAAGAACAGATTTGAAACATCCTTAATCAAGGTTTAGAGCTTGAAAGTCTTTCATTCCCAAGATCAAGATGGTAAAACTGGTGTAAAAATGTCCACCATGATAGAACTCAAAGAAAGGTATGTAGAATGAGAATAGCTTGATGTCTACTTTCATTCTTTTCAGTACAGAATCTGCTCATTGGGAAAAAAAAAAAAGAAAGAAAATTACCAACTTATAGAGTTATCTGTACTTGTCCCTGAATGTTCAAGGATGAATTTGATAGAGCCTACATTCTCATGAAATTCACAGCCCACAGGGAGGAAAAAAAGGTTCACATGATGCTATAAGTCTATTTTTGTATATGTAAATATGGTGACTAAGAGAGTATCACCTAATAAAAAAACCCAATAAATATGGCAGTCAGGGTGCAAGGTTGATCATGGAATACTTCCTAAAGAATCTCGAAGTAATAAATAAAATAATAGTGTATTTTACAACTAGTATTTTGAGTTGTTACTATTTTCAAGTTAAAACTTTAAATGAGTTTATAGTTGTTATTACCATAACAATCCTATTAATTACCAACATACCACTGAGGATCTTAAGGGTTAGTAAAATACAATAAGCTAGTCAAGATCATACAGCTAAGAAGCAGGGAAATGGATTTTCAGAAGATGAGATTCTAATTACTCAGCTAGCCTACCTCAAAAAGGGTGAATGAGAATCTTCGAGCAACAGTACAGAATACCCCAGAAAAAAAGTGGAAAGAGGTAGCAAATGCCATGATAAAAGCCATTTAAAATGGTCAGTGATTAGACTAAATTAAGGATGCTGACGTATGGTTATAGGCAAAGCTGAGCTCATTAATGGTCTCATAATGGCATGGGATGTGATTCAGCCTTTATTAGGAGACTGTATATAGATACAGTGCTGAATTATGAAGCTAGGATAAGAGAAACATTTACTGAAGCAAGGACTTGAAATTCAGAGGAAGGAAATATATGTAGAGAGAGACAGAGAGTTTATCCTCAATTTATCAGTATAATAAGCCAACAGCAATAGAAGTTTGAGATTAGAGTGAAGAAAAGTAGTAGGTCGTACTGGTGAGAAAGAACAAAAGAAGAGAGCAGGGAGGGATTCTTTGGAATTAGTAGTACCACTTAAGAAAGAATACTGATATATTCAGATCTCTGTGATGAAATGTCAACTCTTCTTTAAGTTCTACATGAAAGAAATGTAGCTTAGCTCCTGACTAATCATTAGGACTTGTAGTGTCTGCTTTCACAATAAATTACATTTCTTTCTCATTATGTTCTAATGAACAATGCACCTAAAAACTGAGTCCCAAAAGACATGAGACAAAATTGACATAACTAAAGAGAGAAACAAGTCAGTGATAACAGTGGAGATTGAATACCCCACTTACAATAATAAGTAGAACAATTAGAAAACCAACAAAGAAAAAAAGACTTGAACAACACTAAAAAACCAACCAGATCTAAGAGATCTCTATAGAACACTCCACTCAACAACAGAACCCAAACTCTTCTCAAATTCACATCAAGTACTGCCCAGATAGGTCTCGTGTTAGGTCACAAAACAAGTCTTTGATGCATTAAAAACAAGTGAAATTATACAAAGTATAACTGACACCAGAGAAGAAAACTGAAAATCAATATAGAAGAAAATCTGGGAAATTAAGATTATATGGAAATTAAGCAACACATTCCTATGTGGTAAATGGATTGAAAAAGAAATCACAAGAAAAATTTGAAAATATTGTGAGAATAAAAACAAAAACCACAACATGTCAAAATTTATGGGATGCAGTTAAAGAAGTACATAGAGGGAAATTTATATTTCTGCATACCTATATGAAAAAATAAGAAAGATCTGAAAGCAATAATCTAAACTTTCAGTTGGAGAAGACAGAGAAAGAAGAGCAAACTAAATCTAAAGCAAGCAAAATGAAAGAAATCATAAATATTAAAATGGATATAAATAACAGAAGAATAGGGAAATAATAGAGAAAAACAAAAAGTTGGTTCTTAGAATAACAAAATCAGTAGATAAGCAAAATCAATAAACTTTTAGCTAGACTGATCAGCAGAGGGGAAAAGAGAAAACTGAAATTACTAAAATCAGAAATGAAAGAGAGGGTATTGCCATTTAAAAACTATAAGAGGAGATTATAAGGGAATATTATAAACAACTACGTGCCAACAAATTGGATAATATAGGTGAAACAGAATATTCCCAGAGATATAAACTACCAACCCTGATTCAAGGAAAAAGAAAACAAACTTTAGATAAAGTTACAAGTAAGAATGATTTAATAATTTTAAGACTTCCCACAAAGAAGAGCCCAGAATATGATTACTTCACTTGTGAATTCTCTCAAACATTTAAGAAAATAATTAATAATGATCCTTTAAAAACTTTCTCACATCATAAAAGAGAAAGGAACATTTCCTGACTTAGTCAAGAAATCTAGTGTTAAGCTGATGCCAAAACCAAAGACTTATCAAGAAATATCCAAAGCAGTATTCCTTATAAATATTGATGAAAAAAATTATCGGTAAAATACTAGCAAACCAAAACCATCAATACATTAAAAAAACCTCTATATGATTAAATGAGATTTATTCCAGGAATGCATAAGAAAATATATTCAATATATGTATAGCAATCAATATGGTACACCATACTAAGAGTCTAAAGGACAAAATCTACATGATTACCTCAATAAACACAGAAAGGTCATTGCAAAACATTAAGCACTCTTTCATGATTAAAAAAAAATCAACAAACTAGGAATAAAGGAGAAGTTTCTCAGCCTGGGATAAAGCTTATCTTTAAAACACCCACAGATGACATCGTATCCATGAAAAGACATTATAGACATGAAACTTTCCCCTAAATCAGGAATAAAACAAGAATGTCTGATTTCAACACTTCTATTCAGCATTGTACTGGAGGTTCTGGGCAGAGCAAATAAGGAAGAAAAAAGAACAAAAGACACCAGACAAGAAAGGAAAAAAGTAAGATTATTTCCATTTTCAGATGACATGTTCTTTTATGGATCTTTAGCATAAAATCCTAAGGAATCTACCAAAAAAAGGGTGAGATATATATTACAGCTAATAGAATATTTTAGCAAGGTTGCAGGATAAAAGACTAATATAAGAAATAAAATATAGGGGCGCCTGGGTGGCTCAGTGGGTTAAAGCCTCTGCCTTCGGCTCAGGTCATGATCTCAGGGTCCTGGGATTGAGTCCCGCATCGGGCTCTCTGCTCAGCAGGGAGCCTGCTTCCCCCTCTCTCTCTGCCTGCCTCTCTGCCTACTTGTGATCTCTCTCTCTCTGTCAAATAAATAAATAAAATCTTTAAAAAAAAAAAGAAATAAAATATAGCTTTATATATTATCCAAAAAATCCAACGATAAAATTGAGAAAAATATTTCATTTATAACAGCATCAAAATAATAAAATACATAACGACTCTAAACAGAAGAACTAGAAGATTTGTACATTGAAACTGTAAAACATTATTGAAAGAAACTAAAGAAGATGTAAATAAGTGGAAAATGGAAAATGTTTATGAACGAGAAGATTTAATATAGCTGAAATGGCAGTATGAGCCAAATGGGTCTAATACAACCAAATCCCTAACCAAATTCCAGCTGTTTATTATTTTTTTTTTGGGTGGGGAGGTTTGTTTTTTTGCAAAAATGGACAAGATAATTCCTAATTTGATCTGGAAATTAAAGAGATCCAGAACAGACAAAATAATCTTAAAGTAGAACAACATTATAGGACTCCTCTTTCAGTTTCAAAACAGTGCAGAGAGAGTGATCAAGACAGTGTAGTACTGACAGGATAGAACATATCATAGAGCAGCACAGAAATAAACCCATACAGCTATAGCCAGTTGATTTTTGACAAGGGTTCCAAGACAATTCAGTGAGGAAAGAATATTCTTTTCAACAAATAGTCCTGACACAGCTTTTTATCCACATACAAAGGAATGAAATCAGACCTCTGACTCAGATTATACATACAAATTTACTCAAACTACATTATAGATGTAAAGGTAAGATCTAAAACTAAGCTCAAACCATAAAGCCCTTCAAGAAAACCTAGGAGTGAGTCTTCATGACCTTGGATTAGACAAAATTTTCTTGGATACAACAACAAAACCATAACTAACAAAAGAAAAAGTGAATGAATTGAACGTCATTAAAATTAAAAATGTTTGTGCCTCAGAAGACACTATTAAGACAGTGAAAGAAGAACTATAGAATGGGGAAAATTATCTGCAAATAATATTCTAAGGGTTTAATATCCAGAATATATAAAGAAGTATTACTACTCAACAATAAAAAGATAAAGAAGGGTGTCTGGGTGGCTCAGTCAGTTAAGCGTCTGACTCTTGATTTCAGCTCAGGTCGTGATCTCAGGGTTATGAAATCCAGTCCTGTGTCAAGCTCCACACTGAGCATGGACCCTGCTTCAGATTCTCTCTCTCCTGTTACCTCAGCCCCAACCCCCATCTTCCTCTCAAAAAAAAAAAAAAAGATTAAAAAATGGACAAGGAATCTGAATAGGTATTTTTTCAAAGAAGACATAAAACTGGCAAATGAACACATGAAAGATGCTCAACATTATTTGTAATTTTGGTGATGCAAATTAAAACCAAAATGAACTATGATTTCACACCCACTAGTATGGCTATAATGAAAAGGTGATCAGTAACAAGTGTTGATGGGTATATGGAGAATACGGAACCCTCATCCTTTGCTGGTGAGAATGTAGATTGATGAAGGCAATTTGGAATGTAGTTTGGTAGTTCTTCAAAATGCTTAACAGAGTTATTATAGGACCCAGCACTTCCACTCCTAGGTATTTATCTAACAGAATTGAAGACATATTCCTTATGGAGTGATGAAACTTCTGGAATTAGATAATGGGATAGCGACACAGCTTTATAAGAAAAACCATCGAATTGTTACTTTTATACTGTGAATTTTATGGTAGGAATATTATAACTGTCATATGTGATTTATATCTAAATTTAAAATTTCAAACAAAACAAAACAAAAAAGAATCACCCCCATGGCAGAAAGGTATATGCATGAGTATTTATACTCAAAAATAATTCTAATGCTGAAATTGAATACGTGAAAATGTCTAAGAATTAATTGGTTAAGTATATTATACAGTAACCTAATAGGATATTATTTTGTCATTGAAAAGTACACTTATGAAGACCATAACAAATGTGTGACACATATTTAAGTGTCTAAAGTGGAAAACACTAAATATAAACCTGTTTTTTCACATTGATGAAAATTATCTATAATACATATGAATATGAAAAGGAGGGGATAATACAATGAAAATTCTAGCCCTCTTGACTTTTTGACTTTTTGCTGTGGAAGTTTAAATTCCAAGTTTAGAGATGCAAGAAATAAAAAATATAGAAATTAGATGCCTTGAGGGGCGCCTGGGTGGCTCAGTAGTTAAGCATCTGCCTTAGGCTCAGGTTACGATCTCAGGGTCCTGGGAGCAAGCTTCTCATCGGGTTCTCTGCTCTGCAGGAAGCTTGTTCTCCCTCTCCCACACCCCCTGCTTGTGTTCCCTCTTTCGCTGTGTCAAAAAAATAGATAAAATTCTTAAAAAGAAAAAAAAAAAAAAAAAAAGAAATCAAATGCCTTGGTCGGTTAAGCCTCTGCCTTAGGCTCAGGTTGTGATCTCAGAGTCCTGGGATCAACCCCCAGAGTTGAGCTCCTTGCTCAGCAGGGAGACTGCTTCTCCCTCTCCCTCTGTTGCTCCCTCTGCTTAGGTTTGCTTGCTCTCTCTCACTCTCTCTCCCTGATAGATAGATAGATAGATAGATAGATAGATAGATAGATAAATAAATAGAGCCTTAAAAAAAAAAAAAATTAGATGCCTTGTCCAAGGTCCCAAGGGGGGAAACGGCAGAGATGAAACCAGAATGTAGATCTTTATATGACTTAGTCTCTGTGAATACTTAAGATACTAGGTTTATTAGGCCAATACTTCTTGAGCTATCTGTGAAAAAAAAATATCCTCCAGCCTGCCTTAGATCTTACATGGTCCAAGTGCCAAAAGGAATACCCAGTTTGCACCAAGTGTGTCTCACAAAACAAAGTGCTCTATTCACTGTTGAATGCAACAGGACCACTGATTGCTTCCCTAGGTATCACAGCAACGTCAAATGGCCATAAAAGTTTCTAAACTCTTACTCTTAATTTTTGTACTTAGTTCATTGCATTCTGACAACAAAAAGTTTATGGGGAAGTAACTGGAAGGCACGTTTTGAGTTGTATTCGTTAAGATAATTAAAAAGAAAGAAAAAAGGAATTAAATAATAAATGTAGAAAGGAGGGCAGATAGGAAAGGAAGAAGAAAAGAAGGGAGGGAAAAAAGAAGGAAGGAAAGAAGGAAGGGAGAGAGGAAGGAAGGAGGGAAAGAAGAAAGAAAGGAAGGAAGGCCAATC
>CM052888.1:20916307-21006081 GCA_028534135.1 Potos flavus
AAAAAAAAAAAAAAGTAGTTGCCAATGATTATTACTTGCTCAGAAAAGAGAAATCGGGTGCCTGGGTGGCTCAGTTGGTTAAGTGACTGCCTTCGGATCAGGTCATGATCCTGGAGTCCTGGGATCGAGTTCCACATCAGTCTCCCTGCTTGGCATAGAGTCTGCTTAGTCTGCTTCTCCCTCTGACCCTCTCTCTTCTCATGCTCTCTCTCTCTCTCTCATTCTCTCTCTCAAATAAATAAATAAATTCTTAAAAAAAAGAAAAAGAAAAGAGAAGTCAATAACACATGTTCTATCATTCAAGTGTTTGCAGGGATGCAGAAGTTGTGCTGTTTTACAGGGGAGAATAAAATGAGTACCTTTAATATGGCATGTGTGTATATATTCCCTTCTCATAAGTCTTTGCTAAGCTTTTAGTAACTGGTATATTGATGGAGAGCTGTTTTTTCCCCCTGTATTGCTAGAACAGGACGCCCTTACTTGAACATGAGGTATTTAAGTTTTAAGGTCAATTATTTGCACTTCCACTTCAATTAAGAGGACATGGCCTCATAGTTTAATTTACAACAGCTAGTTAAACTCCCTAGGAAATACTTCAGAGTGCCTAAATAGCAATTAGTCATTGGAAAAAAGAAAGAGGCAGCAAAGTTCAAACAACTATCAGATTAGCACACACATCACACATATTATTTTATTAACTCATTAGTAAAGTACTTAGGATAAAAGAAATGATAGTGTTTTCTAAACTGTGTAAATATTCTAGGAAATATGTAAGAATTAATTTAAATACATATTATATTGGCAAGTAAACTAAAGAGGAAAATGTACTTTGGACATCTTTATGTGAGACAAAAGGAAAATAATGTTTTCTTTTTTTTTTTTTTTTGGTATATATTTGATGACATAATTTTTGTCCGTATTTTAATTTTCCCCACATCAGTGTTCTGATAGTGTAAGTGACTTGTGATCCAAAAGAGAAAAGAAAAGGTGTTATAAATAATAGTAGCTACTGTTTGATTGGCAAATCTCCTGAACTAGACCTCTAAGTTAATCTGAAAAAAATAACCTTTTAAATAATTCTTTTAAAACTATGTAATTATAGTTTATAGGATAGAGAAATAGTCAAGGAAATTTTGTGTAGTAAAGGAAACACTATCCCAGATGATGTCTGAGGTCCCTTCCAGCTCCAACATCCCTTAAACTTTAATCCAACAACTTTGTTTTTACATGGGATAAGCCTCTCTAAAACCCATTTCATAGTTAGTTGTATGTGACATTCTGTGGTATTATGCAAAATACCCATATAAAAATCTATGAAAAAGTCAAAGGGATGCATGAGCATGTGAGAACTTCTTGATCTCATTTTCAAAACTTCTCTTCATAATTTAGATTAGAGAGGCATATCTGACTACAGAACTCTCTTCTTTGGAAGTATCCAAGTGTTTTTGTGGGGATTATACCTCAAAGTGCATAACTCATGAAACTCCCTTCCTTAGTCCTAAAACCTTGTATTGATTTGGAGGTTTGCTTTAGGGGGAAATGTCAGCGTCAAGACAATTGTGGGTGTTATGTGAAAAGTGCTCATTTATTTCGCTCTTTGAGAAACAATGCTGTGTTGCTATGACAACTGTTTCATGACTTCCTTTTCAAATATGAATGTGTAAGCACACATCCACACACACACACACATGCATGCACACATGTACAGACTGCTCCATGCATTTTCAGATACATGCAACCTATTCAAAGAGTATCTGTTTTCCCAGGCACGTGTTATTCACACAAATCCTAGACAACAGGAAAATCATGGGAAAATATTTTTGTTTTCCCTTCTTACTAAAAATGAATTGATTCAATAAGGACCCCAAGATGAATCCTCATAAAGTAGCTATTAGGCATTTAAACCTAAGAGTTTAGGAAATAAGGGTTGAACTAAATAATAAGCTTAATATTCATAATGACATTGGAATCTTACCTTCAAAATAGTCTGTTAAACATTACATTTTTTTAATTTTTTTATTTTTACTTATTGTTTAAAAGATTTTATTTATTTACTTGTTAAAGAGAGAGGAGATAGAGAGCACAAGCAGGCAGAGGCAGAGGGAGAAGCAGGCTCCCCGCCAAGCAGGGAGTCTGATGTGGGACTCGAATCTAGGACCCCGGGATCACGACCTGAGCCAAAGGCAGAGGCTTAACCCACTGAGCCACCCAGACGTCCCACCTTACATTTTTTTAAAAAAGACTAAGTCTGAAATCACAGAATGGTTTAAGGGACTTCAAAAGTCATCTTTTTATATTTTTCATTTGATTTGTAACATGCTGTGATCCAAACATGTACACCTTGTATAATCCTTATATTTTTCTATATCCTTAAATTACCTGCAGTCTTATTAATTCATAATTTATTGATTTGCTTTTATATGAAAATAGATTGATATGAAAAGGAAATTTTATATTACTAGAGTAGATGAAAGACCCAATATTACTTGTCAAAAAGATAAAGTAACTGTAAAAGGAAATGCATAAATTCTTTCACCCAAATACCATCAAACATAATTTTTATAGAACTTAGTGAATTTTTAATATACCAGAAAAGACTTCAATTCTATAGCATTCTCAACAAGTGTCTACTTGATCATTACCTCCACAAACATAGAACTCATTTCATTCAAGGAGAATTATTCTTCAAATAAAATATTATACTCAAAATAGAGTACAGTTCACACCTCAAATGTCATAGTTGCTCTCTTCAACTATGTAAATATCATTTCCAGTGATGGTTTTTCTGACTTTTCTATTTGTTTGTGTCTTTTTAAAAGTTTCTGCTGTGGCCATGCTAGTTTCTAAGAATAAAAATCTATGAATAAATAGTGCATGCCCTCAAGCATTTATGTCCTGGTGGAGATAAAGGCAAATCATATTTTCATGATTATGAGTAGAGTATACAGCAGGTGCAAAAGAAAGTAGTCCCAGAGTCCACTGCTATGACTTCCTGAATTGTATAGTTCATCTTAAATTCAAGTTTTCTTGGGGATGTGAGGGAGATGGAGAAGTCTGTCCTTCTTAGGAAATGTTAGACCTAGAGGCATAGATTTGGGATAAGACAGTCGTTAGATATTAATTGAAGTTTTGGGTATCAGCTAGAGAGGAGGACAGTACCACAAGAATAGTGAGAGAAGACAAACATTTATAGGAAGATAAGATGGAACAAAAGAGTAAATTCTAGCAACATGGTTTACTACTAAAATTTCTGGCCATTTTCAAACAGAAAAGATGGTTTGCTGGAGAATTCAAATCAAGTGGAGAGTAAAAAGATGTCCATATAATCTGGTATTTGGTGGCTCTGCAAATAGTTCCCATTTCTCTCAATGGGAACAGTTTCAGAAGAATAGTGGTGGAGGACAGCTGAAAACAGGTGGAGAGACCTGACTCAGAAAATGGAAATCAAGGTTCTTTCTAAAGTCTTACCTAAAATTTAAAGGCAGAAAGATGAGTAGAGGCTAGAGAGAATCACCGCTGACAACTAATTGTTTCTACTTCTAAAAAGAGCCATAGCCCAGAGGACAAAGCAATATTCCATAGGTATCTCACAAGAAATAGATTATATGGAAGAAATATTTCCAATAAAAGCTGCATTTCTGTTTACGTTCATAATTCATTATTTTCCGTTCTCAGATCCGACAGCTTGAGGACCACTGTCCAAAGACAGTCACAAAAATACTGGGAAATAAATCAGAAAATGGAATGTAAAATAATCTTTTCACTTTTATTTAATGCGGCTTTTTCCCAGAAATGTTTGAGCATGTGGTCCTTTTCTTATGACAACCCTGCCAACTAATGGTCTGGGAAACGTTCTTTGAAAAACGTTAGTCTACATATAACAATAAATGGTACCTTATGTAAACAGCAATTTGGCATGCAAAAGACGACAAAATGCTACTTAAATATTTATCCTCTTCCCTTATGTTTATTTTAATACATTTCAATTGGAAAAAGTAAACACTTCCCATTATAGCAGTAATGCTCAGAGCATTTACTATCTGAGTGTATATGAGTAATTGCTTCATCTACTATGCTCCACTTGAGATTCACAAGCTAATTTGGTCACCATATTATGTTGTTATTTGTTTACTAACTTGTATGTGTTGTTACAGTTTTGTATCTTGTGGCACTAGTAGTCTGTGGTGTATCCTTGGGGGATTACAGTGGGAAATATGGAATACCTTCTATATAACCAACTCTATGCTAATCACTTTTCATGTCACAACTTATTTATTCTTTCTAAGAACACTAAGAGTTACATGCTATTATTATCCCTGTTTTGTGACTGAAGAACCTCAGAGGTTAAATCATCTGTGCAATGCAGACTAAACAGACTGGGTCCAGAGAGATCTGACTCAGAACTATGATTCTTTGCCACCTCTTACATGTTCATCCTGATAGCAGTGGAAAAGTTGCTCAATAAATGCTAATTCCCAGAATAACTGATTTGCTCCATCATGGTCATTTTTTGCTCATTTTTAGCCTCATAAGAAAGTCAATTGGCTCAGACTTCTAACTGATGCTTTATTGAGGCCTGAACATTATTACAAAATCATTTAGAAACTGTAGTTATAAAGAAATCTTTGTAAAATGGGCTTCTCACTTGTCAAGAAATGACTTTGGATACAGTACACAGTTTTTATGGTTTTCTTAACTCTTTTGCATTACATAAACTCAATTTCACATTTACAAAGTATTCCAGGCAATGCTTTCTAAAATGAATATTACATATGTGGGCTTGTTAATACCACTTGCTCTTCAGTTTTCTACTTCCCCCCCCTAAAGAAAGCCATAACTTGTAGGAATGACTGCCTGTTGAGTTATATGGCTGTGGAATTCCACAATAATCCTGTTATTCTCACCCCACAAGATATTTCTATGCAGTACACTGTACCTGTATATTATTCTTACAATGCAAAATCCTATTAAAGTCAATGATGCATGTATCCATTTCATTTCAATGTGACTTTGTATAATAAAAATAAAATATAGTGAGGAGAATACATAATGAGTTCCCTGCCAAAACTGTTCAAAGTACAATTAAATAACTGAGGAAGTGAAAAATTACCTTAGTATAAAAGATATACCCACAAATAGATTACTGTTAATTTAGGGTATGTCCCAAATTATACACAATTGCTAAAGACTTTCTTAGTCTACAAAGCATCAAAATACCCACAGGGGTGATTAATAATGTTCCCCTTCTTGGAAGAAAATGTCAAAACACACTACCAATTGCTCTTTTAGCACCTTGACAATTACTGTGCACCCCATGTGACAAAATCTATGGAATATGTGCATGAGCTGCATTTAATTTTTTTAACAAAATAGATTCTCCTTTACATCGTAATCAACAATTTGGTAATTAAATGAGTATAGTGTTTAGTGGTTTCAGAATACTTTCCTCTTATTCCCAACTAATTTTTTTCTCAGATCACATAGAATGGGAAACATTTGAATATTAAAATTCATTTTTTCTAGACTTTCAGCTATTCCCAATGAACATGTTCTATTGAAAAGAGATGTAGAATAGAAGAGCAGGGGGATACAATTTAATATGTGAAACAAAATAAATATTATAGACTGACCATAATGCAGTCTTAAAAACTGTTATGTGTTCAACTGCTAATTTTTGAAATGTGGTTTATTCTGCCTGTACTTATTAAGGAAAAAAATGTATCAAGTACCGATTACATCCCATCCCATGATGTGCCACTAAAGAAACTCACTTTCTAGTTCTATATATTCCCAACCCATGCCTCTAGCAATAAATTGCCTTCAACAATTCCATGACATTTTGTCATCCATTGATTATCTACTCAAATATCACATCATTTGAAAGAACTTGATCTTTGGGGTCAGAAAGGTTTGGATTATAACACCAGTTCAGGCATTTTCATGCTGCCTGATCTTATATAGTTTAATATTGCTGAGCTTTATTATCCTCATATATACAAAAGTTGTTAATGTTTATCCCACAAGCCATTTGTTAAGATATTGGTTAAAAGAGATAGATCTAAAGCGATTGTGCCATAGCAGATCCTTCATAAATATCAGTTGGCTTTCTTGTTTCCAATTTGTAAATATTAAATAAATCTTCTGTTATACAGCACTTCCTCAGTGAAACAGTGCACATGTTGACTTTTAGGACTATATATAAATATATATACCACACACACAAATCTATATTAAATATATATTTAATAATATATAACTTCATTATGTAATATATATAAAGATATATATTTATGTCTCATCATCTATTTTGCTGGACATCTTAGTTTCAGCTACTTCATCAGTCTTGGATAGTGTTGTCTACAGAGCTACTAAAACCCTTGGAATTTCTTGAGTGATAGGGGTGTCTCTTGTTGCTCACAATAAGCACCTTTCAACCATACCTGAATTTATGCTAACGACGTGACTCTGGACAAATAGGGTTTGGTTACCAGAGGAAGCATCCATGTGATTTAAGAGTTGGTCCCTTCAACACCCCCACTGTTGACCTCCGGAGAGTAAAGAGGAGCTGGAGATCGACTCCAATCAGTCTTTAGTCAGTCTTGCTTTAAGGCTTTCATCAGTCTTGCTTATGTCATGGAACATTCATAAAAACCCTGAATGACTGAGTTATAGAGCTTCCAGATTTGTGAACACATCTGAATTTTTAAAGGGTGGTATATCCCAAGTTCCATGGAGATGGAAGTTCCTACACTTCGTCCCTTCTAGACAAACCCTATGTATCTCTTCAACTGACTATTGATTTGTATCCTTTGTAAAACCATGTATAATAAACCAGTAACAGTAAGTAAAGCATTTCCCTGAGTTCTATGAGCCACTTTATCAAATTACTGAATCCAGGATGGGGGTGATGGGAACATCCAATTTATAGCTAGTTGGTCAAAACCACAGATGACAACTGGGGACTTGTGCTTGACATCCAAAGCCAGAGGCAGCCTGTGAGACCAAGCCCTTCATTTGGGGGTCTGTGCTAACTCCAAGTAGTTAATGTCAGAATGTAAGGCATCCTGTTAGTATCTGCCAAGAACTGGAAAATTGCTTGGTGTGAAAAAATTTACACACTTGGTATCAAAAGTGAAGTGTCAATGTAGAAGAAATAGATTTTTCTTTCTTTTTCTTTTTTTTTTTCCTTTCGAATAGTCTTTTTTTTCTTTCTCTATTTTCTGGCCTATGCCTTTTCTTCATCCTACCCAAATCCTAGCAGTCTTTTAAAATGCAGATGACATACTACTACTTACATGAAACCTTTAGTAATCTCCCACTAGGCTGTAACATTTCCTCCCTTTGAACTCAGAAACAAGTCAGTATAATAAAAGGAGTAGGTCAAATCTTAGATCTGAAAATAAATCAGATTGTGACCCCTTTCTTCTTGTAATTTACGATCTAGCTGGAACTGGGTATGTGTGGGGGAGTGAGTGAAGTAGATATCTGTGTATGTGGTAGAACAAGATGTCTTCTGCAGCTGAAGCCCACCCATATATTTACAGAGTAAATACTCCATAACTGTTAAGATTTAGAGATTTTACCTGGAATAGCCAAACACTCTTAAAGAGAACAAAGTTGGCCTCACATATCCCTATTTCAAATCTTACTGCAAAGCTAAAGTAATCAAGACAGCACAGTGCTAGAATAAAGATAAACATATAGATCAATGGAATAGAATTGAGTCCAGAAATAAACCTTCATATTTATGGTCAATTGATTTTTTAACAATGATGCTAAGACAATCTAATGGGGAGAAAATAAATAGTCTTTTTAACAGAGAACGCTAGGACAACGAGCTATCCACATAAAAAAGAATGAAGTTCTTGTACCACACACAAAAATTAATTTAAAATGGATCAGAGACACAAAGATAAAACTATAAAATTATTAAAAGAATACATAAGGATGAATTTTGTGGTCTTAGTTAGGCCAAGCCTTCTTATAATGACAACAAAACTACAAGTGACAAAAGAAAAAAATATGGATTTCATCATAATTTAAAGTTTTGTGCCTCAAAAGACACCATGAATAAAATGAAAAGGTGACCCACACGACATGAGAGAATATTTGGAAATCATACACGTGATAACGGTCTTGGGTTGAAACTATATTTAAAGAGCTTTTACAACAACAACAACAACTCAATTTTAAAATAAACGAAGGATGTAAATAGACATTTCTCCAAAAAAGATATACAAGTGCCAACAAGTACGTGAAAAGATGCTGAACATCATTATTCATTAGGAAAATGCAAACCAAAACCACAAGATACCACTTCACACCCACTAGGATGGCTATAAACAAAATGATGGAAATTAATAAACGTTGTGAAGGATGTGGAGGAATTGGAACCACCACACACTGCTTGTGGAAATGCAGCATGGTGTAGCTACTGTGGAAAAGCGTTTGACAGTAAACCAAACAGAATTCTCCTGTGACCCAGCAATTTCACATATAGGCATATAGCCAAAAAATATGAAAACTGGTGTTCAAATAAAAACTTGAATGCAAATGTTTATAGCAGCACTATTCACCATGGCTGAAAGGCATAAACAATCTAAATGTCCATAAACTGATGAATGGATAAACAAAAAGTGGTGTATTCACACAATGGAATATTATTCACTGATAAAAAGAGATGAAGAGCTAATATATGCTACAACATGGATGAACATTGTAAATATTATTCCAATTAAGAGAAGCCAATCATAAAAGACCAGGTATTGTATGATTTCATTTGTAAATCTATAAAGACAAAAATAGATTAGTGGTTTTCAAGGCCTGAGGGGTGGAGAGGTCTTTAGGGGGAATGTGAAGTACGAGTAAGACAAACTTCACAGTCTGAGGGGATAGTTTCCTTAGGAGTCCTTATTTAGGCACCTGCTGCAAACTAGGAGGGTCTCTGGAGCACTGTCACTTCAGAAGAGTGGGCTACAAATTTGAAGGCTCCCACCCCCCTCTCAGGTTTGACAGTTTGCTAAAATGAATCACAGAATTTGGAAACATTATACTTATGATTATAGCTGCATTATTAGGAAGGGATATAAACTAGCATCAGCCAAAGGAAGAATTGCAAATGATCCATTGTCTTCTCCTTGGCTTCCTGGACAGCATTACCTTCTTCTGTCTATGGTGGGTGACAAGACCATATTTGAGTCTTATCAAGCAGGGAAACTCATTCAGGCCTTTGGTGCCTAAGGTTTCTATTAGGGCTTGATCACATACTGCCTGCATGGTTGATCTTCATTATCCAGAGCCTACTAAAGATTCAGACTAGTACCTTTAGTATCTGGTTCTTCTGGAGGTTTGAACAGATGTGGCATATCCCAAATCCCTCATTATAAATCACATTGATAGACTTTTCAGTGATCAAAGTCCTCAAACAGATGCTTCTGTCCTGTAGGACATTTTAGGGACCTAGAGATCACCTCCTAGTAACTGAGGGCAATGGCCAGAGCTCTTTTTGGGTAAGGTTAATTCTTTCACTGTATGGGAAATGACTGCTTATGAGTATAAGAATTTCTCTTCGAGATGACGAAAATGTACTTTAATCAGCTTTAGCAATGGTTGCACAACTCTGTGAATATACTAAAAACCATGGAATTTTACACATAATGGGTGAATTGTATGTTATGGGAACTATATCTTAATGAAGCTGTTAAAAAAAAGATTAAGAAATTTTGGTTGGAGTGGTCTTATCTAATTTGCTGACAGTGCTGCATTTTTAAAGTTTTTATTACTCCAGTTTGCATTTTAAGTATTTAGGCTTCTGTGTTCATCAGAAACCATCTGCAAATGCTTTCTTTCTGCAACTCCTAGGCTCAAAATATAACTCGATTTCTTTACATGCACATACAAACAGATCTGCTAACTTTTCTTTTTTCCTCTAATGCCCTCCTTTATCTAAGGACTGAGCAAGAGCTTCTCATGGGGTCATGGATCCTAAAAACAAACAAACAAACAAAAATATTCATATTCGGTACATTAAGAAACTTGTTTAAAGGGGAGCTTGAGAGGTAGCACAGAGCAAACTCTGATAGATGGGGAAACTCTTCAGCAAAAGAGCTTGTCAATGAGCCCTAAAGTGAGGAAGAGAAGTTGAATTTCAAGTTCAATTATTCCACAGTAGCCACTACTAGAAGAACACAACCTGCTTGTTGGGGAAGTAAAGGGAGAAAAGGTAGGAGAGAGTGGGTGATGGGGAAGAGCCTCACATAGTCTAAAATAGCCTTCCCCAGAGCTGGCTATCTACAACTTTCTTCTAGGGAACTAGAGATAAATACAAAGTCTTAGAAATAGAAATCATCTCTTGGTGACGAGCACAAATCTAACAACAATAGAAATAAACTGTTGGCGAGATTTTCCAGGGATGATAAAGGAAGGGACAACATCTAAATAGTATGCACCCTCTGGCCTAAACACAGCAGAGTCGAGAGATGGGGTGCCCAGAGGTCCTGTTGAGTAGACTGATACGGATATCACATGGCTGTGGTTTAGATCTTAGATGTTTCACTTTCAGTGTGACTTTGGGAAAATCACTGAATATTTCTGAGCCCTAGTTTCAACATCTGTAAACAAATAATATAAGCACACATCTCGGATGCTTCATTAGGATAAACAGAAGTGAGATAATATACGTAATACATTTATCATCTTATATACGATATCTATCATCTATCTATCTATCTATCTGGACATAATTGATGCCCTCATTTACTATCATCTTAATACCAAAACTAAGGATGTGATAATCTCCTTATGTTAGATAGTAGCTCTATTTCACCAAAGAGTATGTACGGTAGGCATGAAAATGTGGAGAATTAAAGCACAATACAAAGACAAATAAAATAATTTAATCCCATTTATAAAACTTTCTAAATTTTAATATTTTTAAAAGATTTTATTTATTTATTTGTCAGAGAGAGACTGAAGGAGGGAGCACAAGCAGGGGGAGCAGCAGGCAGAGGGAGAAGTAGGCTCCCCACTGAGCAAGGAGCCCAGTGCAGGACACCATCCCAGGACCCTGGGATCATGACCTGAGCCAAAGGCAGATACTTAGCCGACTGAACCACCCAGGCATCCCTAGATTTTAATAGTTTTATATGCCTTCAAAATCAAGCAACAATTAAGATGTCCATGATGACCATAGTTTTTCCATTTCGGATGACACTCATAGGTTCTTAACTTGAAACACGGAAAGAAGGAGAAAGGAATGTTTTTTTATAGTCCTTCATCTGGATTATTCTGTAAAATTTTTTTTTTTTAGTAATCATAGAATTTAGATTTAGCACATACTGGATTAAATCACTGTGGCATTTAATAAATAAAGAAAGCCAATCACACCAGAAATGTTTAGAGATGTTTTTGTAAGTTTGACTGTTGGATAATTCATTACAAAAAAGACTAGTGAATGAGAGTTTAATTATCTTCAGAAGAAAAAATTAATCAAGATAAAAGCTCTATAAAATGTACTAATTTGACAGCTGATGACATAACCAATTAACTATTCAGAACAACATCTAGTGTTTTAGGTGAAATACTTTTATCATCAAACAAAAGGTAATGTTGTGGTCTATTCATTCTAAACATACAGTATATTTCAACAGCATACTAGAAAAGAAATAAGCTAATAATGAGTCAATGTTAGTTCTGATTTCATGACATTAAATTTTAAAGTGCCTTAGAATTGTTAAAAATGAGAGGTTGAAAAGGTTGCTAAAGCATTTAAATATTATGAATATATCAATTAAATTTAATAGCTAGAGGAGGAAAATAATTTTTCCCCGGCTATGTAAAAATACCAATGATATTGCTACAGAATTATTTTGTGATCAAGGCAGAATGACTAAATGCCTCGAAGTTAGAGTTCATGAAATGCTCATTGTAAGCTATTTGGACTAGTGCTACTACTGAATTTCATTTGTGTATTTATGATTTATTCCTAAAACAACTTGGGCCAACTACTGCACATAAATCAATTGGTGAGATTTTATAGTGTAAGTTTTTCTACAAAAGTGATATAATTCCTCTTTAAAAATGGTTCCTGGGTAATTCCCTTTTGAAAAAGGAAAGAAGGAAAGAAGAAAGGAAGGAAAGGAGGGAGGAAGGTAAAGAAAGAAGGGAGGGAGGGAAGGAAGGAGAGAAGGAAAGAAGGAAGGAAGAAAAGATGGAAGGAAGAGAGGGAGGGAAGGAGGGAGTTAGTAAGTAACTAACTACTTTGTTTTTATAAGGATGTTTTAATAGAATTAAATGAAACTATTTGAGGGTGGGAGGCTTGAATGAATGCTTTCTGAAGTTTATTATATATATGCCTAATAGTTTGTTTACACCCATGCACATGCATGTGCATTCTAGGTTAAATCAGAAAACGGTCTCAAAAGCAGAAGCACAGGAGAGAGATACCATTAAATCCCATAGAGTGTTGGAGCACAATGTCTTTGGTAGAAGCTATGTCTAATTTTCAATTTGTCAGCACTGCAGACTAAGTAGTCAGCTGAAGGCAAAGACCACACAGCAAATATGCATCAAAGGACAGAAGAAATGAGTTAGAAAAGGAAAATATTTTAGTGAGGTTTTTTTTTTTTACCCAAGCAGAACCACAGCTCTTTCAGGGCTTTTAAATTTTAGCTTTGATTGAAAAGCCCCAATTATTTTCCCTAAAGCCCCATGAGCTCTAATTCAACAAAGCAAATTGAGTTATGGCATCACAGAATTTAACTATGAGGAAGAATGTTGCTCAGTGCCAATGTTGTGGTAACTTTGGAAATTGCTAGGGAATTAGGGTCTGAAAAAAAGGAGCCTGTTCTGGATGAGGATGTGAATGGTTTTAAAATATTACTTATAAAGGTAAAATATATTCTTTATTTTCTCCTTTAGTATATAGTTGGTGCCAAATTAAATTTTTAAATCCGTAGCATCTTATTAAATTCTTTGGCTTCTATAGATTAAGGGAGAGGAAAGGATCATCGGTCTGCCCTTGATTCCTACAGTAAGCATGTGCCGAAATCTTAGCACTGAGACCCAGAGCTAGAGGACATTTATCATGTCCGATACTCAGATCCAGGCACATGCCTGTGTGCGCGCACACACACCACACCAACTCCTGAGAAACATATATCATTACTAATTTCATTTTTCCAAGAGGAAAACAGAGGTAGGTGCATAGTTAAATTTGCTTAGGGTTATATATTCGGAAGATATAAAAATGGAATTCAGAACCTCCAAAGACTCAGCTACACAATCTGGCAACCACTTTCCCTGGCATGGGAAGAAGAGCATCAATAGCTAATTAAGGCCAAAGCATTAGATATGCTACTTTGAGACCCTAGGGACCAGGATAAACAAGAGCAATTTTGAGGGTGACCAATGTGGCGGGATGGGTGAGAGGTACTACGTTCAGGTTGGCAGACACGTCCCTGCTGGCATCTCTGCACACTCTTTCAGGGGGAGGAAGGGATGAACAACTTCTGGCTCCTTCCTATAGCTCTGGGTCTCAGTGCCAAGATTTGAGCACATGCTTACTCTAGAAATTAAGGGCAGAAAGATAGTTCTTTCCTCTCCCTTTATCTGTAGAGGACAAAGACTTTCCCCAATCCCCGGACTCATTCTCCCCTACTAGCCTCAAACCTACGTCTCCTTCAAATACATAGAACCAGTCCAGAGCCATGTGTCTCGGCTTACTCTAACTGACTTCAGGTGCTGGAAGAGAAGTGGCAAAAATGTTGTTATATAAGGAAGCATATAAACAAGAAGCATCATTTATATTGGGATTCATTTTCATTAATACAACTGAGGAGAAATAAGAAGCCGAAAACATGTCCTTGTTTGTCAGTAGAATCTGGCCCCCACTTCTGTCTCCCTCTCTCTTCACGCCCACAGAGAAGGTCCATATATAGAATCAATTGCATCATCCACACCCCTCTGCTCACTGAGACAGCTCCATAGACCTCTATTGTCCTGGAGGACCCTTAAAGCCAAGTAAATTACAGTGGTGTAACTGAAATAACAGAAGTTTGTTTTTATTTTTTAATTTGGTTTACGACCCCTCCAAAGCAAACAAAGTTAGAAATCTATATGGAATGTTCTTTCCTGCCTCATTATATTTTTAGTAAAATACAATCAGCATGTTTTTACGATTTTATCGATGAAAAAGTTGGCTGTCAGAGTCATTGTTCCTGCATTCAATCCCCTCCTTTCTGAACACAGATTAAGAGAATGGCAGATGGTGCCAAGTTGTGTGAAATATTTTCCCTTTATGGCATTCTCATTCTCTTTCATTCTCGTCCTCTTTGGCAGCCTTCTCCAGCAGCTGTGTTGGCAATGGTGACAGAGCCTATCAAATATGGGGAGCTGATGAGCTTTCAGAACTTCCCTGTTAGGGCACTTAACACTGGCTTTGTACTCACCTACCTGTCTCTGAAGTTTATGAATGAACCTCCCACCTTCCCTCATCAAAGCCCCTGGGAGTGTTCTAGTCTGGAAGGTGGTTTTTTGTCATGCAAATTGTTTTACGGACCTTGGGGCTATTTCCTTAATCACCGGGGAAAGAAAATAGGGACTCAGGCAAATGCTTGAGGATAGGAGATAACACGTCATTCCAAATGAAGATTTTATTTATCAGACACAACCAAAAAAGTCAAATAAATTATTTATTAGATTTGTTATAAGTGGGAAGCAAGAATACGGCTCCACCATGTTTCTTTCACCTCTTCTGCATTGTTCCTATCTTGTCCAGTTTTTGGCAGAGTTTCTGAACATTTCCCCACATCTCTTACTTGGAATAGGTCACTTCTTAAAATACGCTGTGGGTATATATGTGTGTATGTTTCTGTACGTGTGTAATCTTTCCCAAATAGTGAATGTATTTTAAGAGAAATTTTTGTTGTGCGAATTTCAAGTCAAATATGGGCACTTGGCAGCAAGAAATACATTATCCCTTAATCCTTCCTCCACATCCTATCCCTCATTTCCCCCCCAATACCAATGGAGGCCAATGTTAGGGTAAATGGAGTTTCTTAAGTATTAAAGTTATTATCTGAGAAGTATGAAGTATTAGTGAGGGAAAGATCCATTTGTCCTGTGCATAAGTTACTCTAAAAAATGGAGAAAAACCTATGAATTCTCTAGGGATACAAAATAGAACATTTTATTGGTCCCCAGGATTAACTGACAGATCTACTCCTACAATGGAGATAGGATCCTGGAGGGAGAGGTGGCAGAGTGGTAGAGAAGCCTCGGGTGCTGTAGGGAGTCAAGAGAAAAAAGACCCAAGAATAGGATTCCCAGATGTCCAAAGAAAGTAGACTACTTAGACAAACAGAAGACTCAGTGGATAATACCTGCTTTGCACTCCCTATGTGTTCACAATGTTTAATAGGAAAAAAAAAAAAGTTCTGCGAATGGATTCTTCTTCTGCCTATTTCTAGGACAACTAAGGGCTCACATATATTTTTAAAAAATCAGGTCAACCAGAGTCATGAGCTAAGGAAAATGGTATATGGACTCCAAATCTGGAAATCAATTGACTAGTTCTTCAAAAACAACAACAGACTCCTTAACATTATCATAATTTGTAAGAAAGCAAAATTAACTTAAAATTTCTGCAACCACTGTATCAGTGTTATGACTCAGAAAATTCTAGCGAGCAAATGATAATGAATGAAAATTAATTGCACTTTATTCAGTGTTTCACATTTGAAATGTGTCAAAAATAATGAATATACCACTTGGTGCCCTAATGGTCTTACTTAATTTGAGGTGAGACCAGCTTATTTATGAGGATATTACTTACATTCCCTAAGCCATTATTTTTTGTTATTTTTGTTGATTTATTTTTGTTTGTTTAGATGTATTTCTGTAATGCCTAGGGTGAAATAGAACTCTTTATTCTCAGAATTTTTGGCACTTAACCTTTGGTGTCTTTGAGCAGCTGAGATTATACACTTTCTATAATTGGTTTATTTAATTAGAAACATAAGAATAATATGTATGAAATACAGCTATTATGACTTATCTACCTTATTTAGAAGCTGGCAATAAGATTTTAAGACAGTAAGTAAATTCATGGGTAGAATGTGGAACTGCAGGAAGACCTGATATTTAATATCCTGTAATTTTAATATTCTATAATTCTTAGTTCATAGGAAGCTCAGAAATTAAACCAACTGGCCTTTTTTTAAAAATATATATTATTTTTATATTCCCTGGAATGGGTAATTGACTTCTCCAAAACTCTGGCTGCCAACAAAGAGAATATTATTTATCAAAATGTTTGCTATAGGTTATATAAGGGGTTTTACACTTCCATTTAATCCTTAAATATACCGCTTGTGAGAAAATTATTTTCACATCATTTTTTAACAAAAATTTTATTTATTTATTTGAGAAAGAGAGAGAGAGAGAGAGTGAGCATGAGTGGGGGTGGTGGGGGTGAGGACGGCCAGAGAGAGAAGCAGACTCCCTGCTGAGCAGGGAGGCTGATGCGGCTCCATCCCAGGACCCTGGGATCATGACCTGAACTGAAAGTAGACGCTTAATTGACAGAGCTACTCAGGTGCCCCTCACCTCATTTTATGGCTGAAAAAGATGATCGTGGAAACAAGTGAGAGACTTTCCTAAGGTTGTACCCTGATTTGTCTCTTTCTTCTCTTTGTTATAAATTAAAGTAGAACAAAGTGCAGGAGATCAGTATTAAACAATTTTGGGTAGAAATTTGAGGCGATGAAACATTAAATAATTTATTACTTTCCTGGATTAAAATCATAGAGAGGGAACTGCTTACTTGAAAGGTACCCATATAGAAGCAATGTTAGTCCAGGTGGTCTATAAGTGCTTAATATTTAGTCATCAAATCACGTGGAGATTTGCTCTGAAATTGAGATTCTGATTCAGAAAACAAATGTATAGCCCAGAAACCTCTGTGCATAGACACCAATAATCCTGTTTTTTTTCTTTTGTTTTTAAGTCTATTGTTCTCCAGATCCAAGAAATACTAACCAAGAACCCTCACACAATTATGCATTCCTCAACTTCAAAAGTAGTCCAGTTTGGGAAGAGTTTGATTACAGGCCAAAAGCAGAGTGCCAGGTGGGGATTCAGCTGCTTGGGCAGTTTTCTAGGGAAGCTTACACCTGGGTTACCATATGTTTCCATGTAGCCAATAAGTTATTGTGCTGAAAAATAAGTGCATGTGTACAACAAAGGGTTGCAGTTGAAAGGCAGAGTTCTACAGATATGGAGATAGGATGATAATCATCAATGTGTGGCTAATGGGAGTAGAGACAATTGTTTATAAGTGTGTTTACTTATTAGTACACAAAGTTTCACACTGATTTGATTTTAAAGTAGTGTTTAAAAAAATAGCCCAAAGTGAAATGAAAGAAGAAAGCAAGATGTTGGCTTATTCGAGGGTATCCAGGGTAATTTAGGACTAGATTGACTTCTGCTTCTCTACCTTCCTGTAGTGCAAAGCATGTATGTGTATGTATGTATGTGTGTGTGTGTGTGTGTGTGTGTCTGCGTGTGTCTGCGTGTGTTCATTTAAATAACAACCAATCTGTGTTCTTCTCCAAAGAAGTGACAATTTCTCCCTGAGGCAAATGGAATTCTGTTTAGAGCAACTACTTCATGCTATATATTACTTGCTAAAGATATCCCTCCACACCTCATCCTGTGTCTAAGGGTGACAGGAAAGAGGACATAAAATTGCCTAACCGTATTAACAAGCATCAGGGAATTGGTGGCAGGTAACTCGCATGAGAGGAAAATGTGCAAGAGGAAACAGAAAAGCCTGCTAACACGGCTTGTGAGTTAGTTTTGGGTGACAGGGTAGCCAAAAGAGCCAAATCAGGAAATTTTAGGTAGAGTTGCCTAGTTATTGAACATTCTCTGTAATTCTAAACTGTAACGCTAACTTAACACTGGCTATTCCCACAAGCACCCACAGCACATACCACCATCAACAGCATTATTAAAGTTTAAGTCCATGTGAAATTGTACACCAAACTGTTCTCAATAAATGCTGTGTGAGTTGTTATAAAAACATGAAGTTTTAACTTGTGCCTTTGAGAAGCCACCAGAAGGCTAGAAAGGAGCGGCAGGGGTGAAGGCTTGACTGAATTTAAGAATTCAGCAAAAAACTGGAAACTAGAGCAGAAGGTGACCATGTAAAATAGCAGCCCTCTAAAAATCCTGGGTATATTCCAACTCTAGGATAGATGAAGATTTAAGCTGGTTTTACTTAAATCTTCGTAAGATAAAGTGAGCCTAGCAAGCTGGATGACTTAAAGCATTCCAGGCAGAGTTTGCTTCTAATACAAATTTGCTTATAATTCCCGCTTAGAGATAAAAATGACCCTACTTTCCAACAAATAAATAAATAAAAATAGCGCATCAACCCACTCAGGTTTCATCTTTCATTTTACAAAATATGTAACATTTTTCTTTGAAGGAGTCATACCATGTTGGGAAACACAATGCATTTAAGACTTAGGGCTCAAAATCAGCTCTTTTGACTCCTTATATCCATTTTAGACAAATTAGTTAAATTCTTCGAACTTTGATGTCATTTCTAAAATGTAAAAATAATGAGAACTATGCTACAAGAATGTGTGAATATCAAATGAAAATGAAGTAAATTTATATAAAAATAACTGCACATTGCACAGCCCAGTTATTCATATTTGCTAATTGACTTGGGCCAAGTAGGTATTTATCAGGTAAGAATCTAAAATAAAACCAAAAGGGGGAGAATGTGCGTGTGTATGTATGTATATGTGTATATACATACCTATAAATATATCTCCTCCCCCTCCTGTTACTGTTGCAGAGGAAATGATAAGATACTCTCATAGCCAAATAAAAGGCAATCTCTTCACACACAATCAGAAAATATGCTGGAAAACATGTTTCATCCTAGCAATGTTTCATCATTAATAAGTAATGGAATTACTCATCTATTCAGCATGCTAAATGGCATTGATTACTGAAGTGTTCGTATTACCAGAAAAATAATATCCCCATTAAAGGGGTGGGGTGGGAAAAGGATGAAAAGAGCTGTCAGCGATGGTTCCACATTAGTATCATAAAATTCAGGATGGAGCCGCCCCTAGGATCTTTACCTCAGTCCAGTGCAGTCTTGCTCAAGTTTGTTTCTCCATCTACCTGCATTTGACAAGGTTCAACCTCAATAATGAATCAGAATGGGGTGGAGTGGGATGATGCAGTGGTCCCAGACTTTGCTTCCTCAGAAGAGGGTTTACCGAGAAGCGATGCAAGTTTAGCCTAGCACTCTCCATTTCCTTAGCCTGGAACAACATGTTCACATACCCATATGCTTTTATAAAATCTTCCAAAGTAAACAATGTAACTACAAATGTGAACTGTGCTCTTTCCACTTTGACTTCCTTCTGGCAGGTGTTACTGGAAAAGGCCACAGAACGGTATTTGGGGTAGGAACCCAAAACACCGACCACCAACACAGCTTACTATGCATATTAACTATGGCTTTACTATTTAGACATTTTCACAAACATGGCTTTATTTTTTAGTAATATGGCCTTTCTTTCTATCCTACAGAACTCTTGCCCAGGAAGATAAAAGTTGCAAATTGCTTTGTTGTTAGTTTTGAGATCATCCTTTAAAAAAAACCTTAAAACCCCTAAAAACAATCTAAGTGAACATCAAACTGTTCAACTTGGGATGCGCGGTTCACTTGCCAAGATTCTTTAGCTTAGGCTTCAGTTATCTCACCTTGCTGTGTCCATTAAACCTCAACTATTTTTTTTTTAAGGTTTTATTTATTTGACAGAGAGAGAGAGAGAGAGAGAGATCACAAGTAGGCAGAGAGGCAGGCAGAGAGAGAGGGAAGCAGGCTCCTTGCTGAGCAGAGAGCCTGATGCGGGGCTCGATCCCAGGATCCTGAGATCATGACCTGAGTTGAAGGCAGAGGCTTTAACCCACTGAGCCACCCAGGAACCCCAAACCTCAACTAATATGTATGATTTTTATTTAATATTAAACCACATATTGAAAGATCTACCTTAAACTGGACTCTGAAATCTTACCTAGACACAGATTTCTCTCTCAGCTTTATTATCAGATTATTTTGATGGTGTTTTCATGGAGTTAGCATCTGACATAGGAAACTGGTTAAGGGGAAATTGAGTTGGGAATGCTTTTAATTGGGCTTGAATAGGCTACATTGTTTGTGGTTTTCAGTTGCTTCTCTGTCTGGTTTAATGATTGTTGGTTGTCCTGGTATTGGAGTGGCTTCTCTGAATCCACTTTCTGTCTGCTGTGCTAACTCAACCAAGGTTTGGGCAAGAAAGTGCAAATCTAGAGGTCCTGTTACTGTATGAACATGCCAGGCAACCAGCAGATGGATAATGGAGAAAAAGCAAGGTTGAAATATTCTGAAGCAGAAGGTATTCTGTGAAAACATTTTCCCACCATCAGACATGCCCAGTGAAAAGCAAAGAATTCAGTTCTGACCAGAATCTAGTCAAAAAATGGAAGTTCTCTCATGTCAGAAGCAGTCTAATAACACAACCTATAGATTTTCATATGAATCATGCATTTGCAACTTTAAAATATTTAAGATTAGTTACTACACAGGAAAAATTAAAATGCCCTGAAAGTTTAAAGCTTACATAGGGGCATCTGCGTGGCTTAGTCAGTTAAGCGTCTAACTCTTGGTTTGGGCTCAAATGAGGATCTCGGGGTCGTGATATCAGGGTCGTGAGACCGAGCCCTGCGTTGAGTGCTGCGTCAGGCTCCATGGTCAGTGGGGAGTCTGCTTGAGATTCTCTCCATCTCCATCTGCTTGTCCCTCTACTCATGCTCTCTCTCTCGAAAATAAATAAATAAATCTTAAAAAATAAAATAAAGCTTATATATAAAAGCAACTTGATAGAGTTTCCCCAAAATTTGACAATAATCCTAGTTATTTATATGTTACTGATGATAGCCATAAAGCATAAAGAACCTAAGTTATCAATAATTTAAAAAATATTTTATTAATCATTCTAAAGGAAAGACCAATTTAATTTTTATTTTCTAATATAAATCATCCTGTAAAAGTCACTGTCAAAAAACAAACAAAAAAGAGGCCAAGAGTAGGTAGGAAAAAAAAAGAAAACAATTGTAGGGGGAAAGTTGTATGAACATGTGCCACACAGTTATTTGATATAAATATTATGTTCTTTCTGTTCTTTTTTTTCATGAATTTTGTGATGCTTGTAGTTTATGTCATTGTATTTCCTTTTAATTTACATTTTGTTATAACAAGTTTGTGATTCTAAATCACTTTTGTACCTACTTCTTTACTTGTCAGCTTTTAACTCTTGCTACCATTTTTTTTAAGGTGCATGAATTTAATAATGTGGTTCAGGGAAGAAACAAAGAGCACAACGAGAGAAAAAAGCAGTTGATTTTAGTTTTGTTACTAGCTTGCTGTGTAATATTAGGCAAGTTACTTAATCTCTCTGATTTCTGGTATTTTGTCCCTGAAACAAGGGATTATTTCTTGTTTCACTGTGTTGGATAGAAATCAAAAGGAGAAGAAAAGGGGAATACTACTTTTTAATAATTGCTATATGATATTTCTTTTGCTGTCATTTCTCTTCATAAAAGATTCGTGAATCTCAACTGGATTGAGATTCCCCCTCCTACTCCTGAAAACAATTGGTATTTATCCTCCTGGTTAGAACTGGTGTTAGTGCCAACTAGAAAGAAGTGAGCTAATGCCCATGTCTCATTGTTTGCAGAATAAAGAAATCACAGACTGTCTGCACTTTGTGTCTATACAGAGGAAACCGAACAACATAATTTTATATAGAAATTGCATAATTTTGTTAGAAATTACTTCCATTGAATACTTACTATTCTTTCCAATAAATAGGCTCTTTTGCATGACCTGATTACTTAGAGAGTCCTTTCCATATTATACTACATTACAAGAATATTGACCAAAAGTCTCGCTCAACTTGACTACATCGATTTTGCTTTTTGTTTTTTGTTTATTTTTGAAGATTTTATTTATTTATTTGACAGAGAGAGAGATCACAAGTAGGCAGAGAGGCAGGCAGAGAGAGGGGGGGAAGCAGGCTCCCTGCTGAGCAGAGAGCCCGACACGGGGCTCAATCCCAGGACCCTGAGATCATGACCTGAGCCGAAGGCAGAAGCTTTAACCCACTGAGCCACCCAGGCGCCCATGACTTTGGTTTTTAGAAAAACAATTGCAAATGAAATCTCTACCATCAACCACACCAGGGAGTGGAGATAAATATGACTGTCCCGCTATCAGGCGGAAATGTGGCCCTCGGCTGGCCACATCCTAGGACAGGATTTCCAAAAGAGGCATAGAGTCAACACCAGACTTCCTCTGTAATTTGGGAAAAACAAAATGAAACAAAGCAAAGCAAAACAAAAACAAAAATAGAAGCAACAATCAGGTCAGGTCTGCTCAGCAGAACAGAGTGTCAGGGTCTTACACTGTGGTTTCTGGACCAAAGCCAATTCATAGATGCTCTGGGTTGGCCATCACACCTTATTAACCTCACAGTATTAAAAATAAAGCAAACAAACAGAATAGGAATAGTTGTGTTTTGGTCAACATTTTAAAATTGTGAGATTTTACATATAAATTTGAATTTCTCTAATATCTTAAAACATCAGTATCTTTCACTGTTGACCCTCCCTCATCGATGTCTCTAATCTGGGAAGAGAGTAGCTTTTGCCCCTTTGAAGTAGCCTAGCCCCTTATAAGCTTCACCTTATCCTTGTGTTCTTCTAACATTTTAGGAAATCCAAAGCACTTTCCAATAATGCTGTACTTTTATTTTCACGCACCCTGTGGAATTTATTCGGGAAACACTAATTGCTTGTCGAGGATGTATCACACGCTGTTCTGGGAAGGCTCCAAGGATAAAGAGATACTCAGGCAGACATGGTTCTAGTCCTCGAGGAACTTTAAATTCAGTGAAATGAGTGATCTCAAGGACTTAAATAAGTATTCAGGCATTTGTAAGGTTGTACTTTATTATTGTTTTTCTCAGTCCTATGAAAGTTAAGGAATGTAGGGTGCTCTAAAGGGTGTCACTGAGAGATCTGACATGGTGGCATCAGAAAGGCTTCGTTCTGAAGTACAAAAGAGGAAAGGGGGCTTATTTATTATTTATAGACGAGGGTGTCTGGACTAGGATCAGTAGTCCCCACCCACTTGATGATCAAAATTACCTGAGGAGCTTTTCAGAAATTCAGGTTAAGAGGAAAGGAGCTAGGAAGGGAAGAAAGAATTCTCCTCAGAGGAGTGGTGCGTACAAAAGCCTTGAGGTAGGAAAGGGCATAGCTAATTCCATGTACTTCCAGACTGTTTACATAAGCATTGGTGTTCATTCCTTTCATTTGTCAGAGTGATCATGCCATACCAAGGCTTGAAATAAAAACAGGCACTTCCCAGATGATTGATATCATGTTTTATGGGATGTCTATCTTCTGCAACAAAAACAACTAATTTACATTTCATTCAGCTGTTAGGAATCTAATTTAGACGTAAGTCAAAATAAACACACTTTTCTGAAACTTTCATAAAAACATATGCCTACTTGGATATTTTCATCCCTCTACCGAGTTTTCTAAAATAGTAACATATGGTGGGATTATCACAAAAATCACTGGAACAGAAGATTCCCTTTAAGAGTCTTTTACATGCTCCTTGGTATAACAAGCAGACAGCCCTTGAATGAAGTGTCAAAGACTTTGATTGCATGGACAAGTATGTCAGTAATAATAATAATTTTTCTTACTATGATTCTCCAATGCCTATAAACCTGGCATGAAGACAATTAATATCGATGCCATTAAAATACATTTCCTAAATTACACTATTAAAAGCTGTTTTTAAAAGAATTTTTAAAATAGTACCACATTAATTCCTATAAGCAGAAAGAAGATATGGAAATAAATACAATGTATGACCCACAAACACACACAATTCTCGCTTAACTCTTGTGTCTAAGTCTCTGAACCTATTTTTTTTCCCTTTCTCCTTCCCCTTTTCTTGCTTGTTTTTGTTATTTTCTTCTTACTCCTCACCCCCCTCCACTTCTCCTTCCTTCTTCTCCTTTTCTTCTTCCTCTACTTCCTAATTTTTCTTTCTTCATACAAGGAAAGATTGGCAAATAAGACACTCAACACTGTATTAGCTTTAAACACATCATTGGAAAAGCCGAAAAAGAATGAAAAGGAAGTGACCTTCTGGTTGTTTATCAATGCTATTTGATTTCCATTGTGTCCTATCAATATCATCTCACAAAGTATGAGTGGAGGGGTGCACAAATTTCTGGTTTGTAAAACCTACAGACCTATTACCTATCTTTTTATCTGTAGGGTTTGGCGACCAAAAATATGAAGAAAGGTGGTTGAGGATAAAGGGACATACCACTTGTGAGAATCAACAGATGTCGATCTTACTCAGTGGGTCTCAATCATCATTGACAGAATTGCCTAGAGAACTTTGGGAAAATAGAATCATCCAGGCCTCCTTTACCCTGAGAAATTCTGAATCCGTTGGTCCTACTGGGTCTTGTCTCTGGTCCTTGTAAGTTTCACAGATGAAGTTTCAGCTCTGCTTCCAACTCAGATTGTGACCTTGGACAAATTATCCCTATTTTCTTAGATCATATCTTCTCATTTATAGTTGAAGGACATTTGAATTGATTACGAACTCTCAAACGTGCCTGACTATTAGAATCATTTGTGAAATATTTAAAAATACAAAGTCTTTAGGATTTGGGATCAAAGAATGTATATTCTGATTCCTGCCTATGTTGGCAGGAGATTAACTTTGAGTTTGATATGTATTAATAATGAGTGCTTTAGCACAAAGTTCTAACCAACTAAAATAACCTATAAAGCAAATGATTGAAATCCAGGTAAAAAGTGATTGATGAAAAGCGATCTGTGCTGAGCGATGTAATCACTCTGTAATTGAATCTACCTATGGCACATAAACATTATCTCTTGACTGGCATGGCTGTCATTTAATTCTAAATTATTTCATGAAAGTCTTCTGTGTTCCAACATTTCACATTAAATATTGTTTTTTGTCAGTAATTGAAACATAAATTTGGAAATCAGACTATTTCTTAGCTACATTTTCCTTTTTGATTTATGGGGACAGACCACAAGAATGGGGTATCAATGTTCGGAGCATTAGGTATGTTCAGGCCAGAACCCACTTTGTTAATAGGCACACTCTCATCACAGAAGTCCCTTAAATTGTGAGGCATCAAAGAGACATATACAATGCAGAGCAAACGCATGCTGGTCAATCTCAGAATAATTTTATAAGGGAGTTAAAAATACAGGTTTTAAGATTTAATGCCTAAGCTAGATACAGATGAAATAGAAAAAAAAAAAAAATCCAAGAGGCATAAAAGGACATGACTAAACATTTGTGGTAGACTAGTAAAATGGAAACGAGAGGACAACTGTGGCATGGTGGAGAGGGACAGAAAGACTAGCTCCAATCCAAGAACTAAATCACTTGATCGATTTATCTGGTGGTTCACCCCATTCAAGGTAATGTGCTAGGCACCAAAGTTTACACCAAGGAAGAAGATGTGGACTAGCCTCACATTTGACCCTTGAACAACGTGGCAGTCAGGGGCATCAGCCCCATGCAGTCAAAAATCCACATATAACTTTTGACTCTCCCCAAACTTAACTACTAATTGACTGGAAGTCTTACTGATAACAAATGCATATTTTATACATAATATATGCTATCCATTGTATTATTACAATAAAGTAAGTTAGAGAAAAGGAAATGTTCTTAAGAAAATCATAAGGAAAAGACATTTATACTACTATATATATATTTATTCAAAAAATCTGTAAGTCAGTGGACCCATGCAGTACGGTTGTTCAAGGATCAACTGTATTCTGCATCATATATGTGAGTGTGTTTTTTATGTGCTATCATAGAAATGTATACCAAGATATTACAGATCAGATCAGAAAACTGCCAAAACTTTCAGGGCAGAAGTGATTTTTCCGATCATTTTTTAAAAATGGCTGTATTTGAATATGCATTTGTCGGGAATATGGAGTGACCACAAAAAAGTCATTTTTAATCATTTTACAGATGGGAAAATCAAGGAATGCATTAACCATGGTGGTTATAGTATTAATTGCTCATTAAATAATACTTACTATCATACCACCTTATAAAGAAAGCTCAGCCCACATGTTCAATAGACCTATGTGTCAAGCCCTGTGCTGGTCACTGGAAATTTCCCGGAGACTCACAAATATCCACAGCTTCTAGTCTATGGTTGTTTACAGATTGGTGCCTATGGTAGGTTCTGGAACATTTAGAAGGTATATGTGAAGTCCTATGACCGTTGAGTTTAAACACTCTAAAATTGTAAGAGATTGTGTTGGGTTAACTGGAGTACTCAATATGGCTCTTCCCATGACCTTAACTTATAAGACAAATGGAGGGACACTTGGACGTCAGCCCTGTCCACACACAAAGGTCGGCTCCTGGGATATAAACATGGGCAAGTGACAAATGACTGTGTCTGGACCTGAGGGGTGCTGGGGGGACAGGGGAGGAGGGCACTGCAGGACCAGTGTAAGCCTGTTTGTTTTCTTTCCTCCCTTTATTAATGATCTGATAGATATGAATAAACAATGTAGCAATCAAATTTGCAGATGGTGCAACACAGGGATCAATCTGAAAGCATTTGATCCAATATAGCCAGAAATTCAAAGTTCAGTGGAAATGAGATAATTAGAAAACAATGGAGTAAAGACAAACCTAAGGGTGTTAAAATTTGATATACAATTAGTTTGGAGAGAAAACTGCTCATGGGTAGAAAAATGCCCAGAAGCAAATTGACATCAAAAGGAAAGCATTGGATTTCCTTATCTGTGTGAGTTTGGGATTCAGTGTTAATTTATTCTTTAAAGGGGATAGTTTGTGGCTTATTCTTTATTACTGAAATGTATACATATGTACCTGAATTAGGAAGGTAATATACTCATTTGAAGAAAAAATTCACATATATGGCAACTAGAAGTATTAATCAGAAACCTTGATAGTGAAAAGTGAGGAATCTTTGACTTCATCTAAAAATTAAGTGCTTTACAGTTTGTTTAACTTTAAAATAAAGATATGCTTGACAGTAAGCTCATGACTGGCTTAAGTTATCAATGTTTTGCCCAGAGTTGATATTATTCCAGTCCAAAGCAAGTACATTTGATGTGCTTGTTAATCTGTATGGCCAAATAAAAGTGAATATCTAATTTCTGGTGGAATAGTGAAATACTTTAATTATCTGAAAGTAATTATCTTGAAAGGGTTCAAGGAACCTCCAAGCACCCACAAGCATTTAGAGAAATGGTTAAGAGTCGCCCAGATTCATGTGGCACCTGGGTGGCTCAGTGGGTTAAAGCCTCTGCCTTCGGCTCAGGTCATGATCTCAGGGTCCTGGGATCAAGCCCCATGTTGGGCTCTCTGCTCATAAGGGAGTCTGCTTCCCCCTCTCTCTGCCTGCCTCTCTGCCTACTTGCAGTCTTTCTCTCTGTCAAATAAATAAATAAATAAAATCTTAAAAAAAAAAAAAAAAAAAGGAGTTGTCCAGATTCAGAAAGCCTGAGATTTCAATCCATTAGGTGCCACTAACTGTTTTATTCACATTGGGTAAGTAATTTTGAGATCAATATCTCATCTATAAAATGGCGATGAAAATTTCACCTATCTCGAAAGGTTTTTGTGAATGTTCTTTGAGATAATGTAATATAAAGCCCTTAGCAAAGGACTTAACACATAATATGTTCTTAATTAACGATCATGTTGTGATTGTTAGTGTTGATATTCTAGGCCCCCTATAATCAGAACCTTGTTTTCAATTCATTTACAATTATCTTGGTACCCAAATTTCCATTCTTATTCTTCATAATCTCTGCCAATAACAGCTGCACACATGGGAGGTATGAGTGTATCATATAAATGCATTTGTGTGTGTGTATGTTTATTTCTCTTGAGATGTGTATCTCACTTCCTTATCTTTCCTCTATTTCTGGATGTATCTGTTTTCATATTGCCCATGAGGAGTGAGATCCTATTCTGTCCTTATTTCAATCTTTTCACATTTAAGTCCTTAAATAAGAAAATGATTACCCTAGCTATCAGCTAACTAAAATCCTGGGAATTTAAGGAAAACTTCTAACCATTTTGTTTCAGATAATTGAGATATCAAACTAAACTATTATTTCCTTCTCCTCTCCATAACCACTTCCTCTTCTATTGCTCTTTGCTCTGCTTCTCCTTCTTTCTCTTCTTCTCCTCTTCATCCTCTTCCCCCTTTCTCCTCCTCCTTCTTTTAAGACTTTATTACTCATTTCTTTCTTAGATTCTACATTCAAGCCTCAGTTTGCATGTAGTGGGTGGCTCATTCTTTCTGTCTGACATTTAATGAGACTGTAAATATACCTGGATGCACATCTAGGCTCTATTCTTTTTTATTCATCTGTTGACCTAAATCATTACATTTGATACTATAGGTTACAGAAATTTTTGATACTTAATACTTATTTTTATTAAAGTCTCTTGTCTATTTTTGATGTTTTAAGACCATCTGTCAGGTCCACATAAGATTTGTTTTGAGATATTGACTGACATTATAATCAAACGCATGGATCATTTTGGAGAAAACTCCCATTTTTAGGAGAAAATTCTTTACATCATAACATATTTTTTCTTTTTTTGTGTGTTTGCTTATGCCTTTTATTAAAAAGTTTTAATTTTCTGGATAAAGATATAGTCATTTCCTGTAGATTTATTCCTAGATTCTAGCTATTTTTGTTGGTATGTCAAATGACACATTTTCAAAATTATATTTTTGCTAAGGAAGAAATGAAAATGATTATTTTATATTGATGTATCCAATAATCTTTCTGAACTCTCTCAGTAGTTACAAATGATCGTATGTAAACAGAGACAATTTTCAGGTCATGAAAACCACATGAGAAATGAACCAAATGAAAAAACGTGTGTGTGTGTGTGGGGGGTGTCTGTACACATGTGTAATATATGACGAAGTTTTGTTTCTTCCTTTCCAATCTGTAAATTGCTTTGCTCTGTCTTATCTTGTTGCTTAGGACTTTCAGCAAAATACTGAACAGAAGCAAAGAAGTAGGTGTCCTTGATGAGTTACAAGATACGAAGAAAATGTTTCTAAATCTACTAAGATTATAATTTATTATCTTGTTAAGAGGTCAATATAGTAAATCACACGAGCATATTGTCTTTGAATTAATTCATGTTTGAATTTGTTTTGGAATAAACACTAATTAATCATAATATGTTAGAATTCCAGTACATCAATAGACTTGCTTTAACGTGTAAGGGAATCTTGTGTTTCTATTTCTAAGTGAGGTTTTTGTATAATATTCCTTTGCTCCTATTGTCTTTTACTTGGTCTTAGTGTTAAGAGGATAGTATTTTAGCATTAAAAATATTAAATATTGCTAACACAAAATTGGTGCTTTTTGGTACATAATTAGATGCTCAATATTGCCTTTATGCTTTTCTCTTATCTTGTTTCTTGAGGTAAAAAAAAAAAAAATGGGGCTTACAAAACCTACTGCTCAGGGAGTTTACTAGGATTAAATAAAATAGCATATGTAAAAGTGCCTAAGGCAGTGTTTGACACATTAGAGAATTCATTAAATGCTAGCTCACTTGCCCTTTCCCCCTTGGCTGTGTGTTTTTGAAAAAAGGCAGAGAAGGAAGGCAGTGCAATGCTTTTTTTATGGAAGCCAGCTTAAAACAGTCATCAACACCGAAGTCAGTGAATGTGTTTGGTTTCCATTCAGAATGCTCCTTTCAGAAATACACAGAGTTCGTTTACATAATCACTCTCCAGGCTAGGAACCTGTCCCTGAGGGGTTATCATTATTTAAATCTAAGTCAGGTTATTATCATTCTTTATGCTGAGCTGCTTGGCTTTGCTTTCTTCCCTTTCCTTTGACTGCAACAGCTCCTCTAAATGGAAGCTTGACCAGCAGCCCTAATTCAGGGAGGCTGAGGGCAAAAAACGAAGGCAGCGTGTCCAAGTGGAAAGAGCATGAACTTCAGATCTGAGCTCCACTTCCCACTGGCTGTGGTACCTTGGGGAAATGACTTCACAACTCCTGAAATGGGAATTGTTAGGTTGTTGAGAGGTTTAATTGATGTGTAGATTACACATACCATTCTAACCCAAGATAACCCCTTTCATTGTATTAGCCCCCTTCCTTTTCTGAGGTCTTTGTGCATCAGAAGGAGATAACACACCTCAGAAAAGAAATACATACAGATCAGGGCGAAGGGAACTTGCAGTAGGGGGGAAATGAATGGATGAATGAATAAAGATTTTTCTAAACAGAAGGAAATTTTACCTGTGAAAATCATTGTTCAGCAGAAGAGCAGAAGAGAATAAACACAGTAGTCTAGAAGTCAAGGGACACAGCAAAGGGGGACATTAAATTTAACACCAGGTGCTAGGGAAGGGGATGTATCAGAACAGCTCAGTTAAGACAGAGAGGGAGCACACTTGGCCGTGAGAATTGGGGTGGAGAGGCCAATTAGAGAAAAGGATGATAAAACACAAAATATTTTCAACGTCTCTCAACGTCTCTCTCAACGTCTCTCAAGTGAGGACTGGGTGATGGAAATAATGAAAAGTAAAGACATTACACATAAGTTATCTCTTGTCTTGTCTTCTGCAAGCCAAGTACCTAGCTGACTGAATGCTCACTAAGACTCCCGGCAGCAGATAAGGTATTGCGTCTGCTTTACGGGGGAGGAAACTGTGTGTCAGACACATTAAGCATTTTGTCCAGGGATGCTCAACTAATAAGTACCTGAGGTAGATTCCAATTCAAGTCCAGTTAATTGCAAACACTCTGCCACTAGCTATACTACATATTTTCCTCTTGAAAAGCCAACCATATTGGGTCTTCTACTCTGTAAGACCATAATAAGGTGCCAGTATTGCTTACGGAATTTGCCTGTGAGCCGGTGAAGGGTTGCTAAAGGAGGATACTTACAGCACACAGAGAATCAGGAAAGGTGTTAATGGTAAGTGCAGTTTACACTTATTGATAATGGGGTGGCTACTGAGGAGACTCCTTACAGAAAAGATGAAAATCAAGTGTGCTATAGACACTGTCATGCTTTCTTCATCATCACACATATCATGACTTTCCGCAGTCCACAGAGGGTTCTGAAGAATCAGCTCTGTACTATATATCATGGTGCTGGGTGCCAGAAATAAAATACACATGTGTAGTATACACATTCCCTGTCCTCTAGAGACATGCTTCCAGTACAGTAGATGGTAGCCAGGTATGGCTATTTAAAGATACATTAAATAAATAAAATTAAACACCCATTTTCTTAACCTCACGCAGCCACATTGATCTTACTGAACAGAGAGGGTATAGAATATGTCTATAATCATCAAATGTTCTATTGGAAATCTGCATTAGAAGCTCTTAGATCAAACTGTCAGGGTTAAGATACTAAACTTACTGCCACCACTGCCCCTAATGCTTCCAGGTAATAGTCTATCAACATGTCAGGTGGTTTAATCATCAAAATAACTACATGAGAAAAGAATGTTGGATAAATAGAGTAAGGTTCAGAGTTGTATTTTTTTATGTGAGTATAGTTGACATACAATGTTACATTAGTTTCACATTTTTATACATTATGCTATGTCACAAATGTAGTTACCATCTGTCCCCATACATTGCCATTACAATATCATTGACTGTATTCCCTATGCTGTGAGTTTTACTCCCATGATTTACTTATTCCATAACTGGAAGGCTGTATTCACCATGTCCCCTCACCCATTTTGCCCATCCCTCCACTCCCTCACTCCTCTGGCAACCATCAGCTTATTCTAGGTATTTATAAGTCTGATTCTAATTTTTGTTTATTCATTTTTTTAAAGATTCCACTCATGAGTGAAATCATACGGTATTTGTCTTTTTCATTATGACTTATTTCACTTTGCATAACACCCTTTAGGTCCATCTGTGTTGCCTCAAATGGCACAAGCTCATCCTTTTTTATGGTCATGTAATAATTCCTCTGTGTGCTTGTGCATGTGTGTACCACATCTTCTTTACCCATTCATCTATTAATGGACAGTTAGGTGGCTTCCATATGTTGGTTATTGTAAATAATGCTGCAATAAACATAGGGTAGTAAAGTAATTTATCAAGGATGAGTAATTGATAGAGCTTGGATTCAAACACAAGTATGCCTGACTTTAGAGCCCAGGCTCTCACTTCGGGGGAATACTTCTCACACCTAAAATATAGTACAGCACGTGGAATAGTTAATTATGTGCAAGTTATATAAGTAGCACAGAAAGCTGGGATTGCCCAGGGAAATCTTCACCAAAGAAGGCATAACAAGGAAAGGTTTTAAATTGTAAATGGAAATTGCTTGGGTGGACAAGATGAGGAAAGAAAATAAAAGCAGAGAGTAGAGAGAATAACAAGGTGGCTTGGATTACCTTCATAAGATGGTCTTTTCATTTATTTATATTTTTAAAGACTTTATTTGACAGAGAGAGATCACAAGTAGGCAGAGAGGCAGGCAGAGAGAGAGGAGGAAGCAGGCTCCCTGCTGAGCAGAGAGCCCGATGTGGGGCTCGATCCCAGGACCCTGAGATCATGACCTGAGCCGAAGACAGAGGCTTTAACCCACTGAGCCACCCAGGTGCCCCAAGATGGTCTTATTTTATAAATTTTGTTATACAGATTTTCCAAAATATATGTGTTGGGCATCTACTGTATGTGTGGTATTGTGCTAGGCTTTGTGGATATAAACTTAAGAAGTTTTCATGCTCTTGGGAAATTCTAAGTTTATAAAGAACATACCTTGGCCAAGCAAACAGATTAGAACAACAATATATAAGTCTTATTTCATATTAAAATTTATCTATTCAGGGGCGCCTGAGTGGTTCAGTCAGTTAACCATCTGCCTTCAACTCAGGTCATGATCCCAGGGTCCGGGTATCGAGTCCCACTCTGTGGGGAGTCTGCTTCTCCCTTTGCCCTTCCTCCCGGCTTTTGTGCCCTCTCTCTCTCTTTCTCTCTCTCAAAAATATATAAATAAAATCTTTAAAAAATTATGCATTCAGTGCAGAAGCCATAGAATCTAACAGATTCAGTATTAATAAAATCGGGAGGTCAACAATCCCACTTTTTATCCAAAGGAAGAATAGTTTTATCTGCATTCCTGAATTTTATTGCCTCAATTGATTCAGTAAAAGAGATGAAATATAATTGCTAAGAGTCTGCACTGGAAAAAGTAAACTTACTTTAAATACCCAGTCTGCCATTTACTACTGTACAACTTTTCCAAATACTTCCCTAATCTGAGGAATAAAAATATTAATGTTTTAATCTGAATGCTCTTGTAAATATTTCATACTCTTGTGTATAATATGCTTAGTGTAGCATCTGGCCCATGGTATAAATTGAATAAATGAGAGCTACATCAGTTTTATAGGGAAGGGGCATATTTGATCAGTTCTCATTATTAAAATATTCCTTATAGGTGACAAAGAGGTGTATTTTGCCTTTACAGAACATTTCAATATTTTTTTCTTACTATGTCTTTCCTCAAATCCTTATAGTGTTCATGATTATGATTACAATTATACCATTTGTCCACCTATTTTAACATTTCAACCCACTATGCAATGGAATGGAAGGGAGGCATATAACATTACTTAATAGTCGTAGACAATCCTTTGCATAGTTCTTCACAGCTCTGCCCTCACAACTGGGCTGCAGAATTATCAACTCATCTATTCACATTTTATGGCAAAATAGTAAGCAAAGCAAGAATTTTACTTCTCATGCATTCTCCATTTTGTGTGAGGAAAGAAATGCACTTTTGTAAAACTAAAGTGTCCTGTTCTAGTTCATCAAAAAGATCCTATTCCCCAAATCCTGTCAGTTTTCTACCCGTTCTGCATGACTCCACACTGAACATCCAAAATGAGGTTACACAATGGCACTGCCGTGGAGGAAACTGCTTAGTTATCTCAATCCTCTCAAGAATGTTCACCTCATCCGTCCTGGTGACCTAAAGTCTGTCCTGATACTTTAATAACGGAATTATTTTCACTATGGCTTTGAGAGCAGAAGAGCTACATGTTTGTTCAAAAGAAACTCTGACTATTCAAAATTAGTGGGCAAAACTAAAAGTATTTCTTTTTCAAGGTTTAATGCGGTTTTTCTGAAAAGCTACACCCTAACTGTGTATTCCGCACTTAGGTTTCATGGCATTAAATTTTTATGAGCTTAATTTTCATCAGATTCTTAAATCCAAGCAGCAATTTCTGTAATAGTATATGCACTTCATAAACAACAAGTGCATATGCATAATGTTGTTTAGTCAGGAAAACCAAAAAGTTAAATTTTCTGTAATCTTTTCTTAAAAAGAATTTTTCCTAGGATGATAAGATTTTAAGGATCTTGTTGTGACTGATATATATATATATTTTTTTTACGGTAGTACCTACTGATACTAATTTAGCTTTAAATGATTAAAAAAAACCTAATTATGTAACTAGAACATAGTCTCTGAAATTTACTAAAATTAAAATACATTTACAAATATAGGTTATGGTGTGCCTAGTGTGCATAGTCGGTTAGGGGTCCTGCTCTTGGTTTCAACTCAGGTCACAATCTCAGGGTCGTGGGGTTGAGCCATGTCTTGGGTTCCACACAGTGCAGAGTCTGCTTGGGTTTCTCACTCCCTCTTCCTCTGTCCTCATCACCGCCCCTGCCCACCCCCTCCTGTGCTCTTTGCTTCCTGTCTCGCTCTCAAATAAATAAATCTTTTTAAAAACCAAATACAGGTTATATTAGAATATAATGCTCAGCTTCAACTGACTTTATTAATGCTCATCGGTGTAAACAATCTGCATAAGTAACTCCAACTTATTTGTAAATATCTTGTATTTTGGTATTTTCAGTTTATTTTCTCAATTATCAATGCTGAAGGCAGCAAAAATAACAGTTTCTTTGTGTGGAATCTATTGTTTTCCTAGGAAGTTTCAAATTCTTCTTCACAATAGATATTCTGAATCACATTATGAAATAAGACACGTGGATATTGGCTTCCATTTTCTACTAGAGAACCTAAGGATGCAGAAGACAGAATTTTTCAGTTCCTTTCCTTGGTCCCACTATTTCTTCTATTTGGATTTATAAACCCCATGAGGCAGTTATACCTTGCAGTAGGATGAACAACCGTTCTAGTTTGCCCAGAGCTGAGGGGTTTCCCAGGACATAAGATTTTCATTGTTAAAATTAGCAAATTTCTGGGCAACCCGCAAGTTAGTCTTTTACCATTTAGTAGTTCAGGAACATGAATTCATCTATCCATTTAATATCTATTGTGAAAATCTTTGTAACAGTTTCTGGTTAAGAGATGCACAGATAGGGGCACCTGAGTGGCTCAGTGGGTTAAAGCCTCTGCTTTCGGCTCAGATCCTGAGGACACTGAGGGTTATGAGAAATAAGCAGATAATAGTGAATGTATTTGCCAAAGGTAGGATTATTAGCACACATTTTAAATCTATTTTTTGAATTTTAGAACAATTTACATTTACAGTGAAATTGTGAAGACAGTACAGAGTTCACAGATACTCCAGTCAATTTCCCCTTTTAGTAACATTTCACGTTAGTATATAAATTCGTTACCATTAATGAACTAATACCAATATGCTATCATCAGCAAAAATCCACATTTTATTAATATTTTCTTAATTGTTATCTAATGTCCCTTTTCTGTTCTATGATCCCTCCTAGGATGCCATATTACATTTAGTTGCCTGTATCTTCCTAGGCTTTTTGGGGCTATTACATACAGTGCCTTAGACTTGCCTTGTTTTTAATGACCTTGAGAGTTTGAGGAATACTGTTGGATATTTTGTAGAATCCTCCTCAATGGGGCTTTGCCTGATGTTTTTCTCATGATTAGATTGGGGTACAGATTTTGAGGAGGAAGACTACAGGGGTAAACTTCCATTTTCATCATGTCCTATCAAAGATACCTACTACCAAAATGACTCACCGCTGTTGATTTTGATTTGATCATCCAGCTGAGGTAATGTCTGTTGGGATTCCCCTGCATATCCCTCTCCCCCAACTTGGGCACTCTGTTTCTACAGGCAGTCCACACAGGAAGAGTGAGGAATTCTACTCTACCTCCTTAGGGGAGGAGTACCTCTGTAAGTTATTTGGAGTTCTTCAAGGGAGATGTTTCTATTTCATTTTTCTCATTTATTATTTTCAGATTGGTATGAACTCAATGGACATTTTTATTTTATAGGGTAGCTGATAATCTAAAACTATTTTATTTTATTGTTCAAATTTTTCCAGCTTTGGTTATTGGGAATAATTTAAACTGGCCTATGTCCTCTGATCTACCTCAGTCTAAACTGGCCTATGTCCTCTGATCTAAGTCAGTCAGAGTGAGTGAGTGAGTGAGTGAGTGTGTGTGTGTGTGTGTGTGTGTGTGTGTGTGTGTGATTCCTTATTTTCTGGCACTATAAGATATCACAGGCTCAGTCCTTGTTCCTGGCACAGAGCTCCTAAAACCCTGTTATTTCCTAAGTGATGAGTATGATAAAGATATCTTTTGTTATGTTAATGAGATGACTTTTGGACCCCACCTAAGGATGGGGGCTGAATGCCGGAGTAACCAACCTTGTGATTAGAATGCTGGAACTTTCATTCCTCCTCCAAGGAAGAGAGAGGGTCTGAAGCTTGAATCAACTATCAATGCCAATGATTTATTCAGTCATGCCTATTTAATGAAGCCTCCATAAAACCCCAAAAGGGTGGGGTTCAAAGAGCTTCTCAGTTGGTCAATGCTTGGAGATGCATGCTCAGAGAGTGCATGGAAACTCTGCACATTTTCCCCCATACAACTACGCATCTTTTCAATCTGGCTATTCCTAAATTACATCCTTTTATAGTAAACTGATAATCTAGTAACTAAAATGTTTCTCTGAGTTCTAAGAGCTGCTCTGGAAAATTAACTGACCCTAAGGAAAGGGAATCCTTAATCTATAGCCTGTGGATAAAAAAAAAAAAAAAAAAAAAAAATGGACTTTTGAGTGGTAGTGTAGACTTTAGATTGGTGGTGGTGATGGTTGCTTTTTGGGGTGGGGAAGGACAGGACCATCTTACAAGACTGAGCCATTAATCTATGGGCTCTAACGTGGAATCAGCAAGATAATGTTAGATTGAGTTGGGGGGTATGCCAACCTGAAAAAAAAAAAAGCCACAATGAGAGGCAAATAAGTGTTGATTTGGAATCAAAGAATTCCAACTCGGGAATCACAGATTCCAGTAGTAACCAGAAGAGTGTCCTGCCCACAGGGCAAAAGCAAGGGGTTTTTATGAGACAGAAGAATGGGGGATGGGGCAATTAAATGACTAGGATAAAAGAGGAAAAAAACTGTTGGTTGGTACTAACAGGCTAAGCTACTTTTGGTTATATGTTGATTAACTATTTTATTGCTGTTAACAACAAAACTATTCCTAGCATGCACTAATTAACTATTCCTCCTTTAGAAAGTCCACAACCAACAGTTTTATGATCAAGGTGCCCATTTTCCTATTGACTTTATGAATAATTGTTCATAACAATTGCTGCATTTGGCCCAGCTTAAGGGTCTTTTTGCCCAGTTCAGGAATTCACTAGCCATTTGTTTTAGAAAGAAAAATGGAGCTTTTCTCAAAATGGAGTCTCTCATGTCTAGGAGTTTTATATAATTTCACAAATTGTAGAACACCCAGCTGGTGTCAGAGAACTGCCTAATATGGGGAAAAACCCAGTACATCTGGTTTTACAAGTTACTGTGAGTTTCATAGCAGCGGGGGAGTGAAGGCAAAACACAGATGTAACAGGTGGTGGTGGTCTCTCATTGCTATTTATTTCTGGAGGGCAGTTCAAGAGAGCAGAACAAGAAGACACTAGAGTCTCGTGGACACAGCAATTCTACAGCTATTTATAGAACAATTCTCTCTGAACAAGACCTGATGTCTAAACAATTCCTCCATCACAAAGTATTAAAAGGCCACATCAAGATGGGTAGAAGAGGCAGAGACAAAATCTTGCCAAAAACTCCACTCCTGGTACAGTGTCCATCACTGGATGAATGAATAAAGAAGATGTGACGTATATAAACATGGAATACTACTCAGCCATAAAAAAGAATAAGCTCTTGCAGTTTGTGACAACATGGACAGATCTTGAGGATATTAGGCTAAGCAAAATAAGTCAGGCAGAGAAAAACAAATACCATATAATTTCATTTATATGTGGAATCTAAAAAAAAACAAACAAAAACAAACGAATAAACATAACTCAAAGATACAGAGAATAGATCAGTGGTGGTCAGAAGAGAAGGGGTTGAGGAGTGGGCAAAATGGAAGAAAGAGGCCAAGAGATACGAAATTCTAGTCATAAAATAAATAAGTCATGGGATGAAATGTATAGAATGGTGACTATGGTTGACAATATTGTATTACGTATTATGTCACTTTAAATGGTGACAGGAAGAAAGTAGACTTATTATGGTGATCATTTCATAGTATACACAAAAACAGAATCCTTATGTTGTACACGTGAAACTAATATGTCAATTATCCCTCAACAGAGAATTTGTAATTTCTTAAGACAAATGATGTTGAGCATATTTTCATGTGTTTATTTGCCATCTGTATATATTCTTTTGTGAGATTTCCATTTAGATCCATTGTCTATTTTTTAATTGAGTCATTTGTTTTCTTATTATGGAATTGCAAGAGTTCTAGATGTATTTTGGATAAAAGATCTTTATCTGATATGTGTCTTGCCAGTCTTTTCTCCCTGTCTAGGCTTGTCTTTTCATTGTCTAAACCATGTTTTTACAGAGGTGAACTTTTTAATTTTAATAAAGTACAAATTATTATTCTTTCTTTCATATATCATACTTTTGATGTTACACCTAAAACCTTATCATGTAACTTAAGCTCACTTAGTTTTTTGCTTATGTCTTTTCTATAAGTTTTATAGTTTCAAATTTTGCATTTATGTCAATAATCCGTTTTGAGTTAGTTTTTGTGAAAAGTATAAGGACTGTGTTTAGGTTCACTTTTTAGGATATAGCCATGTTTTAGCACCATTTGTTGAAAAAACTGTCCTTTCCCCATTTAACTACTTTTATTTCTTTGTCAAAATTGGGTGGCTATACTATATAGATCTATTTCTGGGCTCTTTATTTATTACATTAATCTCTGTTTATTTTCCCTCATCAATTCCACACTTTCCTGATTATTGTAGCCTAATAGTAAGTTTTGAAATTAGAAAGTGGGAGTCCTTCAATCTTGTTTTTCTTTTGCAAGATGGTTTTAGCTTATCTAGTCCCTTGCATTTCTGTATGATTTTGAGAACGAGTGTGTTAATTTCTACAAAGAAGTCTGCTAGGATTCTAATAGGAATCGTGCTGAATTTGTGGCTCAGTCTGAAAAAATATTGCCATCTTAACAATATTAAGATTTATGATCCATGAACAGGGATGCTTTGTGGGATTCCCCCCTTTTATTTAGATTTTCTTTAATTTCCCTTAATAATATTTGTAGTTTTTCAGAATTCAAGTTTTTTTTCTTTTGTTCTCTTAATTCTTAATTTTTTTTTACTGTTATTTAAATGGAATTCTTTTGTTAATTTTATTTTGGACTGTTGATTTCAAGTGTATAGAAATACAACTGATTTTTATGTATTGAATTTATATCATGCAATATTGTTGAACTTGTTTATTAATTATAATAGTTTCCTGTATCTGTATCTTTGGGGTAAATATCCAGTAGTGCAACTGCTAGGTCATAGGGTAGCTCTATTTTTAACTTTTTGAGGAAATGCCATACTACTTTCCAAAGTGGCTGTACTAACTTGCATTCCCATCAACAGTATAAGAGGGTTCCCCTTTCTCCACATCCTCTCCAACATATGTTATTTCCCGCCTTGTTAATTGTTGCCATTTTAACTGCTGTAAGGTGGTATCTCAGTGTGATTTTGATTTGAATGTCCCTGATGGCTAATGATATTGAACACTTTTTCATGTGTCTGTTAGCCATTTGTATGTCTTCTTTGGAGAAGTGTCTGTTCACGTCTTCTGCCCAATTTTTGACTGGATTTTCTGTTTTTTGGGTGTTGAGTTTGAGAAGTTCTTTATAGATCTTGGATACCAGCCCTTTATCTGTAGTGTCACTTGCAAATATCTTCTCCCATTCCATGGGTTGCCTCTTTGTTTTGTTGACTGTTTCCTTTGCTGTGCAGAGCTCTTTATCTTGATGAAGGCCCAAAAGTTCATTTTTGCTTTTGTTTCCCTTGCCTTTGGAGACAGGTCTTTAAAGAAGTCACGGTGGCTGATGTCAAAGAGGTTACTGCTTATGTTCTCCTCTAGGATTTTGATGGATTCTTGTCCCAACATTGAGGTCTTTCACCCATTTAGAGTTTATCTTTGTGTATGGTGTAAGTGAATGGTTGAGTTACATTCTTCTGCATATAGCTGTCTATATTTTCCCAGGGTGATTTATTGAAGAGACTTTTTTCCCTTGGATATTTTTTCCTGATTTGTCGAATATAATAGTTTCCTAGTAGATTCTTTAAGATTTTTTTATATGCAAGATTATGTCACCTGTGAACATTGTTTGACCTCTTTCTTTGCAAGGTGGATCCTTTTTTCTACCTAAGTTTTCATTTTCCTACATAATCTCCCTGCCTAAAACCTATAGCAGAGCACTGAAAAGAAATGATAGGAGTATACATCATAGTCTTATTTCTGATCTGAGGGGGAAACATCTAAGCTCTCATCATTAAATATGATGTCAGCTGTGGGTGTTTCATAGATATTCTGTCAGGTTGAGGAATTTTATTTCTATTACCAGTTTGTTGAATGCTTTTATCAGAATATTTGATTTTGGTAGATGTTTCTTCTGTATCTATTGAGATGACCATGTGTTTTTTGTTTTGTTTTTTGTTATATAGTGTATTATGTTAAGATATGATGTAATACATATTGATATGGTGTGTTACATAATTGATTTTAGAATATTAAACTAATGTTTGATTCCTGGTAAAAATCCCACTTGGTGATGGAGTAGAATTTTTTTTCTTTACATTTTGCTGGATTTAGTTGGTAGTGTTTTGTTGAGGACTTTTGTACTGATGTTCAAGGGGATATCAGTTTGCAGTTTTATTACTATGTCTTTGATTTTGGCATCAGCTTAATTTTAACATTATAGATCTGGAAGGTATATTTTCTCCTATTTTGTAGAGGATTGTTACTAATTCATTTTTTAAGTATTTGACAGAATTCAGCAGAGAGGACATCTGGGCCTAGGCTTTTCTTTGTAGGTACTTTTTTGGTAACTAAATCTCTTACCTTGTTTTGTAGGTTTATTCAGATTGTCTATTTTTTCTTGTGTTCATTTTGACAGTATACAAAGAATTTCTAATTTATACAAAGAATTCTATAAATTCTTTGTAGAATTTGCTCATTTTATGTGAGTTGTATAATTTATTAGCACATAATTGTTCATAGTATTCCCTTATAATCTTTTTTATCTCTGTATGATCTGTAGTAATGTCTTTTATTGGTCATGCTAATTATCCTTTTTAATTTTATTATTTTTGTTAATCTAGCTACAAATTTGTCAATTTTGTTAATATTTACAAAGAACACGCTTTTGGTTTAAAAAGTTAATTAATGCTCTATTTAATTAATTTTTGCTTTACTTTGTATTAGGAACTTCCTTCTTACTTAAGCTGCTCTTCTTTAGTTTACTAAGGTCAAAAGCTTAGATTATTGATTTTGGTTCTTCCTCTTTTTATTTCTAATATATGTATTTATACTATATATTCTTCTCTAAACACTTTTATTGCCTTACATAAATCTTCACAAGTTGTATTTTAGTTTTCATTCAGTTCAACATACTTTTTGAACTCATTTGAGACATTTTCTTTGACCCAAGTATTATGTAGAAATGTTTAATCTCCAATAACATGTGGATTTTCCAGCATATTAGTTTATTGTTTTTTAGTTTAATTCCATTGTAGTCTAAGAATATCTTGCATATGAGTTATATTGTCTGAAATTTTGAAAGTGTGTTTTATGGCTTTGAACATGATCTATTGCGAAGAATTGTTCCAAATGAACTTGAGAAGACTGTACTCTTCTCTTGTTGAATGGAATATTCCATAATATCAGTTAGATTAAACTAGTGGATATGGTTGTTAAGGTTAAATATATCAATATTTATTTTCTCTGTCTTTGCCTATCAATTATTGTATGAGGAATGTAGAACTCATCAATAATAGTGAATTTATATATTTCTCCTTACATTTCCATCACTTTTTGCTTCATGTATTATTAGATGCATACACATTTAGGGTTACTTCATCTTCTTGAAGAATGGACCCCTTTATCATTATATATGTCCCTTTTTTTCCCTGATAATCTTCTTCATTCCAAAGTTTACTTTGTGTGACACTAGTACAGCTATTTAAGCTTTCTTATGATTTCTTAGCATGGTATTTCTTTTCCTACCTTCCACTTTCTAATCTATCATAGTCTGTATATTTATACTGGGTTTCATGTAGATAACAAGTAGTTGAGTCTTTTTTTAAATCCAATCTGACAGTCTTTGTCTTTTAAAATATTCATTGAGATCATTCATATTTAAGATGCTTTTTGATGTACTCATGAATGTATAGGTGCCAGAGGCTTAAATTTCTTCTAGTGTCTTTGTGTCTCTACGCTTGAACTTTGGCTTCCCAAACTATTTCTTCTCAGAGAGAGCTGTGTCTTGAAGCTATTTTGGCTGTAATCCACTGTTGTTACACTGGAGCCAGGTTGTTGGGGTGGTAAGGCCAATGAGACATTATATAATTTGATATCTAAATCCTTTAGTGAATTTCTGTCCCTGGGGTGTGAACTTTACAAGTATTCTGTAGCTTCCACTACCCTTGAGTGAGACAGTAAGTCTGGAGTGGCTTGCAGTTAGAGAAATGTCCTTCTCTTTTCCCATGAAAAATGAGCTTCTGTTATGGAGAACCCTTGGACATATTCCACAACGATTACTGTTCCCCATCTTTCCAAGAGGGGCTCTTTCTTGGTTCTTCTCTTCGATAACCTGTTGGGGTTCCCGGAGGTAAAACTTACAAAGGTGAGACTAGATGCCCTCCTAAAGTTGCAGCATCCAAGAGTTCCTTACTTTCCTCCAGCAACTCTTCAAAATTAACACTTTAGTGTTATTACCAATTATGGCTTCAGAATTTCTCTTCCAAGTAAGCAGATTCACTTATGTACCTATCTGTAAGGGCTTTGGGTTGACAGCTTGCCCTAAGACCTCTGTCTTCTGAAGGGGCCAAGAAGAGCAGTTGAAATTAAGTTTTTCCCGTTTACTCTTGGGAGTAAACAGGTTGGGAGTGACAAATTTCAAACATTTTACATGATGGAGAAACTTGGAACTATAGGATTAGTGAAATCTTTAGATATAAAAAAAGCTAAATGTCTTAGGTTGTATTTGACCTGAAGCAAAGCCTGAGAAAAGGAGTCATGTTTAAGTTATTTATGCAGAAGTTGATTCCAGAAAACTGTGGTATGGGAGCAAAAACAGGAAACAGGGATGGGAGAAAAAAAAAACAAAACCAAAAAAACCAAGAATATGTGAATGAACAGATTTTTATTAGAACCAAGTGGATCCCACCCTGCAGAATGCAGTCAAGTCCTGCTGAGATCCTTGGTATGTTATGTAAAACCTATAGGCAAAAATCTTGGTAGCTATGAACTAACTCTCATTTGTTATTGATTGAAATGACTAAAACTGAAATTTTTATGTTCTCTCTACTCTGTTCTCTTTATCCACTTTACCAAATAATGTTCTTTATAAGAATATATAGTATTCCCATAGTTCCACAAAACTTCTTATTAACATATGTTCTGTTTAGAATTCACCAAGTTTTCAAAAGATATGAGAGTCTTGTTGGTCCTATAGCTGGACCCTGCAACAAGTAGCCAGAAGGCAGCTATAAGGAAATGTCTAGCTTATGAGGCATTGATCTTGGGCTCATCATTCAGAAAGACATCTAACTTTGAGGATAAAGCATTACTGGAGAGTAATGATGTTTACTTCTGTTTGTTGCTTTGTTCTGCCCCCTGAAAGTGCCCTTTTCCCAAAAATATAGTTTAGAAACCATTTACATTTGTAAGCTTCATTGATTTTCCATCTAAAGTTTTAAGAAGAATTCACTTGTAGTTTCTTTAAGAACTTCTATTTAAAAAAAAACTTTCTATTTAAATTATCTCAAAAGACATTCATTTGAATTGTAGAGAATTTAGTTTAATTCAGATAGTGCTTTAGGTATGAAGGACATGAGTGGAAAGATTTAATATTAAAAATGTCCAGTCACTGAAGTATAGAAATCAATTGTTTTTTTTTTTCTTTTTGAAATCTATTGTTCTTTCTTTATTTTCAATAATTACACTCACTAAAATTCACATAAAATCTTTGTGTGTCCATTTTACTCATTGCTACTTTTCTTCCAAGTCTGGACCAAGGTTTTCTTTCCTGTTTCAGCTCTATAAACTGAAAGATTCTCCTTGATCTATATAGTATAAAAGAGGAGTAAGTACAGAATAGGGCTCACATATGTTCAAAATCAATTCTATTCTAATCATGGCTCTTTTATATCAATGAGACATTTTTATGAGTTACTCATTTAAGTAACATGGGGCTTGGGACATGTTATGTAACCTATCAGGATATGGCTTTATTTATGTATAAAGTAGGGGAATTTACCACATAAGTACCACACAGGATGCTCAACAAAGTTTGCTGTTGTTGGAGAATTCCAAAGGCCTGAATGTGTTTTCCAATTAGCACTTCATTTTATACTATTCACTTATTCCACTTTTTTTTTTAAGATTTTATTTATTTTTTATTTGACAGAGACAGCGAGAGAGAGAGAGAGAGAGAGAGAGAGAGAGCACACAAGCAAGGAGAAAAGCAGGCAGAGGGAAAGGGAGAAGCAGGCTCCCCACTAAGCAGGGAGCCTAATGCAGGGCTCCATCCCAGGACCCTGGGATCATGATCTGAGCGGAAGGCAGATGCTTAACGACTGAGCCACCCAGGTACCCCCCCCCCTTTTTTTTTTTCACTTATTCCACTCTTAAAAACAATCACCAGTAGGACCAACAACTTTCACACAGCCTATAGAAACAACCTCTTCTTGTTATTGTTGTTTCAAAAAGTGTTTGATTTGATATACAGATTTGATTATTAGAATGAAAGTATATGAAACCTGTGTGCATGATCTCCAAATGCCCCTGCCTCCTGTTAAATGCTCCTAGACTTCCAAATATAATTAAATCATCTGTGGGGTTGAAAACATTGATTTTCTTTTTTTTTTAAATACCTAAAGTGGTATTTCTTCCAGCTTTTGTCAGTAGTAGCTGAAAATAGATTTCAACAAAACAAATTAAAACCATCGAATTCTCCAAAATGTCCCCTAAACAAAATAAACCAGTCAAGAAATTCATCCATTTGTGCCGACTTCATCACTTTGACTTCCTATTGAATTGTTTCCAAGTTGGGCTCATTGCTAATTTAGAATTTTGCAGAATGTTCATTAAGTTTCCAGCTGGCTGAAATTGTGAGTTTGCTTTGCATGAATTTGAGTGAGAAAAGAAACCTAAGTAATATTTGTCAAATTCATGAAATTTTCATGAGAGTAAATAAAAACCCCTATTTTGCTTGAGAAGTATTTTACTTCTTGGCCCCATGGTTCCTTGATATGAAAATCATTGGTATAATCATTACTAGAACTTTCTCTTTGGATGGGACAAATTATTAGGTGATTTAGATAACCATAAAATTAAAACAATCATTTCTCACTGAATTTTGCCTAAAGGCAATTTTAAGCAATTTGGCTTCAAGAGATGTGCATGCACATTTTAATTTGGGACTCCACAATCAATCAGTAAATTATAGTTAAATTCATGGCTTATCAGAACTTGGGAATTTTCTCCTTCTCTCTTCAGTAACATCTCCTTGGCAGGGTAGATCAGTGCTTTTACCCACAGCAGCCCCCCTTTCTCTATGGTTTTGCTTTCTGTTCTTCAGTTACCCCTGGTCAACCACAGACAGAAAAGGAGGATCCTCTTCTGACCTATCGTCAGAAGGTCAATAGCAGTCTAATGCTATGTCGCAATGCCTACATCAGTCACCTCACTCCACCTCATCACTGTAGATAACTTATCAACTTACATCATCACAAAAAGGACAAGTACAGTACAATAGGTTATATTGAGAGAGAGACCCTCATCCACATAAATTTTACTAAAGTATATTAAAATCATCCTATTTTATTATTTTTAATTTTACTATACTTAATTTTTAAATTCAACTTTATTGTAGGTATGTACATATAGGAAGAGAAACAAAGTATATATACGGCTCTGGTCTACAAGCAGTTTCAGGCATCTACTGGGGGTCTTGGAACACATGTCCTGTGGACAAGGGGAGACTACTGTAAATTATTTACTGGAACTCCACAAATCTGATGGGAGCATTTACCCATATCTATTAGGTATGAAGGTTCATGAAAAATATGTAATACAAAAAACCCTATGTATTCAGCTTTTTGCTCCTCACCAACCATACTAAATAGGAATTTGACCAAAAATCAGGAAGAAAATAAACAAGCATGTAAGAAGTCAACATATATGACACAGAGTTATGACCTATTACTGGTTGTTAATTTTCTTTCCAGCCTTATTTTAATTATGCAACAATATTACCCAGTTTAAATTAATTTTCAAATATTCTAATGGGACTTGCTACAGAATGGCCAAATGGAATAACCTTCACTGTCTGTCCCTCACCAACTGAGCTTCATGTCCCTCCCTCCCTCTTTGTTCTCACACCATCTTCCGCTGCCCTTTTTAATAGTACTTATTGCATTGATTTATAACTCCCTCCCTCCCTTCTCTCTTCTCTTCCCTTCCCCTTTCATCCTTCCTCCCTCCCTCTCCCTCCCTCTCACTCCCTCTTTCCCTCTCTCTCCTACTTTTCTTTCTGTTTCTTTCTTTCTGTTTCTTTCTTTCTGTTTCTTTCTTTCTTTCTTTCTTTCTTTCTTTCTTTCTTTCTTTCTTTCTTTCTTTCTTTCTTTCTTTTTCTTTCTTTCTTTCTTTCTCTTTCCTTCCTTCCTTCCTTTTCTCACTCTCTCTTTCTTTCTTTTCTCCCTCCCTCCCTCCTTCCCTCTCTCCCTTCCTTTTTCTCTCTCTCTTTCCCCTCCCACCATGAGCTCTGCCATGTGACTGGTCTTTTCTTCCTGTGTTTAATGTTCATACAGTAGGTAAACAATTTATACCTACTTTGGAGTTTAAGACCATTTTGCCAGTGCATTTCGATAAAGCAAAATAAAGGTTAATTAATGTGTAAAAGAACTTCCATTCTGTTAATGGAGTTTATTGTATTTTATCTTAAATTTGAAAGAAAACTATTGCTTTCATGAAGTGCTTCATTATATTTCTTTTTTTAAACTATATCTATCTATCCAGAAGAAAAAAAAATAAAAACAAGTAATCTACATTTTATAAACAGGTCAGTGAAAATTCCAAGCTAGTAATAATGACGATAATAATAATCAAAACAATGTTAACAGTAACATAAACATCAATCACCACAGCTATACTTGAATTGTATACCTTCTGCCCTATCGGTGTGCTGCCACCCCCATGACCAACATCTCCCACCAGAGTGGGACGTCTGTTACACTGAGGAGCCTACGACACATCAAAACCCAGAGTCCATTCTTTTTTTTTTTTTTTTTTTTTTTCCAGAGTCCGTTCTTTACACTACGATTCGCTCTTAGTGTTGCATATTGATGTTTTCAGGCAAATTAGTAATGATGTGTACTCGCAGTCCCATACAGACCAGTTACACTGCCCTAATACGAGATTTTATGTAAGATTTTTATATATGATTTTAAATAAGATATAAGATTATAGACTGTACAAAATCATAAAATATATATTACTGTGTATAGGTAAGTATGTCATATCACTTCAGTTCTACGGGCGTTGGTTATGGCATACTCTGACTCAGCATAGTCTGTCCACACACACACACACACACACACACACACACACCCACACACACTCACATACATACACAAAAGGCGGAAGGTGATTTTCATCTTAGAATTCCCAGTGATAAGCGGAGGGCCTGGCAAAACAACAGACCCCTTGTAATGTATGCTTTAAATTAAAAGCAGTGATAGCCTATTTAATAACAAAAGCAAATATCTCTTCCTTCACATTCTATTTCATTGCCATTGTTAATAAATGAACCCTGTAACTGACAAAATTTAAGAGAATCTCACTGGGGGGAAAGACTGTGTTGAAATTAGATTTTTAAATAGCACAGCAGTTACAAAGGAGACAAACCCGACAGGCCATTTCTATCCTCATTTGCCTGTACTCTCAGGTCTGAGAGACCTTTCCCAGTTTCTAAGTCAACACAAATCAAACATAATCACGCTAGTTTGTCCTTTATGTTTCACTGCCCAAGTATCATACTATTACCCAATGTCCTTTGGGCTAAAGTTAGAGGCTTTTTATCTCGGCATCTAAGGCATCTCAGTGATATACCTGATGTTAGTGTCCAAACTAATCACGATGGTACACAGAGGTAAGGTCAGTCAGCTTTTAAATGCTAATTGTTCTGCCAAAGGTCTTCATTTACAAAGATTTTAAAGGCCATGCTTATGTAGTATTTAGTGCAACAAGAAATACATTCCTTAATGGAATATCCCAAAGTAGATATCATTAGGGAGGAAAAAAAACCCTAAAAGAAGTCAAACATAAAAGTTGTTTGTGGGAGGGAGGGAGAATAGATTCTTAGATTTCAACAGAATACATAAAAGCAAATTGAAAAAGAGTACAAATCTACCACCTGCTTCTGCTTCTTCCCCTGCCCTTCTTTTTGCAGTAGTAAGACCTCTGGCCCTAGGCCACAGATTTACAAGTAGGTTAATGTCTTAAGGCTCATTATTTCCCAGTTGAATTGTGTGTGTGCCTTCTACCAGCTTAATGAAAGCAATGACAAGAAAAAAAAAAAAAAAAAAAAAAAAAAAAAACTTTTGTATTACAACATTTCCATCTATCTTTCAGGTCCAATATATATTTGTTTCACTTTTTCCTTTAATTATTTCCTTTAAGTTGTCTAGTTGTTTTATATTCATATATGAAAACCACTCTGTGCTGCCCAGATTTCTCTCTGAAGCTGTTTTCCCACTTTTGATAGCAGGAGCTTATTATAACATAACCTGATGGCATTACAGAGTCGGCTTTGGAAATATATTTTCTGGTGTTTTATCGGGCTTATTAGTGGTTTTCCAGGTGTGAGAGTAATTCCTCAAGTGTTGAAATTATGTGAAGGACCTTTGACTTGCAACACTGGCAAAGGCTTGGGGGGAGGGCACAGGGATACTTCTGCACTGGGCATAATGCTGCAGCTCCCTGCCAAGAGAATGCATTCACCATTCAGAACCCTCTGCGTCTTCTCTGGAACCAATTCCCAAAAATGTACATTAGCTTGTGGTGTGTACTTAAAGGTTACTTGGGGATCCAAATATCACCATCAGCCAAGTCAGTCCGAGAAAGACAAATATCATACGATTTCACTCATTTAAGAGACCAAAAAAAAAAAAAAAAGATGAATATGGGGGTAGAAAGAGAGAGGCAAAGCAAGAAACAGACCCTTAACTATGGAGAACAAACTGAGAGTTACTGGAGAGGAGGTGGGTGGGGGGATGGGTGAATAGGTGATGGGCGTTAAGGAGGGCACTTGTGACAAGCACTGGGTGTTGTATGTAAATGATGAATCACTGAATTCTACTCTTGAAACTAATATTATACTGTATGCTAACTAACTAGAATTTAAATAAAAATTTGGAGGAAGAGAAAAAATAAAACACATAAACTATAACAACAGTATTACCCCCCATGGGTCTGTCTTTGGGTGACCCACATGCCTGAAAAGAAATTTCATTTTAAATTTTTTTGAGCTATTTGTAGTGTGCAATCCATCAGGATACACTTTTTTTTGTTTTGTTTTATTTTTGAGTACACTTTGTACTCAAGGAAAAATTGCTTGACCATTTCTTTTCTCACCAACAATGTGAAGCAAGAGCCTATGGTTTGCAGATAACACGGCTAAGGAAGGAAACATACAGTAACTAACACTTGTCCAGTGCCAGTGACTTGTCAGGCACTCTACTAATTATTCTATATTCCCTAACTAATTATATCTTTGGTTCATCTCCATGCAGTGGTGTCTCGTTCTGGAGATGAGAAAACTAAGCCATATAGGAATTAAGTAATATGCTCCAGGCTGACACATCCAGTACTATATATGCTAATACTGGTATTAAGAAAAATGATAACAGTGACACTCTTGTCTTACAACTGGACATCAGGTTACAAAATACTGGTGGGTGGTATGTTTTATTTTATTTTTTTAATAAGAGTACAGAAAGGGAGTAGACTGTTCCTGGGGGATTAGGTATACATATTTATATACAATATACAGTTATGTCTTTGGAAAGAATAAGACAGGCTTAGAGGAGTCTTGATGAGTAGTAAATCAAGACAGTTCAATTATTTCAAGTGATATAAATAACTTTCCCTTTTCTTTTTTTTTAAAGATTTTATTTCTTTGACAGAGAGAGAGAGAGAGATCACAAGTAGGCAGAGAGGCAGGCAGAGAGAGAGGAGGAAGCAGGCTCCCTGCTGAGCAGAGAGCCCGATGCGGGGCTCGATCCCAGGACCCTGAGATCATGACCGGAGCTGAAGGCAGAGGCTTTAACCCATTGAGCCACCCAGGCGCCCCAAATAACTTTCCCTTAATGACACTGGTGGTCACCAATTATAAGTATGGTAATACATGAAGTTGAGAGTGCTAAGGTATTTTGATAATGTCTTTTATAGAAAATACAAATATATTCCTGCATCTAGGTATATATGTTAAAATTTATACTGCATTTAATGTTATTAAGTTTATGTGCTTATATTCAGATTATAGTTTAATTTGGCTCTTGTGAGTTAAAGAAAGGCAGGGCTGTACTTATTTTCTTTGAACTTCATTACTGAAAGCTAATGATCTTCTATTCTATTTTATTACACCCTGCAGTTTTTTGAGAAACCCATAATTTCTAAGTAGCGCCACTAATTAACTAGATGCTGCTGTTTGCATACAAATAATAGTTACTGTAATTCTGTTCATCTTTATATAAAAAACTGAGCACATTGCCATAATCAATACACTTTCAATTTGATTAACCTATTTTCTAAAACTCTCCTGGTGTAACATATTAAATACGGCCTATAAGAGCCTGTTTTTAAACATGTGTAAATGAGTGCTAGCCAGGAGATAGACTTGGGGGATTACGAGGTGTCTAGATTTAATGCCATTAAAGTTTGAGTTCCGCATTTTGGGGAGGAGGGTTGAAGGGCAGATGTGGTGAAAAGACAGCATTCCTAACGGGTACTTGTGGACCTCATCAACACAGAGTTGATATTAATTGGCACTACTTTCTGCCTGTATAAATGCTGTGGGTCTTGTGTAAATAAGAAAAGGAGGCTTTTAAAATTCTGATTTCAGCTCATGACTTAGAATTTAATGAAACCGTTCGAGTTCAGCACTTTAATCTCACAAATTGGTTTATCACAGCCTAGTGGCCACTTCTTGTTTTATAATAAGCACAACAAAAAATATCTCTGAACACTTAGAAAATTAAACCAAGGGAAGTATATGCAATTCTGAGCTCATTAGAAGCAATTCATATTTTCATCTGTCTCATTAGAGAGGTTTTTATGAATTGAAAAATGTACTTTTGTATCTGTGTTTTTAAAATTTTCAGGCCAACTGGTAGGAGCAAAGTTTTCTCATTATGCCCAAACAATAGCCATATATACACATATATTTTTAAAGCACAACTTGAATGAGGAGAAAAGCAAGGCTACAGAGAAATGCAGGACAGAGAGGGTATGATGACACAAACCACTGCTTTCCAGTATCGAGACAATTTTCAGTGAATCCCTGTGCATTATGACTCAGATTTAATTCCACATTTGGAAGACTTTGTATCTGAAAGAAGTATAACTGTCATTCTGTACAAAATAATGAGGTCAAAAATTGAAAAAATATATATATATAGTATTTGTTAAAGCCTATGGCTTCTACTATGACACTTTTTGCCATATCAAATGCAGCATTTGGCCCTTGATAGTGGGTACTTTTATCAAAGTCAAAGTCAATGTTTGTGTGTTTTTGTTTTGTTTGTATCCAACTAGTCAGATGCAAGGTAAAAATGAATAAATTTGCGCCTGACTTAAAGAAACGTTTCTAAATAATGCCTGGTTCTTACTCATCTTTAGAACGGGAAAATCATCTCTCTATTTGGGCTATTTTTAGAGCTTTGATTCTGATACTAATAAGCAATATAGTTTAAGCCTGAGCACGACTTAAAGGTTTGCCTTAATATTCTTCACCGTATGTTTGTTTGAGCTAGAATATCATCGAAAAAATTTAGCATTTGATAAGAGAGTCTAAATGTTTAGTGAATTCAAACTCTACCTTTTAAATGTTTGAATTAAGTATAGTGAATAAGATTCTCATATTTACCTAAGTTACTTCTGGGCTGCAACAGTTCTCTGGGGACATTGCAGTGTTTGGGGAGAGGAATTACAATTCATGTTTGCATGACCTTAACAGAAGAGTGAACCAGCTTTAAGTTGACATTCCACTAATTACAATTCACTTCCACTTTCTTGGACTTAACGTTCCAACTATAAGATGGTTGGGGAAGGAGGTAACGAGGAAAGTGTTTTCCCTCACCTTGTTCATGTCAATACCCAGGACATTACCTGGTTTTGACCTCACATTCCCCATTCCCCTGTACCACGGTTACAGTACCCTATTCCATTCTGGGAAAGTGCTTCACTCCCCTCGTGAACTGTTGCCAAGTTTGATGCACTCCTCAAATAAAAGCTGAGTATATAACAGAAGCTAAACTTTCAATTTCTCTTTTCTAGAACTCTGGATCTTGAGAATTATCAAAGCGCTATTTTTTTTTTTTTAAATGTAACACAATTGTCACAATTCCGCCATTTACCTTCCACTACCTAGATTCTTATAGTAATTACCTTGGTTCCTGACCAGATTCTTCAGCCATCCCTTCTATCATGTAAGACACTCTAAACCCGGGATACAAATTCCTTGATACAACAGACATAGTTTTTGTTACTTGTACCTTGGGAATCCCAACACATGCCAGATATCATTAATTACTAATTCAGGGGGCGGGGCTTTAATCTATTATGACTGGTGTCCTTAGAAGAGATAAACACACAAGAGGAAAACAGCCACATGAAGCTGAAGGCTGAGATTGAGGTGATGGGAAGGCCACAGATGGCTGACAAACACCAGAAATGTAGGGAAAGGTGTAAAAGAGATTCTTCCTTACAGCCTTTCAGAGGAAGCATGCCCTTGATGATGCCCTAATTTAGGAACCTGAGAATCCAGAACTGTGAGAGAATACATTGTTTAGGTCTGTAATATTTTAACCAGTATGTGGCACTTTGTGATGCAGCCCTGTGTATACACAGGGCATTGTACGATCAAAACGAGTAATACAGGGGAATCTTGTCCTCAAGGACTCCCCATTAATAGTCTTGTTCCCAGTGCCAAGGGACAGTTAAAGTACTAAATGATAAGTGCTATGGGGGTAGGGGGCTAAAGCAGAGGGTCCTGGCCTGTAAGAAAATATCTGACTTACTAAATGCTCTCTTACTGTGGCATCTGATGGTGAGTCACAAATATTTAATTAGTCAATCACTGAAAAAAATGAATAAGGCAATTAGTGAAAGAACGTGAAAAATAAATATCTCAGCAACCCTGGTATAGGAAGGAATTTCAGAGCTGATGTCAGACAGAAATTAAAAAGGGTGATTCTGAGAGATCCAGACAAATAAGCATGCGAGGAAGAGAAATAATATTCTACATAAAATAGCATATCTGAGATTAAGGAAGTGTGAAAATACACAATTTTTTTGAGTAACTGTAAATAATTTAGCATGACTGGAGCACAGGATGGAGTGTGTGAGGTGAGGGATAGAGGGCGCAGGGTGGGGAGGGGAGGATATTCCTAAGGAGAGAGAAGAGAAGAAAATGTTAAGGAGATTTATATGTCTTGCTAAGGATTCTAGGTTCCTATCCTGAAGGCTATGGGAGACAGTAGATATTTTAAATAGGGGATAGCAGTGGCATATCTGCTTCGTGAAAAATTCTATTCTTCCAAAGAATCTTTACTATTTTGAGTGGGTTTCTGCTCTCCTGGAATATTAATGGGGTGGGATGGGTCATCACCCATTTCAGCCAGGGCCTCTGCTGCTTGCTAATAGCAGCCTTTTTGTGCTTATAGTGGTTACATTTTGAAATTTCAGAGCACAGCATAAGCTTTCTTGCAAACTCTCTAAATAGGAGCCCTGGATATTATCCATCTGTACTATTACCCAAATTCCATCTCACTTCTTTGGCCCTAGATTCTTGCCCTTCTTAGATTAAGTCTCTGGGATCCTTGTCTATTCTAGTGTTCGTTAATTGGGGGGGAAAAAAAGGTAAAATGGCAGCCAGATAATCTGGAGATAGCAGATAAATTTGCCTACAGAATATCATAGTACATCAAACCCCAACATAAATTAACTCATCTTCCATGACTGTTAATGAAATTACGTTAGTAAACCCACATAAACTGAGTGCCTACTGTGTGCTTACCTCTTGACACTCTATATATCCCGCAGGAGCCTGAGGAATTTGTAGTAAGTGAAGATAATCTGGGTGTCAGTTGGAAGTCTGCCCAGAACTGAAAGCCTGATGTTGCTCTAAGATGTCACCTGGGACCATATCATCAATCTACCCACCTTTCCTGAATGGCTCTGATGTCGATCAGTCCAGTTTCCCTGAGTATTAAAGTAATGGGCTCCTGGCTCTATTTCAGCTCTGTCAAAATAGCTGCCGAGCCTTTCTATTGCCTTCCTACAAGGATTTAATCTACTCCAAGTTCCCTGACACATTATAAGGAGGAAATCTGTTTTCTCTGTCACTTTTCCTTTCTCGGGCTGGGTCTGCACCAGAACATCTTTGCTTTGGATAAGACAGTGCAGACTTGCTATGAAAGCCGGCGTTCTCATCCGTGCTATGAGTTGTCTAACTTAATCGCCTTGTTTCTCCACACCCCTGAGGCTTTCTGCACACTGCTCCCTCTGAAAGGGGGACCTTGTATATATTCTTGCACAACTTATTTTCACCCGTCCATGAAGTGTTTGACCCCTCAAGGAAAAAAATACTTCTATGTGTGGACCTGTAAAATTCTTTGAATGCCTATAATACTCTTGTGCTTTTATTTGTTACTACTATCTCTTTCTCCTACTGTCTTTAATGACAAGAGTTGCACCTCTGCGGTAATATTAATAACCACAATAACAAAAACATTTGCTGACTGTATTCCCTGGGTCAGACACTGAATTAAATGCTTTTTGTATAGCATGCCATAGTATCCCCATAACAAACTTGAAATTGTTTTGCTTGTTTCATTTGTTTCCTTATTTTTCATTCTCTTTTGCTTGCTTTGAAAATATTTTTAAGATGACATAGAGAAGTTTAAGGATGTGTACAGGTCTATGTAACCAGTATATGATAGAATCTAGACTGACTTCCAGTCCAACAAATTCCAAAGCCTTCTCTTCTTACCTCTAAATTCTACTTCTGCTTCCTGATTATAAAGTACATTTGCTAAGCAGCTCTGACTGAGACAGTCCTCACGGAAACCCATTTTACGGAAGTAGAAACAGAGGCTGAAAGATGTTAGGCTGTCTCACTGAAGTCATGCAATGGAAAAGCAAGTTCAAAAATTACATTTCCCTTTATTCTGTAAATACTGACGTGTCTTCCCATATTCCTTTCCAAATACAAGAATCTATCACAACGAGTGATAAAGATTAAACATTTGCTACAGTAGTGTAGTTGCTTATTTATTTAAAATCCACTTAAAAATGAAGATTAAACAACTCTTCTTGGAAAAGAAACACCGATTTCTCACAAATTATTTTCTGTTTATTTCTCTGTGTGTGTGTATGTGTGTGTGAGTAGGGAATTTCTTTGTAAGGTCAAATCGTTGAGTTTTTCAACAAATTCCATCTTCCTGAATATAGTCATGGTGCAAGGATAGACAAGGAACTGGGAGGTCTAATTTAAGTAAATATTGCCCAAAGGGCTGACAGAAGCATGTTCTCTCCCTTTGCATACTGTCACATCCAGAACAGAAGCCTCAAGTGGCTATAGGCACACACTTCCTGACTGAACATGGCACTGATACCAAGCAGATAACCGAGATGAGAGAAATGCAGATAAACAGAACTAGAACACCTGAATCAGGTGGAGTAGTGAAGCTTTACCTACTTCCAGAAATCCAGTGATAGGTACCGGTACATTTCCTTATGGTTAAGCCCACTGATTTGGGCTTCCTATTACTTCCTACAGAATGTATCCTAGTTGGCTCTCTTATAGAGCTAAAATTCATACCCCAGCTCTGACACACACAAGTTAGGGCATCTGGGCATATAAACTCACTAAATCCGACCAGCTTCTCAGCAAAGGAGGCGACATTTCTACCTAAACTGCTCAATGTGAGCACAAGACATGATAACGTATCTTAAACACTCGTTAACCCGTAGCCATGCAACCAAGTACTTGGTTGATACTAAGTTAACCACTCTTTCTTTTATCTTCTTGCGCATGAAGAAATAATAAAGCCAATATTCCTGGGCATATCCAATGTCTCTGGCACTGTGCTAGGGGCTTTACATGTGTCAACTCCTTTAATCCTAATTATAGCTCACAGAGATGAGGTCTAGCACCACTGGCTTTTTACAGATGAGGAAATGGTGGTTCAGAGATGTTAAGTTTCCCAGAGCCCTTGACTGTGAAAATAACACTTGGCACAACAAAAGGGAAATACTTGAAAAATACTTCATTGGGAGAAAAAAGTATTCTAGTGAATACTAGCCTTTTAGAATATGCAGTCAAAGGAAGGTACATGTTATAATTAATCAATAAACAAACAAACAAACTTCTGGTAAAGAATTAAAATTAACTGAGTAAATTTATTTCCAAGTGAGAGTTGCTATAATCCTACAGAAAGGAGTTTTGGCTCTGGAGAAAGTCTCATACCTCTCATTTATAAGGTATAAGTTTATGGGAAACTCATTTATGGACTCTTAGCTTCCATATTTCCTGTGAAATAGGGATAGTCATAAAATCCCAGTTCAACCCTATAATAATCTCCCACAGACACATCGCACATATGACACAGAGCAAAGGTCCAGGGACATATAAGCGCTCAATAAACATTACTATTATTGTAACTATTATATTAATTGCACCTGGATTTGAACTCCTGGTTACTTCCCATTCAGCAACATACGCATTTCTGATTACAATGAAAGTAAAATAAACTTACCGTCATTGATGAAACGATCATTGGCTGGACTGTGTTCTTGCAGAAGCAAAGAATTTGGGAGGATTCTTGAAAAAATTTTTACCTGGAAAAAAGAAAAAAATATATTATTTTATCCATGAAAGACATAGCAAACTACATAGAAAAAAAAATGTAAACTATTTTCTCTGAAGAGCACTTTTGAGATGTCAATTGGATTTATTTTTTCAGGAAACATTTTTACGGCAAAATGCCTTTTACCTTTCAATTTCCTCAGTGGTAGTGTTGCTGGCAGAGTACATGTTGATCTTTGTTTAGTTTTATTGAAAGCATACATTGTACACACCATTTTCTAAATGAGGGGGCATCAGAGAATAATAGAAATCTCACAGGTCTTACTGAGCTGCCTCATACTCAGATATATTCGGACACGTTGCACAACATTCTTTAAAAAGATAAAATCGTTGTTGAAATCACCTGAGTTTCTCTTACATACGCCTTATTTTTTTTTTTTTTTTCATATTTCTTTAGCTTTTAAAGAATCTTACTGATCCCTGTGTTTTCAGAATCTGGCAGAGTTCTTGCCATACTGTAGATGCCTTCCACTAAATGCCTTCCACTAAATTGAATAAAGGCTAGCACTAGAATAGGTTTCTTCAAACTCCCTGTCATGACTCATAGGGGCCATATGGGCCTGAAGGCCCCCAAAAGTTCTGCACTGAGCTCCAACTTGGGCTCTACTTTTCTTCTCCTAATGCCAAGTGTGATCATTTTTTTTTTTCTCTAATTATACAGTCTATTTTGGTGACAACTTCTTGAAGGTGACTTTTTCAAGAATGCAATAATCACCTTCCATTGTCCAAAGTGAACATTCGAAGATTAAATTTCTCAGTGCATTTATGAAAGAGCTAATTTATAAGAACAGATTACATTCTTTCAAGGTATAGACTTTCGGTATGATTTCTGTTACTTTTGTGGGTGCCTGAGTCATTCCTCACTAGTGGTTTGCTTGGGTTGAGAGTGACTGGGTGGCTTGGCCAGCTTCCCCACTTCTCCCCTGCCCTCCCTGAATAAGCATGGGAAAATATTCTATGTATCAGTGGCTTCAGCATATGAAAAAGATTGCCAAAGGGCTGCCTAGTACTGAGGAGGACCAGGCATCTTTAAATACAAAATTAGCAGCTTTCAGACTCACTTAGTTACCTTCATTGATCCCCTGTCTCTGCTCACCTCTCAGAGTATCTCATTGCTCATCCAGAATGATTTTAAAGACTCCTGTGGTTTCCAGTCCCATCTAGAAGCTAATGACTTGCTTATTTCTCCTCTTATTTCTAACTTGCTTATCATATATACATAAGATCCCATATATAATAAATACCCATATGAACGTAACATCAATCTCCAAACTCAGCATTTGCCAAACAGGAGTCTTCATCAAATATGGTCAAAATGGTTAAAAATACTCATCATTTTATTTGAAAAAAACATTTTTTTTTTTTTTAAACATTCTTAAGGGCACCAACAAATAGTAAAACTTGATGTCTTTGAATGATCCCGGATGGCTCTTTCCCACTTGATCCTTATGCCCTTTTGGCTCCGAGTTCTGTTGGTTGTACCTCCTAAGTGCATTTCGATGCTTTGAAGCATCGAAAGACATAGACACACTATTATGTCCAGCCATAGTAATAAATCTGTGAAAGATGCATTTTTATTCCCTTTTCGATGAGAAAACTGAAGTGTGCCTGAGCTCCTTCAGCTGGTAAGTGGTAGACTCAATTTGTTCCCAAGACTGGCTGAGACCACAGCTGATATAATTCACTGTGCTTCATTACCACCATTTTTTTTTTTTTTTTTACGAGGAAGACAAAATTTTAAAATTCCCAGGGCTATCCTTATGTCGTTTCAACTGGTTTCTTACAGTGATCTGGGCAATATCTAACATTAATGAATGAACATTTTAAAAGGTAACCTAAGGAACCACCTTGAAATCACCCACTCCTTTACTCTCCTGGAGGTGATTACAGTTTGTCCCAAGAAAATTAAAGAGATACATTTCCCTCACTTAAGTGACCTAGGCACCCTTAAGAAGGAAGCGAGTCTGCTTAACATATTTCAGGGACTGCTGAATTATTTGTGCTCTACTACAAGGTCGCTATAATTCCTCACTAGCTATCAATTGTTTGACAATGGGGTGTCATCAATCAGGCTGTAACTTTCATTGCCAAGTGCATTCTATTTTTATATACCCATGAACTCACACATTTAGCAGTTGACAGGAAGAAGTCTTTCTCTATAGGATAAGCAATGAATTGTGTGTTTCATCTGAAATACATTATTTTACAACATATTATTCAGAAATATCCTTTGCCATAGACAAAAAAGACTTTGAAAAAAATTGTAATATATTCCTCCTTAAAAACTATTTTTTTCTATGAAGGTTTGCTACAGAGCAGATTGAAAAAAATGCCTTCTATTCTGCCATTTTATAAAATATGTCTCAGCAAATAGTCATAAATCTGTCAGATATTGCAACCCAGTTTGGTATTATATACTAGGAAAATGAACTCAATAGCAATATAATCTTACTTTCCAATATAACTGAACTCGGGGAAAATATCTCAGGAAGAATGCAGGCATACTGAGCAAATAAAAATCTAAGTACCACAGATATAAAGAAGTTTATAATAGCATATACAACTTTGGATATTGGTGTTTTCCTTTTATTAATTCTAACACAAACCCTCAATCATATACTTTTTTTTAATTTGGTTTAGCTTTTTTTCTTTTTGCTGAGAACTTTTATCTTTTTTTTTCTTATTTGTTTAGCTTTATCTTTCCATTTGGAATATTGCTGGGGCTCTGTTGAGATATTAGCCTATTTTTGCAAGCACCATTTTCTCAGAGTTGATTCACTAGTATCCATATTACAGAGATTTATTGATTCTCTTTCTTGCAAATCAGATAATGTGTTTCTGTTTATCAAACAGAATTTTAATTGAAAGGTGTACAGAGCTGGCTTAAATTGTTACTTGAAATGGTTGAGGGTTTCAACTCCTCAGACGAGTGTATTTGGCCAATTCAATCAGACCACTCATCAAATCTTGAAAAGAGCATTCTCACTTTGTTGTTGTAGAGAATATGTGCTGACTTTAGGCTTTTCTCACCCAAGTCTTGGGAGGATGCTCATCAAGTGACTGACTAAAAGGAAATAGAGTTTCTTGCTCCCTTTTGGAAGAACTGTGGCATTTGCTGATACTATAATACCACCTACCAAGTATTTATTGAGTAGTATAGAAGTCAGTATGCCAGTGAGAGCATAAGATTGAGGAAAAGTATAAAAGAGTCAGAACCACAGTAAGGAGGACCCTGGCTAAGTTATATGCTAAATAATCAGAGAAAAAAATAGCTTCTTATTGATCTAGAATACAGAGTAGTAAACTCTTTAATTTGACCTTCCATGCCTTTGATCATCTAACAGCTCATTTGCTTTCCAGTCTCATCACATTTCTATTCTGCTTTTTCTCCCCCAAATTCTATGCTCCAAACAAAACTTCTTTCAGTTTCATGATAGAGTCCAGCTGCCTCTTCACCCACAGTTTTATGCAGAGTGTACTCTGTGCACAGATCTCTGCTATTCTTGGGTCTATCTCTCACTACGTCCACCTTCTTGGGATCAAAGGTCAAATATGGTCTCCATGAAACCTTGACTAGATGCCCTATTTTCAGCCCAGGATACTACATTTCTATCCTGCCTCATGACATTATACTACAATGTTTGATTTTATTGTCTGGGTTTCCCAGTGTCCCAGGAAGGAACAATGATTTCCTTGCTCAGTACTGAATTCTACAGCGCATGTTAGAAACCTCACCAAGGGGTAGCATTTCAAGTGGAGGCGAGGATATAATAAAAGTCATGGAATAAGGAGAGTTATAAGAAGGGCTGAGGAATAATAAGAATTTCAGAATTTCTGGAGAGAAAAATTTTAATAAATGAGGCTAAAAATTACCTTGCAGTTAGATTACAGTGACTCTTAAATGCCAGTCTAAACATTTTGAATTTAATTACATCTACTGGCAAAGGGATAGTACTGAATATCATAAGACTGGACACTGTGTTCTGAAATTCAAAATCTAAGACCATAAACATGTTGAATTTTGATATATCCATGAATATACCATGGAAAAAACCCCAAACAACTATATTTGAAGCAAAAGATCTATCATAATAGTCACACTGATATTAATATTTAGGAAGGAGAGGAAATTAGCATCAACGGAGCACCTAACAGGTGCTCTGTACTCCACCATCTTTTTTAATGCCCTCTACTCTTCTTTGAGGCAATTCACAGTGTTTCTTTTTTGATATTGGAAACTGGGGTTTAAGGAGGTTATGAACACTAACTTTCGACAACTTCAAATGCAAGATTCTTTTCTTCCCAATCTTCAAATGTCTATAACACACCCTAGAGACAATTACAATATTTTTATAGATTTAGCTTAACAAACATGTTTATTTCATGTAATCCCAACAATCCTAAAGTAAGGTAGTAAACAATCCTTGTCAGCTCAGGCTTCCATAACAAAGTACCATAGACTGAGTGGCTTAAATAACAAAAAAGTATTTTCTCACATTTCCAAAGGCTGGAAGTTTGAGATCTGGGTTTGGGCCCGAGGTCAGGTTCTGGTGAAGGCTCTCTTCCGGGCTGGAAGATGGGAGCCTTCTTGCCATGTTCTCACATGTCCTTGGCCCCCATGCACGTAGCCCCACCCTCACGATCTCATCTAACTCCAAATACTTCCTGAAGGTTTCGTCCCAAATACCATCACATTGGAGGTTAGGGATTCAACATATAAATCTGGGGGATATGGTAGGACATAAACATTCCATTCACAACAATATATGAAACTTAGAGATTGATCTGAACACACTACAGGGGGTTAGATAGCATGCTCCTAAACTATTCCTGGGACCTCAGTATATGTTCTTATTTGGAAATAAAGTTGCAAAGATGAAATTAGTTAACATGAGGTTCTACTGGAATAGGATGTGCCCTTAATCCAAAAAACCTGCTGTCCTTATAAGAAGAGGAGAAGAAACACAAGGAGAGATACCCACACAGAGAACATCATGCTGCAAGAGAGGTAACAACTGGGAGTATGCTTCTATAAACCAAGAATTGCTGGCAAACAACAGAAGCTAAAGGAAAGGTATGCAATAGATTCTCCCCTAGAGCCTTGAGAGGGTACACAGTTCTGATCATGCCCTGGTTTCAGTCTCTCAGCCTCCAGGATGGTGAAAAATAAATTACCTTAGTTTCAAAGCTTTTCAGTTTGCCATTATTTGTTACAGCAGCCCTAGGAAACTCATATAGACACAGTCCTAGAAAGTAGGTGGAGCTCTTATGTTTGACCCTATAATATATGTCAATATACCGGCATGTTATATAAAAAAAAAATATAAGGATTATGTTCCTATAAAATCAACAATGTCAAATTTTTATCTTTCACAATCTCTGCTTGTTACTTTTCTATCCTTACACTGATTATAAAATTTATATACAATAGATACCATGTACACTCTTTTCCTATGATGGTTATAGGACTGAAAATAAAGCAATATTCTAAGATAGAGAATTTGGTTAAACCATTTAAAACAGAATATTAAACACATTTCTTCCCTTTGAATCTCTAGCTAACCAGCTATTTTAATATTAAGTACCTTCCTTTAACAAGTGCTAAGTGCCATAAGTATTTTCAATAGCATGAGGACTCTTAAAATTAGAAAAGTAAAGAGCAGCAAAATCAACAACTTTATTTATATGTTTGAAATTCTAAGCATTTGCTAGTATCTTGACATAGTTTCTTTCGGATATGCGTGGGAAGAGGAAATAAGAGACTTCTAGAGTTTCATTAATTTTTTATTTAGCCTTACCAAGATGTTTCATATGTAAGGGCATGATAATGATATTGAAAATCATAACTTTTTTTCTCATATGTTTACATTTCATAAGAAAGCAATGCAATGAAATGTTCAGATTTAAAATAAGAAGTTCAAGTTTAATCCTGACCACCCCTCCAAAAAACAGTAATGAATCTGGGTGGGTGGTGTGGTGAAGGGTAGATGGGAACTCTTTGGACTTTCCACTCAATTTTTCTATAAAACAAAAACTGCTCAACAAATAAATGCTTAATTCTTACAAATAAATGCTTAATTTTAAAATAAATTAATTTTAAAAAAAGTAACAAATCTCAGGATATCCAGGCCCCGATTCAGAGTAATGAAGTCCTATCTTCTCAGAGTGAGGAACCAGAATTAGTAGAATGCAGTGAAAGTTATTTTAAAGCTATGTAAGTTATTCTTTTTTGCAGTTATGTTGAGAAACCCTGTTAGAGATCATCCACTGGGTAGTAGTACCTGGCTTATAAATGATATACTTAGCAGATGAATGGATACATTTGCAGTTCTTCATTCAGTGGAAATTACTCTGGACACTTATCTTTCCTTGGAAACAATTTACCTTGTTATCATGCTTTAGTAGGTGGATAAAGTCTTATACTATGGTGAGAATTTCAATAGGTGATAAGCTTGATAGAGCAAAAGCCCTATCAATATTCACTTGATTAAGGAGGCTTTAGATTAAAAAAAAAATTTACTTTGGCAAGATGGTGGCTTTGGAACCATCAAAAGGTACTTCTTTCTTGAGAAGCAGAGCTTATGAACTACATTACATGAGTGACTACATGAGAACTAATGTAGATATCAGAATGATAGAAAGAATATTTATATGGCTTGCTAATGATATGATTGTCTACCAGATAAACACAGATATTCTGCTGGAAAAAGAATATTAAAATAATAAGAAAGTTTGCTTAAAAATATGACATTTTTACATATTAAAATAAATAACTGGATTATAGAATAAGACTTCACTCAGGCATACAAAATTTAAATACCTCAAAATATAAGTTTAATAATAAGCTTAAATAAAATTAATGATCTGGTTCTAAAAAATAAAACAAGACTTTATGGAGCAATATAAAAGGTCGATTTTACTAATTGGAGAGACTCCATATGATTCTAAATCTGAGATAATATGCTATAAACATGCCAGTTCTTCCCAGATTAATCTAAAAAACTGACAATTCTCCAGTAAATGGCATTGTGATTTTTCTTTTGAGTCTTTTCAAAGTGATTCAATAGTTTATCCAAAAGAGAAAATGGACACAGGTAACCAATTTTTAAAACTGTGACTACTAAGATTACCTGCCTTAATAACTACTTTTCTCTCTCTCTCTCTTTTATAAATCTGGGATTAAGGAGTGAGAATTATTTTAAATTGAATTCCCACAAAGACACAATATCTGCAGGCCAAGTCAGATTATTAAAATCTCATTTGTTCTTTTATTATTATCTTTATTTTTCTCATTTATTTATATATTCCACAAATTCTGTTGAATGCCTAGAAAGACATTTGTACCAAAAGCTAACAGAGAGACTATGGTGTTGAGAGAAAAAGGTGACCATAAACTGTGTAAAGTTGACCTGTGAACACAGAGCTTAGGATAATGGGGGTGGTTACCTTCTAGGTGTTTTTTCCCCTGGTTTACTTCATCAAATACTTAAGAAATTTTTTTTAAAAATTGGAATAACTGCAAGGGGCACTGTGGTTTTGGAGTCCCTCTCAAATACTGCTCTTACTTTGTCTTTCTGGCCTCCATCTTTTTATCTATAATCAGAGCAGCATGAATCTGCAAGTAAATGATGTCATTTACCTCCTTCAAAGTTGGATTTCATTATAAGTCAGAATGACATTGACATTTAGATTTATTTAATTACAGCATAAATACCTGTTTGAACTATATCTCAAAGTTCCTACAAAATCGAAGCATTAAACATATAATAATGTGTGTGCAAGTGTTATCTTCTTTTCTCCCTTCTAAATACCAAAGAACTAGTTAAGTATCAATGGAAAGAAAGTAACAGTATAATTCATACTGATAAAAAAATCTAAATTACTCAAATTTTAATGCATTATTGATTTCTCGGTATTTTTACAATTGTCTAGAAAAGGAAAATTGCCAGTGAGAGCAGCAAGATACTAACAATTATATATGTGAATATAGAACCCAGGCTTCTTCAAGTCAAGAAGAACTTAAATGCAATTGACTTTTTTTTTTTTTTTTTTGATTGAGATTTGGGAAGGTAAGTTATCTACCTCAACATCATGATATAAAGGTGAAGAAAACTGACCTTGAAATTTCCACTGTTTCTTGTAGAGAAACACTCATCCATATTCAGAGTAATTTCTTAAAATAAATTCCCAAGTAACCAAATGGATCAAAAATATGTTCTTAAAGAATAAAATCCCTCCACATTCTATCAGTGGAGGGATCTGCCTTTTTTTTTTTTTTTTAAATGAAGAGTTTAATAAGCTATTAGGGGTTAAATCTTCATGGGAACCTGGGAAGGAGAATGAAGTTGTCGAGTTTCCACTCATGTATACAAACAGAGCATCTGCCACACTGCCCTAGGTAAAGTGAGGACTGGGAAAGAAGGTATAGGAAAGGTGAAATGAAGGTCTTGGCTCTCATAGGATTAGGAAGGGCTTAAGAAGAGAAGCAGAAATCAAGGAGAATAACCAATTGAAGGATTTTTATTAAGTGGCTGTTTTGCAAAGCCTCTTCATTTCTCCATGAAATGTGCAAAAAACTTGAGATTCCTCATCAATGTTGTACAATAGGATTTTCCAAGTGTCTGTTCCTTTCTCCCTCCACCAATGCCACACTACTTTAACATATATTACCCATATTTTAAGTATCAAATGATTGATGGCAAGTTCCTGTACTTCTTCCATTCTTTTGTACTTCTAATTCCATTGTTTGTACTTCTAAAATGATTTCAGAATACCTTGAATTCTACTTATGATTTTGGTTATACTATTAAGGTTATATAAGACATTTTCCCCCCCAAATGATTTCAAATTTTTCTATCTTCCTATTGAGAAATAAGAGATCTCTCTGTTTATTCAATGTTTTTCTGATGTCTGACCTGGAAGAGAGCTTCTTACCTGAACTATTGTTTTCTATCCAACTTCTTGAATGAGCTCTCTAAAGCACAAATCCTGTCATGCACTTCCCCAACTTAAAACTCTTCATTAGTTCCCCACTGAAGATGGGGTGTAATTTGGTCTCCAAATCATGACAAATGGGACTTTGCTTTTCTCGCCATCTTGATAACCCAGAATTAATTTAATAGAGCTGACTTCAAACACGGAAGTGCATACAAACTGAGTATTTGAAAAAGAGCGCACCTGTGCACAAGCTGGGGGGTGGGGGGCAGGCAGAGAGAGAAGACAAAGGAGGCTCCTCGTAAAGCAGGGAGCCCAATGAGGGGTTTGATCCCAGGAATCTGAGATCATGACCTGAGCCAAAGGCAGATGTTTAACTGAATGAGCCACCCAGGCACCCCCAAACTGCATATTCTTAATCACTATGCAATGCTGTCTTCAGAAAATGAGGAATACACAGTACCCTTGTACTGACCTCCATTCTTTGAGATAAGAGATTACCATGGTTTTTGATCTTATGTGTACATTATTGTAATGCTTTCCCATTTCATGGCATGTCTTCCAAAGTAAAGGATAAGTCAGATACACTTCTGTGGGTTGCTTAAAATGACAGTTTCTCATTTACATAGCAGTAGACAGAATATGTGAATATATCAACTGAAATAGTTGTTTTTCCTCTGTCTTTTCTTTCCCATTTAGGTAAAACAAACAATTAGGCTGCCATTGTTGGGAGGAGAGTGTATTAAATTCTGAGGTGTTCTGAGTATCTTCCTTTTTCCTTGGAAGGGGAAAGTCACTGGGAAGAACAAGAGGAGAGAGTAGTTCTTTCATTGACCCAGTGGTTCGCAAAGGTTGCTATTTATATGAACAACAACAAAAAAATGGGTTGCTGAGAGCTATAACCTTGGTGTGCCAAGTGTCTTGGGAAACATTTAGCCCGAACTAGTACTAAGGGCATGCCTCCATCTTCTCTCGGGAATTCATCATGGTCTGCACAGGGATCTGGGCCAGCAAAGAGACAAGCACCATCTATCAGAGTGTGCAGGACCATCATTCAATTGTGACCCCATGTAGCAGCAAACAATGCTGACAGTAATTAACTGAACAGACTTGGATTTTCTCTCTTACCTGCCGCTGGAATATAATGAAATCTAAATTTGAACTGAGCAAATCTTGAGGTTTGGGGACAGTCTGAAGGAGAGGAATCTCAAGAGAAGGAAACTGGATTTCCTTCTAATAAGGTATTAGTAGTTCCACTTATTAGAAAAAAAGAGTTGTGATTTTATATCATGACTATATGAAACAATTAATACATTACATTAGCAATCATTTTATTAAAATGCATATACTAAATGCTTATTATTCAATTTTATTTAATATTTTTGTCTACCAACTAGTGGATTTCTGTCATCCTCTTTGACAGATGAGGAAATTAGGACTCAGAAAGGTCAAGGATCTAATGGAGAATGTAAGTAAATAGAGTCATTGTGAAACCAAAGCTTCAGCTCTTTGTACTATAACTCTATACCCTAATGTTATTATTGTACTTTAAACTCTTAATCATCAGTTACCAAAATGAATACCCATTTATAATGTCCAGAACTTTTAGCAATAGTACTTAGCACTTAACAAATAGATGTTGTTATTAGCACTGAGTGCGTCTTCTGTACACCAGCCACCTTGCTCTCATTATGCAACATCCTTTTAAAATTATTATTTGGTATATTTAACACTATAAATCAAGACACTATGAGTTCCAAATACAAGTTATGTGCTCTTGCCTACACTGAATACAAACACAAAGCACATATTCATCTCGCTATGCTGTGATACGTTCAAAGCACTAGATCAGTAAATATTTTTTTTTTAACTTTTTAAGAATGAAGGGGTCTTGGCAAAGGGGAAACTCAAGAAGCACCAATAAGGAAACTAATATTTCAAAGAGAATTTGGAAATTGTGTTTATTCCATTTTATTTTTTTAAAATTTCTTGCTTTGGATGCTTCTGTTTTGATATAATGAAAGATAAATATAAAAGAAAAGGAACTCACAAAATAACATGTGCTAAAACCTGGGCCACTATTTTTCAGTAATTATTCTTTTTTAGGTAATTATTCTTGTATAAATTCATAGCTCAGACCAATAGAAGACAATTCACTTGCCATGAGTCACACAGTTTTTCAATACCAAATGCAGCATTCAAATTCAAAACTGACTGACTCCTAAGCCAGCATTCTTTCAGCTTTTCTATTTGTTCTGTGCTAACATGAGGAAAAGTTTATCACTGTGGTAAATGTTCTTACTTGTCTTTCCCTTACAAAGGCAAAGTGTCCTGGTTTCAAACTCATCCAAGGAAAGACAGGTAGCAATGACATCATCAACAAGCATCTGACCTCCTCATCATGAGGAGGTTTGTTCACAATGAATGTTTAAGACTTGACATCCATCTGCCAGAGGGAAGCCCCACATTAATAAAGAAATGAAGATCTGTTACTTGCCTGGAGGCTTAAGTGGTTAATATAGAAGTCATTATTTTATGGAGAAAGAAATGTTCTATTCAACAGGTTCATCAAATTTATATATCTAAAGGACACATTGTGTTGGCATCCAAGGGCAAAGTAAAATCGTTCTGGAAAAGTGTAAAAATGCCACTGCAATTTTCAAAAGATAAATCAAGCAAATCATTCTACTACCTATTAAATTTTAGAACTGGTTTTCAAATTGGAGGATAATTCAGAATATCTAGGATAATATAGCAGAGAAGGGAACATAACCCTTGTGCCCTTCCATTCTATTTACAAGTATTAGAGTTTGCCATAATCAGAAAGTCATTGGCTCAATTAAGAGTTTGCAAACGAGAAAGGCCTATGTACCTCAGCACTGGAGATCAACACAGAATATAGAATATTAATTCAGAAGTTGCAACCTGGCCAACCAAGGATGCCCATATATATGCTTCATTGACCTACTTTGTTGACCTACTTTATTGACCTCCTATGTTGGCATACTCAATACTTTACAAATACATTTTTTGGCTAATAATTTTAAAATCAAGATTTCATAATATGAATCTGAATTGCCAACTTATTTTTTTCTACTTTTTCAAATCCAGCCCCAAGTCCAGAGTCGGCTAATTGGGGAGGAGGCTAAGAGCACCACTGCATGCTTTTGTTTGTTTTCTTTTCTTTTTCTTTGTCTCTCTCTTGTTTTTAACTTTTTTTTTTCTCTACCTTGTTTTTCTCTTCAACATCTTTCTCCCATCCCTACTTTTTAGGCAGCTGACCACTTCCTTTAAGAGACGGGAGAGGGGTGAATCCATTTTTATACAGCGAGTTATTTATATTGTAAACTTCTTAACTTGGCAAACATCTCAACACTGGTTCTTTCTAAGGATAATGACTTTGAGGGTTCCTTAGCATTCCTCTAAGCCATGTGCAGAACCCCAGTTGCCATTCCTTGGATGGATGCTCATGAATCCCGCAGATAGAATGCCCTGCTCAGGCACTGGCTTATTCATACAGTCTGCTTGAGTTCAGTCCATTTCAAGGTGAGACATGTCTGGCTCATGCAACACCTACCTGTAAGAAGCAAGGTTCACTGGGGATCTCACCCTCAACGGACCCCCCAACTTTTCATTCTACTATTACTACTACTAGGACTTAGCCTCACCTTTAGCATTATTTTTCCACAGAGGTTTGAGGTGGCATAATCTACCTCCCAAATTCTACCTCTCTAAGCTGTTCTCAGAAGACTCCCTTACTTGGCCTAGAACAGGAGGGAATACACAGATGATGATGATGCTCTCTAATGAAATGTTCTCTCTAATCTCTGTCCTTCATTAACATAAAGAATAGCACCTAATACTTACTGAGTGATTTTTGTATAGCAGTCATTGTTTTAACTAAGCACACTACATAGAAGAACTCATTTAATACAATAATCTTAGGAACTCAGTGTGGTCATTATAACCATTCTGACAATGTGAAAACTGAGGCTTTGCAAATTTGAATAAATAAATGAAGGCTACCGAGTTAATAAAGTAGCAGAGTGGGTGATGAAATCTATAGCTAACTTCAACATTTTGTTCATAATCACTTTACTCTACTGCTTCTTGCCTTCCATCTTGTGATTGCAATTATGTTATATTCTAGGAAATACAACTGAATAGTGAGATATATAGAGATATAGAAATACAACTATATAGTGACATTCCACTTTTTAAAAAGACATTCTTCCAAGAGCATTTAGGAGTTTTTCATTTAGTCAGCATGAATTTAGACTAAGTATTATTTTTATTATTCCCAATTTAAAGTTGAAAAACTAAAGCTCAGAGAGACTCAACAGTTTGCTGATGTTCAGACAGTCATTAGATGGTGGGTCCAAGTCTGGGAGCTTGGCATTCTGATTTGTATAGCTCCTCACTAGACTGTCTCCCTCTAGAATGCTGAAATTCACTAGTTCAGGACAGTAGATACAACTAGCTCTTCTAGCGTACCTAAGAAAATTTAAGAGTCTATTAAGATGTAGTGAATATATCAGTTTTATTTCAAGCTTTAGTTCAATTATATGAGAGCTGGTTATATAAGAAATGGAGATCTTTATTGGACTGCGGAGGGCAAGGTGAAAAGTATATATCAGTGTATCATCTATCTATCTATCTATCTATCTATATATATATATGTCTACATGATTAAATGGTTTAATAAGTTTTATAATAATCATTATTGTAACACATGGCATTATCCTATATCATATGATAGAACATTATGTTGGAATGTTTTATGTTATTGCAGTAATCTCTTCCAGAACAACAGGACACCATATTAGTGGGTGAATTAGAATTGCACTAATTGTTCAGTGAATGCCTACAACTTGCCCAATAACTGGTATTAGGTAACTTAGACATATTCACTTTGCTGCTATAGTAACCTTGAAAAATATAGGTCTAATACAGAATATGCCCTTGTGTAGATCCTTTTGGCTGCCCACTCAAGAGCCATTTCCCTCCTTATTTCTTGCCTATGGAAACTGATGGGAATCAGGAACTATTAGAAAAATATTCTAGGAAGGTGGGTATGAATCATGATTGGTATACTATGGTAATCTCAGTTTCCCTTACCTTTTTTTTCTTGCAGATAAGTGCAGCCTAATTATACAGTTTGGGTCCACATGAAAACAGGTAATATATGAGGATTTCTGAGGCAGTGTTTCTTCCATCTTGACAACAAAAACACATGCATAAGAAAAGACCACCTATAAGATCTCTTCTCCTTTCTTCTGCTTTGAACACATTTGTCTGAGAAAGCAGTGTTGTAGGTAAGGCCACCTCTTTGTGATCTCTGGGCAAGAGCCTAAGCATAGCAGTCACAGCTGAGCATGACACTGTAACATGAGAGAAGGATTCAGGTGTTCATGCTGAAACCACCGTATGAATTTGAAATCACCTGACTCCTTCCTCCCTAGTTTATGGTAAACTCAATGTCTTCATAGATTTACTCATGGTTATGCTAGTATGCTCTATGCAAAAGAACACACCTAACTGACACACCCACCTTCACTGCAGAAAACAGAGTAAGAGCCCATCAAGATGTGCAAGTCCTAATTCCCAGAACCTAAGAAACTTACTTTCCATAGCAAAAGGACTTTGTAGATGTCCTTAGGGTCAAGGACCTTGAAATGAGAGTATCAGATGGTTCAGTTGGGCCCAATCCAATCACAAATACTATGGTCAGAAGATTAAAGAAGAAAGGTCAGAGAGTTGCAGCATCCCAGGCTTTCAATATGGAGGGATAGGCCCAAGAGCCCAGGGATGTAGACAGCCTCTAGAAGCAGAAAAAAGCAAGGAAACAGATTCTCCCATTGAGAACATGGAAAGGAATACAGGTCTGCCATCACCTTGATTTTAGCCTAATGAGACTGATTGGGCTTTGGACTTCTGACCAAGGAACTGTGGGATTATGTGTTTGTGCTGCGTTGTTTTAAGTCGCCAAGTTTGTGGTAATCTGTTCTGGCAGCAAATAGAAAAAAAGAATCACTAATGCCTTGAAACTAACACTGTATGTTAACTACACTGGAATTAAAATTAAAAAAAGAGAGAATCACCAATGCTTAATAATCTGCATGGTCATAGGATCATCTTCAGAAGTAGAAAAAAAAAAAATTAACATCACTCTTCTTGTCAAAGGCTAAGGGATCTGTGGTCAATCTCTACACTCTTTTAATGACAATTTACAAAGGCCACACAAAGATATTAAGCCTCAAAAAAAGAAGAGTCTCATAAGAACACCGGAATCAAAAACAACTTTTGCACTTAACAAAAACATGGGAAATGAAAATTAGGAAGGCTGACAGTCTGCTGACAAATAAGTTTATCTTTTGAGAACAGATGTGAAGGCATTAGTAAATTTAATCCTTAAGAATGATTTTGGGTTCAATAACACATATATCATGGATTTTTCTTCTGGCTTTACTTGATAGAGCAGACCGATTTACAAAAAAATTTTAGTCTATATGCCTCGGTTTCTTCATCTGTGAAATAGGCTGTTGTTACTGACAAGGTTGAGGTAACGGTCACCGAACATAAATATATAAAGTAGCCCGACACATAGTAGGTCCTTAATCTATGACAAATTCTCCTTCTCTTAAGCAACAGCTCAACTACTTTTAAAATAATTATCTTAACTCTTCCCCCAGTTAGATCTTAAACAGAAGGGCTTAATATAAACAAACAAATATTTTGGTTCATGAGTAGAGGAAACTTCTTCTGTCCCCACTAAACTTCCTTATTGGTTCTTGAGTTACTTCCACAGAGTTCTGTGTAATGTGAAAAAAAACAGGATTCTGTTCTAAAAAAAACAGAAACATTAATTGACCTTTAACATTACGATTTCTTGAATTTACAAAGTTTATCCTTTGGAGAATATAAAGACGCCTCACATAGTATAAAGCAATTTATGCTAGATAAACTTAACTAATGGAAGGGGGTCATGGGGATTGGTCTTTTATTATGACTATTTTTTTAATAATTAAAAGGACAAGCAATGCTATGTTGCATTGCACAGACATGAACACAGACTCATAGCCCTTTGCTGTGTTAAACTTGTGGTGATTAAGAAGACGGTCAAGGGGCACTTGGGTGACTAAATTGGTTAAGCGTCTAACTCTTGATTTCAGCTCAGGTCATGATCTCAGGGTTGTAGGATCAAGTCCCACATAGGGCTCAACACTGAGTGGGGCGTCTGCTTGAGATTATCTCTCTCCCTCTGCCCCTCCACCCCATTCACATTCTCTCTCTCTCAAATAAAAATAAATCTCTAAAAAAGATAGTCAAGTGTACGAAACATTATAGAAAAAAATGTTTGTCTAATTAAATAGATGAAAATAAATTTAATAATCCTGAATCATCTTGAAAAGATAAAGCTGTAGGTTATTATAAGGTAGGTACCAAAAGAGATATGCATAGCTTATTGTGTATTAGAATAGGATATTCTTATTAATTCTTAATTCTTGCATTTGAATTCCTTTTTCAAAAATTTACTTTCTGTTTTGATTTTTTTTAGTATATTCTTCATTTTTTTTGTCTTTCAACTCTCCTTTCTCTCTACTGTCAGAATATATGCTAGTAGTTATTTATCTCCCTTGCTAAACTTGTTTCACTTATTCAAAGTAATCACAATAGTTTTGACTGTAAAACAAGAATAAACAGGTTGTGAGAGAGGCTGGAATATTCTCATAGGAGTAAAGTGCATTGGCAGTTTGGGGTCCTCAGAAGCCTGTTTCTCTTACTTTGATGAGTCTTGAAAATGTGTTGAACCAGTGTTGGCCATACAGCTCATCTATATTCTTATCTCTGTTCCATAGCAAATACTGAGACACATCCTAAGGCTGTTTAACCTGCTCTTCTTATCAAAAGTTAGACAGTAGCCAAACACATTGAAAAAACTTGCCCCAAGGTCCACAGCTACCCTGCAGGTAAGAGAAAAGCAGAGAACACTGCAGCCAGTTGTAAGGGAACAGAGGATTGGGAAATGGGAGACCTGTGCTCCTCAGTCTTTCCAGCCTCTCACTAATTAACCTCTCACTAATTAGAAATGCCATTTTTAATTACCATCATTTTCCTCTTTAAATGTGGTGAAAGCTAACTCTGTAAGGCTCTGGGGTTCCATAATGTTACAACAGCTGTAAATTACCTACGTGATTAATATGGCCTCTTCTGATGGCCCTGGAGGCCCACTCTCCCTGGGGAGTGACAATGTCAAACACTGAGCTCAGCATCATGGGATGGAGCACATATTTTCAACACCTAACTTAATAAAATGATCTGAAATGATTAGAGGTTTGCTCTGAATCTGGTATGCCAGATGGTTCCTAGGAAAGGATGGGTCTCACCTGGCACAGAGAGCCATCTAGACCATCCTCAGATGCAATGTTTTGCACACTCTCCTTTGTGCTGAGTACCAACCTGCCTGCCTGGTGCTAAATTTTGTTGTCCAGGTAGGTAACAGTGGTGTGCCATGCAGGGCATGTGTCTTGTGTCTACCTTTCCCAGCCAACCTTGCACCATTTTCCTCCCTTCTTCACATCCCTCATCCACACTAGTCTTCTAGACTGGGAATCCTCCATTCCCTCACCCTCAGAGGCCTTTTGCCCACTCAATTCTCTCAAGTGGAAAGCTCCGCCTTCCCATCTTAGCCTGGTTAACTCCTCCCTAAACTTCTAATTTCATTTCAGTAATGTCTTCCACCACCCCCACAACTTGATCAATCCCCACTTTGTGCTTTCAAATCTAGCCCTTTTTCACCCTTACCAGGGATCACAAGTTAATACCTATTTATTTGGCTATTTGATTAATTTTTGTTTTCCTAATGTAATCATAGACTCCACAAAGACAGAAACCAGGACAGTTTTGTCCCACCATTTGTACATACACACTGATGCTCTTTTAACATACAATTAAGGCTTAATACATATGGTTGAATGAATTAGTGAATTAATAATTGGGGTACTTGCTCAATTGTAGCATTCTCCTCCTGGGACTAGAATATAAGGAGACAAAAGGATTTGTATCTTGGCTATCCACTGATTAGAGATTGCCTTTTTCATATAAATATCTTCTAAGGATTTAATTTCTCTATGATTTTTGAGAATGTTCAGAATTGTTTACATTGTTTTCCTTATTCTTGTCAAATCTTAGAGTTCAAATAATTTGAGAAATCAATTATTTTTTTCTTGAGTTTAATTGGTTATAAAATAATGACTCAAGCCTAGGGGATGGTTAAATAAAAAATCATCATCCCCCTTCTGTAAACATTTTAGTCCTCAAGATCCTAGTTTCCTTATTGTTAAAGGGGAAAATGATATTTTAAAATCATTTATCTCATGAGAAAAATACAATAAACAAGTGACAATAGGTCCAACATTCAGTAAACTGACCAATACAGAATGTGTTCACTAAATCTCATTCTCTGGAGAGAAAGAAAGAAAAGTAAGATATAAATGAATCATCTCTTTCAACTATTATGGTAGGGAGAATAACCACCTTCAATATGTCTATGTCCTAAGTCTTGCAAACTGTGAATACGTGTGTTACATGGCAAGGTGGTAATCACAGCAAGGTTGCTAATCAGCTGACAATGGAATTTTTTTAAAGATTTTATTTATTTGACAGAGAAAGAGAGAGCACAAGCAGGGGGAGTGGCAGGCAGAGGGAGAAGCAGGCTCCCCGCAGAGCAGTGAGACTGAGGCAGGGCTCAATCCCAGGCCCTCGGGATCATAACCTGGGCCACAGGCAGCAGCTTAATCAACTGGGCCACCCAGGCACCCCGACATTGGAATTTAAAAAATGGTCCTGGATTCTATGATGGGCTGTAATCACATTGGTTCTTTAAATGTTGAAGATTAAATGCCAGAGTGATAGAATGCAAGCCATTGTTGACTTTGGAGCTAGAAAGGGGACCAGGAGCCAAAGCAGGTGGGCATCCCCTAGAGTCTGGAAAAGACTAGAAAAAATACTTTCCTCTACAGCTTCCTGAAAGAACACAGGCTGAGGATACCTTGCCTTTAATCTGAAACCATTCCATCCTTCTGATCTCCAGAACCACAGATAATAAATTTGTGTTGCTTTAAACCATTAAGTTTGTGGTATCTCCTTACAGTGGTAACAGGGAAGGAATGCAATTACTGTCTTCATTAGCAGCAGCTAATATGCTGTAGATGTGTTTTTATAAATTCATATTTATAATCACAGACACACAAATGGAAAAAAAAAAAAACATACATATCCAAAGGCGGGGGGGAAACACTTCAATTGTAAAGCAAAATGTACTCTGTGTTGGGGCACCTGGGTGGCTCAGTGGGTTAAGCCTCCGCCTTCAGCTCAGGTCATGATCTCAGGGTCCTGGGATCGAGTCCCACGTGGCTCTCTGCTCAGCAGGGAGCCTGCTTCCCCCTCTCCCTCTGCCTACTTGTGATCTCTTTCTCTCTGTCAAATAAATAAAATCTTTAAAAAAAAAAATGTACTTTGTGTTAGGAACAAGCTTGATTGAACTGACTCTCCCCTCTGTACTGTTTCCTCAGGAAACCAAATCCTACACAATCATCATTAATCTGTTAATTGTGGCACTAATTTTACAGTGGGATCACTTCCCTATTATCAATCTCATTTCCTCTACCAGAAGGGACTTTTTTTTCTACCTTAGAGGTGAATCTCAGCTGCAGAAATGTGCTTTTCATACTGGAGAGGTCATGGTCAGCAGAAGGGAGACCCCATTAGCTGGACACACCTGCTTCCAGGTGTCAGTAAATTCTGTGCTTGGCTCCTAGGTGCAAAGTTATATGTGCCATCAGTGAATAAACAGGCTGGAGAGAATTACATAGAATTGATACTGGGTGGATATTCATCTCATATTAGAAAAGACAAAAAATAATAATAGACAGAGGGGACTGTACACTGCTCAGTATTATTGAATAATTTCATTCTTCCCAGTTACCTGCAGATGGAGAATTTTAGACACAATTCAAAGTCTGAAGGGCATGGTGGCTGGAATTCACTATGTGATCAATAGATGTTTATTAAACTAACATTCCTGGAGTCTTTTATATAGTAAAAACTAAATTAGGACAAAAGAAATAATGAGCATCTTCCACTTCCATTTTATTTCTACATCTTCTCGTATTTATGGCTTTTATTATAAAAATGATTAAAATCAGATGTTAGGTCTTAGTTTACAAATGTAATTTGATGTTTCTCTATATGACTAACTAATGTATTAAGTTATTATTTATTGCTAAATATTCCTTCCTCTATAATTTTCTCTGTATAAATTAGTCTTTAACCAAAAGTATTCTCTATTTCCTGACTCCACTATAATAAGGCTCAGTGTGGATTTTCTTGCTGTATGAAACTGCCTCACCCAAACCACATGAGAATAGTCATTCAAAGGAAAAGAAAAAAAACAGAATTTTACAATCTCATCACCTTGACTAATCATTCATTTTTTCCAAAAATTCTTATTTTATATGCACATGTTTCCAAAATAGTTAATGCAATTATAACCAAGGAAAAGTTTGAAATGCTTTACTTTCCAAGATTTCACCATGACAAATTTCAAACATAAAAAAAAAAAAAAAAAGCTGAAGGGATATTTGTAGTGAATACATTTGTACCTATCACCTGACTTCTATTATTAATATTTTGTTATACTTGTTTTATAACATACCTATTCATCTATCCAGCATAGGTTCAAATCTATATATTTTTCTCTTCTCATTTTATAATGTGTTATTCCATGTGGCTATAATTTCTTCTTAACTATCATTTATAATGTTAGTGTAGCAGTGGCTCTTTTTTATAAGCAAAGTGAAATTTTCTCTTAAAATTTTATCATAAATGACGTATTACATTTAAAAATGATTACATTTATAAATAGAATCTACTTTCCAATTATACTTAATAAACACTCATTGAGAACCAATTATGTGCCAGTCATTGTTAGGGGCTATGATTATGAAGATGAATAAAACACCTCTTTTTTGCCCTAAGGAGTTCACTACTGGTAGGAGAGATCTCCCATTTAATTCTATTTTGTGCAATGCAACAGAATAATTGTAATAATAAAGGTAGGTGCAAGGTTCAGATATAGTGCAGAAAAGGAAATAATTAACCTTGTCTAGTCTGACTGGAGAAGACTTCACAAAAAATTTAATATCTTAATTTTGGAGAATGCAACTGCAAAGAAGTTTGGTTTCCTACCCAAATAGTGATCTGCATGGTGCCCACCTGATCTTCTTTCTTGTTTAAAGAACTACGGTTGATTCAATTAGCCTCAATTAGCCACAGTCAAGGTCTTTAGGAGAGGCAGTTGCAGCCAAAGAGCCAGCTTCAGTTGGTGAATCTGAATTTGTCTAGACCAATCAGGATGGAGCCATTTCCATCATCAATGACAGATTTAGGTCTTGATATGTAACATGATTCTGGATAATGATACATGATGGAGCAGTAGCTAAGGGGCTTCTGGGAAAGGTTTTCCTTACTCCTTAAATGTGGCATTAGGGAAGAAGTAGTTCCTCATTTGTAGCATATGGCACCTGGAACTGAGACTTCCACCTTGGGATCTTAAAAAAAAAAAAAAAAAAAAAAAAAAAAGAACAAAAAGCAAACCTTGCTATCCTCAGTACATGCTCTCTAGAGAAGGAGTAGGAACCTGAGTCCTTGATGATATCTATTCAATCAGTATAGTCTAACGAACTCTGGATCCTGACTACTGTCAGACTTCTTATTATATACAGTAATACATCTCTTTGTTGTTCAATACAATTTATGTTGACCTATTTTCACATTGTACCTAAAAAATAATCTGCTTAAAATGACTCTATCTGTTTAACGTGTAGAGAAGTTGGGTGGTGGCATCCTAGGCAGAAGGACACCTAAAACAAAAATATAGAGGCCAGTTTATAGAAATGTTAAATGACAAAAAAAAAAAAAAAGAAAGAAATGTTAAATGACATTGACTCTTTAGCTTCTAAAATTATAAAAGGGGGCAGAGAGAGGAGGGAGAGCAGCTTGAAAGAGAGAATAGTTATACCAGTGCATAACAGGGTAAAACTTGTTTTCACATTTATATGATCAAAGGTAAAGTACATGTGGCTTGGGGCTTTTGAAATAGCCTACTATCTTGAAAATGACACAATTATTGCCCTCATGATTTTTCTTTTAGCCTGAAATTTTCAGTGTTATTATAGCTCTGGTACCAGATCATAAAATTTTAAATTAGTGACTCAGTAATTTCTTCTTCAAAGAAGAGTACTTTCTTATCATATTAGGCTTACAAAATCTGCATAAACTCTACCTATATAATCCATCAGGGTGACATGATCACTGAGTACTATTTTTCCCAGAAAAATACTACAGGATAATTGAAAGCAACATTCTATAATGCAAATATCATCACAAAGAGGTAAGAGTAGGTCATATATCAAGCCCCGGGCCTTCTACTTATTTGTATGATTTTAGTCAAGTTACTTGAACTTTCCTTATTTTATTTCTTCAACTGATAAAGTGCAGGATGAAAAACTTCCTTGTTAAAAAAAAAAAAAGAGTTTATGAAAAAACGGCACACACAAGTTAGGTGGCATAATCTATTACTTCCTATTTTTTTTTCTTAATGAAAATTATAAATCCATGGAAAAACAACCTATGAGTTGTCATGAGACAACCCAAGGAAGCAAAGACATTCCCTGTGGAAAACAACAACAACAACAACATCATTATCATCAATAACAAAACCCCCAAAAAACAATGAAGCCTGCAGCCTGAATATAACAAACAATGGATCCTGCCTGGCTGAGGTTAACTACTCCTGCCCTTCAATAATGGTAAATATCTTTGTGTAAACTCATGTCTAACGGTAGGATCTGAGATACTAGGTAGCTCAGCAATCACAGTTGGATCCAAAATGATGCATAACTGGCACCGACACAGACAGATCTGAGCTGGAACTCAGAATCTAACTTTTAGAAGCCAAATAATGTGTTTTACCAAATAAATCTCTACCTCAGTTTTGACATGTGGAAAATATGACATAGGTCTATTGATTTTAAACATGAATATATATGGACAGTACTGTGTTCAAGGAGAGGTTCATTCAAACAGTGGCTTTGTTCAGGCTTGATCTCTGAGTTGGCAGGGCAGACCCTGAAATGCAATTCTCTCCTCACTCTCCAAAGAAAGGTCATGCCTCATGGATGTTGGAGACTCACTGGAGTAAGGAGGTTGGAGAAGACCAATCATACCAAGCAGGAGTGGGGCATTTTCTTTGTTCTCTCCTAGAATATTTTCCTTTTTTTAAAAGAAGGATGGTATTTTTATCCTTATTGTTTCAGATGAAGAAATAGAACAGAAAGTTCAGGTGACTTGACTATGGTAATACAATTAAGTAGTTAATGCCAAGAGAATCATTGTTAAGAGGTAGAAATGAAAGAAAAGAAGAGAATGAGAATCTGAATAAATGATGTAAGTCCCTTTGTAGAGGTGCCTTGAAGACACAGTCTGCATCCAGTGAATGCACTACTTATGCAAAGGAGGAAAATACATGCATAACCTAAGGCATACTCTGTAAGCCCAGCTACAGGAAGATGGTAATGAAGTGTCCTCTGTCACCACAGGATAAAAGTGTTGCAGCCACGGCTAACTGCACAATCACTAGCTTGGATCCAAATGCAGACTGACTAGGGTGGTTATATTTACAGAATTCCTTAGGACAGGAGACAGTTTAAAGACGGTTGGCATTTTTCATACCCAGGATGGGAGGAATGTCAGAGAAATGCGAGATCGGAGGGAGGTCTGGTTCCCCTCTTAGTGTCCTTCAAGTTGTGGTAATATATACACCAGCCCCCAGGAACCAGGCCCACCCTGGTATGCTCTCTGTTGGAAAGAAACTTAAACTTGTAACTGAATAGGATAATTCAATCTCTTCCTCACTCTCTCTCTCTCTCTTTCTCTACATTTTTCTCTCTTATCAGTTACCTATAAAAAACTCTGTTCAAAAGCAACAGAAAGCACTCCTATCTCCTTTTCAAGTAGCTTTGCTAAATCCCTCTTGGGATGAGATTGTCCGATTCAACAGGCAAATTGCTGTGTTTCTCAATCTTTGGGAAAATACCCTCTCGACTTGACTTGACTTACCAACCTGGCTTCAGGCATTTCAAAATGTCTGTGACCATAACAAAAAAAGCAATGTATGTGTGTGCTTCTGTGTGTATATGTGTGTGTGGGGGGGGTCTGTTTCTCACTGTCCACGTAGCATTTCCACAGGCATATTTGGCATAAACCAAGAAGTTAAAAAAAAAAAAAAAAAGGTGTTTACATTCTCTGATAGATGTAGTGAATATAAGAAGATCATCGCTTTTTATCAGATACTTTTGCATGGAAATGGTATTTTCCTTTGGAATGGGTTCCTGTGTTTGCATTCTGCCTGCATGCTTTTCACTATTTCTTAAAGCAACTAAATCACTAACCATATACTGCCTGTAGAAATCTGTTTATTGTTATCCAATGCTCCGCCTTTTTCCATAGAGGATTTGAGGTGGCCTTTGGGTTATTTAAAAAAGGAAAATAACCCAATGCCAGGTGAATTACTGTCTCTCTGAAAGATATTGAAGTTACTTTATTATCTAAATATTCAACAATATTTGTTCCAAAAGAACTTTTCTAAATGCCTACAATGTGCCAGATAGTGTGCTAGACAGTAATGCTTAGTAAATATTAAGGATCTTAGTACCAGTTACCAAGTTAAATACTATTTATTACCTTGAATACTCATGAAAATATTTAAGCTGAATATATTTACTTCATTTTGCAAAGGAGAGTAATCCTCAAAACAGACATTTGAAGTAAGTGCATCAGTATCTATTTTGCAAACAGGCAAATTTGTTTGCCTCAGGTCAAATAAATGATAAAATCAAATGTGGACTCAGGTTTTATGAACCAGAGCCTATGCTCTAGAATAACATGCAGTATTGCCTTATAAGATGCCCTTGCTAGACATTGTCAAAACAGTTTGAGGAAACATTTTTGGTATTTACAATGCTTGTAAGGACTTTTTTTTTTTTTTTAAAGATTTTATTTATTCATTTAACAGAGAGAGAGATCACAAGTAGGCAGAGAGGCAGGTAGAGAGAGAGGGGGAAGCAGGCTCCTTGCTGAGCAGAGAGCCCGATGTGGGGCTCGATCCCAGGACCCTGAGATCAGCAGCTGAGCAGAGGCTTTAACCCACTGAACCCAGGCGCCCCATGTAAGGGCCTTTAAGGATAGAGGCAATGAATGAAGCAGTTTCAACACTCAAGATATCCACAGGCAAAGAGGCTGCACATGTTGCTCAACAATTATTCAAATCAATGAAGATGTGATGGAAGTAAGTTATCCTCTCAGGGGATGGTGTGTCATAGATACAGAACCTCTACTCTTCTGTTTCAGTTTTTCTTAAAAGTGTGTTTTGTGCAACATGAGTTTCAACAGGAGAATGTCTTAGGTCAGTTCCCGAGAAGCAGATTCTGAGACGGAGATTTCTGAGAAAGAGATTTACTGAGGCAATGATCTCAGCAAAATCCTATGCAGAAAGGGGACTGTGGAAAACAGGATAAGGGCAGGGGGCAGAGCAAAACAAAGATGTAGTTTTGCTTGGAATCTCAGCCTGATGTCACAGGAAGCTCTGGAGTGTGAAGGGCACCACAAAGTTTGCCTAACTTGGGCAAAATCTGGAGGATGGGACACCAGCCCACTTGAGAAGATCAGGAAGAACACCAACAGTGTTCACAAGAGGTATTGATAGCTGAATTGCTAAAACGGCTTTGTTGACAAATATGTTTGTGGAACATAACATTATGTAAAGATAAATTTGTTTCTCTAATGAAGAACACTTCAGGGCCTCTAATATACTATGATTTGATGTGACATTTCGAGAGGATGATGTGTTTTATAGGATTTTCAAGCTTATTTGAATTATTTTTGATCCATTTTACCTATTATGTCTAGTGTTTTATATAGAAAACACACACACACACTTACTTTTAAGGGAGTGATTGTTTCTTGGATCACCTGCATCAGATTCCACCTATGATGTTATTTAATGTTCAGGTCTCTAGATCCCACTCTAAAAATGTTGAATCAGAATCACTGAGGCATTGGCCCAGAAATGTGTAGACTTAACAAGGATTTCAAGTGATTCTGGTATGCAGTAAAGTATACACTTTTACATGTGGGAGATACGTTTGCCTTTTTTTTTTAATATAAAAACATGTTTTAATTTTTAATTTTTTTTTCATTTTAATCTCAAAGCACACACTGGCTCATCATAAACTATATAGTCTCTGTTGGGGTTTTTACTCAGTTGTGATTTGGTATCCTATAACCCACTTCCAGCAGTGATATGAATGAGCTCTAGAAAATCTGCTTTGAAATTTACTAGAGAGTTGTTGCCAAACACATTAACTCATATACTACTCGGTATACTCCCTGAAGAAGCATTATGTGAGAAAAAACATTGAGATAAGTAGCAGGAAGAGTTTTGCTCTTCTGATAGAAATTATAGGTTCCTAACAGAATTGGGAAAAAAAAAATGCTTTCCTGTGATACTGATTTTTGCGAAGCTTAGGAACAAATTTTGGGTTACATCTACTTGCTCAAAAATTGTCATGGTCAGCCTCTATGTTTGCATTTTAACCTTCCTTACCTCAGCATTAAGGGTAAAAACAACAACTAACATTTATCAAACTTAGGCTAAGTTACCATGCTTTGTGTTAATTGTGTTAAATGCAATAACTCAGTTAATCTTCTAATACTCTAAGAATTACATGTTCTGGTTCACATTTTACTAATTAGAAAACTGAAGTTTAAAGAAGTTAAAACACTTTCCCAGATTATAAAGTTAGCAAGAAGTAAAAGAGGGATTTGAACCTAGAAAGTTCAAAGCTAGAGACAGCCCTTGCTTTATTTCTTCCCCCTTGCAATGATTTTCACCTTTAAAAAAAAAATCACAGTATTTTTGTAGCTATAATAATGTTTTTTGAAAAAAAGACACAGTAAAGAAAAACCATAGGGAGAGAAGCAAATTATTATATAAATAAATATATTTAAATAATGAGGTAATGTAATTATTTGAGTATTTTGGATCTACAATACAAGCAGCAAGAATTAAATTTTATTGTTCTTATCTTTTACTAACTTCATGTTTTGGATGGAATATCAATACCTAAGATAGACAATAAATATTCCATCTAGTTTCTTTGAAATAATGATATGTAATTAATGATCACAGTTTTCAATCATCATTCAATTGATATTTGTATTTCAGCTAGATTGCTAACTCTTACATAAGATACATATGCAGTGTTCATTATGTACTTTCAAAATGGTAGATACAAAATTTAATATTCTAATTGGTCATACATTCTCTCTGAAGAGACAGTAGTAGTAACTTCTCAGAATTTTATCCTGTAAGGTTGAAAGGGTTCAGTGAGTTTACTAAGATCATGCGTATGAAAGACAAAATTGAAAATTAAGCCAGGGTATTTGTAGAGTCAAAAGCTCATGATTTTCATACCTCACCATACCCCTCAATATACCCCTCATATATATATACATATATATGTATATATATATACATAAAATATATTTTTAAGTTAAAAAAATAATAAACTAGGGACCCATGATTTTTTTACTTTCATAAAATTCTAAAAATCCAGAACCTAAATTTGGGAGAAATGAATGTCAACAGAGTCAGTTGTAGACTTCAATGGAGATATTTAACAGAAATATTTAAGAGAAGCTCTAAGGAACTACAGTTATCTAAAAAATACGATCAACACAACCCACAAAATAGGACAAGATTTTCCTCTTTTTCCTCATTAGTTTTCATTTGTTTGACCCCATACCCTTAATTTCAATAAGCTCAGTTGCACATGCAGAATGAAAAGTGGAAAAAAGTGTTAAGTTCACTAAAATAAAATCTTTTGGGACATAATAATTACTACAAATTTTATTTGGTTGTTTGAGACGGTAATTATTATAATTTATGATAAAACATTCAGCAAATCGCTGCTGATTGGGATAGCTAAGGAAAAATAACTGGATTTTTCACAACACAATTTTTATTCAATCAGGACAAATACCTTTTTTTTTTTTAAATAGCAAAAAATTATTTACAATGGATATTTAGAGTAAGGGCAGAGAGTGAAGCAATTATTTTTGAGAGTGTCCACTCACAGTTGGGGACCTAGCTCATTTTTTTTTTAAGATTTTATTTATTTATTTGACAGAGAGCACAAGCAGGGGGAGAAGCAAATTGGAGAGGGAGAAGCAGGCTCCCTGCCGAGCAGGGAGCCCGATGCGGGGCTCCAGCCCAGGACCCTGAGATCATGACCTGAACCGAAGGCAGACGCTTAACGACTGAGCCACCCAGGCTCCCCTCTTTTTTTTTTTATTTTATTAACATATAATGTATTATTTGCCCCAGGGGTACAGGTCTGTGAATTATCAGGCTTACTAGCTCATTCTTTTTACAGGAATGTCCTTTCTCATTGTGTTAAACCTTTGGAATTCAGCTTTAGCAGACATCTACTGTGTTGCCATATGCAGTATTTATTTACTCTGAATTTCTTCATGTATCTCCCTCTCCACTTCTGAGTTCTCATGCCTGGCGAGGAGGAAATTCCATCTTAGGTTCAAAGGATGAGAAAGGAACCCAGTTTTGTACAACCAGATCATCACACTTTCCTGGCTACATCAATTAGGTCAGGTAGGGACATATAATCAGATTAACATCAATATACCCTAAATTAAGAAGAAAGACTTCTTATTTTTGCTAGGACTATTGGAAGCCTAGATATAAACCTGGAACTCTTTGAGATCATCTTAAAACCTGACAAAGATGGCAACATAGGAGATAGCAGAAATAAGGGATCCATGGAGAAGTACAGTCCCTAGTAATATCATTTGGGCATCTAGATAAGTTATGTCTGAAGATGTGCTTGGATAATCACTTGTTTTTTATTTAGTTGTGTAATGTCAATCTAAGTAGGTGATCCCACGCATACAATTAATTCATCCCATAACCATTTCCCAGATGTCCTGGAAGAAAGAGGGTAACAACTAGAACTATTAACCTCATGCTTCCCTCTCCAACCAGAACCTGATACTATACTGGATTCAGGCAGATGGGGAACAATTCCTAGTCCAAGTGTGGACAGTCTTGATCTGAATTTCGGGAGAATGTCGTAATGGTTAGGAACATTATGTGAGCAATGCTTGAGTTCATATGCCAGTCTGGCAATTATAGTATTCCTTGACTCATGATGGGTCCTGATAAATCCATCATAATTTGAAAATATCATGAGTTGAAAATGCATTTAATACACCTAACTTACTGAACATCATAGCTTAGCTTAGCCTACCTTAAAAGCGCTCAGAACACTAACGTTTGGCAAAATTATCTACATGAAGCCTATCTTATGATAAAGTGTTGAACGTCTTAGGTAATTTACTGAATACTGAACTGAAAGTGAAAAACAGAATGACTGTATAAAGTACAGAACAGCTGTGACTGCATCAGCTGTTTATCCTTACGCTCACATGGCTGATGGGGAGCTGTGGCTACTGCCACTGCCCAGCATCATGAGAGAGTAGCCTACTACTGGCCCAGGGAAATATCAAAATGCAAAGTACACTTTCTCTTAATGCATACTGCTTTCATAGCAACATAAGAGCTGAAAAATCCTAAGTGGAACCATCGTAGGTTGGGGACCGTTTATAGATGTGTGATCTTGAACAAACTACTTAATGCTCCGAGCTTCTGTTTCTCCATTTTTATAAGAGGTGATAGTAATACTACCTATAGTGTAGAGTTCTAGCAAGGAATTCTTAGCATCATTCATGTGAAGCACCCACCTTGTTTGGATCATAATCCTTAGCACAGAATACAGATTTAATAATGTACAACTGCCTTATTACTGGTACCCAGACATCTTTACAACATAGGAAGGTGATACAAAATTATTTTCAGTGTGCACTTCAAGCACAAAATCAAACTTGTCATAATAGCTTTTAATTGACTTGTGTGATTACAGATGAGATAATTAAAAAAAAAAAAAAAAAAAACCCAGCAGCAACAGGGGAGAAAATATGAAGCAGGCTGAAGGACGAAGGAAAGAATGAAATACATTTGGATGAGGAAATGAATCTTCACTTGGGTCACTTGCACAGAAGGAGTGCACCTAGGGTATGGGGCCTGTGGTCACCGCGTATGCTGCTGTGCACCTGTGACGACACAACTGGTTGAGGGTGGGGAGCTTCAGAAGCTGGAAATCTGATGTCTGGGCCCAAGGATACCAGAAACCCAGCACATACATTCCTGCCAGGATGAACAGCATGGTGCTTGCTATATTGTAATTCTATTTGATGAAGTAGGTTAATACTATATTTAGTTTGAAGAAGAGAAAAGACGGGAGAACAAAGCTTGTTATTCACTTTATGGAAGCCCTTTGCCTTGAAAATTAGAAATAGGAGGTGGCTGTGGGTTGAACAGTATTCTCTCAAAAATTCATGACCACCTGGAAACTCAAAATGCGACCTTACTTGGAAATAAGGTCTTTTGCAGATGCAATTAGTTGAGGTGAGGTCATACTGAAGCAGGGTGGGACCTAAATCCAATCACTGGTTTCCTTATTAAAAAAAAAAAACACAAAAAAAACCCCACATAGATACACACATAGAAGGACTGGAGTGATTCCTCTTTCTACAAGCCAAGGAAGACTGAGGATGGCCAGGAGCCACCAAAAGCTAGGAAGAGACAAGAAAAGATGATTTCTCACTAGAGCCTTCACAGGAAGCATGACCCTCCCAACACTTTGAATTTCTAGCCTCCATAGCTGTGAGACAATAAACTTCTGTTGTTTTAAACTACCACGTTTGTGGTATGTTTTTTGGCAGCCTCAGGAAAATAAAAGAGAGGCTAAGAACTTCGTTTTTGCAGAGGGTGGGCAGGAGAATATATATATATAATTTCTACAGCAAAATATTTCTCCAGGATATATAAAAAGTATCAAATATAATCTTATCCTATAAATGTGGCTACCCATATTTTTATCTATATCATCCCAAATATTTTCTATGCATTGATCAAAATACCCGATTTAAAAACTGCTCTAACTTGCTTCTTATCTATCCACTTGATCTTTATTTCATGTTTTTATATTGGTAAATATTTTTGAGGGGTTCTTAATGCTTAAAAATTAACTCTCTTTGCTCTCCCGCACTCTTCTTTGTGTTCATTTAGCAATTTATTCTAATAATTACATACGTTAAATTACTTAATCATAAAGCAGTCTTGTGAATTTGATATTATTTTCATTTTAAATATAAGGAAACCAAAATTTGGAAAGACTAAACAACTGGCTCCAACTCAGTCATCTAATTCTAGATCAAGCAGGACTAGATTCTAGCTATGTCTTGGCAGTCTTTCAAAATCTTGGAATGAAATCTCTCTGTGATTATACTAATCTAATATACAGCTTATAATATGACTCTGAAAGAATGCAAAATAAAGTATATTACCTCAAATTCTAAAAATCTTAAAAAGCAAATTATAAGTATTTGAACAGTATTTATTGAATAAATAGGTAAGTTAAAACGTTTTCTCCTTTATTGTCAATACTGCAAAGTGCTGAACACAATGCTGTGAATGTTTGTCACACTTATTGAGTGCTAATTACAATAGAAGTTGATCTTATAGGGGCGCCTGGGTGGCTCAGTTGGTTAAGCGACTGCCTTCAGCTCAGGTCATGATTCCGGAGTCCCGGGATCGAGTCCCACATCGGGCTCCCAGCTCCGTGGGGAGTCTGCTTCTCCCTCTGACCTTCTCTTCCTCTCAGGCTCTCTCTCACTTTCTCTCTCTCTCTCTCAAATAAATA
>CM052888.1:21006181-21070079 GCA_028534135.1 Potos flavus
ATCTTTAAAAAAAAAAAAAAAAAAGAAGTTGATCTTCTAATTTGTCAGAACTTGGGGCGCCTGGGTGGCTCAGTGGGTTAAAGCCTCTGCCTTCGGCTCAGGTCATGATCTCAGGGTCCTGGAATTGAGCCCCGCATTGGGCTCTCTGCTCAGCGGGGAGCCTGCTTCCCCCTCTCTCTCTGCCTGCCTCTCTGCCTACTTGTGATCTCTCTCTCTCTGTCAAATGAAAAAAAAAAAAAAAAAAAAAAACTAATTTGTCAGAACTTGGTGTTGTCTATCATGTTATTTGTATGCCAGTCCCAAGTGTGGCTAGGGAAACACAATTGCAATGAAGTATAATTTGTCCTTGTTTTCTCTCTATTGTAATTCTTTCTGAATACCTACATTTGATGATAGAACTTTTGAAATGTGTAATTTTATGTTACAGAATGGCTTACAATAATTTTCTCTTTTATTCCTTCTACCGGACTTGAATGTTGTTGTGTCTATAAAATGTATCCGACTACCTAAAATCTAGGATAAAATGCACAACTCTGTGTGTTTCTGAAGTCATTTAGATATTGTACTCTCCCACTGCTTCATCAAAAATACCTGTCAATCATCCGAGTAGCCATCATTTAAGAATGAGTCTCACATGACCTATGAGAAAATAATTAACATTGGCTTAATAAAATGGAAGGTTGTTGTATTTTTCTTTGGGTAATAGGAGCTCTGAAATTAAGTAGTTGTTGATTCAATCACTCTGGGCCATCACCTTGTAACCTCATGGGAGAGACCATCATATCTATGTTATAGCACCAGTAAAGGACAAGGGTGTGAGTCAGAAAGTTGTAAGCCAACTGAGTGTGCTCCTTTAAAGAACTTTATTAGCCCATACTTTATGACTTCCTTGTACCTCACTCATCCTAGAAGTAGGCCACATAATCCCCCTTAGCTGAAAGGAAAACTGGGGAACTTTCTAGCTAGTGACTTTGCTCCCCTAAATAAAATCTGGGTTCAGTTGATATAGATGAAAGAGAGACTGAATACTGGGTAGGCGGTTCACAATTTCTGCATCAAGAGTCATTGTGCAGCTATGCACTGAGCAGATCTCATGAGGTACAAAACCAAAGTGCTGTGTAGAAAGGAAATTTTTGAGCTCATTGATGCTGTAATCCTGGATTTGTATGCAAATTCAAAAAACATAATGGGATAATAAAATGTCTTAAATTTTTCCTGTTACATGTATATTTAAAATGTGAACCACCCAGTTTGAGATAATTTTTGAGGATGGTACTGCTTACTCATCAGATCTCCCAATACTAAAAGAGTATTATTAATCATATTATTTTAAAATTGTTGCATCAGCAAAATACCTAATGGGTTGTATGGTAGATTCATTAGCAATTTCCACTTTTTATTGATTATCTTTCAGAATCTAGCCATGCCAGTGCAACTGACTCATAGGTATTAAGTGGTTGGAGACAAATGGAAAACAATGCACCCATGTGCCCATTAAATATAATTACTGACCTTTCATAAATCACTGACTAAAAAAATTCTGGTGCTCCACAAAAGGTGTATATTTTAATACTGTCATTTTACATACAAAGAAACTGAGGCAGAACAGAGAAGTGACATTATCAAGGTCAAACAACCCATCTGTAGCATAAACAGGAAAAAAGTAATTTCCAGGCCTATTTCTACCACATTAAAACCAGCTACCTTATCTCTAATCCTCTTCTCCTTTCCTATAGTTATTACTATTAATGATATCATCATCATGTCCCCAGCTTTGTTGGAACTGTTGATTAATACTCTCAAAGACCATATTTTTTCAGACACACATTACAAAATATTTCTGACATAATTTCAAAGTTAAATGCAGGTATAGATGCAGGGGATAAATATGGCATACTTTTTAAAAGAGTTTTTCTTTTTTTTTTTTTTTTTTAGCTATGCAATGGCAAAGTTTTTACTGATACAGATAACAGTTGACAAATTTACTGTTAGTGTTATGTGTGTATGAGTGTACTTTTCTGAAGAACAGGAATTTTTAAGGTAGAAATTTAGGATTATTGCACTTACTCCACTTCCAACCCTACCCAAAGTACAAATAATATACTTTTACGTACACGCACACACCTGTCTCTAAATGTGGAGGTCTCAATATGTAACAGAGTACTCAAGGGAATGAATCTTGTATTATTTGGGAAAAGCTATAAAATATTTATATTTCTGTTTCTCATTTGAGAAGAGTATAACATTTAATTTAATCATAAGAAAATTATCCAAAAAACATCAGAAGTCTAAACACAACAAAATGTTCAGGAAAATAAAAACATAAGATATGTTAAACTTGTTTAAAAACTAATTAAGTTGCACAATTATAAACAATGTTTCAATCTAATTGATTTGTTGAATGAACACCATGTTATATCAAAGAAAATTCACTCATTATTTATCAAATAGCAGGCAAGAATTATTAAATCAAAAACAGGCACATAGAAAGCCACATCATTTGAGTTTTAAATCTTTCTGACTTCAAACTTACTTTAAAATAGAATTATCAAAAGCAAGTGCCTTGATTTCAGGGTTGGCTAAAAATAAAATAGATTTTTAAAGTCTGCCACCATAGTTTTTGTCACATTGACAGAGATATTCCGGTTAATTATGTTTCTGGAGTTTAATTTTTTTTTTCTCGAGAAGAAAACACATTCATACCTAAATAACTCAAATCAATCTACTACATCTTGAAATTATTTAATCTTTTTTATAATATCACATACGTCTATATGTGTCATATTTCATGAAAATTCACATGCAAGTTATACTCTGGAAATGCATGAAGAATGATGAGGGATGAATATAAATTCTAAAAAGAATGTTTCAACAGGCTTATTTTGGATTTTGAGATTTAATGAACACGCAAATACACTTTAAGCATATGTTATTCTCAGTGAAGCTCTCAAGACAGAGTAGTGGGGTATTTAATTAGGATTACAGATCCCTGGCACATATACCAATTATCATTTATCAATTAATGTTAATTAGTATAAATATGATCTACCTAAAGCAGCCATTCGATTTGCTATCTAGTACTGTAGAGAAGAACACCTTCACTATTTCTGGGATACACTCAAGAAGGCCTTTTCAAAGGAAATAGTATATGGGGCACTTGGGTGGCTCAGTCGGTTAAGTGACTGCCTTTAGCTCAGGTCATGATCCCGGTGTCCTGGGATCGAGCCCCACATCAGGCTTCCTGCTCAGTGGAGAGCCTGTGTCTCCCTCTCCCTCTGCCTGCCACTCTGCCTACTTGTGCTCTCTTTCTCCATCTCTCTGTCAAATCAATAAATAAAATCTTCAAAGGAAATAGTATGGAACACATTTTCAACTGTAGAAATGTCTATTCGAGTTGTTCAGATAAATTTAATAATATTTAGATGAATTACATTTAAAAAGTAATTGCTAAATGAATCAGTGAATTTATATCACTGTACGAATAGCGTCCCAAACTATGTGTTAATAAGGTAACTGTCATTCACTATGCAAGCTCTCACTACTAATAGCTTTTTAAATGATACATACCTCAAAATTATGACAAGTATAAAAATGGTGTTAAAATCTTACTGCATTGTAATGTTGAATGCCGGCATACTTTCAGAAGATTAAAACAACAACAGAAAAATAAGTTAAGAATATTGACGTGAAAGGAATGCATCCACTTAAAATAAGAACCGTCACTAAATGAGCATCTACCATATACAGGCACTGAACTAATTATCAGCATGTTTTCATTATGAGAGATAAATTAAATAATATATCCAGAGAAAAATTAGTTTTGAGCAAATTATTTAATTTCACCCAATGTCACACAGTGAGCAAATGATGGATCCCAAATTGAACTTAACTCTCTTATAGTAATGCCCACTCTTCCCTATTCTTTTTCTTCATAATGGCATCAAGATTTGCTTTACTATTAGAAGGATAATACTTTATTTTTTTTAAAGATTATATTTATTTGTTTGAGAGAGAAAGAGCGCAAGAGAGAGCAAGAGTAGGGGGGTTGGGCAGAGGGAGAGGGAGAAGCCGACTCCCCACTGAGCAGGAAGCCTGATGTGGGACTCAATCCCAGGACCCCAGAATCATGACCTGAGCCAAAGGCAGATGCTTCACTGACTGAGCCACCCATGCACCCCAGAAAGATAATACTTTAAACCTGACATGGACAGAATATTAACTTTGTTTAAATACAGAGATTATATTAATTTCATCAGAGTTTGGTTACTCCTGTGGTTATACTGAGAGGCACTCTATAAAACAGACTTGGGGAAGGGAGAGTTTTGCCCCACATAATATATTCTCCAATATGCAATTCTTCCTTCCTTCCTTCCTGCTTTCTTTCCTTCCTTCCTTTCTCCCTTCCTTCCCTTCTTCCTTCTTTTTTTCTTTCTTTCTTTCTTTCTTTCTTTCTTTCTTTCTTTCTTACATCATGAAAGGTATTACTCTTTTGGTGTTTGGCTTCTTAATGAAATATATAAACTTGCAAATAAAATTTTGACAAAAACTCCCAATTCAGCTGACTTTATCAGATTATACTACAAAGAACCAAAAAAAAAAGCTCTTAAAAAAAAACTCATTAGAATACAGATGTGTCTTATTTGGATATTTGTGATGATCTAAAATAACTACTATAAATTTGTATTTCTGTTTTAATGTGTATTGCTGGTCAAACAGAAAAGGCGTTGGTGATGCAACAGATTATGAAACAAGATATATACTAGTATAGGGATGTTGCCCTGTAGATTATAGAGAGTTTCTGAAAGGTATTTATGCACAGGAGTGTGTGATGTGATTTATACAGCCATAAGAGAATCCACTGAAGCAGGGGAAGAAAAAGGGAGATCATTTTGGGAACTACGGCTGTAATCCAAGGAAGAATTTATGAGAGTCTGAACTAAGACACATAAGACAACTAAGACAAGAACTATGACACATAAGAAGGAGTGCATTTTTATTTTTACTCTGATACCTATTTTATTGTGGTGGTCTGGAACTGAACCCTCAATATCTTCAAGGTGTGCCTGTATTTTGAAAGTCAAAAAAAACAACAACAACAACAAAAAAAAACGGAGTGCATTTGAGAGCTATGTAGAGATTCAGCTGGTGAGAATTAAGATTACATGTACAAAGCGGGAACTGGTAACCATGCTGGAGAAATGAAACTGGAAAATGTTTTATCTTGTAAACAAATAGGAATATTTATTCCTAGAGTGCTTTGTGTTTCAATTTAAAATGCATTCTCCATCACTTTCATTGCTTATTATCAAGATACTCATTGATTCTTTAGGGTTAATGTAAATAATGAGATAGTGAGATATCAAAATTGAATGAAAAAAGTTCAAATTTAGTGTTTCATATGAAAATGTATTTAATCCAATTGAAATCTGTCATCAAATCATAAATATAAAAATAAATAATTTCATAGAGATTTTTGTCAGTTCTAGTCAAAATTATTTGTCTCTGGATCTTTTGACATGATTCAATACACTTCTAGGTGACAGCTGAAGATTTGCAGACCAAGGTGAAGTCACATTGGTCTTCAATTTGTTCCCCATAAAGGGTCTTCATCTTATACTAGTAAAAGCTCTGATAACAATCCAGGTTCTCATGTAGAACCAAGTAGAATTATACAGTTTGGGCTCTAAATTGCTTTAAGGCTTAAATTTTCAGAAATCGTTGTGCTAATTTCTTGTGAGATCTGTTCCAACCAGTTGCTTTCAACCACAGTTATAATAAATTGAATTTTTCATGTCTATAAGTAAGTGGCTTAAATTCCCATGGAAACAAGTACTAATTCTTAGTTCTATATTGTATTGATTTTCCTGTAATGTTCTCTTGAAGTTTAAAATACACATTAAAACAGTTGTATTATTATTTCTTATCACTCCATATAGGCATTCGAAGACCAAATACATTTAAAAAATTAAACAAAATAATAATAATACCTGATAATTCAAAATGAGAAATCATTCTTTCCTGAATTTGAAGAAAATCTGCATTCTCCATTTTTAATGAACTCGGTTTGTTAAAAAAAAGTTTAGAATTTTATATTATACATGTTTATATATAGCATTTTATGTTATATATGTATAATTGCATTTAAACATTTTTAACAGAGGAGGCAAAAGTGTGAATTAAAATGAGAACCAATTATTTTAGTTTTTTTTAATAAACCCTAAGAAAAATATACTCTTTCTCCTATAAAATTATATATGTAATAAGAAATATGATTTTAAGGCAATTCATCAAATATTTAAAGAATGAAAAATCTTTAATTTTTTTCCCAAAAAAGTAAAGAAATAAGATGGAAGTTGGCTTACGTACACTTTGATTTACGAGAGTATAGATGATTTACATTTAAAGAAATTATCTTGAATGGATATTATTAAGACATGGCACTAATCACAGTGCATTATCATCAATGATTTACTCATCTGTCTCTCCCAACAGAATATAATTGCATTATTATTATCAAGGACAGGAATTTGCCCTCTTCAACTTTAGATCATAAGTGATGTGTCCAGACTGACAGACAACAAGCACTAAAGCTGTATCATAGTAAGCGCTCAAACATCTTTATTGAATGAACATGTAAAACTTAATAAAGGTAAAACAACAACAACAACAACAACAACAACAACAACAACAACAACAACTAGGGAGCCGGCTTTTACACCATTATGGTCTATGTAGTTCAACTCACATGTGATGAAAAATAACTAAGGCATATGTGGTAAAAGAAAACAATGAATGGTTTGAGACCCAAGTTGTTAATTAGCTGTTCATTAAAATAAAATAATAACAGCATAATATATATTATCAGATAGTAAGTAATAAATGAATACATATTTACATGGATTATTTTATATAGTCCTATCAACTATCCTAAAAAATGGGACCAAAATTTTATTTTAAAACTCTCATTAACACCACAAATATTAAAGAAAAACAACTTGTATCAACAAAAGACTAATTATTAAAACAAAAAAGCAATACATAATTAGAAGTAGCGGGAATACTTTAAGACGATATGAAGAGGAACTCATATGTATATAATAAGATTTATTGTACAGAGATTCAGAGTACAAGCTCTTCAAATAAGGATCAGACTGAACCTCAATTTCCCTAACAATCGCCAGGTGGTCAATTTACTTATCCTAATTTTAGGAAACTGAGGCTTACAAAGGCTAAGAGTACCTACTGTGATAGACACTGTGATGCACTTCCCAGATCCTGTTTTAATGAGTGTTATTACCAGAGATTCTGAGAATGGTGTCACCAGGTATTATTTTGTCGTTAGTTACTTCAGACACTGCCTTAGATTCAGAAGTTATCACATCAAATGTGACCAGTATCAGTGCTGATCATTGATCATTGATCATTGAGGCCTGGTCTTGTTGGCTCAACTTGGCTAAGGATGATTGTAACTGTAGACCTCTCTGTGGAGCCAGCAAAGACTGTAATCATGCTTGTATCAAACTTTGAATTCTGCCTTTGCTTACTGCTTTCATCTCCTCCCTTCCATGGGTGTTGATTCTTAGGGCACTACTTAACAATTATCCTGTAGGCTAAATTCAACAGAAACTGCTTCTTGAGGAACCAAATCTGTGGCAGTTATCAGACACAGTCCGATAAAGAAGATGATAAGGAAAGGTTTGGAGCTGGGTTATTTGCCACCCATTTGGCAATAGGAATCTTACAGAAACCTTTGGCAATGGGCAAGTAGAACACAGCTAGCCTGTGGAATAAAATACGATTTTTAAAACTTTTATTGGCAATGAATTGAGATAATATACATTTGATAGGAAATGTATTACATGATGCAAAGTATCTGTCGTTTGAAAACTATGAAGGGAATAGTAACTTTAAGGTCAATGGGTACTGGGTGGCTATTATGGGCAAGCTCTATTGCCTCTGAAAAAGGATAACAAAATGAAAGCCAATGATCAGGAAAGAGAATGTCAGGGAAAACTGAGGGAAGGCTTAAGGCTTAATGAAAGGCAGTTTCAAATGATAAATCTCCAACCAAGGCAACTCTACTATGCCAGTGTTGAACTATTGGCTAGAATAAATGAGTGGGGATATCTGAGCTGATTCCTCTGAAACTTTGGATCCACAAATTCTTTTGAACTTTCTGAGGCACGAGGGAACCACTCCTCTATGATAAGAGCATTCTTTCTTTGCTTGGAGACAACAGGAAGCCTCTCTTCTATAAAATACCATGTATCCCCTCAAGGTCTACCCTCAACTCTTCTCTTTGTCACTGTACAAATAAACAGGATTAAGTTCTATCATAACTCAGCAGGGGATACATTGGGGCTGATAACAGAAGGAAAAATTATACTCCAAACAGCTTCAAGATTTATATGTGTAATTCACAAGAACATAAAGGGGATAGGATTTTGAATCCACTTGACTAAGGACAAAAGTTCTTAATGTTGAGTAAGAGGAACTTTATCATCCTAAGAACATGATCTTGACAAACAAAACTTAACACACTGGCAAAAATTTGAAGTAACTGTCTGAATTTGCTACCGGGATATCCCCTGGAAAAATGGAAACTGTGGAAAAATGGAACTACTTGAAGTTGAAAGAGCAGAATTTCTATAGAAGATGATTTAAAAAAAGAGATTAGAATATTCAGAAAAGTGGATGTGGTGACGATATACATGTGATGATTATGTGCAACAGGAAGTCTTGAAAAATACACCATTTTCCAAAGCCTCTATGATTATATAGGTGCTGAGGCACCAAACTCACTGTTTCTCCTCTATTTTGCCAGAGTTGATGACAGGAGAGGCCAAAACAAAATTAGGGTCACTGATATCAATGAGGATAATAGGATCCTCCCCAAAAGTCCAGGTAGTTTCATCATATAGATGGGGACACTTATAACTCACAGCAAGGTCCAAAGGTCCCAAGAGGCAGAGCCGATCTACAAAGAGTTATAAATATATTTAATAGAATACAGAATCTCTAGTGGCTTAGATGGATTCCCAAAAATGGCATTTTTAAACCTATACAATCATAAGAAATCAAGGATGAATAGATTAGGTGAATGAGGGTAAGCTAATAAAATATGATGATCCCTTGTTCAATTTTTGAACCAGAGCCAGGGTTTTGACCCTAAATCCAAAGATTTAAGAAGAGGATTCCATACTATTGATTCCCACGGAATTTCCTCAAATGAACCTTTAACAACGCATTTAAGTTAAATCCATCCTAGGAGAGCATTTTAAGAATGGTTATACACAGGTTCAAGCTGATACTGACTCTCAGAGACACAGAGACTTTAAGACAGAGACACATAGGAATCAGGGAATAAATAAAGTTCTTTTGGCCAATGACTGCTCACAGCCTACTGGGACCACAGACACATATATTGGTCTTTTTTTTTTTTTTTGATACCCAAAGGATTAATTGTAATAAATGGCTCGTAAATCATACAACTTCTACATTGGGTCCTGGTCCTGTGGGTAGTAGCTAACATAGTAGGGAAGACCAAATAGAAGCTTAGAAACTGATGTGTCCCCACCAAGATAGCAAATACAAAACTACATTGTATTATGAAAGACTATAAAAAAAATTCTGCCATTTTTAAGGATCTAAAGGTTTTAGGGGTGGTAGTATTCTTCATAGTTCCATTAACTGACCAATTTGGATGCTTAAGAAAACAATATCCTAAAGAAAGAGAATGCACTACCTTACACTCAACCCAATAGTAATTATGATAAGAGATACAGTGCCAAATGTAGCATGTTCACTAAGACAGGTACACAGTACATAACTTAATGTGGAGTGCCTTTTTTCAAAACCTATTGGAAAAGAGAATCAGAAAATTTTCACTCACATAAAATGGTCAATAATAAGCATTTACGGCTTTGTCCCAGACCCACCTTCATAATAGAGTAAAGAGATCTGGACTACTGGTCTTTTTTTTTTTTTTTTAAAGATTTTATTTATTTATTTGACAGAGAGAGAGATCACAAGCAGGCAGAAAGGCAGGCAGAGAGAGAGGAGGAAGCAGGCTCCATGCTGAGCAGAGAGCCCAACGCGGGGTTTGATCTCAGGACCCTCAGATCATGACCTGAGCTGAAGGCAGAGGCTTTAACCTACTGAGCCACTCAGTCGCCCCTACTGGTCTGTCTTATATCCATCTAACATCTCACTGATATAATATTTATCAGACAGATAAGGAAGACGTGGATACCAAATTGGACACCTTGTTAAACTATACCCACTGCATGGGATGGGAAATTAACCAACAAAATTTGAGGGGCCTGTAACACCAGTTAAATTCTAGACAGCCAGAAGTCAGGACCCTGCTAGTATATCCCATCCAAAATAAGACAGTTTTATCTTGTTCTTCACACCACAAAGAAAGAATAAAAAAATGCATGTAACAAATTTGGAGGTTCTGGAGGTAGCATATTCCATATTGTACTTATCCAATTTATACACTAAAGAACACGAAAGACTTTCAGCTTTGAGTGGGACAAGAGTAGGAAAGAACAAAAGTCTAGGCTATGGTGCAAGTTACTTTTCCACTTTTACTAGATGACCCAACAAACCCTATAGTATTAGAGGTATTAGTGGTGGGAAAAGATATGGTATGTAATTTATGACAAGTTCCAGTGAGAGAATCACAACACAGAAGTTTCTGGTTTGGAATTAAAGTGATGCCATATGAATCTGAGAATAGAACACATTTTAACAAATAACTTCCAGCATTCTGTTGGGTCCTGATAGAGACTGAGTATCTGACCATGGAATGTTAAAGCGACTACGTGCCTATTTGCCTTTCATTAGCTGGGTTCTGTGAAATATCAAATAATGAGGTTGGGAGGACCTAACGACAACCCACTGGAAGACAGATCAAGCACAGGTAGGACTGGGAGGGACAAGTAAGCTGCACCTATAGTAAGCTATAAGGTAGTTCCAGCCTCCTGTGTCATCTGCTGCCATTATCAGGACCTCTCTCTCAGTTCACACTCATGGCTGCCTGAGAATCCCTTATGACTGGCTCACAGAAGGAAGAAAAACTCCAAACTTGGTTAATGAATTGGTCAGCTTGGTACATAGGTAGAAGCCATAAATGAAAAGCAGAAACATCAGTATCAAAGAATAATCCTAAAGGCAGAGCTTTGACCAGTATACCTGGTTACCTTCTTCTATTGAAAGAGAAGGGGTTTGGGAGCCCGGGTCTATCAGTTGGGTCCAGCTGACTCTTGATTCCAGCTCAGGTCATGATCTCAGGGTCATGAGATAGAGTCCCTCATTGGGTTCAGCACTGGGCAGAGTCTGATTAAGATTCTCTCTCTTTCTCCCTCGGCTCCTCCTTCCCGCCCCACGCCCCCATCTCTAAAAACAAAACCAAAATAAACAAACAAAAAAAGCAAAGAAAGAGAAGGAGTTTAAAATTAGAAAGTATATGGACTCAAAAGCAATGACAAAAGGCTTGGTTGTTTAGTCAGGTTCCTGGAAGAAGAAATGTTGCAAGTTTGAGACAAGTAGAATTGCATGAATGGGGATATTAGAGTGAGTACAAAGTGTGAAGAACTTCATACTGCATGTGAACAACCTGAATCTAGAGGACACTCTCCATGGAAAAGAGAAATAAAACACCAAATCTATAAATTAACTCAGTCCACTAAAATTAACCAGTGTCTTCTTTATTTAACCCAATGATAGCAAGATGGAGTCACAAATATAGTAGCCACAGTGGAAGCAATGGAGGATATACATGAGTGAAATATCCTATGTTCTGAACACCAGGGCTTGTCTAGCTATTGCTGCCACTCAATATCCAAACTGCCAGCACAAAGGTCAACATGGACTCTCCAGCATTATACTACCCCTCACCCAATACTTGATAACTAGTTGACTACATTGGATTTCTTCTACTTAAGAGAGTCAGGGATTTCTGCTGTTGTTGTTGTTGTTGTTTTCCTTTCTTCCTTGACAGGAATAGACACATATTCTGGGTCCAGAGAAACTCAATGAGCACCACTATCCACCACTATTATAAAGTGCTTGATTCATTCATTTAGCAGCTCATATGGCAAGAGACTCATTTTACAGAAAAGAAGGTATGAGAGTGAGGTGCTTTCTATGGAATTCACTGTTTTTATCATATACTATATCACCCATAAACAATGAGACTTAGAATGGCCTGTTAAAGCACAGATAGAGAGACAAGAAAGATATGGTACTTCAAGAGATTGATAACCATCTTCTAGGATGTAGTAGATACTATGAAGCAATGGTGGATATGGTGTTCTATCCATATCAGTAAGAATTCATAGGTCTTGGAACCAAGGGAAAGAAGCAGAGTAATCCTACTTACTATCATTTCTAGTGACCACCTTGGAAATTATGTATTTCCCATCCCTGTAAAACTGTGCTCTGCATGTTTAGAATTCCCAATAGGACAACCTTTATACCGCGGGATAGAAAAAGAGTCACATGAGTACTCCCTGGACACTCAGGGACTTATTATACATTGAACTGTGCTCTCCCTCAAATTCATATGTTGAGGTCCTACCACTCCCAGTCCTTATTTGGATATAGGGTCTTTATAAAGCTTATCATGTTAAGAGAGTTCACTAGAGTCGGCTCTAATCCAATGACTAGGTGTCCTTATGAAAAGGGGAAATTTAGACACGGAAACACACATGCACAGAGAACGTGAAAATGAACGCAGAGAGCAGAGATACAAAAGATTGCTAGCAAACTATGAGAAGCCCTCAGAAGAAAGCAACCCTACCAATATCTGGATCTCAGACTTCTAGCCTCCAGAACTGTAAGACAAAATAATTCTGTTAAAGCTACCCAGTTTATGGAATTTTGTTACTGCAGCTCTAGCAAACTAACACAGGCTTCCTGTTCCAAGGGACTAGCCAGAAATAATGGAGATCACCATTTTGGAAGTTGCAGTTGATCTTCATTATCAGAAGGAGGTAGGATCAATGTTACAAATGGATGAGGGAAGGAATATGTTTGACATTCAGGTGATCAAACTTGGTGTATGGTGGTAGTCCTAGTTAATTTTGATGTAAATGGATAATGGTAACAACCTCTACCTGGGATGAAAAATGAAAGTGTGATCATGTTTCTGGATCAAGCCACTGAGCCCAAAGACAGGTCAGCTACAGGTGAAGGGAATCTAAAACTAATGGTGGAAGAGAGAGATTGCGATCATTTGTTGTGACCCCCAAATCAAACCCTGATTTTGGTTAACTTATAAACGTTCTTCTTCTTAAGTTTACCCCCAGTAAGATAGCTCTACTAGAATCATGGAGGTCCTGCTTCTAGAACTTCTGTGAAAAGTAGATGCCAGTGGCCAAAGAGGAAGACTGTAGATACTCTGAGTAGACTCTGTTGCAACACCAAGACCCCATTCAATTAAAGACTTTTGCTTCAGCTACTTGGAATTCTGTCTGCTAATGGCCATTACCTGTCTCTTCAAGGATTGCCTCAGCCAAGAATCAAAGACCTCACCATGTTTATGACCTTTCAGAGCTGGCCCATGTCCAATAACTATTTGATACATGATATAAAGGCCTTCCCATCTTGGTTCAAATAAAAACAACTATGAAAAGCCACCCTAATTGTAGAGATTTCGGTGAGGTTAGCTGTGGTTCTAGTTAGGCCTGTATCACACTTAGATTTCTCTTACAAATACCTTCTTTTTTTGTCTCCTCTGCAGGGTTTTGATTCCAAGAGCATTCTTTTTTTTTTTTTTTTTCCCTCATTAGCATTCTTTAATAGCATTTTGCATGCTAACTCTCTCACAGTCTGTTTTTTTTTCTTTTTTTTAAAGATTTATTTATTTGAGAAAGAAAGCCAGCACAAGTCATGGGAAGGGCAGAGGGAAAGGGAGAAACAGACTCCCTGCTGAGCACAGAGCCCTACACAGGGCTCAATCCCAGGACCTGAGAACATGACCTGAGCTGGAGTCACCCTTACTGAACCACCCAGGCACCCCTCACAGTCCGACTCTTAAGGAGGCCTAATCTTCACTTAGATCTTATTGTGTGGTGTTAAGGATTAAATGATACCATGTATGTAAAACACTTAGCATATTGACGCTAGGCTAAATTCACAGTTCAAAAACCACCACATTAAAATATTGTCTCAATAAATAAGCATTACTTTAGTTTACCCTTTATCCAAAGTTGCAATGTGAGAAATGTGTGTGTGCCTATGCATATGGGTGTATGTGGTCTTCACTTTCAACTTTTGGTGTGCAGGTTATGGTTTTCATACTGGACTTTTTTTTTACATTGCATTCTCCAGGGAAGTCACCTTTAAAACCCCAATTTAAAAAAAACATATAAGTATTCAACAAGATGGAACAACAAATAAAGTTGTGTGAGATAGATACTGATTGATATTCTTTTTTCTTGTCTCGAATTTTGACAGAGATAGGGATCTAAATAGGTTTCAGAGACCTATTTTTTTCCTAATCCTACTAGTGTCACTGTAGTAAATTCATGCCAGCTGACATTGGAAACATACAGATTGATGTTTTTGATCTATAATTTCAGGATATACATTGGAACCAAAACAAAGCATTCATTTTACTACGCTACACTGAGTAATCGCAACATTTCTTAAAAGTTAAGCTATTTATTTCCTAATTTTTATTTTGCTAGCTGAGTAGACAACTATTCACATTCTTGTACTTGGAGAGTGTAAATTAAGTTCTGATAGTCTTGTAAAATTATTTATCCCAATACTATATCATTATTTTATATATATATTTCCTTCTAGATTCCTCCAAGTCCAAAGTCAGCTCATACTTTTTTATTCCTTACTTCTTTCTTCCATTTGTTCTTGTATCTCTCCTTTCTTCTTTTATAGTTTTTAATTGAACATCTATTATCAGATATTTCATTCAATTCTGGAGATACAAGAGCTTATGAATATTTGAGACAAGGGTACAAGTATGGTGGATATTCTTTCCCTTTTTTTTGGCCAAAGTGAGTCATATAGTAAAAACAGGTACCTTAGTGCTGCTTGACTCTGGCCCAGTTGCATAACTTGGGAAGAAAATAACATGACACCAAAGAAAAAGGCAGATAGGGCTCTAGAAATTTAGGACTAAAACATCCGTTTTAAGCATCTGCTGAGCCTAAAGGGAGTAAAGACCCCTTGCAATGATGTGATTGTTCATTTTATGTATCAACTTAGAGGGTGATTTTGGATAAGATCAATATCTAAATCAGTGAACTTTGGGTAAAGCAGATTACACTCTCTAATGAGAGCAGCCTTGTACAATTCATCCAAAAACCTGAATTGAACAAAGAGATCACCCTTTGTGAGCAAGAGAAGAATGCCTTTGGACTTCATCTACACGACTGGGTCTCCTGTACCTCCAGCCCACTAGACCCTGCAGACAGTCTCCATCATGATGTGAGACAATTCCTTGTAATAAATCCCTTTGTATATTCACATACACATCTTACTGGTTCTCTCTGGAGAACTCTAATACAAATGGTATCAGGTCAGAAGGGCCACTTTCCTTCTTTTTAATCTCTTATATATGCCAGCACCGGAGAGGTCACTGATAGCTAGCAAGAGAGGAAGTAAATGAGAAAGAGAGGTCTGCTTTGCTACGATCTTTTGTCTACCAGGAAAAGCCAAACCAAAGCCAGTCCTAGTTAGACAGGTGGGAGAAATTTTCACCTTAATAGAGGATTAAAATGTTAATCAATATAGGACTGGATGACTTCTGAATGAAGATTTTTACAGTAAAAATTGAGCATAGGACATTTTATTATCTAAAGTGAACAGAGAAGTGAGGCAGTCTGCAGGAGTTATCATGCAATAACAGAGGGAAAATTTAATTTCCCATACTGAATACATTTTAAAAGGACAGTAGGATACAAAAAAATAAAGTTATATTTCGATTACTTTCCACAAGTTTACTTGTTTAATATATCTGTTAGAGACATTTAGAAGACGGAATCAATTTTATATTGATGAGGAGCTAGGGAGAGAAAAGGAGAGCTAAATATTATTGCATCAGTTGAAGTGAATAGAGATATCATTAATAGAGAAGTTTCTGCAAAAAGGCTGAGCTCACGTTTGTAGATAATGATATTGTAGATGTGATGTTTGTAGATGGTGACCAAGACTAAAATGTCATTAGCATAAGACAAACACAAATCCGGTATTTCCAGTGTGTATTTTTTTCAAGCTGAAGTTTGAATACATATTTCCTTTCATCTTTTCATTATTGATTCAGAAACATTTTTCCTGTTATTCTATTTTCTGCCTTAGGAAAGTGCTCCCATTTATTGATGCATCAGAGATGAGAGGGCCCGAGTAAACATCACAGTAAAGAGGATTTTTATGTTGTTATTTTTTTTCTGTTGCAATTTCCTTAGGAGAAGGTTTGGTAAGAATAGAAAGAATAACTTGAAAAAGAATAAATACATAGAAAACGTACAAAACACAAAATAAATAATGAAAAGAGGAAAACCAATCCCTTATCAATAGGACTAAGAACAAGAATGGGAAAGTCACATAAAACAAAGCTTTAATTTTTCTTTAATTTCTCTTGTTTCTTAACCATAATTTTCCTTCTGTCCTGTTTTTCTTGAGCTATGAAAACAGAAAATAGAATTATAGTACTGATTTCAAGTGTATATGTGTATCAAATCATCATGTTGTACACTTTAAATGCACACAATTTTACTTGTCAGTTATACCTCAATAAAGCTGGGAAAACAGAAAACAGCAACTTAACAGAGTATGCAGTCCTTATTTTAGGTCTGTATAAAAGTGTGTGTATCTGTGGAAGTAACTAATAATTACATTATTTTCACTGTAACTACCACAATTACTTTTCTCTGGAGAATTTTTTTTTTTTGTCCATATTTTCAAATTTATCCTTATGAAGGTTTTCATGCACATTTCTTCTTTCTTACTTTTAACATCTTTTTTGAGGTATAATTGATATGCGATAAAATGCACAGTTATAAGGCATATAATAGGTTTTGTCTTATGTATATACTTAACCATCACCAAATCTAGATAATGAATATTTCTATCACCCCAAAAGTTTGCTGGTGGCCCTGTCATCTCTCTCTCCTACTTCTGCTCACTCGTTTCTCCAGGTCATACCTCCCACTCATTTATTTTGTCATGACAGATTGCTTTGGGTTTTCTAAAATCATGCATAAATAGAGCAATACTGTGTATATACTTATTGGTTGGGCTTCTCTTACTTGTCATAATTATTTTGAGATTCCTCCGTATCGGAGCATGTATCAATACTCTATTTTGTAAATTATTACTGAGTATTGAATACATATACCAAAGGTTTTTCTCTCCATTCACTTGTCAATGGACATTTGGGCTATTCCCAATTTTTGGCTATTACAAATGAAGCTGCTGTAATTATTCTTCTACTAATCTTTGTACAGCGATTTTCTTTCATTTCTTTTAGGTAAATACCTAGGAGTGGAATGACTGAGTCATATGATAGGTGTATGTTTAACTTTTTAAGAAACTGACAAGATATTTTCTAAAGTGGTTCTACTTTACATTCCTGTAGTAGTTTATGAGACTTCCAGTTTCTCTATAACCTCACCAACACTTGGTACAGTTTTTTGGAATTTTCTGGGTTTTTTTTTTTGTTTTGTTTTTGTTTTCTTTTTTGTTTTTGTTTTTTAATTTTAGCATTCAGATAGGTCAGTCTCATTATGACCTTAAATTGTAGTATTTCAGTGGTGAATGATGTTGAGCATCTTTTCCTGTGCTTTTATGCTATTCATATATCTTTTGTAAAATGTTCACATATTTTGGCCACTTTTTACTTTATTTCCCTTATTACTGCATTTTGAAATTCCTTAGGTTCTGGAAATAAGTCCTTTATCAGATATTTGTTCTGCAAAATTTTCTCCAAGTCTGTGATTTGCATTTTTTTTCTCCTTGCAGTGGCTTTTAAACATCATAAGGTTTTAGTTTTTATGACAACCATTTTATCAATTTGTTCATTAATGGATCACGTTTTGCTGCTATCAAGTCTGACAAATCTTTGTCTGTCTCAAGGTTGACACTTTTCATCTATTTTTTTCCAGAAATTTTATAGTTTCAGGATTTACATATAAATCTATGATTTGTTTTGAGTTAATTTCTGTATATAACGTAAGACACAGAATGAAGTTCATGTATATATATGAAAAATGGGATATGTGCATGTGTATATATATATATATATATATATATATGTGTGTGTGTGTGTGTGTGTGTGTACATGTGTACACACACACACATCCCATCTTTTCAGGACAAACTGTTGTAAAACTATCCCTTCCTTATTGAAATGCATCTTTATCAAAAATGAGTTGTTCATATGTATTCAAGGTACTAATCTTGGACTTTCTATTCTGTTCCACTGATCTTTTTTGCTTATCCTTTCTTAATTATGGTAGCTTTATAATAATTCTTGAAATCAGATAGCATTAGCCCTCCAACTTTGGTCTTCTTTTTAAATGTTCTGCTATCCTATATGCATTGCATTTTAATATTATTTTTAGAATCAGCTTAACAACTTTAACAATAATAACCAAAAAAGCCTTTTTTTGCTTGTGATTAGGATTGAATTTAATCTAGAGATCAGTCTCAGAAGTATTTATATCAATAAATAAATATAAATAGATACATAATAGGATATAGGAATATATAATAGGAATAAATAGAGATATTTATTTAGGCATTGATTTTTCTCAGCAACATTTTAAACATTTTGAGTAAAGATATAAAGATCCTTCACATCTTTGGTCAAAATTATCACTAATATTTTATATTTTATGCTTTATAAATAATATTTTTAAATTTGGATTATTATTGTTAGTATATATAGATATGCACTTGATTTTGAGTATACTTCTTGTATCTTGTAACTTTGCAGCAGTCACTTATTAGTTCTAATATGTTTTTGTAGGTCTAATTGTCTTTCCTACATAAATAATCATGTAGTCTGAGCATAAGGACCGATTAAACTTACTTTTTCAAATATAGATGTATTTTTATCTTTTTTGTTTGTGGCTTTTTGCTCAAGTTAGAACCTCCAATATAAATGCCATTGAAGAGATGAGAACAGAGATCCTTGTTTTGTGCTTAGGAAGAAAGACTTTAGCACTTAAAAATGTTGTTATTTACATATATATAATTCTTAAATTTACTAGTGAAGTAGATGGTATTCTCAAATAATTAAATACCTCCTCATGTTCTAATAAATGAAACAAGTCTTTGCAAGTTTTAAAATATTGTGGCTGAAATAATTCTAGGATCAGAAAAGTTATTGACACAGATTGAAGTTTCTCATTGTTCAGTTCTACAGAGAAAACTTCTATTTTCCTTATCTTTATTCCTTTGTATATAATGTCTTTTTTTTTTCTCTGACTTCTTTTAAGGTATTCTGTTTCTTACCGCTTTTGAACATTTTGATTATTATGTACCTGTAATTTTTTGCAATGTTTACTGTGCTTGGAGGCTCTTGGATCCATAATTTAATGATTTTCTTCAAATTTTGAAAAAAAAAAAAAAAAAAAACCACAAACCCCTGACCATTTCTTCAAATATTTTTTCCTTTCTCTCTCTCTTTTAGACTTTCACCAAGTACATTTAAATATATATTAATACTGACTGCTTGAAGTAGTACCACAACTTCCTGATGCTCCTTCTACCTCTTTTGCTTTCTTTTTGTGTTTTAATTTCATATAGGTTACATTTCTGTGTTTTCCAGCTTGCTAATCTTTTCTTTTGCCATATCTAATCATTGTTTATTCCCATCCAGTAAATATTTCCTACCAGACACTGTAAATTTCTTCTCTGAAATTTTAAGTTGACTGTCTCATAAATCTACTTAATATTGTTTTTTAACATATCAGGTATGGTTATAATAGCTATTTTAGCCTTCTTGTTCCCTAAGTCTAACATCTTTTGGAGTCCGGTATTGGCTCAGGTTAACCAACTTTTCTCAATATTTTTCTGCTTCTTTCAAAGCCCGATAATTTTTGGAAGGATGCCAAGCATTGTTAAGCTTTCCTTTGTTGAGTGCTGGATATTTTCATTAATATAAATATTCTCGAGCTTTTTTCTGGGATTCAGTGAAGTCTCCTGGAAACAGCTTGATATTTTTGTGCCTTGTTTTAAAGATATGTTAACCAGGATTAGACCAGCATTCAGTCTTGGGATAATTTCTCTACCTTAATCATGCAAGATCCTTTTTCTAGTCTACTGCTACATGGATCATGAGCTTGTCCAATTTAGCTAGTGGAAATAGACACTAATCCTGGTCCAGTGTGAGTACTCAGCATTGCTACCTTTAATCCTTTCAGGTGGCAATTCTTTCTTAAGCCTTGGGTAGGTGCCTCACATGTATTTCCTTGAAAAAAAAATTCAGCTAAATACGTCCATGTGATTCTCAGGAGCTCTTCAGAGTTCTTTTCTTGTGTAGCTCTCTCCTCTCTAATAGTCCTGAATATCCTAGCTACCTTGATCTCTCTGTACTCTCAGTTATGCCCTTCAACTCAGGGAGTCCACTGAGCTCTGCATGGGTTCCCCCTCCCTCTTCTGTGGCTTTTAAACTCTCTCAATGCAGTAGGCTGGGACAATCATAGGGCTCATCTTGATTGTTTCTCATATGTCAGGGATCATGATCCTTCATTGCCTGATATCCATTTTCTTAAAAAGTATTATTTCATGTATTTTGTCTGTATTTTTCTTTTTTTCATATAAGAGAGTAAATCTGGTTCACTCCATCTGGGTAAGAAGTGATGTTCTTTTAACTACTTTTGAAATTAGGTGAAAACTAATCTGGCACCAGCATCAGAGAAATCGGAAACATCTAAACATTCTTGCATTCTTGCAGAAAACATGGCTAGTTCTCCTAAATAGCATATTTACAGATAAGTGGGCAAAGGCAAAAAGGGGTAGATGATAATTTATTTACATAGATTTTATTCTTAATTTACTAGTGAAGTATAACTTGGTGTTCTCAAATAATTAAATATCCTCCTTGTGTTACAATAAATGAAACAAATCTTTGCAAGTTTTAAAATATTGTGGCTGAAATAATTTTAGGATCGGAAAAGTTATTAACACAGATTGAAGTTTCTCACTGTCCAGTCTTCTCCCTGACCTCAAAAAATTTGACAGGATTTGCTACCTGTGAGATTTAAGGTAAACACAGTATGTATGTATTTGCATTTATGACTCTGTGTGTTTGTACTTATATTCTCATATACTTTTATTTCCTTTTATATTCTACTTGGTGATACATACAGTCAAGTCCACATTGTGTGGGGGGAAAATGCACCTAATTTGGTTTGATATGGAACTCACCAGAAATATAGTTTTTAAATACTGCTTTTCTAGTTTATGGAATATTCAAAAACAGGCTATCCTGGGAGAAACAATACTTAAAGAGATTTGCTCGATGGGTGCACAGTTTGAAGTAGTAAAAAATCTATCATTAAGTAAAGTCAGGTCATTTAAGAATCAGGTTCTCTTTATAGTATATTCTGATGAATAACTTTTAATGGATTTGGCACTGAGTTTGGGCCAATGGCTCTTTTGTAAGATACTATAGATACATTTACACGAAACTCAGGACTGTTTATTATAAAGGTGTTACTGAAGATATTGTTCATTAATTGCACACTGTCCTACTTAGGAGAAATCACTTTCAGATCTGAATGTCCAGGATAGCAGGCCATTGGCTTCTTTTTATTCTTATGGATTATGCTAAACTTCTCATTGATCGTTAGAGTTTCTGCCATCTGCGCAAGCTGTTAGACATCTTGGAGGAAAAAATGCAGCCCACAAAAGACAAGCAGAGAAATTTTATAACATTGATTTTAATAAAAAAACTCATTCTAATGAATCTATTTTATTGTTTATAATAGATACACAGGGTGCTGCCCAGAGTTACTCCCTCAGTATGGGAACACTGGGAGACACTCAGTCTCCCAGTTGTCTAGGATTATTCATGACTGAAACACTTTGTCTGAACTCCTCTCCAGGAATTCCTTTCGGTCAAAGAGAGCCACTGTACCCAAGTTCATGCCTCCTTCCTAAAGGCAACTAATGCCAAATGATTGAGTCGATACAAGAATATAAAGGCCTGGAAAACTTTTCTCAGTTTTTGATAACTCTGAGGGATCATCTCAGATTCAGAACTCCCATTAGGTTCAGATGAGGCCCTTTTTTGCAAAGGCATCCCAATTCAACTTTTCTCTCTACACAATGCTCTTTTCTTTACTCCACTACAGATGTTGATGCTAAAACCAAACGCCAATAAAATTCTTCCATACAAATGCTTCTCTCAGAGCCTGCTGCTTATACTGGCAGATGGTTCCAGGAAGCCAAGTCTAAAGTGAGATATTGAAGATGGCTCATAGGCTGACTGGCTGGCAGTGAGGACCCCCAATCACCACCAGTAAGTAGGAGCACTGTTAGTCTCTGGAACGTGGGGGCAATCAAATTATTGAAACATTTACCAAAGTTAAATTGAGTTGAGATACCAGTATAATGGAATGCAATGATAGGTGCACCGGTTCGGGCCTTTTAGAAGTAGAAGGAAAAGAGTGATTATAAAGACTATGAATGTGGATGAAAGTTTCTGTGGGCAAGCAATTAACTGGAGAAGGCAATGAGAAAAAGATGATGAAAAATCTAGAAAAAGATAAAGGGTAAGTGTCAAATCCAGATATCTCTATTGGCTACATACAAATACATTCTTCATCCCTGCATCCAGAGTCTCAGAAAAGCTGAGAATGAGATAGAAGTCTTGCTTATAAGATCAGTACAGCTCCAGAGAAGGTTGAATTCTAAATCCTAGCAGGTCACTATGCCAACCAAAGTCAGACCCTTGACTAGGAAGAACTGATGCTCTGAGACTTGGGAACAGGATATACAATTCAATGTAATCAATGCACGTTAAACATTTAAATCCAATTTCTCAGGACCTTCTGGATCTATAGAGTTCATTGAGCCCTACCTGGTAAAGCTTCTACCCTCCCGCCTTTGTTTGAAGGTGGTGACGCACATTCTGTCTTACAACATGTTACATTCTTCTTTAGGATCAACCCCTGCTATCTTTCCTGGCCACAGAGAAAAATAAACTTCAATCTCAAAATAACCTAGGTAAGGGGCGCCTGGGTGGCTCAGTCGTTAATTGGCTGCTTTCGGCTCAGGTCATGATCCCAGGGTCCTGGGATCGAGCCTCACATAGGGCTCTCTGCTCAGCGGGAAGCTTGCTTCTTCCTCTCCCACTCCCCCTGCTTGTGGTCTCTCTCTCTCTGTCAAATAAATAAATAAAATCTTTAAAAAAAATAAATAAATAACCTAGGTAAGAGTGCTCTGTTCCATAGGACCTGTGAGATCTTCAGAAACACTCAACATGTGCTGCCCAAGATTGGAAGATGTATATATTGGACTAGATAATGAAGGTTCCAGCCAAAGAAAAGTAAACAGAATGAGAGGATTTCCCCTTGATTTAAGATTTAAAAGATGAAAGAGGGTACTAACATATTCTCAGGATGATTCTTGTTACCTTACAGAAGTGATTGCCCAGAAATGCTGTGACAGGCAATGAAACACACACACACAAACAAGCAAATAAACCCTGAGAGACACACCAGTGCTAGAGAGCACATATCTACATAAGGCTAGGAATCCCATCAGATAACTGAATTAAGGCCCTAGACGCACCAATGAGATAGGGAACGGACTAGAAAGCTGTTGGCATCACTGAGAAGCTCAAAGGTAAGTTGCTCTTCATGCCAAGGATGATAATAACAAATTGCTGTTAAGAACTACCATGACTTAGGCCAAGAGGATGATAGAATCCTGAAAAAACTAGAGGCCAGTCATCTTCTCTCAATCACTTATCAATAGCGAGGTTGCGGAATCCTCATAATGTGCAGGATAGCCCAAGGGGCAGTGAGAAGGACCAGATTCACAAAGTGTTAGGGATATGTTTAACAGAACACTAGAGTTCTAGGAACAAAATAGACAAATAAAATGGGTACTATTTAATTTATGTAATTAAAAAAATCAAGTTTGGAGAGTAAGAAACCTGAGGGCTATAAATCCCCCCCAAAAAGTCACGATCTACTTCCAAAGGAGAGGGGAGACTTCCAGATGGAAGAACCCCACAACATTATAATAAGCATAAATAACAGTTCTCCTATTTTTACCCAAGAGAACTATGTTCATTTCCTAGGAAAACCATACCTTGGGGAAAGGGCAGTGATCAAACATTTTGAGGACCCAAAGCACCATCATATGTTGCTGGTACAGTGGGCTTATGGAGGCCAAGTAAAACAGGGAATCTTAGCCTAGTATAGTGGACTAAAAATTTATATGTTGAAATGCTAATCTCCAGTGTGATGGTATTAGAAGGTGGGCCTCTGTGAGGTTATTAGGTCATGAGGGTGGAGCTTTCACAAATGGGATTATTTCTCTTATAAAAAAAAAAATAACACCTGAAAGTTCTCTTAACCCTCTTTCTGACATGTGAGGTACAATAAGAGAATCACCATTTTCAATCTGAAAGATGCTCTCATCAGAATCCAATCATTCTGGAATACTTATCTTGGACTTACAGTGTCCCAACTCTAAAACACATATTTCTGTTATTTATAAGCCACCCAGTCTATGGTATTTTGTTATAAGAGCCTGAACATTGCTAGTTATGACTTACAGCAGGTGCACTGTTTCCAGAGGAGCATACAGTGATCATATCTCTAATTACAAACTAGAATGGACATAGTTGGTAATTGGCACATTAACAAGAGCTATTATAGAAAAGAGAAAAAAAAAGTAGAAACCTCTCAACTCCAGGGCTAGACAGAAAATTATCAAGAACATTGCAATCTTGAGAGATGGGCAAAGATTAAGGATGACTTGAAGAACTAAACGGAAGATTTGGCAGTTCCTGCAATAGCACCATTTAATTCTTCTACTCTAAAAGGTTTTCCTTTGTTCTGTCCCTATAATATAGTATACCATCCTAAATCAGCTACTATTTCTCCTTTTCTATCCTCTTCTTTCTTCTCCCTTGTCTTCTTCTCCTTCTCACCCTTATTATTCTTATAAGTCCCTTTATCTAACTTCTCTTATGTATACTATTTTTCCTGCTCTTGCTCCTATATAGCCACTTCTCAGTATCTCCCAACTGGAGTATGTATACCATATCCTCAGACATTCATAATGTCTTCCCCTACCAGTTCTATTTTCTCTATCCTCAATAATTTTTTTTTTTTTTTTACCATCCCTTACTCTGACTTACTGATCATAAAGTCTTAACCTCCATCTGCTTTCCATCACATTTTCATCTTTTTCCAAGCTCCAAAAGCTCATGTGATTTGATGAAAGCCCTTTTAGTTTTCCCCCAAAACTCTGTGGTGTCCAGACCTTTCTCTGTTCTGCAGTTAGATGACCTGGTGTCTGTCCCTTTGTTTCTCAATATCTTGTTCTTTACGTCCAGGATTAATACCCCAGCCACTGACGCTTTATATACTCTTGCTCCCCTCTACCCCACCATCATTACCATTCCTCAGTATCTTTTTCTGCAACCATTATTTTCTCTACTCCATCCTTTTCTATTTCATTTATCAGGCTCAACTTTTAAGAAGGGGACCTGGGAAAAGATACAGATACTGTGTTTTAAGGGTGGGATTTCAGGACAGGTAAGGATGAATTTGAAACAATAAAGCAAACCAAGTCAGAATGCAAACAATGTGATGGTATGAATTATCACACTGCAGCACCTAGAGCAGATTGCTTAGCAGACATGTTTGCTCAGCACACGGCATGTCCCCTGGAAGAGTTGCATGGAAAAATATCATCTTAGTATAATCCAAATATGATAGAAAAAATGTGAATTGATCTGATAAGCTTCCCCCAAGTTCTTTTCCCATTGCTCATTGTTTCATGCCTTAGGATACTAAAATTTGTACTTGTCTAGTATATGGACTTTACCCACTCAGCAGCCTCTCAGGAGACCAAATCTCATGCAGTGAGGATTTTCCAGTGAGCAGCAGTGCTGAGTGCAGAGAACTGTGAGAGACAGAGACAGACAAACAGAAAAAGACAAGCAACAGGTAGATAAGGAAATCTGAAAAGATGCTCCAGATATATGTAATATACCTGTCAAAATTGATTCTCTCTAGATTCTTCTGCATATTTAAAATATTTGTGCAACAATAAGAGAAATGCAAAATGGATGAGAATTATGGAAATAGAGCCCTAGCAATCTTATTTTAGAAATATCATTGAACCTACTTTTATACGTAAACATACCTAAATAAAAAAAAGCCCATCACACACTAGCACACACACGCATGCAACAAACAGAATTGAGTAGAAAGAAGAAAAAAAGAAACCAAGTGGTTATTTCAATACTAACTTATGTCCATAAACCCTAACAGAAAGTAAACATCTGGCTTGTGGCAAATGTTCACAGAAGAATATAGTTTGCATATATTTAAAAGATAACCAACTTATGTTAAAACTATGACCAAGGAAAATTTCTTAGGAACCTAACAATCCAGGACAGCAAAACACTGTGTAGTTTATAATTACATGGTTTTATGAGGTGATGGACATACTAGCTGAAATTTGACATTGGCGTAGGCAGCACTGTAGGCTCATCCTGGAGGGTAACACAGCCTGCCAAAATGACTTCTGGTTGGAAACCTTGGTAGAGTCAGGAGATTGAGTGAAAATAAGAATGAATTGGGGTATGAATGAATATTTAAATCCAAGAATATAAGTTTGGGAACTTCTGAGATTTCAGAGGACTGTTTTTTTGTTTTGCTTTGTTTTGTTTTGCTTTGACTCAGTCACTGATCTATAGAAATACACCCACGATAGTAGTTTATAACTTAAAATTGAATTGGGAGAGTAACAACCATGACCAAATACTGCTATAAACAAATATATATTTTTTTCCTTAAGGCCATCAATAGGGTGAGACTACTGGTTTAGGAGATAGAGAAAGGAGTTATTGACACATATTAAGAATTTATTCTGGGACGCCTGGGTGGCTCAGTTGGTTAAGCGGCTGCCTTCAGCTCAGGTCATGATCCCAGGGTTCTAAGATCGAGTCCCGCATCGGGCTCCTTGCTCAGCAGGGAGCCTGCTTCTCCCTTTGCCTCTCCCTGCCACTCTGCCTGCTTGTGCTCTCTCTCTCTCTCTCTGACAAATAAATAAATAAAATCTTTAAAAAAAAAAAAAAGAATTTATTCTTAGGGTCATTGAAAGATGGAAATATGTCAATGTGATATCTAATGTGCATCGTTCAGTTCTGCTCATCATAGTAATTCCAATACCTATATGTTTACATTTAGAACAAAACAGGTTTTCCTGATTTGTTAAATCTGTAACAAAGTCCTACAGAGCTATAAAAGTGAAACTGTATTTAGTCTATATTTTTATTCATATAGATGTATTTTCCTATTAAATATTATGATTTAAATAAAAAGTCAAGTTATATTTTTTGAAATGTAAAGAATCCCCAACAATTCTGAAACATATGCCTTTCTTCTTGTCTTTTAACTAACGGTGCCAACTTATATGCAATTTTAAGCTAAGGAGCTTGGTTGTCAACACCTTGAGGAAAGAGCAGCATCTTCTTTTGCTTATCATGTTGTTCCCAAATTCAACATTGGTCAATAATAATGTGGCTGAGTAAATAAATAGAGCATCACAGCTGGTAAATAAAAGGCATAATTTGGTGCTGAATATATTCCTGTAATATACGATAGTATTGAAAACCTGAGCTTTATGAAATAGTGAAAGAAGCTGGCTGGAATTATATATGTAACTCATATAAATTCAACTGTGGAAAATCTTTTTGCAGATGAAATAATATAGGTACATGTGGGTGGGTATGATTTATTATATAATTCCACTTAAGACCTTGTTGTATTAAGTAAAGCTAGCAATTAGATTAGTAACACATCAGAAGATCTCTGTGCTTGCAAAGCAAACAACCTTTCACAAAAATTATGTCTTATTCATATTACTGTATTATACAAGTCAGCTAGAGGAGACTGCTATCATTTTTAATAAAAAATACTAGCAATACTAGTGTGACAATAGTTTCAATGCTATTTACGATTTTTCAGATTTAGATACAAGATTTTTTCTTAACTTTAATTTCTATGATTTCTACAAGCATTAAGTTGATTGAACCTCATATTATAATACTGACAATGAATCAACAGTCAAAAATATGTTGATGTGAATAAAAATTACTGTATGTGAATAAAAATTACTGTATGTATGTAAGACAATATTGTCCTCTGCATTTAGTCTAGCATTCAAAAATAATTTTCATTTAGAAATTGTTTTTAGTACCAAAACATACAAAGTAACCTTGGAAAATAACCTGGGAAAACATTCCGTCATACTTCTAAACATTTACTGTTCATTAACTATAATTTTATTATATACATACAATGGATCTGACAAGTATCACTAGAAGGAGATAAATTTTGGTCTTACTGCCACTAAAAGAACAATTTTGGGAATATACAGTTGCATGTAGCTATATATGAATAGCTAAATATATGAATATATTTGCATAAAGGTTTGGAGTAATGATTAAAATTCACAATGATCAACTGAATACTTTTAGAAGTAATATTTTAGAAGTAATAAAAAGTTCAGCCTGGGAATTGCTAACGATCATCATGTTTCCTCTAGTCCCATAACCCTCATAACAGAGAGGATAAAATTTACCATTCATAATAGATCTAAAAATAAAATATATCCTGGAAAAATTCAATAAGGAATGTGAAAATCCTTTCTAAGAAAATTACAGAGCATTAATCACTGAGAACTATAAAAGAAGACAAAAAGATGGAGAAAAAAATCCTAGTTAATGATTAAGAAAATACCATGTTGTTAAAAATCGCAATTCTGTACATTAAGTTAAACTGTTGTTTTTTTATTCCTAAAAAAATACTTTGGGGATTTATTTGCTATTGCATAATATTTATTGTGTATATGAATGTATAAAGATGTAAGGAAAGAATAAATCTGTATAAAAAAGAACATAAAGGTTAAATTTTGCAATGAGATATCAAAATACACGACAAAGATTAATAATTATAAATAATATAATAGTATCTAAAGAATGAGGGGCGCCTGGGTGGCTCAGTGGGTTAAAGCCTCTGCCTTCAGCTCAGGTCCTGATCTCAGGGTCCTGGGATCGAGCCCCGCATCGGGCTCTCTGCTCAGCAGGAAGCCTGCTTCCCCTTCTCTCTCTGCCTCCCTCTCTGCCTACTTGTGATCTCTCTCTCTCTGTCATATAAATTTAAAAAAAATCTTTAAAAAAAAAAATGAAAAAGTATAGCAATGCAGTAGAATGTAAGTTAAAAAATTATCCAGGTATATACCTGGACATACAAAAAGTGTCACTGTGAATCAATGAAGGAAGGATTGATTTTTCAAAAAGTTAGAAAAGTTTTAGAAAATTTGGAAAACAGATCTGTTGACTAATACTACATATCATAATTCATTTCAGATGGTTTTAAGGATTAAAGTATAAATAAGTGGACAAATACTCTCTATGAATAATGTAGTAATATTTAATCTGATTATAACCTTTCTGAAAAATTAAGAAATTATTTTAATGTTATTCATGTGTTTGTATAAGTGATTAAAATATGTATTCGTCTAGAAATAGAATAAAATTAAACTTGAACGATAAATTAGGAAAATAATAAATGACAGATAAATAAATCTCATAAAAGATTAATAAGTGTTTTTAATTCTAAAAACGTCTTCCTAGTTAAGAAACAACAATTAGAGCACTATGCACCAAGATATTAAATAGTAGCTATTTTTGCCCTTCCCAAAACATTTTTTCTATTTCTCTGAAGCCAGGAAATGTTCTTCACTTTTAAGGACCTGTGTAATTAGATTAAAATGTTGGACAACTATATGGGTTTTCTATTGCTGCCATAACAAATAACCACAAATTTAATGTCTTAACACAACATGGATTCATTATATAGTTCTGGAGAGCAGAAGTCTGAAATGGACTAAAACCAGGTTTCAGCAAGTCTGCCTTCCTTCTAAATTCTCTTGAGGAGAATCTGGTTCCTTTCCTTTTTGGCTCCTAGAGGCCATCTGCATTTTTTGGTCAATGGAAATTAGAGGAAATCTTCAAAGGCAGAAGCCTATTACCTTCAAATATCCAGTTGCCTCTAACTTTCTCTTCTGTACTCTTCTTCTATTCTAAAAGACTCTCCTTATTATATTGAGCCTACCCTAATAACTCAGGAAAATATCTCCATCTCAAGGTCTTTTTCCTTAATCACATCTGCAAAGTCCAGTTTGCCATGGTGACATAAGTAAAGGTCCCCAGAAGTAGGGCATGGGAATCTTTGGGGAGCCATCATTCTGTCTCTCACAGTTTGCTAAATTTGTTCATGTGCTTAAGGGTGATTTGAAATTTTTTCCATGTATGGTTTCCTGCCTTTTTGTTTTCTGAAAAGAATACGTAAGTATTTGATTATATAACTAAAAAAGAAGAAGAAAAAAAAAGGGGGTAGGAAGAAATCTGAGTGAAAAAAAATGTCCTAGATTGGGTGTCTATACAGATTCACTTTCACAGCATTGCCTATTCTGGTAACTCATATTTCTGTGGACAAGTCATTTCAAAGTTTTGCTATTTAATTTCTTAATGTCAAATTAGGGAGTTTAAACTTTAAAGACTTACAACTTTCAGCTGAGGACTGAAAAGTTGGACTAGGACTCTATGACTTTATGAGATTGTTCCAACTGGAATGGCAGTGTAGGCAGAAAAGCAAGCTAATGTTCTCCAACAGAACACTAAAGGCACTTTTAAAGTTGTTGCTAAGTCTGTTGGGTGTTATTTGGAATGCTTTCTCTGTGTTTTCCATGTTCAGTTGTATTGTGGATAATTAAAATCCACATATAATACAAAATTCATTTACTCAGACGACACTTACACAGCAACTAGTTTATGTTAGACATGGTGTTAGGGGATTGCTTCTATGCCATAAGTAATATAAATAAAGCAAACGTATACTGTTGAAAGAGAAGCACAAAGATGAAACACACATATTTCTGTCCCACAAGAAGCTTAAACTTTAGCTGGGCAGAGGGAATAACCATTTCCCCAAAGACAGACATTGTCTTTTTGGGCTCTGTATTCCCCGGTGTCTCTAGCACTCTGTCCCCATTGTCTTCCTGTGCGGTTGATGATTAAAAGGAAGTCGTATGATCCTTCTTTGCCTAGCTTAGGCTTTATACAGCCAATGATGTGTTTCACATATTCACTTGGATGTTTAAGGAAGCCATAACTCAACATGCTCCAAATTCATTCATTCGATCATTATTTTTTTTCTGCAACACTAGTCCTCTTCTTGGAATTCTAATTTCAGTGAATGACACCATGATCAATCCTCTTATGTAGCCAGAACCCTATGAGTCATTCTTGATATTTACTGTCCCTAACCCACTCTATCATTTAGGGTGCTGACAGGAAACAGATGCAATATTCATTAGAATAATTCTGAAATATTTTAATTATGGGAGTATTTATGAATGGTGGAGAGTGTGTAGGGCTACCACGAGAAACAGTACAGTATCCTGGGGCTCTTTACCACCTCTTCCACGAAAGAGTGACAGGAACCCAGGGAGAGAGTCCTGTAGATTAGCTGCTTTGCGAGAACTAGAAATTTAGGTTGAGAATGCAGCCATCCACATGGACTCTGCAGGGAGGTAGTCAGGGGAAGAAATACCCTTACCTTCCTGTCTTATATCTCGTTTTCCTGTTGATACCCCCTATTAGCTGGACCCAACGAAAAGCCAAAGACTAGGGAGACGTTGATGTGGTCTATACAAGTTAGCCTCCCATGGACAAGAGGGTAAAGAAGAAAAGACAGTGAATTTAAAGGAGCAAAGTGAAAAACCAGAGGACTGGCGACTCTGCCACCAAATCCCATAAATACATATATTTAATATGTCAGCTTCCTCCTATCTTAACACCACCATTGTCCTGGTACAACATGATAACATTTTTATTTTAAAAGTTGTTTCCTAATGAGTCTCCTCTTATAATTCTGGCCTCTTCAGCTAAACCAGAACAAGCTTCTCAAAATGCATGTATAATTATGTCCCCTCCTCTATTTAAAAGGTACCCCTATTTTTCCAGCAGCATTAGAATAATGGTCAGAGCCCTTAACATGCCCCCTTCCTGGAAAATTATTTTATTTCCTCAGTGCCTACTTAACTACTCATTTTCCTTCAGCTCTCCATTCTGTCCTCACTTCCTCTTCTCAGTTGTCCCGCTTTTCTGACAAATTGCTTTTTTATTCATTTTCATAACATGATCTACTTCTACCTGAAATATTTATTATTCTCATAATGTAACACGTATTTAAACATTCTTGGTTTCTCCTGTAATACTAAGGCCATACCTGTGTCTCATTTTGCTCTAATATTGGATCTTAAGTGCATGTACAGGGCTTGGCATATAGTATAGACATAGTAAATTTATCTAGAATGAATACATTCACTAACGCTTTCATTAACTTATTTTTTTCCCACAAGTACATGATGAAGTTCACACATGCAAGATACCTGCATGAACATTGTGAGATTTTGACACATCTCCCCCAAATAACTTATTCTCTCTTCATCTGTCATTTTCCCAAAGCCCAAGGACAAAGTTGGATGTCCTGCTGAAATGAGTAAACAGGATTGATTCAGACTGAACAAAGCAGAATCTATAGTGAGAATAATGAGTAGAGATTAGAGATGATGAAAGAAAGAGCTTCTGCAGGTTACAAATCAGGCTTGAGGTGTATATTAGTCGTCTATTGCTACAGTAAAAAATTACCATAAACTTAGTGGCTTACAATGACACAAATGTATTATCTTAAAATTCAAGTGTCTGAAATGGGTCTAATGGAAATAAAACCAAGGTTTTGGCTAAGCTGCATTCTTTCAGGAGCCTCTAAGGGAAAATCCATTTTGTTGCCTTTTTCAGCTTCTGGAGGCTAACTATATTTCTTGGCTCAAGACCCTCTTCCACTGTCAAAGCTGGTAATAGCATCATTCTGGCCTTGTGTCCCTCTTTCACTTATAAGGAACCTTGTAATATAGTGGGCCCACCAAGATAATCTCTGCAGACCATGAGGTCTCTTCTGGTAATCTGCTTGAGAGGCCTGAGGTACTTTAAGAGCTGATAATCATAGAAGTTTATTATTTATTTCTTATATCATAGACTGGGATGAATATATATAAAGTGATATTAAACCATAAGGAAAGTGAGGAATGCATTAAATGGAGACAGGAAGATTAGGAAGTCCATGATACAGTTTTATGCTGGACCTTTAAAAACAGATATGGAGATATGGCTTGGACATGAATGTGGAAAGAGAGCACATTGGAAGGCAGGGAGAAAAAAAACAAAACAAAACAAAACAACATATCCAAACAGGACATACACACGGCAAAGAGAATGGCCAGAAAAAGGCATGAGTCTATTTTGAACAGCATTCACTTAGTAGAGGAAATAGACATGAATAACTCACATGATACATGTGAGTATCATGCAGATGATGGAGGGCCCTAGGTATCAGTAGTTAAGACCCTAATCTAGTTAAATAACAGCTGCACTCATATTTGTAAGTTGTTCTAAGTGTTCAGTGGCTCATGAGTGACTATAAAGTAAGCTGGTTATGGTGTGGAGTAAGGTACAGGATAGACACGTGGTGGAGAGAATGGAATTAAAGACTCCAGGAACCAGTTATCAAGCTTCCCCAAAGCCCAGGTACAAAACAGTCATCACCTGTTACTTTTTTTTTCTTTCTCTTTCTCTTGCCTCTCACTTTTAGATGCTTTCATTAGTTCTGCTGATAAATATTTTCTTACTTCTACCCTAGTGTATATATGCATGCATATATAATGAATATATATGAATATATATATATATATATATATATAATGAATAACTTTCCTTTTTAACTTTCTACTCAGCTATGAGTAGGTAGCAAATGGGAAAACAAGAAGTGATTGGACTAGCCTATCAAAATACAGTATGATCAGTTCCTTATTAATTGGAAATCAGTTATACTTTTCTTATGGAGTAGATGTACTTGACAGTTTGACGACTGTGGTTCAGAGCTCAAGATCAGTGTAAATATTAAAATATAAATAAAAGAGAAATAGTCTACCCATAATATTAAACCTTGAACTATATCATAAAGAAGAGCAAACACTGACAAGGGTACAGTAAAAATGATGCTCTTATTTATCATTTCTGGCAGTAAAAATATTTGGTAACAATTGCAAAGTTTATGAAGAATCAAAAAATCTATATCCATTTTGTTTCTGCCATTTTCCTGCTGAGAAACACCTTGAATTTTACAATATCATAGAAAATGTGGAAAATAATTTATGAATAAAGATGATCATCATAGTCATAGTTATAACAAAATGGGAAATACAATAAATATTTGATAATCATTGAATCATTAACTGAAATATGGCCATGCTACCGATAGACTAAAAAGATCAATAAAAATATTTATAACTAATTTGAATAACATAAAGATTTCTATCAGGTAACATTGAGAGAAAAAACAATACATATTCAATAGTAAATATAACATGGTTCCGCATGTGTTAAAATAAAAAAGACATATACACAATGCACTTAACAAAAAATATATACCTAGTTTTATCAGTTATGATTAGATATGGAGATTATAAAATGATACTGTTTTTCTTTTTCTGCTTTGATTTGGTGGATAACATTTTTGTAAAGACTAACAAATATAGGTAATGTTTACAAAAACAAATGGTATGTAATGATTATAGATGTCTAAGTCACTGCGATAGAAGATATAAAAATAATTAACATAACTCACTGTCTTAGTCCATTCAGGCAGGAATAACAAGACACCAGAGACTGAGTTGCTTAAAAACAACAGAGATTTACTTCTTATAACTCTGCGGTCTGTGAAGTCCAAGATCAGGGGACCATCAGGGTTGGCTGAGCGCCCTCTTTGAGTGGCAAACTACCTACCTCTTGAAGCATTCTCACACAGTGGGAGGAGCCAGGGATCCCTGTGCAGCCTCTTCTGTAAAGGCACCAATTTAAGAGGTTTCTACCCTCAAAATCTAATCACCTCCCAAAGTCTCCCATTTCCTATATTATCAACTTTGGAGGGGTGAGGATTTCAACATTTGAACTGGGGGCAAATAAACATTCAGACCATAGCATACAGTTTGTGTATGGTTATTTATCAGAAAACTATTGCTTCATTATTTATAAGCACTTTAAAAAATCACTACATTAACAGAGCACCTTAAAAATGCATTGAAAAAAATGCACTGGGGTCCTTTCATTTACATCCACATATTTCACTGGTGGAATACTAAATAAAAAAATCATTCATTCTTTCATTTATTTATTTATTTGAGAGAGAGAGAAGGAATGCACACAAGTGCATGGTGGGGAGGGGCAGATGGAGAGGGAGAGAGAAACCCTAGGAGACTCTGAACTGAGCACAGAGCATGAAGCCCCAGGAGGGGCTCGATCCCATGACCCTGAAATCATTACCTGAGATCAAACCAAGAGTCAGGTGCTTAACTGACTGTGCCAACGAGGCACCTCTAAACTCACTTTTCATTTTATAGTATTTTCTGATTTTTCTGAGCTTCCATAGAATCATACTAATTACTATATAATGATTATAAGGTGAACGGTATTATGAAAAATTCTCAGATGGCACTGTTTCAAGTAATAAATGATAACGTTTATATTTTTCCTCTTAAAAGTTATTTAATTTTGTAGATAATAGTTTCAATTTTCTCTTCTGGTGTGTTCAAAACACTTTCCTTTCTATGCCTGTTTAGATGAAAATATTTTGTAGTGTACAAAATATCGAAGAATAAGTTAAACTTGTGTAAAACACTTTCCAATGAAAAAGGGTATTTTTAGTTCATTTGAGAATTCTTGAAGATAAAAGATACTGTGTTGCCATCAGAACTGTTATTATCTACAAAGACTCACTGTGGAAATGGATTAAAAAGAATTCTTTGAGATCTTTATATATATATATATATATTAGAGAGAATAAGACTGAATGTATTGGAGATGTCTATTATAGTTTAAAGGAATATTGACATCCTATAAAGAAAGAAAATCCAAAAAGATCTGAGTCACAATATCCAACTCGGTATTCAAGAATAGAATAGAACACAAGTACTTGCTTCCACTTTTTGAATGTTTTTAAGCTACATTTTTCTATTTTTTTAAAATGCTATCCCTGGACATGGGCTTTATTTCATGGGAGGGGAAAAAGGTATAGATTAAATTCACAAATAATATAAGGCCAAAAAACAGAAGAGTTGTTAATTAGTTTATGCTTCGGTTTACTTACGCTATCACACAGTTTCAGTGAGATTCTTACCTGTCTTTTAGCTTCTGACCTGGAAGCAACTACTTTCTAAAGAGGGGAATCCAGAAATGACACAAAGAGTCTCTCTCTCTCTCTCTCTTTCTCTCTCACAATTTTGATGCCTCATCTTGTCAAGTGTGTGTGTGTGTGTGTGTGTGTGTGTGTGTGTGTAATTATACTTTCTTGATAGAAAGCAAAGATCTCAACTAATTGAAGATACTCCGGACGACTCCTACAGGAAAACTAAAAATAAGACCAACCCTGTTATGCAATTTCAAGATTAGCTATTATTTCTTCTCAAGATTGGAAAGAGTCTACATCTCCGTTTTCATGTGGTAAAACCCCGATATCTTGCTCACAGGTTAGAATAATAAAACATGACCCGATACTGTTAACCTCAAGGGTCAGTTTTTCACTTGAAGAAAATAATAATACCATATTGATCTTTTTCAAACATTAAAAAATACATAACACAATAGTGGTAACTGCTAAAAAAAAAAAAAGTAAAATGATTATGCAGACAATTATGAGAAGCAACAGTATTTTGGAGGTTCTCACTGTCATTGTTTTGCCTCCTTCCTAAAAACAAAACAATAAAACAGAAGGAAATCTGCTGTGGCGGAGGATGATGGATGTGAGTAATTGCCGATCCCAGAATAATTATGCAGAATCAAAATGTGAATTTATGGACCTTGATCAAGTTTAAATCAGCATTTTGTAAATCTTAATTTTTAGTTATATATATGTATCTCCTTTCATTATAAGATCAAAAAAAAAAAAAATGGAGCCGATGCCTTGTAAAAAAGAAAACCTACTTATGGTATTTACGAATCTAAAATTCAATTCTCTTGACTCCAATTCTAGCACTGTTCCACTGTCTTTTCAAATTTCACCATTTTCCTATTGTCTGACTCTAATTTTTTTACAACTATATAACACCTTAATCAATTGACTAGGAACCTGACTAGAAGTGTTTTAGACTTCAAATGTGTGTTCCCTCCTTCTATTCTAAAGGCTCACTTGCAGAAAAATGTCTCAAAGAACAACAAAATGTTACATATGTAGGTGGACATAGTTTGAATTCAAGAAGATCGATATAAAAGATTCACATTTATTTGCTTGAGATAATTACTATCCAGAGGAAAGGTAGGAGGAAATAAGGAAAATTTATACCTTTAAGAATATGTGCTTTTCATTTAATTTTTTAAAAACATAAAAACTCCTAAATCTAAAAAAAATGCATTTAATAATTCACAAAACAAAGATTAGGATATCTGCTCAATGCTCAAGAGGTACAGGGGCATGTAGAAATGAAGTCTAGTTTTTGATCATTGAATTCCTGGAAAATTGAATACTATTGAACATATATTTCTGCAGGATCAATTATGTTTCAACTTTATATTTATAGGTGTAAAGAGAAGACTATCAAGATATAAAGGAATGAAAAATAATTTCTACCAGTTCTTTAAGTACATTTAAATTAAATATATAGGATGAGCTATATATTGAGCTCCTCAATGGCCTAGTCTCAAAAATATAAAATATACACATTTAATTTTTAACTATGCTTTTTGTTGTTGTTGTTAACATTTCATTTATTTATTTGAGAGTGAGAGCATGAGTGGAAGAGAGGGGGATATGAGGGGGAGAAACAGGTTCCCCACTAAGCAGGGTGTCTGATGGGAGGCTCTACCCCTGGGATCATGATGTGAGCCAAAGGCAGACGCTTAACTGACTGAGCGACTCAGTCACCTCAACTGTGCTTGGTTTCTATCTTAAGTTCTCAATTCCTAATGACAGCAAAAATAACCTTGCCAATTTGGGTTAAGTGCTCTTGAAACTTGTCTTCCACAAGATTGATTATAATTGTTGGGAATAGTATAACTATAATAGTATAACTCATCCATTCTACCCTAGAGATATAGTAGACAGTTATGGTACAACCACTCTCTTTGCCTAGAAGTTGGTTTAAGAACGGGTATGTGAATTATTTCTGGTTTTTGAGACATGAGTAGAAAACTTCTGAGGGCAGGGGCTACTGATACTGTTTTTTGTTTGTTTACTCCTAAGAAGTCAAAAAATGAATAGCCCTCTTGCCTTCCTCTTGAATTTGTTTTTGGTGACAGTGATGCATGAAACGCTGTGTCTTACCTGATACTAGATCGTAGACAAAGCTAATTCCCAGAAGAGAGCATTGTCAAGAGCATCTCTAAGAAATCAGAACAATCAGCCTACACCGTAACTAAAGCCATGTCTACCACTGGAGTTCTTATTAAGTTAAAAACTATAAACTTTATTATGTAACATAGTTTGAGCCCTTACTTTAGAGCAGCCACAAAATTTATACATGAGGAAATGGACACTTAGAAAAATGATGTACCTTTCTCCTTAAAGCCACAAAGTAAGTTCAGGAGATAAGATATCATCACACATATTTGTCCCATGAAATGTCAACCATGCCTCCAGATGGTGCCTTGTTTCTTACATAAATTATCATGGAACTTATAGTTTCTGCTACATGGCCTCACAAAATTTACACCAGCCATTACTTCAGACTAGCGGTCAGATGCTAGTCTTACTTCTCACTAAATGAAGCATAGTTTTGAAATATAGTTGGAAAATCATATTTTTGGAAACTGGTTATACTATCTTTAACACAGAACATTGAGAAAAAGATTTATAATGTCTAATCTAAGTGCAATCCCCCCCCAATAAAATGCTTCCGCTGGAATTTAGGAAGAGAGGAGTAAAAACGCACAATACTTAATATTCTCTTGATCTCTAAATATTGAATCCTGTTTCATTGCCCCCTCCACCCTTTTCCACATTTGTCCTCAATCAGGATACTATAAAACCAAAGCCCTAGAATGTTTTTACTGATCATGCAAATAAAAATTACTAAAATAATGTGACCAAGCATAAATTGTGTTTCTTTAGAACATAGCTCTCTTTAAGGAGCAATTTCCATTTCAACTGGCTTCCATGTGCTATCCTAGAGTTTTTGTAATTATGTACAAGAAATAAAAGAATATGCCAGCCTCAGCATCCATACCAAATGATAAGTTCATTTGACTCTGAAAAAAAGATTCTCTAAATTTGTAGTAATGGCCTTTCTTCTATTGATACCTTAAAACATATTTTTGTCATAATTAACATAATTAAAATCTCCAAGTCAATACTAAGATATTAATAGCCACATTCAATTATTCGGTCAACATAAATGTAACAGTCCTATTTTAATCTTCTTCCATAGTAACACATTGATAGCTTAACTTCCTGATAATCTGTATGAATTCCTCTTGGAGGTTACAACTGTCAGAGAGGCAAAATTGCTTTTCAAACTGAGTATACGTTAAGATTTATTATGCATATTCCTGGGTCCCTTACCCTGAAAATATGTGTCTTAAAGAATCAATGGAGTTTAATCCAGTAATGAGTACTACTAAAACACTTATCAGGTGATAAATATAGGTAGTTCAGGGAGCAAAATTGGGAAAAACTGGTTCACAGACAAGATTCAATTGATTGAGGTATTTTTTTTTTAAAGATTTTATTTATTTATTTAACAGAGAGAGAGATCATAAGTAGCCAGAGAGGCAGGCAGAGGGAGAGGGGGAAGCAGGCTCCCCGCTGAGCAGAGAGCCCGATGTGGGGCTCGATCCCAGGACCCTGAGATCATGACCTGAGCCGAAGGCAGGGGCTTTAACCCACTGAGCCACCCAGGTGCCCTGATTGGGGTATTTTTTTAATTCTTTGTTAGTACCTAGGAGACAGCTCTTTCTTTTCTATTAAGATGATAACATTTCTCCCAATAAGCATTCTAATTTTCTTGGAACTCTTTAATTAAGCTGTTTTTATTCTTTCAAGTTTATGTGTTAAAAGCAGCTCTACTGGATCCATCTTCTAAAATCTGTAATATTATACCATGCAGTGGATCATCATCACGACCCTTATATAACCTTAGTTCATCCTCCTCATCATGACCATCACCACCGTCATCATTATCCTCTTCCTCATCAATAAAATCCAACAATTATGGGCATTTATGAAGGATTTCCCATGTGCCAGACTTGGGCTCAAAGTTTTATGGACATATCAAGATCAACTATTAGCCTGCAGAACTGGATTCAAATCTATGTTGTCCTGATGTCAATCTCTGTGGATTTGCCATTACAGTTTATTTCTCCTCTGTCAAGATTCACGCTCATTGGCAAATTTCTATATTTTCAAAATATAGTAATCAAAATTCTAAATAATTTGTCTTTTCAGTATGACACAGTGTGACCCAAAGTTTAATTTTCAGGAAGATATTCTTTGATTTTTTATATTAGAATAGATTCCCATGTCCTATAATCCTTATCACAACTTTTATGTATTTTGTTCAGATTCTTCACACTGTTTTAATTACATGTCAAATATCAATCTCCCCAATTCGAATGTAAGCTCTATAAACATGAAGGCTTTTGTTCTTGCTTCCATATTCCACTACTTAGTCCAGATATAATTTCATTAAATGCATGACCAGATCCAATATTTTTTTGATACATGGTCAAGTTGCCATATTCCTGGTCTAAAAATAAAAATGGCAACAACAATAACATGTTTTTGAGCATGACTGACATTTAGTGAGTGCTCAGTTTTTAAGGAATTGGGCTAAATGTGATATGTATTCTCCTATTTAATTCTCACAATAAGGCTTTTATAGATGAGGGTACTTAGGTTCAAGGGCATTAAATGGCTTACCCTAATGGCAAATAGGTAGTACACAGAAGGACTAACAGATCATGAAAATGCTCACAAGAAAACATTCATGTCATCTTTGCTGTCAATCAATTCTAACAAGAGGCACGATGATAAGGTACTGTCAAGTATGTGAGAAGGTAGTTTAATGAACACCTAACTTGAGAACCACAATGATTTTAAGATGAGAAAAGTCAAGTGTTTCTTTTCTTTCTTTCTTTTTTTTAAGTCAAGAGTTTCTAATAAATAGTCTGGGCCTTAACAAAGTTCCCACCACAACAGAAGCCTCACTCAAAGACTTCAAATGAAAAGAAAAGAACCCTTTGTTTGGAGTATGTGATTTCAGGCTGACTAGGGATTTTAAGTGCTAAATTTCTCCACTTTGGTTGAGAGTCTCTTAGCCTGACATCTGTCTTCTGGCTCATACTAACTTTGCTTTGGTTTAAAGGGGTTTCTCCCCTTAGCTAAATGCTTTCAATTCCCTGACCTCACTTCTTTCCTGATTTCAGCTTTAAAATTCCACTGCTGCTCATTTTGCCCTTAGTTTACCCTGGCAGCTCTATTTCCACCATCTCCATAATCTTTTGTTCTGAGTCATTGGGTCAAGAATGTAATCTTTGTGTGTGTGTGTGTGTGTGTGTGTGTGTGTGTGTACACATATATACTACATATATATATTTACAAATATGTTATGTATATATTTAAAATAACTCTGAAGAGGAAAAATAGCAGAAAATTGCTTTTTGTTCTGCTGATTTATTTTTATTGACTGCTTGTCAAAATGCTTTCCTGCTATGATGACAATTTTCCCTAGGTTCAAGCACTCTGGAGACCTAACTTTAAATACGCAAAGAATTCAAGTCATCAAAGAGAAGGACTTCCACAGTGGATCAGTGCTTTTAACAAAAGTGCCTCCTGAAACAACGCTAAACCTGTAGTGTTGGTTCTATCTACATAGTTAAATTCTGTTCCTTTTTTTTCTAGAGTTTTACCTGCTCCAATATCATTGTTTTTCTCATGTGCTAATTTTTTTCTGCTTTGAACCTACAGATTCTGGTTAATGACTGGCACTTTCCTGTATAGAATAGTGTAGTTAGCCATCTTAGGAAAGCTCTACCAAAAAAAGAAGTCCCTTTAAGGTTGGCCCAATACTCTCTCATTGAAGACTGATTGAAATAACTCACTATGACCTTAGTAGCCCTCTCTCTCTCATAGAAACTCTTCCCCCTTCAATTCAAGCCTGTACTCTGTCTCAGATAGACATTGGTCAATTTAGGAGGCACGTTGTTAAACACCAAAGCAGTTACCTCATAGAAAATAAGGTATGTATAAGACTTTAGAGATACGCTTTCAAGATTTTCCCTCATCTTTGGTATAAGAAAAACAAATGTGTACTAGGTCATCAGGAAAGAAAAGTGAGCTAAAGTTCACTAAAGGCCATCTATTGTTTTTTGCAAACCCTAAACTCTCTCATTTGTGCCTCTGCTTTGAGCACTATTAGTACTTCTATAGTATTCAGCATTAATTCAAAATGCATCAAAAAGTGAATGCTTTTTCACTCCAGGAATCATTTAAAAATGTTTGCCTATTTGACGAATGCATCAAAAAATGTAAATAAATTTGACAAAGAACATTTAAGACATCTACAGTGAAAACTAAAAAAGTATTACTGAAATAAATTTAAAAAATGTAAACAGTGAATTATACCACCCTAATGAATGCAAAGACTCAATATTCTTAACACATCAATTATCTTAAAATTGATCTAGAGATTCAACAGAAGTCTAAATATCCAAAAGCAGTTTTATTTGTAGAAATTGGCAATCTGACACTAGAATTTGTAGGAAAATGGAAAGAACACAGATTAGCTATAATGGGTAGAACCGTAAAGTTATTCTCCAAATTTCTACATTTTGGTAGACCTGCCCTGTTTAATCCCCGGTCCTTGATTGGTGAGAGTAGGAAGTGATTATGATAGATTTCATAATTTGAGTTAGATTACATTCCATGGTAAAAGTAAAGGGACTTTGCAGTTTGACTGAAGGTCCCATATCAGTTGATTTTGAGTCAGTCAAAAGGGAGATTATCCTGGGTAGGCCTGACCTAATCAGGGGAGCTCTTCAAAGAAACTGGATTCTGAATCTGGAATCTGAAACACGTGAGGGCCTATGGAAGGGGCTACGTGGCAAGAACCTGATGAAGGAGGGCCTCTAAGAGGTGAAAGTGGTCTTTGGTCAGATGGCCAGCAAGAATACAGGGGTTTCTGCCCTATAGCTACAAAGGTTGAAGTTCTGCTAAATCTAAATGAATTTGGAAGGGGACCCTGAACTCCAGATGAGCACAAGATTCCACCAGACCTCCTGATTTCAGCCTTGAGACTCTGAGAGCCCAGTCATGCTGCACTTAAAGTCTGACCTAAGAAAACTGTGAAATAATAAATGAATATCTTAAGCCCTAAGGTTCTGGTAATTTGTCAGGCAACAATGTAAACCTAATACAATCAACACAATTTTGAAAAGTAAAGCAAAGTTGGAGAATATATATATACTACCTGATGTTAAGACTTAAAAAGCCACAATAATCTAGACAATTTTACATTACTGAAAAGCTATTCGTTATGATCAATGAAATCCAATAAGAATGCCCGGAGAAGACTGAGAAATTATAAATCATTTTTTGGCAAAGATGCAAAGGTAATTTAATGAAGAGTGATAATCTTTTCCACAAACTGTGCTGGAACAACGGGATATTTATATGAAAAAATATGAACCTTGACCACTGATACCATGCTATTAATCTTCTAGAAGATAACACAGTAGAAAAATCATAGTGACATGTGCTTAGGCAAATATTTCATAGATAGGACCAAACACACACGCACACACACACACATGAAAATAATTATAAATTGGACTTCAAAATTGAAAAGTGTAACTCTTGCAGTCCAAGTGTCCATCGAAAGGTGAATAAAGAAGATGTGGTATATAAACACACACTCTCATGCGTGCACGCACACACACACACACACACACACACACAAATGGAATATTATTCAGCCTTAAAAAGAATGAAATCTTGCCATTTGCAACAACATAGGTAATCTAGAGAATATAATGCTAAGCAAAATAGGTTAGAAAAGGACAAACACCATATAATTTCACTCATATATGGAATTTAGGAAACAAAACCAAGAAAAAGAGAGAAGGATAGAGAGAGAGGGAAAAAGAGGGACCAAGAAACAGATTTAATAGAAAACAGATGGTTACCAGAGAGGCGGTGGGTGGGGGATGGGTGAAATAGGTGTTGGGGACTAAGGGTACACTTATCATGATGAGTACTGAGTAATGCACAGAACTGCTGAATCGCTATATTGTATATCTGAAACTAATCTAACACTGTATGCTAACTATACTGGATTTAGCTATACATTGTCCTGGCAAGTTATGTGGAGCAAGGGCAATTTTCATATAATACTGGTGACCATGTAAAAGAATTTAACAATTTTGAAAAGCAGTTTGCTCTTTCTTAAAAAGTTAATACACACTCACCACAGAATCCAGCCACTCCATTCCTAAGTGTTTATTGTGATAAATGCAGACATATGCCAACACAAAGACTTTTACATAAATGCAGTAGCCACTTTTTAACATAAATGAATTATAATATATACACTATAATTATATATATATACATATTTGCTAATGTGTAAATAACTCATTGTTATTTTTGAATGCCTGATAACATATCTTTTATGTGTTGACCCTTTCACCTCACCTGAGAAAGAACAAGGAAAATTTTCCTCACAATAAGAAATACTCCCAGAAAAGTACAGATCCTCCTCTTCCTAGACCTTTCATTAACTTCCATGGAGACTGAATTTGGCTGCATAGAGAACACGGAAACTTTGAATAAGACATTTGATTCATTCGTTAAGCAACTTTGAGGTCTAGGAATTTTAGTGACTGAGTCAAGGTCATATGTGCTAAAGGCAAATTGGCACAAGATAAGTGTAGGCATCAGGTTATTTCAAGTGCCATGCCTGATTGTTTTTCTCTTTCTTTTCTCTTAGACTAAATTAGTGTGTGTTTGTTTTTTTTAAGATTGTATTCATTTATTTGACACAGAGAGAGTACAAGCAGGGGGAGTGGGAGAGGGAGAAGCAGGCTCTCTGCTGGGCAGGGAGCCTGATGTAGAGCTCAGTCCCAGGACCCTGAGATCATAACCTGAGCTGAAAGCAGATGCTTAAATGACTGAGCCACCCAGGTGCCCCTAAATTAGCTTTTCTTTGCTTATGTGGATTTTCAGTGTGGGAGGACTACCATATTAGAAAATATTTCTACATAATGATAGCTGATATACATATTTTGGAGAGTTTTAGAGATTGTATATATAGCTTCATTTTTTAGCATCTAAAAAAGTTAAGCTTATTGTCATAAATTACATTGTATATAAAATCTCATTTTTATTGACTCTTCTATGTTTAAATTGTCCTTTTCTATACCTTCCCTCAGCTGGTATACTTAAGCCAACATGCCAATTTCATCCATTTTGTTTATATGTTTAAAGCTACCACATACATTTTGGTAAGTCAGCTCAATCTTTGTACTTTTCAAATTCAATTAAGTTGAAAGCTTTGTCTAGTTTGATAAGAGACAACTGCTGAAAGCTAATGCCTGCCAGAAAAATGTTACAAGGACAAAATATCATCTAATAGAGAATAGGAAAACATATCTTTAACAGATAATCAAGTGAGTTTTTTCAAAATACTCCATCAATTATATACAAGATATGATTTAATACCATATGTGGCTTCAAATGCCTTCGTTTAACACACATTACAAGAGTGACCTTATTTCTTTATTTGACAAAAGATTAAAAAGACACATTTTCTGCAGAAATACGTTACTGTTCAGTAATCCCAAAATGGCTTTAACTTTGTAACTATATAATGGACTTAATTTGTGTTCACAGAAATGATAAAGTGAAGTTTGATTTTTACTGATTTGTATTCAAAATTAGGACAACATTCTTGGTGCGAAACCTCAGTATATGTATTTTCAAGTGCCTTATGTTTCTCCCACCTACACTGTGAGGTTTGCTTAAAGCCCGCTTAGCTGATATTTCAAGAATATGTATTAAACCTAAATCTATGTCAAACACTATGAAACATCCTGTGGACAGAGTTGTGATTATGGCCATAATGCCTCCCCAAAAATCATGTCCTGAGAAGGCCAACAGGTTCATGCTTAACTGTTACATTAAGACAATTACAAAAGGTGTTAATAACAGACTTAGAAAAGTCAATGAATCTCTATCATCAGGAGTAACACATATGTATAGAAATAGTTATGGTTCGGTTGTGACTTAAGGGTTAAATTGATGTGTTAAAAGATATTTTAAGGTGGGCAACAGACATAAACAAAATAGGCTTTATGGACCTGAGTATTTGCGATAACTAGAATAGAGCACAGGTAAGTATGTTTGAGGGGGTGAGCTTGGGAAGGTAAGGTAGGACTTGGTTGGAAAAGGCAGTGAGGCTCATTGGGGCATCTTTTATATTTCAAATAATTTGTCACACTGCTGTGTACAGCATAGACCTGAAGTTAATTATTTCTCTAAAACCTTTTCTGACTTGCCTATTGCAGCCTGTGGAGTAAAAGAGCAGCATTCTGTCTTGAAGAGCAGGAGGGTGATTGAGCCAACAAGTAAGGGCAAAGAAACAGAAATGAGCGGGACACTTGGGTGGCTCAGTCAGTTAAGTATCTGCCTTCAGCTCAGCTCATGATCCCAGGGTCTTGGGATCAAGTCCCGCATTGGGCTCCCTCCTCAGTGGGGGAGTCTGCTTCTCCCTCTGCCCCTCCCCTCCATGCACGTGTGAACTGTCTCTCAAATAAATAAATAAAATCTCTAAAAAACTGAAAAAGAAATGAGTATACATGTATCACTTTGGGGACAGTTGAATTAGCAGGACTTACACATTTTACCAGATTTTTCTCTCTTACCACAAATTCCGGCACTTTCATGGAAGATTTCAGAAGTAAAGATGTAGGGATCATTTTTGTCTTTTTCTTTGAAGTACCAATGGTCGAGTCATTTCAATCTGATTTTACAACTGCTTACTGTATGTGATAAATACCCACATTCTCAGTGATTTTTTTACATTGTTTCAACTTTTTAAAATTTATCTTTCAGTGGCTAATGCTTTCCAAGTAGCCATGTCCTTACTTGGTGGGTGCTAATAATAATCTCTTGTTGGAATGTATCTCCCCTTGCAAGAATACACACACACGTGTGCACACGCGCTCACACACACACTACACTTTCTTTATGACTCTCAAATCTTTGGTGAAAATAATTATTTTCTATTTAGGTAGGTTATGTGATACTATTTCCCATTGGGAAATTTCAACGTCAAACAGAAAATTATCTCCATAAATCCAATGAAAATTTTTTTGCTAACTGTGGATGATATTTGGAGTTAGTATTCTCAGTATATGTATTTAGGTGTTAGTGTGATTCATACTAACAAGCATTAGAATAAACCAAACATTTATCTTTTCTATTCTAAGTGGATTTCGCATTTATTAACTACATTGTTAGTCAAAGCAATTCAATTCAATATTGTAATTTAAAAATTTTTAAATGTAAAAATTTTTTTAAAAATTAAAAAAAAATTAAAAGACAGTACCTTTCACAGTAGTGAAAGTGAACTATTATTTTTGTTCACTCATTTGATTTAGGTACTAAAACTCAGAGATAATACCTAAGCGATTTGGGGTATGACATGTCTCTAGTCTGTGCCATCTATAAAATAAAGAAAATGGACAAAACAGTTTCTAAATCCCCTTTTATCTCTTAAAAATCCCTCTCCCTTATATTTACCAGTATGATTTTCTTTTTTAAACTTTTGAAAATAGAGAATTTTAAGAAACTGTTTAATAATGATTCTTTGGAATTTATACTTTAATGGGCAGCCATATTTATCCCCTAAATTAGGTCTCAAAGGTCAAAAAGCAATCAATCATCTACTGTTTTCCTGCTTTAATTGGTAGTATATGTTTGAAAAAGATTTAAACATCAATGTTTGCTTTCTGTCTCTAAAATATGAAAGGCTTCCAGAGGAAAAGGGAGATCTTTTATAATACATAATGGATAGAAGTTCCCAAATTAAATATCTATATTTAATTGCCTTGGTATCTCTAATTTTCTCATGAAGCTCTGTATATCTGTAGCATTTACCTTTTTATGTTATTTGCATAAGCATATCAGGATATCTAAATATTTTAATAGATATTTAAGAGGACCTCTGAAGATATTCACTGATAAATTAAGAATCATGTAAATCATCAAAAAATTTAAACAAAGAAAATAAAAAAGAAAACATAATTTTACAGAAAGGCTATAAATAATGACATATAGATGTCCTTCCTATTTTCTGTTCTAGTTCTTAGCCCTTTAAGACACATAAATAAGAACGGTGATAATAATGGTTCTTTATATTGTCGTTCATTTTTTTTTTTTAAATCTGATTTAATGCTCACAAAAAATCTTCAAGGCAGGACTCAGCCTTATTTCATCAATGGAAATCTGAAGCTAAGAAAAGTGAAGTTACTTGCCCTAAGCTTCAAAACTAAGAGGTGACAGAGGTTAGGAATTCAAACGTATTGCTCAAACTGATTTATCCACTCATTTTCCAGAGCATGTCACTAGACATTATATCATCCAATGATGAGATAATTAACTCAAGACCATCATGTCATCCTACACCTTTTTCATTACTGAGATTATACTCTGCCCACAGCATTCACATTTTTGCCTCCACAATTCTGAACTTTAGATCACCTCTGGCATATGCTTAGTACTGTAAGGTGATCAACTCATCCTTGTTTTCCTGGGACTTTCTACTTTAAGTGTTAAACATCCTGTATTCTAGTGCCCCCTCAGTCCCAGGCAAACAAGCATAGCTCCAGAGAACTCCATTAGTAGCAGGCAAAAAGGATGGATCATCACTTGAATGACTCTCAAATATGGACACTGACTTGTCTTTATAGACTCTGCCTTACCTAACCTCACTGTACTCATCTCTTTTCAAGCACAAAGGCATATGCTGCAGAAGATGCTGCCCCAGTGAAACTAGTCCGTAATTGCAGCTATTTAGAGATGCCAGCTTCTGTCCTGATGGATGCTGGACACTGGCTCTCTCAAAAACCAGAAACACCACTTTAACAATTTCGATTCTAGCATTCATATCTCTTACTTGCTTTTTTTATCCTAATTCATAGCATGCATTTGTTGGCTTAGAGAATGCCAGATTTTATGTGCTTAGTGGAGAAACATGGGAGAAAGTTGTGTTTCCAAAACATCTGGAGAAACAAATATTTTCTCACTGTTTATTTTCAGTCTCCTTTTCCAATTCAATAATATTTGCTCTTTTACTGTAATAAAATGAGCTGGAGAATAATGAGAATGCAAGCTGGTTTTACCTTGAGAAATGCTTCAGGGAAAACAATTCTAACACTGAAGTCGAGAATTGTCAAGTTTATTAAATAATTCTGCTCTCGATAAAACCATCAATACCTGAGTGTTTTTAAAACATTACTAACCATCACTCAATAAGGATAATAACCCAGAGAAATAAATTTCATTTTAAATTTCTGCTGAGCAATTATTTGGATTAAATGATTTTTAAAAACACTCTTGTAAATCATTTCAGTAAAGCTAACATATGATATTTACATTATATCCAAATCAAGATAAGGAAGGAGCTATGAATAAAAATGTCCAACCCTCAGTTTAAATATTGTCCCCAATGATAAAATGACATATGTTTGCCTAGAAAAACCTCCGGGTCTTCTACAATAGAGAAAATTACTATACATTTAATATTTTACTTTAGGAGGGATCTTAAATTTAATAAGGTCAGAGACGATATTAACATAGAAATCTCATCAATTTCATAGACATTTTAAGGGAATGCTTCCAGAATAGGACTTAATAATTGAATAATAGAGAGCCAAAAATTAGAAGACCTGTGTCCTCAATCCACCTTTAACATTGACTTCCCTAGTGATCTTAGCCAATTTCCTTTAATTCTCTGATTTTTACTGAACTTAAGTATTTAAAGGACTTAAGTGTCTTTAAACTCAGTCAGTGACTATATAAGGATCTTTAAGCTTAACTAGTGATAATTATTTTTAAGGTGGTAAATGAAGAGACTGCTCAACAATGGGGAAAGAAACCTGAAATTATTAGACATTCAAATATGTTATATTTATCTTGGTAAGCAATTTATAATCAGATAATGATCACCATTCTTTCATGCTTTCCAGTGTTAAGTTGTAATTATTTAATTTCTGAATCATCTATAGTAAATATTTGCTAATGGTTTTATTTTCTTAAGTCACATTCTTTTTTTAAATCCCTTTATCTTTACGGTACTCATTCAAGTGGCAGATGTTATTAATATCTGTTGGATTCCAGGCATTAAACAAAGAATAAGAATCTAGAAGAGAACATGACTCATACCTTTTAGAAACTCGACCTCAATGGATATGACAACCAAGATTTCCTGAATTTTCATTTATTGATACATATTGACACAAGTTCTAGAAAACTACAGAACCAAGCAATGAATGGGCCCTTTCCTAACAAACCATTGAAACATTATATTGTCATTGGGAATTAAACAGCAGCTGCTTGATTACAAACAGCACCATTTGGTAGACTTCTATGAACATTAAACAAAGAATAACCCATTTGATTTCTTCATATTTCCAAACAAGGTTTGAATTTCTGCCTTAAGCTGTATTCTATGCCAATAAAATTAACTGAGGATATCCTTTGATAAAAGTCACACTGCAATTTTGTATCCTAAATAATCCTCCTCAGCTTGGGAAAAAATAATGAGTTGTTCTAATAAACTGTAGTACCAACATTCACTCAAAAAATATTTAATTCACCAATTTTGCATCAGGTACTATAAATAAAGCAGTCAACACGACTTGGTCCTTGATCTCAGGAAACTTAAAAGTCAAATCAAACTGGCTTAAATTGAAGTAAACAAAGCCCTGAAAAATTACTTGGTTTGTTCAAAGTCACACAGCTGCTAAGTGTGAGTGCTGGGTTCTGAACTCATCTCCTGACTTCAAAATTAGCACCTTCTCTAGGGTCCCATGTGATTCTTGTCTAAGAGTTTTAAAATCATAGTCTGAGAATCAAATGACATAGTCTGTGAGAAATTTGGAAAATGGGTAATGCTTCTATGCGATTTTTTTTTTTTAACAGAGTATCTCCAATAGAAGTTCTAGGAATGCAAACTGTCCTTTTCTGCACATGCTCTCTCTGCATTATTGTGACTTACTCATGTGCATCGAGCAAAGACCACATGGAATGGAAGCCAAGTGACAGCTGGTATGCGATTTTTACAGTCATTTTCAACTCTAAATCCTCCTAAATAAGAATGTAAAATTAAATTACAATTAGAACGATATATTCCCTCGTAGGAGCACAGTCATACTGACAGGGGGCTGGGAGGGAGGCATATTCTGTAAACATAACTTGGTTGGAATGATTATACATTTTTTAATGATTAAATTCCCCCATTTGGGACCCACGACCTGGCTTCTTTACAAGTATTCATTTGTTTACAATCTTTTCACACGATGGTTATTTTCTTTCATATCTGGGTCTAAATGAAGATAAAATAACTCATTGTCATCTAGAATAACTGCTGCTTTCAATCATCTATATGTGCCGTAGCATAGCTGTTCAATATTAAGCTTGGCATTTAAAGTATTTAGGATTGAGTGAAAGTGTTCAGAAAGGATAAAAGCTTAGTGAACTAATTCAGGAAAAATCATATTTATCGGAGCCAATTTCTGTAGCTTGACATTTTATGATTTACTTCTAAGCTGCTAAAATAGCTTAAGAAACCTTTTCCTCCTGGTCTGTATGATTTTTTTCTTGTATTCTGCCTAATCCTGCCTGAAATTTGTGCAATTAATATCAATGCAGGCATCAAATCCACTGACAGTGATCACCCAGGAATTATGCCTGATTAGGAAGAGTTTTATACTTAACATGTCTGTTAGCTTCATGATAACTGCACAGGAGAGATTCTGGAAACCAGAGATACTAGTGAATTTCTTGGATGCAATCAAATTTATACAGGAAATGATTCTCCCTCCATAGGGCACCTTCCAACTCTGAGATTTTTATTTTAGAGGTTCTTACCCACATATCTTTAAAAGAAAGAAATCAGGAAATGTTTACTCTTTGGTTTGGAGTTAGAAAAATGGAATTAAGAGCCTTGACTGAAAATACTTGAATAATTTACCAAGTCCTGATGAAAGCCACATATAAAAGAAGTTGACGAGTGAGTTTCCACAAGGAAACCAGAACCAGTCAGAGTAATTAATGTAAACTCGCCTCCCTCCCCGGCCCAAAGTATTTTATCCATTAAGAGAAAAACAACGGGTTTCCACAGAAACAATGAATATCAAATCATCTCATAAATTTTGCAGTTTCTGTTACCCCTTAAAGATTGTACCATGTTCTGCCTAAATGCTCATTTTATATGATCTATAAAAATTAGACTTCCAAAAAATGAATAAAGGAGGCAACATTTTGATCCTCTCAGAAAAATATCTATATCTAAATCTGTTCTCTGAATGATTTATAGTTCTGGTTCATCTTACACATATTTATACAAGTATATCACCTCAGATGTTATGCATTTCTATTTCTAAATTGCATATATTAAATTAGATAAAAATGTAATTTTATTTATTTTTGACACTATCTCTTAACTTACGGTGACCATGCCTATGATTTATCAAGCCCTTATTGGTGCCAATCATTTTGCAAAAAATTATTGGTACTTAAAATCATTTCATTCTTGAAAACTAACATGTAGATAATTTGTTTTTACAGAGGAAGAAACTGAGGTTCAGAAAGAGGATTTGGGTAATGTCACAAAATTATTAATGGCACAGCTACAAGTCAGAGGCAAATCTAGTTGATTTCAAATGTAGTCTATTATGTTTCAGAGTTTTTCCTCACTTTAGATCAAATCCTAATAAGGTCTAGGCCAGGAGGTTTGTGTACAACTGCACTGTGTATATGCTAGAATGTGAAGGTCTGTAAGCTTTGCATTCAGAATAGCTTATTCTATAAAACAGGGATTGTCAATAACTCATAAGTCGCTGTGAGCATTGCATGAGACAATAAATATGAACATAACATTCTTAGCACAGTGCCTGGCACATTGGAAGTCTGCATTAAATGTCAGGTGATACTATTTTTTTTTTTTCAGTTTTATCAAAATCTGACACATAGGAATTATATATATTTAAGATGCACAATTTGATATTTTGATGCCTGTATCCACTGTGAAATGGTCACCACAACCAAGCTAATTAACATACACAATGTAATAGCATTTTTAGTGGTGGTGTAAGAGTATTTTGATCTTAGGACCAAAAAGGCTCTTACCAATTATTTTCATTTGCACTTTTTATAAAAATTTATTTGAAAATCAGGTCAAACTTCCAAAGAAGTTATAAGAAAGAGAATAAGCACAAAGAATGCCATGCCTTTCACCAACCATCAACGTCTGTTTTTAATATCTACATTCCATTTCGAGGAAATACAAATTCTCTCTACTGATATTCTCACTAATAACACGAATAACAACATAAACAGCATCCAATATTTAGGCTGCTTACTCTTTTACAGGAACTCTCCTAAACCTTTTACATGGATTAATCCATTTTATCTCCACAACAATCTGATAAAGTAACCTTTATCATTATCCTCATTTTGGCATATCGGAACTTTCACCAAAGTCTCCCAACTAGCCAGTGACCCATATTTGAACCAGAGCAATCTGACCCGAGGAACCATGAACTTGAACACAGTAAGACAGTGGTCAGGCGTCTGCTGCTCTTTCATGATTGTGAGCTGACACAACAAGGCAGTATCAACTTGCTATTCATTGTCTTAGAAAGTGAATTTCACTAACACAACTATAATTCAACTATTCAAGGTTTTATTCCCTTTGAATTTACCATAGAACTGAAGTGCTAGGAAGGCTACAGAAAGGGGATAGTTGGTATTAATAAAAACATCCAACAGTCTTCAATTTTGTGTGAATCACTCCCCGGCGTCCCTCTATAAAGCACAAAGCCTCACAGTCCCCCAACCTGTCATTCTGAACATGGGCAAACTCTCAAAACATATTTGCTCTGAGGAACTTATTTAACAGAGGAATGTATCTTGTTAAAATTAAGGCTATTTTGATTTTTTTTTGTAAATCAAACTCCTTACAAAGGAACTTTGTCGAATTACCATAACAGAGTCACAGACTACAAGCAAGGATGACACTTAAATGTCACATCCATGTCACTGACTAAACGACATCATGCCACCTTTTTTGGTTATGCTTGGATGCAGCCTCAAAATTATGCTGGCAGCCTCCAATCATAGTTCAGAGACGATGTTACCAACAAAACAAAAGAAAGGATTCCTGGTGTTTCATCCCTGATTTTCATCCCTGCCTAATCCAAACCTCTCATTTTACCATTGAGGTCTGAGAGGGGAAGTGATTTGCCCAATACTTCAAGTGTGAGGGGAAAGTCACAGTAAAGTTTTTAATCAGACAGTTCCTAACTAGTTTAAAGCTACTTTTTTTTTTTTTAAAGGAGACAAGTGTTTTTATTTTTAAGTTTTTATTTCATTGCCAGTTAGTTCGCATACAGTGTAATATCAGTTTCAGGTGTATAATACAGTGATTTAACACTTCCATACATCACCTGATGCTCACCACAAGTGCACAAGGAAGCCAACCATCTTTCAGTGGGAATAGCCTGAAAGATTCCTGCCATGTTGGGTTGGTTCCTGTCATTACCAATGAAGACAAACCAGATTTCCATGTACAGTGCTCGGGAAACCATCTTTTCCAGGTTTAATTTACAACAGCCATGTGGGTCACTATTACGGTGTACTTAAAATTCAAGGTTACAAACCTGGACTCATGATGGTTGATAAACACTCCTCTGGAAGTCATTTCCTTTTAAAATTCCAAGTGTTATTTATTTATTTATTTTTTTAAGATTTCATTTATTTATTTTTCAGAGAGAGAGAGCACAAGTAGGGGAGCAGCAGGCAGAAGGAGAAGCAGGCTCCCTGCTGAGCAAGGAACCTGATGCAGGATTCAATGCCAAGCCCCCATTGGTGGGATCAGGACCTGAGCCAAAGGCAGATGCTTAATCTACTGAGCCACCCAGGTGCCCCCAAGGGTTATTTTATACAAAGTATCATGTGACACAAGTTTGGCTTAACCTGTCTCTACATTTATGACAGGTAGAATGGAGGAATAAGATTACAATTCATGAATTTATTTTCAAAGGTTGAAAATATGCACTAACTAATCTTCGAAGTTAAATAATTCCTGGAAGTTGTGGTCTAAATGTAATCACTTTCGAGGTCTGAAACATCTATTCCTTCTGCTTTCTTAAATTGATCTTGTCCTGAGATGAAACTGCAAATTACTCATAGTAGTTAAAAGAGTTTTAATACATTAAAAATTTATTCTAGTGTGTCCTTTGGACTAGCAATTCCTAAATACTGTAAATGTACTCAAAATTAAAACACCCATTTTCTCTTCTGCTCAGATTAGAAGATAAACATAGGGGTGCCTGGGTGGCTCAGCGGGTTAAAGCCTCTGCCTTCAGCTCAGGTCATGATCTCAGGGTCCTGGGATCGAGCCCCGCATCGGGCTCTCTGCTCAGCAGGGAGCCTGCTTCCCCCTCTCTTTCAGCCTGCCTCTCTGCCTACTTGTGATCTTTCTCTCTCTGTCAAATAAATAAATAAAAATCTTTAAAAAAAAAAAAAAGATAAACATAAAAGATGAGCAAACCTGAGGATTTGATCCTGAATCCACCCCCTCATGATCCAAAAAGACTAACAAAAATATTATCTTAAATTTGTAATATTTCCTTATCCATCTTGTTTAGCTGATCTCAATACAGCAAGGAAAACTTCCCAACAGGAGTGTTTAGTCAAACGAAACATGGATGTTTATAGCTTGCTCTTATCACTTTTTTTCTTTATGTAACATTCCAATTACTTTCAGAATCAAATCCAGAAGTGCACCTGTAAATTTGTGAACACTGATCCAATCTTTACCTGATAAATTTACAAAATAGTCAATGACTCACTTAGAGCTCCTGAAATCAATTAGATCAATAATATGAATTTTAAACAATCTCTTAGGGTGTGTTTATATATGAATCGCAAGTTACCAAGATACCTTAGTATCTTTTAGGTCAATAGGATCCATTCTTACAAGCCTAAAATATTTTAAAGCAATTTGTATATTTAAGCGTCCACAGCTATTTCTCCCCCAAATCAATCATAATACCATCACAGATTCTGTTTTCTGTCAACTCTGAGGCACTTTCTATTTTCTCTCTAAAACGCTTACATGTAATGTAATTTTCTCAGCATCTATTGATAATGGATGTTTCCTGAGGTTGGCAAAAACCTAACTGGATTCCCATTAGCTTGAGTGGTCAAGGTTTATTCCAGAAAGACGTCTATTCTATTTGTTACAGTAAGCTAGATGGGCGTGCCAAGAATTTATTCACCAGCCACCTGATTATAGAGGGCTTTAGTATGCAATGCGGACTGTTAAAACGTTAATGCATTCAATTATACAGTCTTTCAAAAGACTTAAACAGAAACTTTGGAAACGTATTCTTTGGGTTTCTAGTCTCCAAATGCCATTGGTTTGCTACTGAAAATTAATTTAAATTGAAAATGAATGAAAGCTTATTCCATAGTGATGCCAGACCCCAAGTCAGGGGATTCGAGTGAATTAAGCTGTGACTTAGTATAAAGAGTATCTTTTTAAACATGAGATATTCCATCTCGGTACAAAACTGAATTGGCTGGGCATCTATAATGAGACCCAAATAGTGCTGGACACAGCAAGGGTGAATAAGGTGATGACTAAAAGTCATTCTTTGCCCATGGGCATCTCAGAATCTTTTGTTATGGTCTTTAAAAGTGAGTGCATGTTATGTACAACTATCTCCTTGGGTACAGAAAGAAAACAGAATAAATAAATCAAAATAGTGTTACCCATCCTGCAGGTCACATACAGCTTAATGGGCAATTCCCAAACACACTGATTACTTCTTTCCTCAAGTGCTTCACCCCCTACATGAGTTTTCTCTGACCACATGAGCATCTTTTGCCTGTATATTGAGCAGGCTTCTAGTGTTAGAGAGTTAATGCTTCTAAGATAAAACTCAACCAATGACGGGGCATGAATAACCCAGTTTTTTTAAAAGTATTCTGAGATGTTTTTACACCATCTATCACAGTGTAACTATCAGTATTAAACTCAGTTATCCATCTTGTGTCCTGTTCAGTAATTTAATGTTCTTTCAGTGACTTCCTTCTCTTCCCTCATTGTTTCACTTCCTCACCATGCTCTGGGATAACCAAACAAATAAATTACTTGCTTACTGAAATCCTTCCAAGACATTTTATAAACATTATACACATGAATTATATCTATTTAATAAACTTACACATTCTATTTTACCAAACTAATACACACACATACACACATATATGCAATGTGCATATATATCATAAGTAAATGTATATATAAATTGTGGTACCTGATAAAAATGTTTTATTTATAGGCTACATCATAACTTCTTCTGTGCTATTCTTAGATCAGGTTGTGCTATATATCAAGGCAGAAAGAAAGCATAGATAGTTTACAATGGGGTACTTTCCTTGAGACTTGGCCTTTAGGTGGAAGAAATGAAGAGGGAAATTTTATCTCAGTGGTAACTTTCAATTATTATTCTCACCTAATAATGGATAAAATGATGCAGGAACGCCTTCTACAAAGAAACTTTTTTTCCAAATAAGGTAACTTTCAATTTTGTATCATATAAGACAGTATTCACAGGTTTCAGGGATTAGAATATGGACATATTCCATGGTGCCAACATCCAACTCACTATAACATTCTAACCTTAGAATATTGTAAGAATCAAACAAGACATATAAAGCACCCAGCACATAGTGAGAAAGCAATACATGCTGAAATTTGTATTTCCATCTTCTTTATCATGAATAAATTTTTTTCATTTTTGACAAGTCTGTGCAAGAATATGTTTGACATGGAATTTCTCCCAACGAATTAAAGAATAAAATGTCCAATCGTGATTCATATATTATGAAAATATTTCAAAGTAAAAAAAAATTATCTCAAGCTATGATCATGAATTGTGTATATGTAAGTGTGTTTGCCTGAGTGTGTTTGCACATGTGCATATGTATGTATTATATTCTAAACATGTAGGACACATTTATTTCCATTGTATTGGGCTGGGTTTAACTTCATTATGCTAAAAAATTGGTGTTTATAACACCATCACAACAAATATCCACATATACATTTTATTAACAATCAAGAACTCTCTATATGTCTCACAAGAACAATTTCCAATGTATTTTCAATTCATTTCCACTTACAGCTTTCCAGAGAAAATAGAATAGCCTCTTATTCTCACAATATGCTGAAGAAAATAAGTAAGCTTCATGTTACCTTATGTTCTTCATTACAAATGTACAAAAGCTATTTTAGCATATTCACATGCCAATATATATGTGTGTGTGTGTGTGTGTGTGTGTGTGTGGTATTTTTTTTCCAAAATAAGCCTATAGCTTTCAAAGACTTCTGAAATAAGTGTTTTTATAGAAGGTGCTATATTCACCAAGAACCATAAGATACCTTGGAATAAACCTAACCAAAGAGGTAAAGGATCTGTACTTGAGGAACTACAGAACACTCATGAAAGAAATTGAAGACACAAAAAGATGGAAAAACATTCCATGCTCATGGATCAGAAGAATAAACATTGTTAAAATGTCTATACTGCCCAGAGCAATCTATACTTTCAATGCCATCCCAATCAAAATTCCACTGGCATTCTTCGAAGTGCTGGAACAAACAATCCTAAAATTTGTACGGAACCAGAAAAGACCCCGAATCACTAAGGAAATGTTCAAATGGAAAAACAAAGCTGGGGGCATCACGTTGCCTGATTTCAAGCTTTACTACAAAGCTGTGATCACCAAGAGAGCATGGTACTGGCACAAAAACAGACACATAGACCAATGGAACAGAGTAGAGAGTCCAGATATGGACCCTCAACTCTGTTGTCAAATAATCTTCAACAAAGCAGGAAAAAATATCCAGTGGAAAAAGGCAGTCTCTTCAATAAATGGTGCGGGGAAAATTGGACAGCTATGTATAACTGGACAGCTATGTCCAATAGAAGAATGAAATTAGACCATTCTCTCACACCATACACAAAGATAAACTCGAAATGGATGAAAGACCTCAATGTGAGGCAGGAATCTATCAAAATCCTAGAGGAGAACGTAGGCAGTAACCTCTTCGACACTGGTCACAGAAACTTCTTTCAAGACATGTCTCCAAAGGCAAGGAAAAAAAAGTGAAAATGAACTTTTGGGACTTCATCAAGATAAAAAGCTTCTGCATAGCAAAAGAAACAGTCAACAAAACAAAGAGGCAACCCACGGAATCTGAGAAGATATTCGCAAATGACACTACAGACAAAGGGCTAATATCCAAGATCTATAAAGAATTCCTCAAACTCAACATCCAAAAACCAGATAATCACATCAAAAAATGGGCAGAATACATGAACAAATACTTCCCCAAATAAGACATACAAATGGCTAACAGACACATGAAAAAATGTTCATCATCACTAGCTATCAGGGAAATTCAAATCAAAACCACATTGAGATACCACCTTACATCAATTAGAATGGCCAAAATCAACAGGACAGGAAACTACAAGTGTTGGAGAAGATGTGGAGAAAGGAGAATTCTCATACACTCTTGATGGGAATGCAAGTTGGTACAGCCACTCTGGAAAACAGAGAGATTCCTCAAAAAATTAAAAAATATAACTACCCTATGACCCTGCAATTGCACTACTGGGTATTTACCCTGAAGATACAGATGTAGTGAAAAGAAGAGCCATATGTACCCCAATGTTCATAGCAGCAATGTCCACAATCACCAAACTGTGGAAAGAGCCGAGATGCCCTTCAACAGACGAATGGATAAAGAAGATGTGGTCCATATATATGATGGAATATTATTCCTCCATCAGAAAGGACGAATACCCAACTTTTGTATCAGCATGGATGGGACTGGAGGAGATTATGCTGAGTGAAATAAGTCAAGCAGAAAAAGTCAATTATATGGTTTCACTTACTTGTGGAACATAAAGAATAACATGGAGGACACTAGGAGAAGGAAAGAAACAGTGAATTGGGGTAAACCGGAGGAGAAGATGAAGCATGAGAGACTATGGACTTTGAGAAACAAACTGAGGGTTTTGGAGGGGAGGGAGGTAGGGGGATGGGTGAGCCTGGTGGTGGGTATTAAGGAGGGCACGTATTGCATGGAGCACTGGGTGTGGTGCATAAACAATGAATCCTGGAACACTGAAAAAAATAAAATTAAGATGCTAAAGAAAACCACAGAAAAAAAACAACAACAAAAAAGAAAGTACTATATTGCTATTTTTTTTACTTTAAAGAGTAAAAGATAGTTTTGTGTATGATTTATATCAGAACTTAAAACTTAATGGAAATAATCAAAGTTGTAGGTGAAGATATTCAGTGTGGTAATCACACCATTAAAACAATTAAGAGAACAAAATCTATTTATAAAGATACTTGTAACCTAAATGTGTGAATGTTATAAAAATATCTTCCTTTGGAAAATGAAAATTATTTTCTATACTTCTAAGAATTAAAATTTGTTTGACATTAGTCTAATGAATTATTTAAATTTTTGTAAATAACAGAGATCATTATTTCATTTAATTTTGAGGACACATAATTCTTCATTCTCAAATACTTAAATACACTGTCATATAACTGTATCAATTTTGATTTGCTAGTAAGTATCACACTCAAGTTGGCCAATAATTTAGATCAATGTATTTTCAATAGGGCAATTTATTTCAAAATACTTGTCAGTCTTAAAACACTAAAGTGAATTTATGTGTCATTTACATTATTGTTTGATAGGAAGCAAGATTTGTTAGACTGGTTGTTGGTTTGGTAAAGCCAGAAAATGTCTGAATATTGCTCAGAGAAGATTTTTATATTTTGGGGGTCTCATGCTCTAATTACACTACTTTTGGTCTTAAAGGTTTCATTAAGAGTTAAAAATTCTAACACTGTAAGAATGATACTGAATTTTTAAAAATACCGTGGTGAAAAATAAAGGTGAATTTTTTAAAAAGAAAAAAAAGTGGCAGCCCATTTTGTTTTCTTGATATATCCTAATTAGTATTAATTAGGGAAAGGAGAATAGAGTTGTAAGTACAGAAGTGGAAAGAAGCAGAGTTTTTCCCCCTATTCTGCCTTGAAAGTGATGGAGGAAACATTGGCTGGGACTCAGAATTAACATTCCTTAGGAGGGCTGATGGAGACAGAGGAGAGTATAATGGGGGGCTGTGCTGAGCTGACAAATAGACATCCTCCAAATATCTTCTTTCAAGCATCCTTGTCACTACAATACTATCTGGAGATAGGACTTCAAGTGTCCTTAATGTTCAAACCTTGACATTTCAAACCTGCCACATTTCTACCTGTATAATGATATAAGCAAAGGGTCTAATATGTAAATTAGTAAATCATTTTTCTCTATAAAGCATCCTGCCATCCCAAGATTTTATTTATGTATTCTCCAACCCATTGAAGTCTTGGCAGAGAACATGATGTTGAATTTAAAGCCTTCAAAGAGAAAATAGATAGGGGTCTCAGCGGCTGTTAGCAAACCTGCTGGTTCTTCTCAAGCAAATAAGACTCCATTTGAGTAACTTCAAATTGTGCTGATAATGGTGTGAGAAATGCTATTTTACATCCAGGGTATTAAAAAAAATCACAGCTTTTCCTCTCCTTTCTCTCTCCCATTGATTTATTCAGTTTCCTCCATTGAAGTATTATTAAATCGATTATTTGATTCTTCTGAGTCTTCACTTTGTGTCCCTTGACCAAAGTTAGTACAAATAGTACTGGGTACCAAATGGTAAATATTCTTTGATTAGGTCAGGAATCATATTAAGATCATAGAACCCATTGGAAATGTAGTTGCATTTATTTGATAAATAGCTGTGGAAAGGAAAAAGGTTGATGAATTATTAGAGCTAATAGAAATAGGCTTTACTGTATTTCATTGCCTGCATTTAGGAAGCTTTTCTCGTTTTCACTGTCCTAGGATACAGAGTTATTGACTGATCAAATAAAAAACATCGGGTCTAACATCTCCAATGTGAAATATTATTGTCTGATATCTTGCTAGTATTATAGATGCCTTCTATTTTGAGTTCTCTCTCTTGCCTGCTAGGCTGGGGAGTATGAGAGGGGACAGAGAGGAAGGCATGGGTAAGACATTTGTTCTCTCTCTCCCTTGGCTTTCTTATATATAATAGTGAACTTACTATACAGGAAGAGATATTTCAGGAGGCAAAAAGAATTTAGTATTAAGATGAAAGCATAGATAACAAGGAGAAAATGGAATAGGCTGTTGAGAAAATCTTCTGACAAGTGGATACAGTCTTAAATTTAGAAATAAAGAAAGAATCACAAAGCAACATATCAACAAAAAGCTATAAAAAGTCTATTTCAAAAAAAGCTGCCAAAAGTATTTCCAGCAAATGTGACAAACTGACAGTCTTTATTAATACAGAAAAGTTATACAAATCAATAAAAAATACCAAATAATTCAAGAAATAAAGTGGAAAAGGCCCGAACAGACCATTTACAAGATGAAATATGAAACAGTTTTCAAGTATATGGAAAAAATATTTCTATCTCAATAGTAATCAAATGATGACATTTTTAAGTTATAATATATCCCTATAAGACTGACAGATATTTTATGCTTATATATATGATATAGATTATATATTTTACATGTAAAATAATATATAGTAACATGACATATGTAATATATTTATGTTATATATAATTGTCATTTATGTACATACAAAGACACACATATGTAACTAATAATTAATACCCTCAAATGTAAGCAAAAACCAAGATATACTTCTTTAAGTGTTATTGCCAGTGATATCACCTTAGAGAATTAGTCCTAAATGCAAATTTCTATGCATTAATATAATTTTTGCAATATTATTAAAATTGACTAAAAAAGTGGTAAACAACTGATTTATTCAATGATAGAGGTATGGTTAAAGTAAACCAACACATATTATGTTGCTATCAAAATTATATTCTGAATACTACAATACTATATAGCAAGAAGAAAAATTATATGTGAATTAGATGGTATGAAAATTGAGAGCATAGCTACTATTAACATTTTTTATCTCTAGTGTATTTTAATGTACTGTGCACACGTGTGTGTGTGTGTGTTTGTATCTTAGGCACAAAATCTTGGAAACTTCCCTGACTCCTTGCTGTCTTCTACAAACCAGGTACAATCCATCAGGAAATCCTTTTCACTTTACCTTCGGACTATATCCAGATCT
>CM052888.1:21070179-21115410 GCA_028534135.1 Potos flavus
TTTGACAGAGAGAGAGAGAGAGAGAGAGATCACAAGTAGGCAGAGAGGCAGGCGGGGGGGGGGGGGGGAAGCAGGCCCCGCTGAGCAGAGAGCCCGATGCGGGGCTCGATCCCAGGACCCTGAGATCATGACCTGAGCCAAAGGCAGAGGCTTTAACCCACCGAGCCACCCAGGTGCCCCTACTTTTCTTTCCTTACAAAATGGATGATCAAGTATACAGTTCAAAACTCTGATACTGAGAAGATTTCTATAGGAAATCTTCTATAGCATAGGAACAGGGCATTTTAGGCTTGTATCCACATACCAAGCCAACACACCTATAAACAAACTTGGCCTTTTTTCTAGTCCATCAACTGGCCATAGGTTCTTTCCTATGGTATAGGCAAGAGGTGAAGGAGAGGAGGCTGTGTAGCAGTGGTTGATGATATGAGGTCTAGGCCATTTGTTCACGCAGTTTTCATTTACCTCTGAATGTACTCTGTGCAGTCTCTTGAATGTACTATTTCCAACTTAGGAAGGATTGCTGCTGATGCCTCCAGCCCCATGACTTATTAGAACTGAAATAATCAACTGCATGGTAGTTGTTTCTGGTTATATGGCCATTTGATGACCTATAATCAAATACTCTATCTCCATAAGGACCTAATAGCATACCAGAATCTGTTTTTTAAATGCTACACAGATTTCTGCTATAGATAGCACGGCCTGACACCAGAACACTCGGATTCTATATTGCAATTCCCTAAATAGGCTTGGCATGAATTCCACCTGATATCTTTTCCCCTTATGGATGACATCTAATGTCATATAGTGTGCTACGTCATATGGCCCAAGTGGCAGAGTCATCTGTATCACAGCTGGGACCTAATATTAAGTCCTTTCCAATTCTAAACTCCATTTAAGGTGGTAGCCTTCTGTATCATTCAGTAAATAGTCTGAAGCAATGTGTGGAATATGGGGCATACAGAACTGAAGATGAACAAAGAGCCCTGGTACTTCCTTTTTATTTGTGAGACGTGAGGGCCAGTTACTTGTATTTTACTTTAGAGATGATATACGGTTTGTTGTAGACCACCAGACCCTCACAAACTGTATTCATTTGATGAGCCCTTGCTCTTAGAGGTTTCATCTCCCATTTTCTGAAATGCATATATCTTGCCAACTCTTCCAGTGCATTAGGCACAGCTGGCTTTTTTTTTTTTTTTTTTTTATCTGATTAAGTAGATGTGAAAGGTACTGTAGACAAATGTGAAGTTGTGTAGGAGGTCCAAATAATATGAGAGCCTTTGTATCATAGTTCTTATAATCCTGGGGTAGTTTTATTCTTTTCCACTTGGCCTTCCTTCACCACTGTGGTAGCTCTTATCCTACATGCCAAGAAATTGATGTGTGTGTGTGTTGGGGGACTGCTTTGAGCAACCAAATATATCTGTGTTAAAATGATCACTGAGTAGTTCCATAAATCCAGTGCTCCCACTGTGCGCCAGATACGCCCAGGAATCTTTTTTATTGCCTGGTCACTATAAATTATATTCTAGGGGAAGGAAGATGGGTATAATAAAGCTTCAGGTCCTGGGTCATTAACGAAAAAGTGGACTTTGCTTCATGCAGTCTTCAAAATATCTAGATAGTACGTTTTTCAAGTATTTAGAAACCTAAGTAAATAGTTAACTGGTCCATTTGGAAAGGATGTGGCAAATCATTACTGTACAGCATGTGTTGTTTCTTTGTTTTGTTTTGTTTTGTATTTTTACTGGATTAAGAATTCTGGCCTCTTCTTCAGTCAATGGGTTGCAGGTCTAAAAAGATAATCATTTTTACGAGGGGGGGGCTTTATGATTATTCACCTTTGATTTATTTTGATTATATAGACTGATCTATATCTTTGTTGCCCTCTGGGGACTCTATTTATCACCTCAATAGTAATCTGTGCATTAGAGTCCCTTGGCTGTCACTCCAACTTTTCTGCTTGTTATAATAAAAGCTCCCTCCATGCTCCTAAAAATTAAATATCACTACTTGTTCTCTATTATTTTCGGGACCCTATGGTCCCTATTGCCATAATGGACCAATTTCTCTAACCATATATTCTACCATTAGCCCAGGCCCTCAGAAGAAGTTACAGTAGTTTCTTAGTATTACTAGCGACCTTCTCACCAGCAAAGTCCTTATCACTTAGTAAATCCAAAGACAAATGTCTTTGTGTGAGATATAATTAAGTGACAAAATATCTCTAACCTCACAAGGCCATTCCTATAAGCCTTTTGGTCCCTTCTTCTAGTTTCTGCCACAGGAATACTGGCATTTCTGTTTTGCCTACTGTGGATCATCATTTACTCCAAGATTATAAGAGTCATCCTAGCACAAAGTTAATACCCTCTTCTATGGCTCTTTACATAGTGGCAAACCCAGCCTCATAGAAGAGTCCTCTCATACTGATAAATGCTCCATTGTCAAACTTTATGCTTTCCTCCCAACATCACCCCCCAAAAATAATAATAATAATAATAATTATTATTATTATTATGTAGTCTCTTTCCTTCCTTAGAAAGTCTAGGATTTTCCCAGTTGCCCTATGTCATGACTTGACCTAGTTATTGGTCTGATGACTAGAAGAGGAGGTTGGAGCATATCTTGAGGAAGGCATGTGTCTTACAAGGCAAGGCTCTGCATCATCTGCAAGCAAGTGTATGGGGAGGGTCCTAGTCTATATTCAGGATAAGAAAGATACTTCTATAGGCAGAGAAAATTCAGGGAAATTTGGTGATTCCAGATCTCTGAGTGAATCAACATAATGTTTCTATCCCAGATCTCATGGTTCCAGTTACTCTCATTAGAAATTCTGACCTGGACTGGTTTTAAAAATTCAACATCATCAAAAAAAAAAAAAAAATCAAGATTATCTAGGAGCTCTGCTGTCATTAAAATTAAGTTTACAACTTGATCCTCCGCTTCTTCTGAGCTCAAACTCTAGAAGATGATTCTCTTTTATATGCTGCCATAGAACAATTCTGACTTTTTAATTCAGCTTTTAATCGGTTATTTGATTTTTAATTTTTCACTTACTTTCACTATCTTTCTCCAATACATTGATAGCTTCCAGCAAGAGGCATATGATTCTATAATATTTATCATAGTAAGATTTCTCACTCTCAAATGCATGAGATATTACACCTGCCAGAGTATTTTCTTCCACAACATCATGTTTCAACTCACTACTGGTGAAAGTTTTCACATTTGCACCTCTGTAGGATTCAAGATGTCAAGACACAATCTGTCATGTGATCTATTGTCAGCTGGATTACCAATTCTCATTCTAAATATGTAAAGAATTTTATAACTCAATAACTAAAGGACAAACAATCCAATCGAAAATGAGCAAAGAATTACAAATAGCAAATGAGTATGTAAAAAGACACCCAACATATGGGGTGCCTGGGTGGCTCAGTTGGTCTTTGGCTCAGATCATGATCCCAGGGTCCTAGGATCAAGCTCTGCATCAAGCTCTCTGCTCATCAGGGAGTCTGCTTCTCCTTCTCACTCTGCCCCTCCCCTCACCCATGCTCTCTTTCTTACTCACTCTCTCTCTCTCAAATAAATAAGTATTTTTAAAAAAGATACTCAACATCATTAATTATTAGGAATTTATAAATCAAAACCACAATGAGATCCTACTTTACACCTAATATAATGACCATATTCAACAATACAGAAAATAACAAGTGTGGGTGAGGATGTGAAGAAACTAGAATGGAAATAGCATTTCATTCTGATAATTATCCCAATGATCTTTCCATTAGAGTCTACCACTCCCTAGAATCTGTTTGTAATGAAAATAGTTCATACATTACTAATGGTGACATAAAATAATACAGCTATTATGGAAAACAGTTTGGCATGTTTTCAACAAGTCAAAACAAATACCATAGAAATGAGAAATATCACACCTACAGGGGCATCTGGGTGGCTCAGTGAAGCATCCAACTCTTGATTTCACTCAGGTTATGATCTGAGGGTCATGAGAATGAACCCCACATTGGGCTCTTGGTCAGCCTGGGGTCTGCTTGAGATTCTCCCTCTCCCTCTGACCTCCTCCCCGCTCATGCTCTCTCTCTCAAATAAATAAATAAAATCTTAAAAAAAAAAGTCACACCTACATATATACGCCCCGAAATTAAAAACAGGTTTTCGAGCAAAAACTTGAAATATAAATTTCAAACATATGAATGTTTGTAGTCATGCTATTCATAATAGCCAAAAGGTGGAAACAACACAAGTGTCCATTAATAAATTAATAAACAAAATCGCATATCCATACGATAGAATATTCTTTAGCTATGAAAAGGAACAAAGTATTGATACATGCTACAACATGAATGAATCTTGGAAAAAGAAGCCAGCCACATAAGGCTACATATTTTATGATTCAAATTATGTAAAATATCCAGAAAAGGAAAATCTATAGAGACAGAAAGCATATTAGTAGTTGCTTACAGAAGGAGGGAGTGGGGAATGAGTTACTACCTAACGAATAAAAGGTTTCTGTTCCAGGTAACAAAAATTTCCTGGAACTGGAGAATGGTGATTTTGCACAAATTGTGAGGGTACCAATGCCACTGGATTATGTAGTTTAAAATGATTACAATAGTGAGGTTTGCACATTAAAGGAAATCATCAACAAAACAAAAAGGCAGCACAGTGAATGGAAGAAGATATTTGCAAATGAAATACTAAGTAAGGGAGGAACACCCAAAATATATTGAAAAAAACTTGCATGACTCAATAACAAAAAAACAATCTTATTAAAAAGTGGGCAGCTGACATTCTTCAAAAAGAGGACATATAAATGGCCAACAAACATATGAAAAGATGTTTAACATCACTAATCATGAGGGAAACACAAATCAAAACCACAATGAGGTATCACCTCATACCAGTCATAAGGGCTAGTGTCAAAAAGACAAGAAATGACAAGTGTTGGCAAAGGTGTGGAGAATAGAGAATCTTTGTGCCCTGTTGGTGGGAATTAGTACAACCACTGTGAAAAACAGTATGGAGATTCCTCAAAAAATTAAAAATAGAAATACCATGTTTACCCAAAGAAACCAAAAACAATAATCCAAAAAGATACATGCACCCTTGTGTTAACTGCAGCATTATTTACAATACCAGATATGGAAGCAACCCAAGTGTCCATCAATAGAAGAATGAGTAAGTGTGGAATATTACTCAGCCATAAAAAACAATGAGATCTCTTATCATTTGCAATAACATTGATAGAACTAGTGGATACTATGCTAAGTGAAATAAGTCAGATAAAGACAAAACCATATGATTTCACTAATATGTGGAATCTAAAAAACAAAACAAATGAACAAACAGATGCTTAAATACAGAGAGTAAACTGGTACCTTCCTGAAGAAGGATTCAGCCATGAAGCACTCACATCTGTCATTATTAGCAGCTGTAGAAATATGAGCCCCAGCCTTGAAAAGGAAAGTCTGACTGGTGACTATACCACAGCAGTTAGTACAGCACATAAGGCAGAAATACTTTCTGTTCCTATATTTTGATTCGCCAGCATGGAATAAAATTGATAGTAGAATTCCATTCTGACAATCACCCCAATGATCTTTCCATTAGAGTCCACCATTTCCAAAAATCTGTAATGAAAATAACCACCTCTCCAATCTTTTTGGCCATTTTGATAAATGGAATGCTCTGAAATGGTGATGTCTATTTAGATGTTCATCCTTAGTTGGGCTACAAGTCATAACTTTTTAGGAAAGCCCGGATTGTAAACTGTCTTCTTTCAAAGTCCCCGTCACTTCTCATCGAACTTTTATGTATCCATAGTCAATTACATCATTGACTGATTTTAAGTAATTACTTTATTTCAACCAGGTCCCCTTGAACACTTTTATACTTACTTAGCTCTTCCCAGCTTCATGACACTTTTTTCTTACAAAAGTGAGTATATGGTCCTCTTCCTTGTACTCCTCTCGGGCTTGTGGAGCCAGTACTTGGAGTACTTTGGAATGCAAATTTCCTTGGGATCCTCTGAGGAAGGGTGTTGGAATATGATGGTTTCAGAACCTTTGTTTGGTTTAAGACATACTGAGGCGCAAATTACTCTCAAAGACCTCTCCTGTGGACTCAAACTGAAGCCACGCTCTGTGGGACTGTCAGTAGATTGAGGGAAGGAGGATAGGAAATGGGGGAGAACCAAGCAATGACTCAATTTCATATGATCTTATTTCAGGTTCTACAGCTGGAAATCTACCCTAAGACTAACTGTAGACAATTGTACCATGTCTGCAACTAATAACTGCCTTAACCTTTGCAAACATTTTAACAAGAATACGTCCCCGGCAAGGGAACTCCACACTAAGGTTATACAGGAAGGAGTCTTCAATCCAATTATAAACTCCCTGCAATTTGGTTAAAAGCACTTTAATGATTACTTAACTGTATAGCCACAGATGGTTTTGCTGATTTCTTCACAAGCATAAAAAGCATTTGATATGATATAATATTGGCTACACAAAAAGCAGACCAGAGAAAGCTCTTTTTTGGTGGTGATATGGTTTCCTATCTTTTGCTTGGATTAATGACTTCTTGCTCAAAAGAACGACATTGTTTACCTTTTCAAGTGCCCTAGTCAGGGTGTTGTTTCTCACATTGTCCTCAAGAGCATCTTCACGACAGCGTTCTGAAAGCAATGTCCTCAGAGATGTTGGCCATGAGGAAAGTATGCTGAATGTAAGAGCCACCCTAATGGGCAGCTGTGGCCTTATCCAGACATAAAGCAGCAACGGAGACATAAAGCAGATATAAAGCAGCAAAGGAGATTGGGTGGTCAATCTGCAGAGTGGAGCATCACTCTGGGTTTATTTTGCTGAAGCCCAAACGGTGGAAATTCAACTTCTAGGTATGTAAGGAAAATAAACAGAGACAATGGCATTTTTACTCTCCTAAGCAGTTTATCCAGATCAATATGGGAAAGATTGCTGCTTTGCTTTGGCTGACCTGAGCTTTAATTAAGAATTTTGCTCTCTAAGGTTGGCGTGCCAGCCACCTTCATGAGTATTAGGGTATTGAGTTTCTCTTTCAAAAATAGAGAGTTAAGACAATATCAGTGTGGCAAACACAACTGAGGATAATTTTTTGAAAAAAATCCATAAGCTCGGTTTGTTTAAGTTTTTCTAAAATAGATTTAAGATCTGAGTAAAACATCCCCATGGTTTTGTTTTGCATTATGAATAGATCACAAGATCATAATACAGCAAAAAGACCCCTTTTAATCTTGCTCCTTTTTTTATTATTTTCCCCTTTTGCCCACTCTACTTCTACTCAGCCTTCAAACCCAGCTCAAGTAACACCTCGTCCAGGAAACCATCCCTCACTTTGGCTTCTTTCTGAGATCATTATAGTGGTTGTCTTCTTTTATTTGTTCCATAGAAAACACAGGATAGTATGAAATTCTTTGCCTCCGGAACTGTTCTAATGGCTGATTGAATAAAAGAGTCTTTTCTTTCTTGAATCCCTGACTCTTAGCAAAATCCTTAAACAAAGTGGTGCTAAATAAATGTGTAATTATTGAATTTTTGAATATATTTATTCAAAAAATTACTATTTTGAGCCATTACATACTTTAAAATTAAAATGATCATTCCAAAGACAAATAATACATATATGTTACTGTCTCTTGCAAATGCAAGATTATGAAATGTGGCTCTTTAGTGAGTGAATTAAATGGCCTATTTGAGAAACGTGCTTTCTGGAAATATATCCCTTGGAACTAGACTTTCGAAAATGAATATACAGAATCACTTATTTTTGACAGAACAGTATCCCCAGGAATAAGAGAAACCAATATTTCTAGAATCCTCTTATAGGGTTTTTATAATTATCAGTACTTGAAATTTTATCTCAGCCTTTACAAAGATTGCATTAGCATAAAATGTTGTGTTCTTTTGATTTAATATATTCTTTGAAGGGGAAATATTCAACAGAACTAAGAGTTGGGATAGGAAATTATTACCTGCCAGGTGACAAACAGTACTTTACACTGATGAGAAATGTATTTTTTTTTAAATGCAAATTAAAGAATTTGAGTTGACACTCAACCCTTTTGGGAAAAAAAAAAAATCACAAAATCCAAATTGAATATCCACTATTAAAGTAATAGGGGTAGTAATAGTAATTGTAGCAAATTGCAAATCCAAAATTAATGTGTCCTTTTTTTGAATGTTACCCGCATCATTTCACTTTGTCAAATCATGTCTATGCCATGATTCAGCATGATTAGGGTTCCTTAAACTAGAAAAACATGATTATACTTACTACATATGATTATTTCTTTGGAACACTGGGCTGAGGATGTGGATAAATAAAATGATTTTCCTGATTATAGTGAGGCATTTTGTAGACTATAATTCAGCAGATCTTTGTCTTAGAAGATTCTTCAACTCTTAGACCCATAAGACCCCAGAGAAATGATTCTGTTCTTTACTAGTATGTGGTCGCAGAATTACAGCATTCCAAATACAAACCAAACCCAAAGATGCTATTCCTGCTGCTATTACATTCTCTAAAACACACAATAACAAATTTATGTACCAGGAATCCTTCCCCAAATGTTTGCACAAACTATTCATCTCATGGTTCTCCACTGAACGAACACATTTAAATTAAGTAGAAATACTAATTTATCAAGAAATGTCACGAAGGCATGGACCCTGACTGGTTATCAGGTACTCAATCCCTAAAGAAATTGTCCTTATAACAAAAGAGTACTTTTGTGCCTACCACTAACTGTATTTGTTGAGAATGTCACTTTCCTGTGTTCAGATCCTTCAGTGGATTACCACTGAATATCCTAACTTATTACTACTGTCTATAAAATCCTACAAAATCTAGTCCCTGCCCCTCATTCTACCTTCCTTGTTCACAATCTTCATCACTCACTCATATCCAACTTTCTTTCCTGCCTTCAAATATACTAAGCTCTTTCTAAGCCTAGGACCTTTCAACACATAGGTCTATGTTTCTCTCCAGAGAATGTACCAGCTCCTTCTCTGCCTTCTTATTCTGATTTAAATGTCACCTCTTCAGAAAGTCTGCCATGAGCATTTTTTCCACAAACTCTTCCCCCAACTAACCCCCAATTTTCACTTTAGCCTCATACAAATGTCATTTTTATTACTATACTAGTAATTTGTTAACATTTAAAATGCTTTTAAAACATTGAAGGAGGATATACCTCCATTAGAACCTAAGTACACTAAGTCTGGATTATAACAATCTTTTCTCCATTACAGTCTCAACGTACCTGGTCCTCAATATATAGTTGATGTTTGAATAAACAGGTATATTTTGTTCCCATGTCAACATTTTGTGCTGTTTTATCTATTGCTATGCGACCAACCACTCAAAATGTAATGACTTAAAAAAAAAAAAAAAAAGTAATGACTTAAAACCACAATAACAAGTGATAATTTATCATGGTTTCTGTGGGTCAGGAATTCGGGAGTTTGGCTGGATGGTTTTGTTTGGGATCTCTCCTGAGGTTACAATCAGATGACAACTGGGACCGAGGTCACAGGAAAGCTGTACTGGGCCTGGAGAGTCTAATTTCAAGGTGGCTCACTCACAGGAATGGCAAGGTTGTGCTGGCTTCTAGCCTGAGCCTTCACTTCCCCCCATGTGGAGCTTCTTGAACATCCTTGTGGCACAGTGACTAAATTCCTCCAGAGAGAGTAATTCAAGAGATGGGGGGCAAAAGCGGCAACACCTTTCAGGACCTACCTTGGGAAATTATACACATTCACATACTATCATACTATCATATTTTATTGGTCAGCAGGCCAGCTTTGATTCAGTGTGTGAAGAGACTACACAAGAGCATGAGAAAACATGAATGGGGAAATGAAGAACTTTTTGGAGTCTGGCTATTACATAGGCCTCAATTTATTTCTGGCTGTCAAAGCTCTGATTGTCCTCTGATCTCCAATTTTTTTTTCCTAGCATCCAATGCCTCCCTTCATACCTCTTCCCCATCTGTTCTTTACTCCTTATAATGGACAATTCTGATTCATTTTCTAGACCCTGCTAAACCACCTTCATTTAGCCAGAGTATCAACCAGACGAAATGGCAATCCATGATCCCAGCACTTGGGTATGAGCTCAGAAGTAACATCTTCCTATCCCTTCTCCTTCCTTTTCTCTCTCCTTTTTCTCCATCTCTCTCTCTCACAGACACACATGCTCCCTTAACTAGATATTACCTGACTTGTCTGAGGTAGGCAGTTTCAGAGATAGATTTTATTATTTTTTATTTTTTAAAAATATTTTATTTATTTATTGATTTGACAAAGAGAGAGAGAGAGAACAAGTAGGCAGAGAGGCAGGCAGAGAGAGAGGGGGAAGCAGACTCCCCACTGAGCAGAGAGCCCGACGCGGAGCTCGATCCCAGGACCCTGAGATCATGACCTGAGCCGAAGGCAGAGGCTTTAACCCACTGAGCCACCCAGGCGCCCCTCAGAGATAGATATTAAATTTACCTCTGAGTAAGTGAGAAAAATTATGGGCCAAAATTATGTAACTCTCAAAAACATACAAGAAATTACTCATGCAGGCATGGCCTAATTATTATAAAGAAGGATTTATTTTCCTTAACAAATTGATTCCTTTCCATCTACCTTTCCTTGACCTCTAGCTGGTATACATACTCCACTTGTAAGTTCCTTAATGGCAAACCTCCTTATTCTCTATCACTTCCTCAAGGAGTGAGACAGATTATTTTAGCCAGGTTTAAAATTCATTTAAGATTCATGTATGCCGAGTTCTAGACAAAACACTAACCTTTTGGTGTTTGGCCTTAACTTTGTCATACATAACTTCCTGCCTTAAAGAAAAAAAGTTTTAAATGTTAATTAAAAACACTTAAAGTGTCTTAGTCAAAAAATAGTCCTGAACTTAGACCTGTTCTCGCCTACAAAATGATAAGTTACAGTATGAAGCATATGGATTAAATGTCTCTGCAAATTTAATATGAATTCCAAAATTAGTCAGTATTTGGAAAACATATCTGTGTTTTGATGAATTAACTAGTAAAATGTTTGAGCATAATCTAATATAAATTGCAGTTATATCTAATTCTCATATCAAAATTGGAAGCATATGCCCTGATTATACTCATAATTTTCCAGATTTTTCACCAGGAATTCAAAAGTTTAATGGGAGCTAAAGGCAACTTATAGTCAGATTAGACAGTTGGTGTTAGTGACAATGACCCAACATCATTTTCAATCTGAACCATTTAAGTGAACACCGAATACAAATAGAATTACTAGATTCTCAGGTCTTGAGATTGAAGAAATGACTGAAAATATAGAACATTTGGTCTTCTATGGGAACATGAATTCATAAATCACTATAATTTTCATTAATTCATGGTTTATAATTACATTCTTCCAAAAGGGATTTGAATTGGCTCACAATAAAAGATATATGCAATTGGACTCAATTAAGCCAAGAGAAGTAGTGTGAGAACACCTGTTTTCCTAATATTTGAACAAGATTTTTTCAAGCATTGATTAAACAAAGATTGATTATCATCTTACTATGTGCACAGCATAGTAGGGGGGGAGGATATATAAATAACAAAGCTCCTGTTCTTTCAATCCAGTGACAGTAGAAATATAGATTATGTTTGTACTGCATGTAACTACTTTATATAATAAGATGCCATAGGTTTTATGGGAAGTAATAGGGTTTTAAATAACGATATTCACCCTGGCAGAAAAAGAGAAAATAAAACAAACACATTGCTCCAGAGCTTAGTATAATTTGACATCAGGCTCACTTTTCATCTGAAACAAATCATTAGAGCTCTGCAGTGATTGGTACCTCCTCTGTGAATAAATATCATTTTTCCAAAAGATGCTCAAGAGAGATTAGAAATCAATATAGATTCATTTTTATCTTATAATGGGAAATACTGGCCCTACACAGCTATAAGATGCCAAGATAGAATCAAGGGGTCAGGGACTCTGTCTTCCCATCTACCACCCTTGCTCTTTTATGTACATGTAAATTTCAAATCTTCTTCATTCTTCTGACAGGTACACTAAAGACACTTGAATTATTTACAGTGTCCCTAATGTAAAATGATATGCATTTAGCCACTGAGCCAAAATCTTTTTGCAAAGAAACCTAGTTTTAAAATACCAGAGCAGTACAGGATTAGTGAATCTCAACAGAGGTGTAAGGATTAATCTCACTCAAGGTATTTTAACCAGCACATGCAGTAGAGGGATAAGAAATGAATTCATGATAGCTAATTCTTCCATGACTATCTTAAATTTCTTCTTCTCATACCTGTCTCCTAGTCCTATGTTCCCTCTTCTTCCTTTTAACTCTTTGAATTGTTCTTTGTTCTTTAAGTGGCTGCAATCTGTATAGTACAGGGAAGCTTGCATAAGCCACTGGTTTGACTCTGTGGCATCTACAGAGCACAATGTTAATGAGCCCTTCAGTACAGACTTCATTCGTAGCTTCACTCTTGAACCTCTATCCTCAACCCATTCCTTCTCTTATCTCCACTTTATTGCTTATTTTCCAATTTTCAGTGTGTGGTCTTAAAATTAATTCAGAAGATACTTTTCACTTGAGGAACACAAACTTGACTCATTTTAGAAGAAAACAAAATGGGACCTCTCCTACCCATGGGTTTGATCCTATCTTGAGGTCCTTACATTCTAGCAGTATTTCTATATTACAACAGTCAATATCATGGGACATTAGAGAAAAAAGTCACAGTTCATGTGGATATATGTGGGATGAGATTAAGGAAAATATCAGCTCATTTATACTTTTCTTCTGAAAAAACGACTACTTTGAATTACAACCCAAATTATGAATAAGGATAAAAATAATGTGAACATTGTGATTTGGGCTGCAGGTGTGACTTCCATAAACTACTCCTTGCCTATTAAAAACAATTTAGATTCTATCTGATGTAATGTCAACTAAGGATAATCTTGAGATTTACCCATCTCTTATTTACTATTTTAATTTTGCTTAAGACATTTTATGTTTCTTGACAAGCGAAGGATAATTTTGGAGGGAAAAGTATTATAGAATTTTATTTGTTAAAAAGGGAGCAAAGCTTCATGTGCAAAAATGGCATAGAACCTATTTTTTTTTTTTTTTTTGCTGAGGGGTAGATCTGGAAACAAGTTTTAAGAACAATAAGGTTTTACAATAAACATCTGACAGAGAGGAAAATTCTAATGAGGGAAGTCAGCACAACACTTTAGTACCACGCTAGATTTTGAATTAAATGGGCCTCATTCAAATCTATCTCTATCACTAAATAACATTAGGGACTTTATCGACTGATCCTCTGAGTCTGTTTATCTGAAAACCAAGGAAAATTGTACCTATTTTACAAGGTTTCTGTGTGTAATGAATTAAATAATGGTATGAGCCACAAAAGAAGAGTCCATCACATGACTGGTGCTTAATATATGTTAGTTTTTATAACTGTAAATGATGGTGATAATAGCAGCTAAAACTGAGAAAACTCTGTAGGTCAGACACTAAATGTTATAATCCAGAGAATAATCCAAAATGGTAGTTACTATTATTGTAGGAGAAACCTGGGGCACTAAAGGGTCAGGCAATTTGCCCAACCAATGTAACATTGTAAAGACTGGGCAGAGGGAGAATTCAAAACAAAGCAGTCTGGTTCCAAAACCCCTTTCTTTGACCAAAAATTGCTGCTCTCCTTGTGTTTGAAAAGTTAGTAAACATGAGTAAGAGATAAATCCAAAGACAAGTATTTGTAACAGGTTCTGAAATTTGGCAGAATTACACAGAAACACTGAGTCTTGCTGAATTAGAATTATTTTTAGCAGATTTAGCAATTACAAACCAGCAGTGATGCTTATCACTTATCACTGAAGTATTGACTTTTATGGAGACAGTGCACTATACTGTGTCATATTGATTTAAATGAGATAGAATAGTTCCCATATCAGCTCGATTAAGTGCAAAGAGCACCCTTAATAATGGGTATCTCATATTGATTTTAGGCATATAGATTGAATAGACTGGAAGCTGATTGAAATTTATGGAAAGGAATTAGCAATAAAGTGATTTAATCAAAAGTTTATTAAAAAAACTAAAACTAATGGAGGTTATTGAAAGATATGAGAACTAATTAAATTAATAGAAAGAAATTGCATTTAATTGGGATGTAATTGGACATTACTAAAACTGGATAAAATCCAACAGAAAATGGATAGGTTAACGTCTGAATTTAGACTTACATAAAAAACATTCAATGCTTAAAGCAGACTGTTATCCCATAGAGGGACCCTCACCACTTTCCAGATCTATATAAATATGTTTCCTATAAATTTATTTAGAAGAGGAAAGGGTAACTTTAAATTGATTAGAAGTTTAGATCAGATTAAATACACTCAAAATATTTTAAGAGGCAAATGTCTATACGACTTGGGAAAAATAAAAAAAAAAAAATATTCTGAATGATTCATAGTTATAAACATTTCTCTTCAAAGTATTCCAACCCCTTATAAAGCAAAACTCTTAAAGTAGGTCATGCTTAAAATTACAATATCTTCACCTACTTTTCATCTTCCTTCTCATTCTTTTTTTTTTTTTTTGCCACCAGAGATAAAATTTAATTTCCAGAATTCTAGAATTTTCCTTATCGCATAAAATCTGAATTTCTCCCTATAGGCTTAATTAAATTAACAGATATTTGATCAAAGCAAGGAAGTCTAAGATAATTAAATCTCACAGAGTCTGTAGTCTTATAGACTTAAAAGAGCGTAAGCTGAGATGTCAGACATCACGTTTTGTATCTTGGGTCTGTTATAATACATTTGTGTGATATTGGGCAGATCTTATATGTCCTTGTTTAAAGTCTGAGACATAAGGTATGCTTTCTTCCAAGGTCAATGAGGAGGAATATTCCATAAAATCTTATATAAGACCTAACCCAATGCCTTGCATGTAGCGGATATATCTTTAGTATTACCTCCTACTTTCTCTTTAGGAGATCTGAATTAGAACCAAATGTGTGTATATGTCTTCCTCCCCTAGTGCCACTTATATCTCTTCAAATGACAAGCGTACTAAGAATGCTGTATGATCACATAAACCTTCCTGACAAAAGTGGGGAATCTTCTCTGCCTTGAGATACAGGTAGGGCAGTAAGTCAAGCAGAGAACAACTTCTCATGGAATAGTGACATGCAAAATGGCATACATATCAGTATTAAGTTGGTAGCATAATGTGCATTTTTAGCTTTCAGATTATTTTCTTTTTATAAGCTATTGTCTTAGTAAAGATGCCATTGAAAGCAAAGCCTAAGACAGGACCTTGGGTTCATATAGTTTATTCTTATTTTAAGGTAATCACAAGAACTCAGAATGAAGTCATATGGAGAGTCAGACAAAGAGGAAAAGCTAATAAAGTGGATGTTAATAAGCTGTTGGTCACTCTGAGCAAATAAATACATTCTTGCTGGGTGTCCTCTGAAGAACTGCAGAGGAGTAATCATAATGGTCCCTTCAAATTAATTCATCAAAGCTTGGAAACCAAAGCCTGGACTCCACTAGTTGAGAGATGCCCCTGGTGAATTAGATTTCTTATTCTTCCAGACTCTACCTGCTCAGGAACTGAGCAAGTTCCCATAGCTTCAGAAAAGATCTAAGGCAGCAAAGCTGAGACCTGGCAGGTTCCTAGGTGACATATAAATAATAGCTCTCTTCCTGCTGCAGGCCCCCTTTCCAGTGTAATTACAGGCAGCTGAGGGGGAGGTAAATAGCTTTTCCAAAATCTGCTGGGTTTTTACTGCCTTTTGCTCAAAATAATCCTTATGTAAAAGCGGCCGATTTGGGGATAGATATTTTGCACTCCCTTCAGTAGTAAGTAAAGAGATGAATTACTAAATAATTAGAGGTCAAGTTCTTAAATCATATGCTAACTGTGACCCCCTTCAGATGGGACATGTACTCTCCAGTTTGCCACAAGTTTCAAATGGCCCACTGCACTCTTTCATGATACCAGCTTCATGCTTGTTGCATTTGAGTTTGTAATACCAAGCAAGATATTAAAGGATACAGTACATTGGGAGGAATGGTATGTACACGAGATCTGGAGAGAGAGATAGGGAGACAGAGAGACAAAGACACAACACAGATAGAGACAAAGACACAGAGAGATATGGACACCAACTAGTTGTTTTAGGCAAACTTCAGCACAAAGCCCTAAAACAATCAATATATATCCACTGACACCATTGATAGCAGTATCAGAGTTTGGAAAAGACCCTCTGCCTCTAAATCTACATGCCAACAGATTTAAATATGGAACTACTTCTTTCCCAGAGAAACCTAATTCATTGTAGAACACACCCATTGGATTCTTATTAAACAGTGAACTTTGCATTTCTCAACTAGAACATACGTCTTCTCCAAGCTGATGCATGCCCTTTTAAGTGGTGCTCAAAATTGTTTTAGTTTTTATTACTCATTTGAACTCATCTCATGAGACATTTTATTTCTCACTGCCCTCTGCTTATGAGACTATAGTTGTCCCACATCTGATAGCTAGCTTGCAAAGGGGTTTGACTCTTTAGCGGATTTTATAATGGAAATATCTTACTTGGTACTTATTATGATATAAAAAAAAATTCTAGCAATATCATTAAAACAAAATCACACATACGTTGTTTTTTAAATAATATGCAGCCTCTAGGAGAAAGTCTTGTAATTAGTTGTATATGAATATACACATATATAATTGCAGTGCTAATTCTGTAAAATTTAAATGGCATTGTTTTATCGTAAACAAAATGCAGAGCAGAGTTTATCTTCCAAGTAGATGAGTATGAAAAAATTCTATTATTGTGGTCACCTGAAGCCTTGTATATGTCATCAAAATATTTTCCCCTCTTTCATCTTGAGTTAAGGTAATTATCGAGTATCTTTGAGGACAAATGCATAAGCTACCTTTTTTTTTTTTCCAACTGTTCTACATTTTATGCTATCCGCTACTAGAGTAAAATTAAACACTAATAGATTCATCTAGAACTGTACTTTGTAAATCATATATATTTAAAATTGAAAAAATGCCTAATACATTTATTCTGTAATGTGTACTTTACAACATATAATACTTTGTTCTCTCTTTTAACTTCATCTTTCATAGTGTTAGAAGTTCACTTTTGAGTTCAAATCTGTTGGCATGTCTTTTTTATAAAATACTTAGATTTGTGCTGCATAGGAAACACGCATTCTTTTTCAAACTCGGATATTTCCTCCAATTTACTGTTACTGGAACCAACTTCACAAATTAATGGATCAAAGTTCTATTAGAGGAGAAACTTCTTTGTTGATATTTGTCTGTCTTATTCATTAATGTGCTATACTGCCCAACTAATACAATATACTGCCTAACATAATAGCTCTCTCTAGATAGATAGATAGATATAGACATATTGATAGGTATCTACAGAGAGAGTCATAAGTTCAAATATATATATATATATATATATATATATATATATATATATAAACATCCCAGTTCTCCATGGTAGTAGGACTCTACCCAGGGCCATCAGTACTTACAAAGAATTAGAAGAGTAAGGCTAGTTTTGTTTAGCACATGGGATAAAATTTGGCATTGAATTCTTAGAACTGAGGTCTACTAATGTTAGTAGTAATACAAATATAGAACTGTTTATGATATTTTAGTAAGTTCAGCCTATAAAATTATGTTTATATCTTAAGGCTACTGGTGTTATATTCAAATCTTCCACAACACACTTGCAGTACTCCTTTTCCTACAAAATCTATGAATTCCCAGATTAAATACTATCCTTCTTTTCTACATGTCTCCAACCTGAAGGAACAACACAATTCATCTAGAAGCTCACTAAGACTACAGAATTTATTTTATTTATAATCTGTGCTAGGTACTAAGCACATTTAATATGCTAATTATAACATTTCGGATAATAAAAGGAACTAAAAAATGGTAACACATTCACTATCATTCAACTAAAAGCCCTATATTTGCTGAAAACAGATAGTGTCTCTTGGACTGCCAAGTTTTACTTTATTTCTTCTACCTCCTTACTATTTAAGAGCTCTATAATCTAATAATTTTGAATAGTAATGCAAAACTAATTCTTTTGAGAAAGTCTGATAAGATAAAAAAGGTAAAATTCCTACTATATCATATATAAAGTCTCTCTCTCTCACACACATACACACCTCACCACTATCACAATCACCACCTTGAATATTCATTGTGATCATCGGTTATTTCTCTTCAAATTTTATATGTAACTTATTAATAGTCTAAACTTTGTTCCCTTAACTACAATAGTCATATCTGTGTAACACAGATGGTAAGAGTATTGGTCCATCATTTTTTTTATAAGAAGTAAATAATCTAACACACATAACACATTTAAAATTATTAGCATTATTATTACAAAGACTTTCACTGTATGGAGATTGGATACTTTTTCCATCAACTTTTCTACCAACTACATACTATGAAGATTTTTTTTCATATGCTTAAATCATATGGACATATAATTTTAACCAAACCTTTCTTAATGGAAAGGTTTATATAGGTTCCAGTTTTTGGCTGTCATAATTATTGCTATGGTGAATAATCTTAGAAAAAAATGTCTATAACTGTTTTGTATTTTTTCTTTTAGGACGCTTTTTGAACTGATAAATAGTGCTAAGTTACTAAAAAGAAATGTGCCAATAACCTCCCACTGAAAGTATGGAAACATACTTCTCCATCTAGATACTATTACGTGCTATTATTTTTTTTTTAATTATAGTTAAGGATTAGAATCTTCCTATAGAATTCATCACTTTAAAATTTTCTAAATAGTTTAAAAATATTTTGGGGACATTTGTGTGTGTGTGTGAGAGAGAGAGAGAAAAGAAAGAGAAGGAATAAGTGAAGGAGATTTTATTGAGTACTCAATTTTTTGAATGATTATAGCAACATTAGTAATTACGACACCAACAGCAGTAGGGTAAGAGCGGTGGTGTTTAGTGCTGGTGGTAAAAGTAACAGTAGGTAATAAAAGCTAACATTTACTTTGAGCTCTCCATATTAATTCTTTAATGCTCACAGAATACTATGTGCCAGGCACTATATTTATGCCAATTAACAAAAACTAAACTGATTCTGAGAATTATTCAAGTAACTTCCTTAAAGTTAGGATTCTAACCCAGGCAGTAATGACTAAACCCTTGTCTCTAAAGAATGCATTTTATAGATTGTGGATCTACCAACCTTGTTATTTATATGGAAAATGCATACTTCCTAATTGTTCTGTTTAAAATGTTAATGATTTTAATGTATAAAGGTTTTTTTTTTTTATTTAAATGCAAGGTTTCAGTGTCATTCTGCATTAGAATTATTCCTCCAGCTAATCAGCTCTTTCAGGAAATTTTTGTCTGTCTTAAGATTTTTAACACATCTGAATATGAATATATATTTATGAGCATATATATATGAGCAAGGAGTCATTATTTTATGTGAACGACAGGGGCATTTACATTTTTTACTTTACTTCTAGATGGTCTACTTTATTCAGTTTTCCCCTGCTATTAATTCTGGAGACTATCTTTAGATTAATCTTCATGATATCTCCCTCAAGAATTTATAATGTTCCCTTTTTTGCTTCTACTTGATTTGCGGGATCTACCACAGTTTGGTTTGAATCTTCTCACCCTTGTTTATACTCTCTATGGAGCATATACTTTGGTATGTCCAATATTCCCTCAGGGTTCACCAGGAACAGTTATGCGTTCTCAATGGCTTCCGAAGAAAGCACGTGCAGCTTTTCTCAAAAGGGTTTCTTCTGTCAGTACTTTCACAACCCTGTAGTTGGCAGGTGAAAAGTGCCAGGACACAACCTTCAGTCAATCACAAATGAAAATTAGTGAATAAGTAACCTCGTTCCCCATCTCTTAGATGAGATCACAGTTTACCTCAGAGCTCTACTTGCCAAAAGAAATAACATACAAATAATGCACTTCTGATAGATTTTATCCCCCTGCCTCACTCAATTCTCCCACAGGTGCTTTCCACAACTCCCCTCCCAACAAACTGCACTCGAATCTTCTCTTACAGTCTGCTTCTCGGGGAACCGAACCACAAACAAGCATTCTTCCAAGCATGGTGTTTATCTTCTCTGCTGTATTGGTTGTATCACAGGTCCCCGCCTCCAACTTGCCATGATCACTAGGCCCTCAGGAGATAGTTCTTCCACCTGAGGTCAATGCAGCCTGACCAAGAGGGAACCTCTCTTTTGGTTGCTTCTTTACAGCAAAGCTGGTTAGCCGCACATTTAAATTTCTGGCCTCTCCCACCACTTAGGTATTTTGATGAAATGCCGTATCACGAAGCGTGGGATCTGGCATCCCAAGCAGTTACTCAAGGAGCCAGTGGATGCAACCTGAATTGCAGGGGGTAAACTCTTAATGGGGTGAAGTTGGACAAATGAGAAATAGGAGATGGATAGGATTCTGACAGATAAATGTGTGGGGATCAAATATGAAATAATCAAAATAATTTTACAAACACTTGGGGATGTTATTTCTAAGAGACTTACATCCTTGTCTGTTACTTAAGAACAAATGAAAAGAAAAGAAAAAAAAAAGTATTCTTGGCATCTATTATGTGCCTGGCACATATGAGATGTCGAATGGATTATAAAAGAATCATGGGTCAGGGGGTTGGAAATTTATTGTAACTAACATTGGCCTAACTAAAGAAACAAATTATTGAAGTAAGCTCTTCAGAGAGTGCTTCTTCCTGCTATTATTTTTAAAGGGATTAAAATTTTTATTATAAAGAAAACTAAATATGGAAATGAGTAAAGAATAATATTAACCAACCAAAGATAACTTTTGCTAATACTTTGGTATAGGTCACATATTTCCAGTAATTTTTTTTACTGTATGTATGTATAATACATCTTTATACGAGAAAAAAATTTTCCTTCTACTCTTCTAGGCTCTTTGGCTGGTCTAAAAATTAAATTGACATCATAGGGGCCAAGGATCGGCTGCTCCAAAATGGGCCACTTTGGCATAAAAATTATTTTGAGTTAAAAGCAATCAAAACCTAGCAGAGTCAGGGAAAGCTCTTTACTTACCTCTCAACTGCCTAAAAAGAATTTAAATAGAGGACCTGCTCCAGGATGAGAGCTATCATCATAGATAACTACATTATAATATTAACTAGGTATCTTAGGGAGGAATTTAGTAAGTCCTTTATATCTCCTGGTTTCTGAATGTCCCAGCAAACATTTGTTTACCAATCATTGAATAGTTCACTTTCCTGTGAATTGCATCCCTTCCCCCTTCTTAGTTCAGAATGACATATATACCTCATTTTACCTCTCTTTGGAATTACATGTCTGTATGGATTCCTTGTATATATGAAATTAAATTTGATTTTCTCCTGATGATCTGTCTCATGTCAATTCGATTCGTAGTCCAACTAGAAAAATACTGAAAAGCAGAGGAAATTCTTCCCTCTCCAGCAACATAAGACAGATTAACAGGAAAAAAACTGAAAGTTTAGTAACACGTATACCTCCTATATTCATGAGAGATACCCAGGAAAACTGAATAACTCCCTGAAATAGCCCAAGGCATCACCTTAAATACCATGTCCAGCCAAAGACAAGTTGGGGGTGTGGAGTCAGTTCTAGGAGATTTCCAGGAAAAGCACAGTAAACAAGGGTTATGCCGATTTAAGTCAGGTCTTCTCCACTGCTAAGTGTTTAATAGTTTGACTCACCTCCTCTTCTTGTTACAGTTAGGGAGACACCCTTACAAATGAGTATTTCCCTTATACTCATAAACGTTTCTTATAGAAGGGTAACTTCTACTTCATTTCAGAATTTTCTTCTGTCTGCAGCTTCTTAAATATAACCAGTTTAATATAATCCTTAAGCCAAAAAGGCATATCTTGCAGTGGCAAAATTTATTCCCCTTCACTGTAATTTCACATCTGCCCTTTTATCCTTTTTCTTTTCTAATGTAATTAAGTAATCTTTGAAAAGATGCTATTTCATATCTGCATAATATTCCTTCTATTAAAAATGTATTAATTTGTTGAACTAATCAGACATTGTTGGGCATTTAAGATTGTTCCCAATTTTTCATTAATACAAAAAACACTGATAAATACCCTTGTAAATATATAGATTTACATAGCTATGATCAGTTATTCAGAAGAGTTGTTCTTTCTTTTGAGGGTTCACTGTGACAGTAATTTTTAATTTGAATCACAAAAGCAATATACCTTAATAATGATATTAAGAAAACAGCAATCATTCTAACAGAGCTCTTACTAATTTTGCATATTGTCTTCTAGACTTTCTGCTTGTTTGAGGAAAATTATTTTAACATGAGTTTTTCATTTAATATTTTCTCTTTTGTAGTTGTAGTGTTGCTAGAGGTATTTGATTATTATTATTATTATTAATGCATGCATCCTTTTCAAACAAGTGTATAGGCTATGACTGACAACTGAAGGGGAGCAGAATTTGCTACTCCAAAATATGTCTCTTTGGCATAAGGATTATCTTGGTTACTTTTAAGAAAGTGCAAACACAGGAGAAGCTCTGAAAAATGAGTAAAAGTTACACTTTTTTTTTTTAAGATTTTATTTATTTATTTGACAGAAACAGATCACAAGTAGGCAGAGAGGCAGGCAGAGAAAGAGGGGGAAGCAGGCTCCCCGCTGAGCAGAGAGCCCGATGCGGGGCTCAATCCCAGGACCCTGAGATCAAGACCTGAGCCGAAGCCAGAGGCTTTAACCCACTGAGCCACCCAGGTGCCCCAAAAATTACACTTTTGTAAGAGACATTTACATTTATAAAGGAAATATACATTTATAAGGCTGTCTTCCTCACTATGCCAAGAAGAGGATGATTCTAAATCAGAAGAAACTCTTATCTGCATAACATCCATGCCTTGTTTACTGTGCTTTTTCTGATAACCTCCCATAACTGGTGCTCCTCACCCCCAACATCTTTTGCCTTTGGATGGAAATGGTATTTAAGTTGGTGGCTTGAACCATTCCTGGAAGTTTCTTAGTTTTCCTGGATATCTTCTGTGTATACTGAAGGCATACATTTTATTAAACTTCTGTCTGTTTTGTTTTGTTTTTTCTTTTTCCCCTATTAATCTGCCTTTCTATTGCAGGGGAGGTCCCAGGTTCTTCCTCAGAACGTGGAAGGGTAGAGGGAAATTTATTTTTCGCCCTCGCCCCCACATAACTATTCTTCCTTTGTAAGATATTTAAACTTCTTCCAGTATTTCATTATTATAAATAACCACTTCCTTCAATGCTTTTCAGGATTAATCACTGGTTTTCTATTAAAAGATTCAATCGTTATTAAAAAAAAAAAAATCCAAGTTACAGAAGGGTTAAGAAATGGAAAAGAGTTTTGTAACTCTTCACTCTAGCTGTTAGATGCAGTTTTTGTTGGCATCATACTCAAATTCCTTCTAAAGACAGGTGACAGTGGCACTGTATTTCATCGACATGACCCAAGCAGCTTGATTTAACTTTATATTGGATATTGGACTAACATTGTCCAGGAAAATCATTTGTCCTTCTCAGTGGGGAGGGACACAGACCAGCGAATGCATTTATTTTTATCCTTTACCATACAATGACATATCCCTGCTCAGCTGTTGACTCAGAAGTATTTGCTATGTGCACTGGGATAACCAATAAAACAACCAAAGTCTGTTATTTATCTTGATTTAAAAGGGAGATGCTATTTCTAGGTTAGACCTAAAATGTCACTTTTGCTATAGTCTTTGTATTCTAAAGTCAAACCTTTTCCAAAGTAGTTATTAAATGACAAGAAAGTTGACTAAAGTTTATTGGCCACTTAAATTCCTTGATATTGCTGGGAAATTTACATAAAATAATTTATTTTTTTTTTTTAAGATTTTATTTATTTGTCAGAGAGAGAGAGAGCATAAGCAGGGGGAGCTGCAGGCAGAGCAGGGAGAGGGAGAAGCAGGCTCCCCGCTGAGCAAGGAGTCCGATGCAGGACTCGATCCCAGGACCCTGGGATCATGACCCGAGCCAAAGGCAGCCGCTTAACCAACCGAGCCACCCAGGCGTCCCTACATAAAACAATTTAATTGTAACACCAAACTTATGAAGTATGTGTCACAAATACCTTTTAACCAAGAAGAAATTTGAGTCTCCTGAGATTAAAACTGTCAGCCACACAGCTACTAAGTGCAGAATTAAAATTCAAATCCATTTTAATTCCTTCAATAAATATTTAGTATATAAAATGGTTTGGACATAGTAAACATCCCTGGGAGTAAGGGCGTAAGATAAAAAGATGATTTGTGTGTGTATGTGATTTTATAGTTGAGGCATTTCTACCACGTTGTTGCTTATTTGAAAGTGTATAATAAAGGTGCTTCCCCAATATTTTTTTCTAAACTGAATCCAGTATAATGGCTTAGGAGAAATGATAATGCCTGAAATTAAGAACACATAGCATTTGCTGATCCTGAATATGAGACAGAATTTGTGTACCTGCTGTACAAAGAACTTTGCACATAATGCCTGATTACTTAAAAGATAATTTAGGCTATTTTCCCCCAATAATTTAGGCTAAATATATGGGAGTGGATAGTCAGAAAAAGAAATGTGAGACTTCCTGAATAAGTAGCTCAAAAATAATCCCTTTCATTTAATCCCCGCCCCCCTCATCTCCACAAGGAGGTAGAGAAGCTTTATCCTTCAGCCAAAGACTGCAGTTCATTTTAGCATACTCTTTGTGATTGAAGACTACGTCCTCATGTAGCAGATGATAATTCTTTAACTTTCATCTATTTTGTAGTGAGTCCTTATTTTCTGATGGTAGCAGATGATGAGCCCAATATTTATGTCTTGATTCAGATCAAATGAGGCTGAGGGATAACTTTCAAATGTAGGTTGGATGACAGAAAAATCCCCCATGATTGCAAGATGCAAAGGGCAAGACAAAAATCTCCCCAATGAAGGTATCGACATTTGGATTCTCTGTTTATGTTAGATAAGAGAGGGTAACCCACTTAAGATTGCTTTTAGGTTTGTCTAAATGCACAAAATGCACAAAGAAGAAAACAAAACAAACAAAAAAAGTAAGAGGTAAGCTTCACGGGATAAACAGGAACATAAATCACATTGGAATAAGTAAGGGTACTTTCTATAAAGGGAACGCAAAGGCTCTTAGAAACCCTATCAGTACCTTCTTTTACAAGGCAGACCAATAATTACATTGTCTGAGTAAAAGGGTATGATCTAACCTTTTAAATGTTTAGATATTAAAATAGTATGTGTACAGCTTATTGAGAAGGACAGAGGACAGTTCTGCATTTACAGAATAGAAAAGGCCTGTACTAGTCCTGGGCCAGCCGTCTTGGTTTCAATTGCACCCTTAGGAATCAGTTCTTCTTGGAAATGCATATAATCAAACTCAGATAATGTTGAAAGTGAGATACAAAATTCAAAGTGAGGGTGTGTGATTCCTCTAGAAAAATCAAACCAAACCAAACCAAACAAAAAACAGAGGAGATTGGTCAAAACTCTGGACCAGTAAAGAATTATGATCATAATGGATCAGAACTTGTCAAGTCACAGGGTTGGGAATGAAAATAGCTACTGAGGAAAGGACAGTACTCCTGGAAGTGATAAAAAAAATAATAATAATTGAGGTGAAGCATACATAATGTGTCAATTATTTTAAAAATAGGGGATTTGAAGAGAGCCAATGTGATTATAGTTGCTATCATCAGTTCGGGAGGGTACACTTGCTTACAAATGGCTCTTACTTTGCTCCAACTATTTCTAGAACCTCCCTCTGAGACAAGTTTCATTACTTTTTACTTCAAATTTGTAGGACCCAGCTTGATCATCTATCAGTTCCATAGACATGGCACCCCATGGCTAGTCTTTATTTCCAAAAGTCATGTCTTCCTCAGGGAATGAAAACTCTTTCTCCCCAAACACTCAAAATAATAGACTGCAGTCTCTGAAGTGAATTGGTCTTCATTTTGTCCTTTACACATAAAGCAATTAGATTGTTAAGATACAATCTAGTGTAGAAGAAAAATGTTATTTTTTATCATTATTATGAGATTTTCAAATCCTGGATCCTTATAAGCAAAGTTTTTGAAAACAAAAGGATATATTTTGAGTGCCTATTATGCATTATATACCAAGCTACAGTATTCACTTAGGTCATTTGAAAATTATTATTCCTATCCCTACCTAGTACAGTTACATGAAATAAGCATTATCTACAGATTAAATAGGTAAAACAATGTAACAGTCACATAGCAATGGGTAACACAGGACTGGGTCCTTCCATTTTTAAATCCCATCTTTTCCGACCAAATCACATTGTCTTATGGATTTTTATCATTTATCTCTGGCACATATTTAGTATGCTTTAGGCACTAACTTTTTACTTAGCACCATGTAGTAGGAGAAGGAGAATTATTTGAAATCTCCACATTCATCTTAACTTCACAAAAACAGCCCTTTGGATGACAGTCATGTTAAATTCATTTCAAAAACGACCAAAAGAAATTTCATAGTTCTCAAGAAAAATAAGTAACTTTTAGTTTTCCCAGGATATTTAAAATATGCAAAATCTAGTGTAGAAGACAGGTGACAATCTGAAAATGCTCTTCTAATTCCAAGATATAGCATTAAAACATTTTGAATTAGAATTCATCCAGTAGATGCTATTTTGTGGGAATCATTCTATGGTTTATCAGTAAACAGGTAAATTATTTGTGAAATTCAGAGGATGTATGAATCTCAACATTGATCACTAATCTTTCTGTGTATGTGTATATACACATGCGCACATGTATGCGCACCTAAAATGAAATAAAACAAATGAATAAGGAATAATCGTCTTTCCTCTTGACAAAATTCTAAGGAAATAGAATTCTCTAACTTCCCTGGCAATTACCAGACCTTATTTGTGCTGGCTGGGATGTAGGATAGAGAGAAGAGTAGCAGAACCTGAGAAGAATCAAATTTTTCTTCATAAGAATAAAATAGAGAAAGAATTGAGTACTTGGAAAATAAAGGAAGAGAAGCAAGAGGGAGGAAATATCAGAACCAAGAGGATTATTATAAAGTCTTTATGTATTCAGTCTTTATGTATTCCTCATATGCTGTCATTTCAAGAGAATTTACCATAAAAACTTACACTTATCTCTAAATATAGTCAAATTCATATTCAATTTTATTGGTACCCAGAGCTGATAGAAGATTTTAAGCAGGAGAAAACCATCCATTTTAATTCAGGATACAGACTGCCTCTCTGGAAATTCTAATAGGGACCTATGGAACACCTTTTCAAATATACAATTATTTTTATCCATCCTTATATTTATCAAAGATGCTAAAATCCGGGACGCCTGGGTGGCTCAGTTGGTTAAGCAGCTGCCTTCGGCTCAGGTCATGATCCCAGGGTCCTGGGATCGAGTCCCACATCGGGCTCCTTGCTCGGCAGGGAGCCTGCTTCTGCCTCTGCCTCTGCCTGCCTCTCTGCCTACTTGTGATCTCTCTCTCACTCTCTCTGACAAATAAATAAATAAAATCTTTAAAAAAAAAAAAAAAGATGCTAAAATCCAATGATCTGTCTATAAACACAAAACATTTTCATGTTCTGTGACCCAGATCCACATTTGACATTAACTTCTGGTCCAGTTCCACTAACAACACAGCTTCTTTTTTTTTTTTTTTTTAACACAGCTTCTTTTCACTGCTCCACTGCAGATAATCAATATAACAGTACCTTGGTTTGCCAATGACACAGATGAAATTCAGTAAAGAGTCATAAGAGAATAACAGAATGTTTTAGTCAGATTAGTGATGGAACGTTTTTATTCTTTAGTGAAGTTAGTCCATAGTCATTTTTACATTGATTAAACTAGACCTTCATCTTAATAGGACCTAAATGAACCAAATTCTATTGCCCTCTATATAAATGTATCAATGTTCTGTATTAATGTATCCTTGAGATGTCAAAAAGTAAACATATTTACAAAGCCCTCAAATATGAACATCAAATACATGAACTGTAACACTTTCTATGTTCTTAGGCTTGTTAATATTAATACAAGGGCTCCAATGATCAAGGAATTTCCAAGATTTGGAGCAATATTCATAGAGCATTCCATGAAACTGGCAATAGTTCTCTGAAGAAAAATATTACAGAAAAACAATTTTTTTAATGTGTAAGTTAACAGAGGTCAAACTTATAGAACTCTCTTCACCCTTATTGACATTTTCAAGTTTTATTTGATAAGTATGGTAAGAACAAATCCTATAAAAGTTAAACTAGAGTAAAACACACATTTCTCCAACATATCCTGTAATATAAAGATCAATTAGAGTCTGCCCAATTACGCAAGAAGTTATATCATCTTAAATGAATGCATTTGTCAACCAAGTATATAATTATACCAAATGGTTTTGGTATAAATCTGTTTACTGTGTACAAAGTACCATATGAGATCCATGGAATACAAGACATTGCTGCAGCCTCCAAGAGCTCAGAGGAGGTATACATATTAATAAATATGGTCATAACATGGACATACTGCAAATACATGTGCCCATCACAATGATAATATCAAGTGTATGGGAATGAGTAGGGTATATTCACCTACTTTGGGGTGTCACTAGAGGCTTTATGACTAGAAGTGATACTTCAGTTGGGTCTTGAAACTATGTGAAATTTTACCATAAGACCCTTCAGAGAAAGTCATTCTGGGTAAAGAGAACATTTGCAAACAGTGCATGTTCAGAGTTTATGTGTTAAGTGACATATAAACAGTTTGATATCCCTGGAGGAAGACATATGTCTGGGAGAAACCTTAGAAGAGGTAAGTAGGAGACAGTTGCAGATGGCCTATACATGGTGTTTTGTGAGCTTGACTATTATCTAGCTGAAGACTTTTTTAAGCAGGAAGACTTTTTCTATCAGGCTCCATATTATCTTGTGCACAATCCTAGAAATTCCCACCACACCTCAGCTGGATCGTATCTCTCCATCAATAAACAATATCACTGTATTTATAAATCTGTCTGACACAAACTGTGCTTGATTTGGTGTTCTACAAGGGTATGTAACATTTGTGCTAAAAGCTGAGAAGCATTGCCTCACTTTGCCAACTTCGGCACACTAGTGGTGGACAGCTCCATGATCTCAGCTCAGGTTGCCCCTTTAAAGGGGTCTCTGCCTTCGATGTGCTTCTACCTCTGTTTTCTCCGAAGTCATTCAAACCTACCACCAGATATAATATTCAACTAATAGGGACAGAAATCCCAGGAAATGTACTGCATCTTCATGTACTTTGGAAGGACAATTTCAATGTGCATTTCCCTTTTCTGAGCGAGGCCCCAATGGGACTGGACTTTCCCAGAAGCCCACTGTGGTAACTAGTTCGATAACTCACCCTTTATTAACTTTCTTTTTGTCTCTCTATCCCCTCACTTTACATTCTTTAACTGCCTCTGAAAAAACTACCTACATCTAAATCCATATCTCAGGCTCTGCTTTCAGGGAGACCCAAACTAAGAAATACACGTGATCTTAAAAAAAAATACACACACACACACACACACACACACACACACACACACACACACGATCTTTGAGGAAAAGGATCTTATCAGGCTGCCCAGTATGTTGAGTACACAGTAGCTTCAAAAGCAACACATTAGGGATTAATACTAGTTTGGTTATTAGACTAGACACTGATAATGTGCTATAGGGTCAAAATTGGGAATGGATTATATTCACTTTTCTAATCGAAAATAAAATGCTTTACATCCCAAGAAAAAAATTTTTGTGCATGAATTCATATAAGATCGATACCGAGGAGACAGTTTGTGCTCCTGCACTTAATTTAGCATGCTGGTCGAGAATTACTGGGTATTCATGGCATACTCAAATCTAACTACCTCTGTGGGTAACATGTTGCTTTAAAATATTCTTGGAAGGTACTGGTGATAAAGCCTGGATTAATTATAAAATTGTCCTATTCCAGTTAATTATATAAGTAGGCACTCCCCAAAATTGATTGTTAAGCAGATTTTTCCAATAATTGTTTAGTATATAATGAAGTGTCTGGAGCTATGGTCAACTGGTAGACACTGTGAATGATTCACTAGAGGAAAATACATGTTATAACAATTTCAAAATCCAATATAATCTTTACATAAATTTAAAATTCATCAAGAAAGATGGTGTGACTATTAACATTGGAAATGCTGTTTCCCTGACCAGCAATTTTTCAACTCTTTCATCTTTAATTAAAATTAACATAATCATAACTGAAGAGAAGAAAAAAGTGAATATTTCTATGTTCCTTTAATGATGCAATAACCATATGATTTGCTTTGATAAAAAGTAAAGCACCATCATCTCCATTCACCTAATTATAAGAATATGGAATTTCTCCCTCTGTTTATTCTGGGGAAAAAAAAAAAGTAATAACCTAATGGGTCAATCCTTTTGTATACATTAAGGAAGAAGATAATACCAAGGAAAGAAGCATTTCTCAAAACTTAAGTATATTTTAGTTGGAAATGAGGATAAAGAGGTCTATACAAATAATTCAGCACATGATATGATTTTATTTTTCAAGATAAAATGTACAGGTAGAGGATGACTAAAGCCTCTAAGTTCTGAGAAGTTAAGATTTGTAATAGAAAGGCCTTTAATTAATCTATGTTGCCATAGTAACCCAGTGTGCAGCCACAGATAGTGAGAATAAATGTGGCATTTACATTTTGTTTCATAGTGGCATGTGATAATTATAAATATCCATATACATATATGTATTTGAGTATTTGGGGGATTATGTATCTTTGTGTGTGTAATTGTAATGTTTATTTTGTGTTACACTTTTCCCAGCCTTTAGGTAGAGTTAACCCAGAGACCTTTGTTGCTCCCAACAATAATTTGTTTTTAGCAGAACAACATGCATCATGTTGTATTAGGATGGTAGTTCACATACTTATCTTCCATCTCTAGGGTGTGAGCTCTTTCAAAGCAGACATTATGCCTTTATAATGTCAAAATGGTGTGGCACATTTTACTTAGATTCTAAAATTGGCAAGAAACCCAGGTATTTGTATGGAGCTCCACACACAGAAGAATTTTTCAATAGCCCAAACCTTTTCTTACAGCACTTAATTACTGTTAAAAATGACTAACGAAGAAAATTCAGGTGATATGAATAAACTTTATCTAACACTTCAGGAAGCAAACAGTCTCTGTTCCCATGGGTCTAAAGAATTTCAACATGAGGTAGAAGGCAGGAAGCTTTTATAGGATAAAGAATAAGGAGAAAATTAGAGAAAAGTAGAAAATGAGCAAAGAACAAAGACGTATGTAGAGAGCCCAGAGTTGGCTTGGTATTTGGGAATTGGCTGACTGGATAGATTTTGTTTCTGGGTAAGCAGAGCACTTCTAGCATCATGAAAGCTATTTAAGTTTCGGTTTCCGGACAAGACACCCAGGACAGGAGTGGCTCCATCTTGGGCCTTAAAATTTATTTCAATATGGTGATGATTAGGATGATGATGGTGGTGGTGGTGATTGATAAAGAAGAAGAAAAGGAAGAGGAAGATTATGATTAATACCACCAACAACCACTACCGCCACCACTGCCATTACAACTACTGGTATTACAATTTCTGCCACTCCTGCCATTAAACAGTTGGCTTGAATTTGAGGGTGTTTTATAAAATGTTTATTTTTTAAACTTTTATATTTTTTATTATTTTTAAAGATTTTATTTATTTATTTGAGAGAGAGAGCACAAGCGGAGTGAGGAGCAGAGGGAGAAGAAGACTCCCTGCTGAGCGGGAGACCTGATGTGGGGCTCAATCCTGGGACTCCGGGATCATGACCTGAACTGAAGGCAGATGCTTAACCCAATGAACCAAGCAGGCACCCCTAAACCTTTATATTTCTAACTACTTGATGGATTTTCATAAGCCAAATGAGGTGCTCATACTATGAGAGACAGATGGAAATTAGATCTCACTATGGAAACTGCAAATTGAAATATTCCCTTTCTTCTTCATTTTCGGGCCTAATGTGTCTAAGAACTAACAGTAGTGTGAATTGCATTATTAGTTGTATTTTTTTCTTCATTTTGCAGAAGTTTGTTATTGCGGCTTTTGCACATTTACTTGATGCATGTACATTAATTATGTAAATAAGGAACTACATAATCCTGATAAAAATAATAAATAGTGTCAATGCAGCACATGAAGCAGGATCACTTAACTGATTTTTTTTTTTCCTTTGGTGTAGGATAATCTGATTTTAAATTTTATTTTCATTTCTTTATGACTAAAAAGCCAAAGTGATGTCAACAATTGTTATGAAGGAGTAAGAAGCAGGGTTATATGGACTTATTTTTTAAATCTCAGTAGTCACAAACAGATCCCAGGGGGTAGGATTGGTACATCACGTGAGTTAAAAGAGCCAGACAGAATGCTAAGAAATGCAATAGGGAAACCAGGATGGTGAACAATCACTGAACTACGGCCTTGGTGTCAAGAGGACAGTGGTGGGGCTTTCCCAAATGGGAGGTGAAGCCATTACTCAGCCTCAGTCAGTGTTGCCTTGCCAGAAGACCAGACTAGTGATGTGAGAGCTTTTGATTTTTCAAAAAGAAATTCGAAAATGTGATATTTTCTGCCCTTTAATGATTGGGAACACATTATTATTTTTAACCACAATATGAGCCAACATTTTGTGACTCATTTAAGAAATTGAGTCTCTGTGGTCTCAGCAATAGATCCAAAGAAAAGTTACAGCAGGAAGAAAGAAGGATGGAGGCTGCCTTCTTCAGGCGTTGAAGGGAGAGAAGTGTTCCCTGAGAATGAGGTTTTGTATCTCTGTGGTTGGAGGACCAAAGATTCATGGTGGTGGGTGTGGGTGGCATTGGTGCTGCATGAATTCCTGGGCAATGTGGACACTGAGCACATTGACTTTGAGAGACATAGAGCCCCAGTGACCTTCCAAGTGCAAAGGAACTGCTATCAACAGGAAGGGTACCATCTTGTAGGAAAGTATTTGGGTGTGGGCAAGAATGATGACTGAATTAGTTTTCACATTCAACACAAGAAAGGTAGAAGGGGCCACAAAATTATTGCTATTAAGTTTCTTGCCAATTTTGGTAAAAGGGACTTACAATTAAATTAAATTCAGAGGAATTGGGAAGGTTGCATCAAGAATCCCGGAGAAATTCCTGCCAATTCAGTACTTTACAACATGCAAATGTCCTATGTACTATATGGTCACAATTTTACAGATATGGAAACTGAGCTCAGGGTTTAATTTCTCTCTAGTGTTGCAATTCCAGGAAGTGTCTGTTGGACCTGAATGTGAGCTCCAGACCTGATGCTAAACAAGGTAGCAGCTGACATAACTTTGGGCTGACACTGGCATCTTAGACTATGTTCATAGCGGACCCACATTTACCTTGAAGTGAGAAATTCTGTGTTAAGATGCAAATCCACCATTAAGTAGCATCATCTTTAATCAGGCTATGGACTCTAGTTCCTCAGTATTTGCAAGGCTAAAATTAGTGTGATGCCCAAATTTGCGCGGGGTGGGGGGATACTTAAAAGAACATCTGAAAACATATTTTCAACTGCAAAGTATTAGAGAAATATTTTATATCATTAGCATTAGTGATGCTCATAATAGGTACAAATATAAAGGTTTTAAAGTTCTAAATAAAAGCAGTAAATTTACTTGGAGTAAATAAAGGCTCAGAAAGCTATTTATATCACAGGTATATTTCACAGATATTGCTAATATGGTGCACTCAACACTTTAGGAAGCAAGGTACCATTAGTATTGATTAGCAATGAATACATGAGAAAAGAAAGGTTCAGATATTTTAGTTACCTACACTAACCCTGTAATGATTTACAGCTGAGAGTATGACCTGAAATCTAAATTCCAGAATTTACTTTTGCCTTCAAAACTGAGTTGTCTCTTATCCTTAATTTATGCCATAATGGTAGCTCTAAGTGTATCCCAGACTCCCAGCTCTGATGCAGTGTTTTTCTAGGCTAGGAGAAGACAACAGATACATCAATTCAATTCTGCTGGATTTCTTTTACATGTCATTGTATACTTCCAGTTGCTAATTCTATGACTGCCATGTAAGACATACTACACCCAATATACATAAATAGTAGTATAGCCTAAACATTAATGAAACTGAAGACTCTGGAAAAGGGAAAAGAACACTCTGTTCATTTCCATCATATATCCAGTAATATTAGCCTGCTTTAACAAAACTGTTCTCAGAATCAGCATTTTTACTATTGAGTCAGTATGTGGGACAGTGGTATTAACCACGTTACTTTAATATCTTTACAATAGGGCAATGAAGGGAATTCTCTAAAACCATAGTCTCAAAATTTTCCTTTGTTAACTGGAAACACTAAGCGTACTTTGATGGAAAGAGGCGAACAACTTTTATTTGCATCCCAATTCGGGTGTATGGGAGGGGGTATATATTAAGAATCTCATAATTTTGAACAGAAGAAAGCAGATGCTAATGCATTGGTTAGTCACACCTGCATGAAAACCGTTTTCATTATTATTGTTTTAGTTTTAGGCAAACTTGTCATCCTACTGCAGAGTCTAGGCCTCTATTCCTTAATTTGCATTTGTATGATCAAGATTAAATTCAGCAGATGGTTTTGTTAATACTAAAACAAAATATAAAATCACCTATTTTTTGATGCCAACTTCTTTTGCATTTGAGTGGAATAAAAAAGTATGCTAGAATTTTACACTGTAGCAAGCAGGTCATCTTGGGGTGAATGTTTGCTTTGATAGTCAATACTGCCTTTCAATTTGATTCCATTCACAACTCTCTTTCAGATATTATTACCTGCTTTTATCAAACCTATGTTATTTAGCTATTCACTGTTACTCTGGATTGCAAGAATATCTCACCAAAAAACCAAAGTCGCCCATGCATCAATTCATTATATAAGTATAAATTGATAAAATTAACTAGCTCATCCATATAAAATAAATGTAAATTGGAAGGAAATACTGAAAGTGTTGAGCTTATCTCAAAAACACCTCCCATTTATATGGCAATAATTAGTTAAGAATTTTCTATTGATTAAAGGAAACTTCAAAAGTATTCTTCCATATTCATTCGCTCATTTTTTGCTTAAATATTATTGAGCTCTTCCTATTGGATATCCTTAAACACACTGCGAAAAATTGTATGGTCTCAGTTTCTGTATCTGTTAAATAAGAGAGAAGGATTAGAAGGACACTTTGGATCTCTGTGTGCACAAGGATTACAAAGAGAGGAAAGAATATTCACATTCACCACTAAGCTAACTAAACAGGAAAACTATGCTTGTAATTTCAAACCACCTATTTAAATATCCTAAAAATATAAACCACATTTAACATATTTCTAGCAGTAAGATATGAAGCAAAACACATATTTTATTTATATAATGTGACCCTCTCCAAGTAGCTTCTTCTAAAAATTCACACATAAAATTTCCAGATTTCCTGTCACAGATAAGTTATCCAAATAAAAGGCTTATTTTTATATCTCCTACTTAAAAGTTATAGCACTATAAGTAACTTGGAATACTTCTGAATATTAAATTAATGACATAATAAATGCCAATGTAAGAAATGGTTACACATCTGAAAGCCTAAAGAAGAACATTTCTTCAAGAATTTTTTCTTACATCTAATGGGGTAGAAAGAGTCCCAGATTTAGAGTTTGAAGGACCAAAAAAAGAATCCTGTCACTTCCTTGCTACTTAGCAGTAGTATGAACTTGAGAGAGTACCTCTCTCAACTTTGGTTTTCTCATATCTTTTGTCTCCTTCATTCCTTTATTGAGAATTAATTTATATACAATAAACCACATCCATTTAAGGTACATTACTTTGGGGGCACCTAGGTGGCTCAGTCAGTTAAGCATCTGCCTTTGGCTCAGGTCATGATCTCTGGGTCTTGGGACTGAGCCCCCCATCAGGCTCTCTGCTCAGGGGGGAGGCTGCTTCTCCCTCTGACCCTCCCCCCCTCATTCTCTCACTCACTGCCTCAAATAAATAAATAAAATCTTTTTTAAAAAGTACATTACTTTGATGTGATTTGATAGTTTTTATATTCCAGGAAAACCTCCCCCCAAATCAAGAGGCAGAACATTTCCATCACTAACAATATTCTCTCATGCCCCTCTGCAAAATCCATCCATCCTCTGGCCTTTGCTGTAGGCAACCACAGTTTACATTTTGACATGATGGATTAGTTCCTATTTCATGTAAGTGGGATGTTTTGTGGTGGCTTCTTTCACTCAGCATAAAGACTTTTAAACCCATCCATAGTGTGTGAGAGTAGTCATGGTTTCCTATTTTTGCTTTTTAGTGTTGAGCAGTATCCCACTGTATGAATATACTTCATTTTGTTTATCAGTTTACTCTTTTGGTGGAAGTTTATGTTCCTTCCACTTGTCACAGATTCTACCTTTTGTGAATAAAGTTGCTATAGACATTTACCTACAAGTCTTTGTGTGAATGTGGTTTCATTTCTCTTGGGTGAATACCTAAGGTTGGAATGTCTGATGTCGGTATGTGATACTTTCAATGATCTGGCATAGTTTTAATTATTATTAGAAATAGTAAGTAGGAATGGCCTCATACGTTGCCTGACATTCTGTAGAAACTGAACAAGTAATAGGTAGAACTAATCATCATGAATGTTTTTAAAACACGATGCTCAAAATTTCCAGACCACATATAATATCATAGAGCAAATCACTCTACTGCCTGAATTTCAGGGATGAATCAGCTTTTTCCTTACAAAAACTTTGTAATTTTTCTGCTCTGCTTGCTTACATCTTCTAAGTTTTCTGGGTACAGTCTTTATTTTAATCATGGGCAAAGTAATTCATAGTGAGTAATTATGTTCTGTTTCTCCTACAAAATTTTGCCATTCCCAATATGAGTCAAAATGACTCTGCTAAAACCGGTTTTAAATTCTCCATGGTGAACTCAAGTCTGTTGCTCTTCAAAAGCAAGAATTCAGGCTAGTAAAATACAGTGTTATTCCTATCTCTGTGAAAAGGAGTTACCAGGTAAAGATGCCACTGTGCTGCCATGGGCAATGATGCCAATCTCTAATTTTCCTGTTACAAGATGACCAGGATGAAATTCATCAGAGGGTTTTATTCAAGTTAAAAGAGAAAAAAAAAAATCACATTTCTCTTTTATTTCATTTTATTTGAAGAGAACAAAAATGATAATCAGGCAGAATTCCATTATCAGAGCAATGGTATTACCTCTTCGATAAATTTTCGGTTTAATGGTTGCTAATTTTTAATTTTTCTAAGGCAAATAAATATATTAAACCTCTTTTCCAGCCAAACATGATCACTTTTAGCTCATAATTAGTTATGATAAATCTATATTTGTATTTATTCGTCAACCGATCTCAGATTTTAGGAATCTAAAATGTGGCAGAATGGGAGATTTGGCACACCTGTGAGTGAAAATGGAATTATCGCTACAAAGCACTTACAAATATAATTCAATCTGATTACCTTGCACACAGATACTAGTAGACCAAATATCTAGGTTCACTCTAAGAACCTCTATCATTCCATAGCATTCTCATTGCTGAGTGCCTTTTACCAGTCTGATGTCCTTTCCAAAGTCACCTCCTCCCACAAACCTCCATTGACCACCCTAAATTAGCTTTATCAACCAGCTGCTCTTACATAATTCTGTTATAGTTTCCTCAGAGCATTTACAATCTTATCACATTATTCGTTCATTCATTTACTCTCTCTGTCCTCCACAAGACTTTGTTACTTTAAAATGTACCCAGGCCTCTGGTTTTATTCAGGTGCGGGGAGGTCAGTGGATCAGGAGATGACACAATTCAAAGTACAGTTTGTTACCTGAATTCCCAAGAGGAGAGGGCTGGTAAAAGCATCAGGGTCTGTCAGGAAGCAGAAGGAGAAAAGGCAAAGCATGGGCAAAGCCTTGATGGTGGTTTTTGTGGGAAGGAATGGGTGAGCCAGGGTAATGAGCTAAGCAGATTTAGGATTGTATAGGGCTTTTTGTTTGTTTTTCCCTACAGTGAAAATTATTTAGTAAGAAATACCATTTTGGGGTTTAAAGTACACAGAGATCCTTTTGAAATATGATGCTTTGTTTCCCTAGCTCCTAGCAAACTGTAGGCATTCAATAAATATTTGTGGAATGTCAAATGAATGAAACCTAGAATTACTGCGACTGGGGCTTTCAGTAAAAGATATGGTCCATTTGCATAGGCCATTTTCTCCAGAAAGTTAGGTGACGGTCTCGACTGAACTCTTTATTTCTAAGTGCAAAATATCTCTAAAGGAGATTCAGTACCCATTTAGAAATGCATAACCACCTCCTTTGAACTCTGTCACTTGAAATTGCTTCACTCCTCTCAACACTTACAGTCCTTCTCGAAGCTCATTTTAAATTCAGTGGCAGAGAAATAAAATAGGGTTTAACATTCTTGCAGAACTAAGCTTTTTGTGCCCACTGTAGGGCTCAGGGTTTTTTCCTTCTTCCTTTCTTTCTTTCTAAAATTGTATTTGGTTTGTTTGTTTTGTTTTTGGCAAGACCAGGTTTTTATCCGCTGCATGCATGCACAAGATCTTGCTGCCTTTCAATCGAGTATATAAATTAGCCACAAGCCTTTGGATGAAGATACAAAGAAATAATGGCATCACAGTATAATCTTAGCACAAAAGATGCAGGGGCTGATTGTGCTTTCATGTGTCTAATCCCCATCTCCCCCACAAGTTCTTAAGTGGTATTATGGAAAGAACTGTGACTTCCATTCTCTGGACTCCCAATGAGCCTATTCAGGTCTCTGCCACAGCATTTACTATGTTTAATATGATTGACATATTTGCATATCTGTTTCTCCACTATCCTATGAGGTTCTTCAGAAATCTTAGTCACCCTATCATTCAGCTAACGATAGGTATTCAACAAACGGTGTCCCAAGGTAAAGGAGTACACAGTATTAAGTATAATAAAGGTCTTAGATGAAGCAGTTACTTGCCGCATCAAATTAATTATGAAAAGAGTTCATTTCAATCAGCCCCCAAGATGTGACTGATTGAGAATGAGACCTAGCTTGAAAGATTCGTTCTCCTTCAGTACTTCTAATATTTAGGAACTAGTGAGAGAAAAAAAATGCAAATTAGTTTTGGAGACAAAACAGGTTAATTTTTTTTTTTTTTTTTGACAAAAGTTTATAAAAAGAAAACTACTTTAACTTTTGTCTAGTGTAATACCAGGATGGTAGTTTAGATATACAAGGACAAATTATATCAGCAGAAATATATTCTTTTCCACAAACAAAAACAAATCCTTTCCTCCTCCTCCTTTTTTCTTCTTCCTCTTCTCCTCCTCCCTCCCTCCCTCCTGCTGAAGCTGCTCCTACTCATCTTCTTCCTTTCCCTTTTTCTTCCTTAATTGCTTTCTTTTTCTTTCTTAATTCTCATTTGACTACTCTCATTTATGGTATCGGGAAAACCTTAAGTACTTCATCATTGAAAATATATTCTTATAAGAAGTGCCAGAAGATATTAGACAATGAAGAGAAATGGTGAGGAATTTTCAACATTTTAGGAGAACTTAGGCAGCATGAGAGAGAAGAACACACAGAGACAGAAAGACAGAGACACAGAGGAAGATCTTAAATGGTGAAATCCTGGGTTACAGCTAACTGTAAGTGATGTGGAAAATACCAAGGGAAATGAAGAAGGTAAAAGAAGAATACCAAGATAAAGGAAGATCATTATATGTTATGTAATGATAACTGGATAGCATAACCACAATACAAGGTGATGTTATTTAAATGTTGCATTTTGTAATGACTGTGACCAGAAAACAAGATTAAATTATGTATTATCTTTTCAAAAAAGGAAAACAAATGTTCCCCGTCCCAGCTTCATTAATGAAATAATGAAACTGGACTCGGAGAGAATGGAAATCCCAGACAACAAAATATTTGTAACACTATTTCCTACTTCAACTTTGAAAGCCTGTCAGGTTAAAAATAGGCAGTAGTAGTATATTACTTCCTTCTTTAGCTGCCTCACTCACTGGTTACCATTTTAACAGTGCATGAATCCTGATTTCAAAAGTGGGTCTTCAAATGATAATTTATCAGGACTCTCCCACTGGTTGCCAAATTCACTGAACATGATCAGTTTAGAAAACATGTACAAGTCTTCTTGAAATTGAGTATGAGTAATTTATACAACCAAACTTAGACATTTCTAACAATACAGTAACTTTCAATGACTCCTGAAAATAATCCACAGGGAACATCACCACATATGAATGCAATTATAACTCTCAGTCCATGTTTGGCTGCAGTACTTTAATATGATCACTTCTTATTTACCAGAGATAAAGAGAATAAATATTTCCACTGATCATAACATCTTCATGCTGGACTTTATTTATTCAGAAGAAAATTGACAAATTTTTACCATGTTCAAGTAAACATGGAGGACAGAAAGATCAATAACCCATTGGCAGCAACTTAGAAAAAGAGATGTTTTGTCTAGTAGAAATTTTTTTTAAAAAGTTCAAGTGCCCATCTGTACATTCTGTCTGAAATTATAGTTAAGAACCATAAAAGAGGCATTAATGATGTGTTCTGTGAAGAAGATGGCATTGTTTACAACAGAAAAGGCTTCAGAGGGGAGCCATCATTTTACCTGGATCTCAAAATACTTGTAGAATTATGATAACACATAGCCAGGATGGATATTAGAGGTGCAGAAAACTTGAACAAAGGCATGAGGATAGGAGTCCACAGAGGCAGACAAAAGAATTCAAAAGATAGACTGTTGAAGACTGCACAGCTGAGAATCTGTTATTGAAATGGTGTTTTAATCTAATCACATGTGATAACCAGCGTGCTAACCTACTATTACTATCTAGAATACTGATTACTTCAAAATTATAGAATAGATTCACAGAAAATTAGTGCAGTTTCTTTTTGGAGAGTTAGCTGAAAACAATGCCTATTTTGTTGTTTTAATCACTGGAAAATGTGTATGACCACTGTTTTCGTGAGGATGGTTGGCAAACAGAAAGCCAGACTCTCATGACAAATGAAGTGGTGGTGATCTTGGTTAACTACTCAGAATTACGGTTGTCACTCTTCCAATTAATGGCAGTGACCCAGTTTTAACAACTGGCATTGCCTCATAAAGGGCCTCATTGGACTAATAGTATCATCTTTCTCTTTGGCAGTGCTATGTTCAGGAAGAAGACATGTACAAAATGGGAAATACGGTGTGCTGAAGTGTTCTCGAAGTAACTTCTAAGTGAAGCTCCAAGAAGCTACTTATCTTTTTCAACTGTAGCAGGGAAGGTTGTAGTCTCAGCTGCTGCCAACCGCCATATTTGTGGCTCATACTGTAACCCGCAACACTTTAGCCTTGAGTCACCATTTTAGACTTCAAAGAAGCAGCAGCATGGCGGCTGTTAAATGAACCTACTTAAACTTGACAGATCTTAAGACTTCAAGGTATATGAGCAACTGTTTTACAGCAGGAACCCCTTTTGGATACAGCCAATTAGAATGGAGCTTTCTGTTTCTTAAAGTTGAAATCGTTCTTTTTTTTTTTTTTTTTTAAGTGGAAATCATTCTTACTGGAAAAGCCACAAAGACGACAACATCAGTATCACTTATAATAGAAAACAAACAAGCAGACAAAAACCCTGACTAAAAAAGGAATGAAAACATACATGAATGCCAATGTTCTCATTAACTCCAGAGAAGGTGAGGTAAAAATGCAGCTTGCATCTGTCAGAAGCAGGTGGTTGAGGGCTTCATCTTTATCTATATTGTGTTATTATTTAGCCTGATCTTTTTCCATCTACTTTTATTTAAAGAATTAAAATATTTTGAGCTAGGTGGTGGACACATGATTAAGAATTATTTTATTGTTCTATATGGTCGAATAGAAGAGTCATGAGCCATATGTGGTGATTAAGTATATAAAATGTGACTAATCCAAAGTGAAATGAATTAAATGTGTAAAATGCACACTGAATTTCAAAGATTTCATGCAAAAAAACCCATAAATAAAAAATATCCCAATAACTATACAATGACTACATGATAAAATTGTATTTTTAATGTATTGGACTCAGTAAAATATTGCATTAAAATAATTTCATGACTTTTACTTTTACTTTTTTGAGTGGGACAACTAGAAAATTTGGAATCATGTGTAATGTACATAATTCATTGGTCATCACTTATAGATTTTTTTTATTTGAAACATTTCATAATTAGCATTTAAAGTAAAATTAAAAGTCTGTTTTATACTGAGAATTTTCTTATACATAGAAAATATTTTACTGTAAAAGTTAATAAAGGAAAACTCCAGCAATTCATGCACAATTATTAAATTTTAGCCATCTTTTCTGCCCCAAGGAGTGGAGTAACTATATTCTAGAGATTTACGGTGATAAAAAACACATTTTCCACTAATTATTTTTTCTCCTTCAAAGATACAAAAAGAAGACAAAATAGTAGCAATATCATCTTTTCCATGTTCATTTAATAGAAATCTGCTCATTAACTGGGTTTTTAATTACTTTCATTAAAAGACCTCCTTGACTTCCCCTGACCTTCTTGATACTCATTACTAACTGTTTTGAAGCCTGAAGACTAAGAATTTTAACTCTGGGGCCAAATCATCCATGAGATAGCTAATAATTCCAGGAAATTACAATGGTAATGATAAGATGGGTAAATGATAAGATATTTTTCTCTAATAATTCTTAAGAATTGTTTATATTAATTTTTATGACTATGAGAAGCATACAACAATAAATTTTCCTTATTTTCTCAAGCTCTCAAATCTTAATTGAAAATCTTTAATTTTTTAATTTAATAAAATACTCTGTCTCAATCATAAGTAGAATATTTGCTAAAAACTCCACATTGAATATATAAATAAGAAAAAAAAGTCCGTAAGTCCATCATTGAAACATAATGATTATTTTGTAATATTACTTTTCAATACATGCATATATCTATATTGTCTTAAATGTAATTTTTATATACTCATGAATTTCTAAACTTTGTGAACAACAGTAGAAAATGTGCTTGCTATATAAAGTAGAGGTAGGCCATAACTTACTTAAACACTCCCTTATTTAGAGTCTTTGATTTTAAAAGATGGACAATGAGATCAAAAGTTTGTTTATACAGAGTCACCCAAATGTGTGCTCCAAACTGAGGTTAATTTATTCCAATAATTTTGAGAGAAGCCCAAAGTTCTTTTCTATCTATAATGAGAGACTATAATTAAATTTGGGCCTATTTTTGTGATGCAAGTAGTAATTTAGGCCTATTTAGTTTAGTAAATCCACAAAAAACATGGAACACAGCTAGATAAATCTACATTGACAAACCTGAGCAGACAAATCAGTGAACTTACTGAATAGCCAAATACCTGTCTTCTGACATTAAAAAAACCCAATAGCTTATTAAAACTTGCCAACTCTTTATTTAATTGGATTATTGAAGCATAAAATATTAATATGGGATATAAATAATTTATTACCTTTTTCAACTGTACAGCAATATTTAAAGGAATATTTTTGAAGGTATTTGTTATGTAATTATCTCTGAATATCCAAACACACAAATTATATATGTGTATATTTCAAAATTTTATATACATTTTATATATTTATATGGATAGGACATATACTATAAAGATGAATATACACTATATAATATTTGTGTAATATTATATATAGTATACATACATATATATTTATACTAAGTATATACATAAAATAAAATATATAAAATATATAATATATATAAATATAATATAAACATATATAAAAATAAAAATAAAAATATATACATATATACATAGCTAATATAAATAACTATAAAATTATATATATATACACAATTTTATTATATATATGTAGTATTTTTTTGTTGATCTTATAGGGTGGCTAGTCAAGTAAAATGTATGGGATAGCAGAGAAAAAAAAAGTTCACTGGGTCCATATCCAGGTTGTACCTTAGACTTTGAGACTTAATCTAAGTAACTCTTAGATTCCCTATTGGAAAAGCAGATATTACTCTTAATTGCCAAATAGTTGTGAAAATTAGAGATGAAAATAAGAAATGTCTTCATTATCTCTTACAGTTGAGATATTTACTCAATGCTGGGACTAGATTTTTGTCATTGGAGCACTACTGTTGAATTATTGGGGAAAGTTTCCAAGTATATTTCTCCACCAAATAGGGCAATATTATTTGTGTCTCATAGGCCCAAAGATATAGTAAAATATTTCTTTTCTAGCTCCTTCAGTTTCATTTTAATTCATAGAGTAAACTCTGGATGGGTATCAGAAGTACTCTTGACTCACTGATTGATTGATTACCATTTCCACTCTCCTTAGAATTCTAGGTCCTATTTTTACCCTTTATGAGAAAGATGGATTTAAAGTTTTATTCTAGAGAAAAATGTTGGATCCTTGTTTTCAGAGTCAAGCATCAAAGAGTTCTTCTAGAATTATAATTCCATTGGAGTTCTGATATATTGGCATGCTGAAAAACAGACAAGAAGGCTTTTCTTCTCACTTATGTTTTAAAATGAACAAAAATAGTTTATGAGAAAGTTTAAAGATTCTAAACTAACAAAAATGGGAAGTTTTTCTTGCATCAAAAGTTAGCTTAGAGGCACCTGGGTGGCTCAGTCTGTTAAGCAGCCAGTTTTTTTTTTTTGTTTTTTTTTTCTAAGATTTTTATTTATTTATTTAAGGGAGAGAGAGAGTGAGAGAGAGCATGAGAGGGGAGAAGTTCTGAGAGAGAAGCAGACTCCCAGTGGAGTTGGGAGCCCGGTGCGGGACTCGATCCCAGAACTCCAGGATCATGTCCTGAGCCGAAGGCAGTCGCTTAACCAACTGAGCCACCCAGGCGCCCAAGCATCCAGTTCTTGATCTCAGCCC
>CM052888.1:21115510-21147414 GCA_028534135.1 Potos flavus
GAGGGGAGGGCAGGGGAGGGGAGAGGGGAAAGGAAGGGAAGGGAAGGGAAAGAGGGAAGGGAAGGGGAAAAGAGAAGGGAAGGGAAGGGGAAAAGAGAAGGGAAGGGAAGGGGAAAAAGGAAGGGAAGGGAAGGGGAAAAAGGAAGGGAAGGGAAGGGGAAAAGAGAAGGGAAGGGAAGGGGAAAAGGGAAGGGAAGGGGAAAAGAGAAGGGAAGGGAAGGGGAAAAGAGAAGGGAAGGGAAGGGGAAAAGGGTAGGGAAGGGGAAAAGGGTAGGGAAGGGAAGGGGAAAAGGGAAGGGGAAAAGGGAAGGGAAGGAAAGGGGAGAAGGGAAGGGGAGAAGGGAAGGGGAGAAGGGAAGGGGAGAAGGGAAGGGGAGAACGGAAGGGGAGAAGGGAAAGGGAGAAGGGAAGGGAAGAAAGAACCAAAACCAAAACCAAAAAATTGCCCATTCTGAATTTGGCACAGTATTCATTTTATTTAATTTGTTGAATACCATTTAAATGCACACACAAGCTATCATTTGGCGAGTATATTATTTGACAAGCTCATGTCTAATGTTATCTCTGATCTTAAAAAGTACCATTTTCACACATATTTCAGGGCTAGGTATGTTAGAAGCCATGATGTGTTCTGGACAACTACGTTTGATGAGACATTTGTAGTCTTCATGGGGAGAAAGACAAATAGTCCAGCAATTACAGTACGGAGAAATAAATGCTATAAATAGAAGTCAAGGAAGAACATGCAGGAACATAGATAATGGGCATGTAATCCGTCCTAAAGAATCAGTGAAGACACTCAAGGACTATTCATCTAAGTCAAGTGTTGAATGATAAGGCTGACATTTAAGTGAGTGGAGAGTGAGAGGCAGGACATTCAAATAAAAGAAGTCAGAAATGAAAGGGGCTATAAGAAAGACAACATAGTATTTTGGGAAAACTAAAAGGTGTCCAATAATACAGGATTATAGAATTCAAGGGAAAGAATGTTGAGGAATAAGGCAAAGAAAGAAAAAGACCAGTTCAGAGAAGCTGTATACATTGTAACTCATGTTAAGAGTCTTTCCTCAAGCCTGTGCTATATATCGTAAAGGATCCAAAAAGGAATGTGGTCTGAAAAGCATCCACTGCACCAAATCTGTATGTGATTATGACATGGAAAATGCTGCAAAAGAAGTGATAGATGAAAAACATGATTAAAAAGACTGGCTGCAATTTCAGCGAGATTTCAGCAAAGATGCCAATGAATTAAACAAGTAGCAGAGAGATAGGGAGAAAGTAGAGTAATTTTAAAAATGATAAAGTCAATAGAATTGCTCAGAACTCTTGCCGGATTAGATGTTGCCTTCTCCCATAAGTCAAGTTTGACACTCAAATTCATGAGTTAAATAGCTTGGCCAATTAACCAGGTGGACGGTGGTACCATCACTATAATAGTAACAGAACTATAGGGACAGATGGAGGTAGGGGTTCTGAGTCCAAAAAAAACCTGGGTTCGAAGAGCTGGTTTGTGGCAGACATAAGACTACTTCCATCCACTCGTCACTGAAGAGAATACAGAGGTATATAAGCAAGTCCCTATCCCAGTAAACCTTCTCGGCAAGCATTTATCATGTTTCAAAATGTGTTTCATAGCTACAAATGAATAGAGATTGCTAGAAAATGCATAATGCATTTGACTTAGGAATAATTTGGCTTTATCACCTTGAATGATCTATTTTTACAACTATCAAAGCATTATATCAGAGGCCAACAAAGCACAGTATATAATGATCACCTAGAAAATCAGAAACACACAAAAACAGACACACACGCACACACAGTGGATTTTGGCTCTGATGCCTGCCGTATACTACTAGATAGCAGGTGTTCAATCAAAATTGTTAATGTACTTTCAGTGGGTCTCATATCCTTTAAAAGCAGGTAATTAGAATTATTCACAGATACTTTGAAACCATGAATAATTCATTCCCTTCACATCAATAAAATAATTATTGAATATTTTTATTCTTTGCTTTCTATTTCAATAAAATTGCTCATGTTGTGGCACTGTCACAGGACTAAACTTTTTAAATAGGTCAAATTAACATGATCCCTAGAGGATGGAAAATCTTCAGCAGACTGAGAACTTTCCAGAAGCTCCATTTACTTTTATAAAAGCATTTCGGGGTTAAATACTTTTTAAATATTCTATATCAATACATATACCAAATGCAATGCATTGTCAGTCCTAACTGTCAGTCCTAATTATTTCTTATACAAGCCTTTAAGAAAGATGGCATGCTTATATATTTACAGATACGGGTGTTTTAAAATATGTACAAATAGTATTTATGACAATACTGTAAGGTACTATTATTTTCATATATTTGAGAAAAATGAGATATTTTTATTTTAACAAGTTAAAAGCAATCCATGATTATAAAATATAGACTTTATGGACTTTAAAGCTGTTAAAACTTTTATTTCATGAAAAAAATTCTATTTAATTGGATAATAATAAGGTTTTAGACTGCTACAAAATAAAACATACCAGATGGCTAATCTCTGACTCTTCATAATAAAATGTTTTGTTTTGTTTTTTAAATCTGATGAAATATACCAACAATGAGTTAAAGCGATTATATGAAAATTAACTTTAAAATTTGTGTAAAACATAACCAAAAGCTGACATTTCTCGTATCTATAGTAATGACATGTCATCCTATTTTAAAAGGGGTATGATATTATGTTTTTTTAAAGATTTATTTATTTATTTTATTTATTTTTTATTTGTTTATTATTTAGAGAAAGTGCATAAGCAGGTGGGGATGGGGGAAGGGCAGCAGGAGGGAGAGAATCTCAAGCAGACTCTCTGCTGAGGGCAGAGCCCAACAAAGGGCTTGATCCCAGGACCCTGAGATCATGACCTGAACCGAGATTATGACTTGAGCCAAAATCAAGAGTTGGTTGCTCAACCAACTGAGCCACCCACACATCCCTTGATACTGTATTTTTTTGAAAGGGATTCTTTATCCACAGAAGACAATAAAGAATATATTATCTTCTGAAAATAAAAATCTTAAATAATTTGTTGTCAATATAAATATGTTATGAACGATTTATATGAACTACAAAACAAGGCAAAACAAAATCTCCTAAAAATTCTCTTAATTTTTACCAGGTGCTTTTTATCTCCCCTTCCTCTCCCTGTCTCTCTCTCTCCCTCTCTCTCTCTCATACACACACACACACACACACACAAATACATGTGTGTGCTATTCACTTGTATGTATGCATATATGCATATACCCTCTGTATGTGTGGGTGGGTGTTTATATACCTAAAAACAAAAATACATAGTTTATGTACCTCATGGTGGAATTCTTAGGTGATAGTCTTTTGGGGAAAACTATGAAATATCTAAATATACAAATAGACAATTTAAAAGTTTGGTAAACACTGTGAAGAAATCTAGATCACTGTTAGGAAAAATCAGAATAAATATACCTAGAAAGAGCACTCTAGTAAGGTAGTCCCAGGCAAGAAAAGTAATTCCAAACCAAGAAGGACAAACTGAGCATTACTGCTCATTTCCAATTCACGTATGGGTACTAATTCAAGCAGTGTGCAGATTCAGCATTTGGAAATTCTTAAAAGTAAAATTGACTTTAACAGAGATATTAATAACATCAAACATCATTGCCGAAGTATATGGTTCTTCATGTGTTTTCAGTCTGGGTGGGGAGCAAAGAAACCACAATTTGTGAGACAAGATGAATATTCATAAAGCTAAATATTTTCCATTTACAAAGTGTTGTAGTTCTTCTATGATTTATATAAGCAGTTTACTATTAATTCTCTAACCATATGAAATAAATTCTAGGGTGCCTGGGTGGCTCAGTGGGTTAAAGCCTCTGCCTTTGGCTCAGGTCATGATCTCGGGGTCCTGGGATCGAGCCCCGCATCGGGCTCTCTGCTCAGCGGGGAGCCTGCTTCCCCCTCTCTCTGCCTGCCTCTCTGCCTACTTGTGATCTCTCTCTCTCTCTGCGTCAAATAAAAAAAAAAAAAAAAAAAAAAATTTTAAAAAAGAAATAAATTCTAGTCGAGTTACAGATACTAAGTTTTGAGGGCAGAAGGTTAGAGATTTTGGGGAAACCAATGATTTGTATTCTAACCCCTTTCTGGCATTAATTTACTATTCTGGATTATCTATTTTCACTCCAATTTTATTTCACACAGCCATTAATATTGCAAAGTGAAGATTTGCTTTTTCTTGCCAGTAGTTTAATTTGCTCACAGTAGGATTCTCTGAGTGAAGGTCAGCTAAGTTCTCTTTATCATTCTCCAATATGACATACCTATTGTGCTTCCCTGGACACGTCTGAGACATTTGTTTCCTATTTGTTGGTTGTATTTTTCCAAATAAAAACTACTTGAAAAGTCTATTTGCCCATTTATTTTGACCATCTTCAAAAATTATTGGTGATGCCTGTTTTCTTTTACTGTATTGATGTCCTTAGTTAAGAAACTTTCTGGGACTTCAAGGAAATGGGGCAAGAGAGAAAAGTGAATAAGGATATGGAGAAGCCATGATTAGTAGGGTGTGGATCAAACAAAATGGCCCAAGTTTACAAAGGGTTTATTTAACAGGAGTTAAGCAAATGGAGACATTTTATCCAATAGCCACTGTAAACTCAGAATTTACAGCACCTGATAATCAATCTCAAGGGGTCCCAGTCAATATGATCCTAAGTGGGGGTGGCAGATTTTATTTTCCAAAAACAGCTGCAAAGCTATTAGTAATCCCATATGCCTATACAGAAATTTTCCACGCCCATTAAGGAGTGCAATCTATGTTCTTTCTTCTAAATCTCGGGTGCATGTTTGTTACTGCTTCAACTAGCAGGGTATCATGAAAATAATAATAAATAAATAAATAAATAAGTAAGTAATAAACACCATGTGACAGCTTAGGTAGGTTATTAAAGGTGACACCACTTTTACCTGTCTCTTCCTCTGATGAGCTCATCTTTATAATCTAGTCACCATTATGAAGAATCCCCAATTGCATGAAGAAGCTACGTGAAGTTATATTGGATGACAGACTCGGCTAAGTTCTCAGCCATCAATCAACATGAATTATTAAACATGTAGGTGAATAAGGCTTCAGAAGATTCCAACCTATAGGCATGAAGTTACCCTCACCCAGCGAGGCTCTGATTTCTGGTTAAGGTCCCAGATATAGGGGAGCAGAATCAAATCATCTCAACTGTGCCCCCTAACTGGTTGATCTGTGCCACTATGTTTTGGAGGTAATTTGTTATGCAGAAGTAGAAATTCAGAGAAGAGGGTAAAAAGGGGATGTAAACTTTCCTGTCTAGTATGGGGGATGAATTATAAATATTTTATAAAGTCAGGCCAGTATGTCTTGATATGCTTCAGCGTGCTATGGAGTGAAGGTATCCTGAACAGAGTTGAGGTGCTACAATACTGTGGACTAGGAAGATATTTGGAATGTCCATCTTGAGTACACATCTGGATGCCCCTGTTAGCTCTTCGGAGCTATACAGCTTAGTAAGAGTTAACTGCAGTTTTCCACAGTGAAAGCAAGTCAGTATTCATGAGTCCATACTAATATAAACAAAAGACTGAATAAATAAATGAGGAAGAAAAGGCAAATCGTCCATGCAGAAGAATTTCAAATAATTTATACATTCAGCCCTCAAGTAGATGAAGCTTACTTAACTCCCACCTCTTAAATATGCGTGGAACGTAGTAATTTCCTTCTGAAAAGTACTATATGGAAGGGGGAGAAAAACAGAAACTTCGCAAGAGAGAAATCTCAGTCAGATGATCAGTGTTAATATCACTAGTGATAAGTCATGTTGGAGCATGTATCACTGATACGATAAAAATGCCCTTTGGTCTTGTGGTCTTCCTAAAACCCATAATCCCAGTCTAATTATGAGAAAGACCATCAGACAAACCAAGATGGAAAGACATTCTGCAAAATACCTAACCAGTACTTGTCAACACTGTCAATACTATCAAAAATAAAAACTGAGAAATTGTCATAGCCTAGTGGATAGTCAGGAGACAGGATGACTAATTGTGATGTGGTAACTTGGATGGGATCCTGGAACAGAAAAAGGACACTAGGTAAAAACTAGGGAAATATTAACAAAGCATGGACTTTAATTAACAACAACATATCAATATTGGTTCATTAGCTATGACACATATACCATATCATTTAAGATAATAGAGGAGAAATTGGGCACAGGTTGTATGGGAACTCTATGTTATCTTTGTAACTTTTGTATAGATTTAAAGCTATTCTATTTTTTCAAAGTTTACTTTAAAAAAAAACGGAAAAAAAAAAAAGAAAAAAAAAAAACAAAAAAAACGGATTTTCACATTAAAATCATCAAAGCTATCATTCATCTCTAGGGCCATTCTGAGACCTGGAAATGGGAATTAACTCTTGGTCCTTTATTCCCTTCATACCCTTACCCTGCAAGGAGAGGCAGGAACCGGGTTGCACACTGGGGCTTCAAGCGACAGTGAAGTTTTGAGTGAGAAACTAGTTCTGGAGGGTAAGGAGGGGCTGGAAGCACAAAATCACGCCTATACTCATCACTTTACATCATTCTCTGGGAGAGAGATACTTAATAAAGTACAGAAATAAGAGTACTTTTCTAACAGTTTTAGATGGATATGTTGCTCTGAGAATACGTTGCAGAGGAAGTTTACCCTGTTGGTAAAGACACCTCTGAGAAAGGGATGGGTGAGAGCTTACTCTGAAGAGTACAAATTAACTCGAAGTGAAGTGGTGTTTAGGATGGGACTCAGTCCAAGCAGAAGACCAGCTTGTGCAAAGGCACTGTGGTAAGAAACAGCACACAAGGGATTGTAAACTGGAAAACAGAGAATGATGGGAAGTCTGGAGCAAGATGCGTCTAAGCAAAGGTATCTGGGCAGGATCAGTAAAAACCGAAGAGCCTTCTACTTGGAAGGTAAGCCACCCAAAGTCAAGTGGCTGCTGGAGGCTTTAAAGGAAGATTTGATGCCAAAACCCGAGCTTTTTCTAACATAGCACCTTGCCTCTCTACACATGTCATCACCTGAATAAGGCTGCCATTGTTCTATTTACAAAATAGATAAGTTAGTAAGTGCCAATATTAAACCGGACAATTAAAAAGAAAAAAAAAAAAGATCTTTTGGATGTTAAGAGCAAATTACTAAAATTGCCTTTTACTGAAACAGGAAAACACCAGGGCCACTTCTCTCACTATTTGCCTGTGGCCCATCTGTTGCATGAGAGAGTCCCTCTCTGGGTTTCAAAGGCTGAGAAGTGACATTTGCATGAATTCAGACTTTTTCAGGCAGAGCCTGACAGATGCAAACTGGGTTTGTGTGATTGCCGGGGAGCTCCGTGAGGAGGGTGACTGATGGGAATGAGCTGCCGAGAATAATCAGAGCAGAAGGAGGGTTTGCAAAGGGCTGAACAAGCTCGGCAAAGCTCAGGTCATTGCCTCTGAGAGTTGAAACCTCTAAAGAAAGGAGTTTCGCATATTGATTTCCTCATTCGTCTGCCTAGTGGCTTGGATTGCTAATTACGGGTTGGTGTCCTAGTCTCAGGCGAGACATATGCTAAAGATCTAAAGAGCAAATTTGTCCTTACCCCATACACACACACACACACACACACACACACACACACACACACACACACACAGTGACACATGCACACAAGGTGTCAGCTCTTAAGACAGATTTTATTATTTTATTTCTATATGCTTTATTAGGCTTTTATTTTTATTTACTTCTAAGATTTTATAACTATGTTCTAGAATCTTTTGCAATTGCAATTTTATCAGAGTCCCTGTCTGCAGGGTAACCACTATACTAAATTTGCTGTTTATCATTCCCAACCATGGACAAACATTACTGGTATTTTGATTGCTTTTAACTTTATAGAATACTGTACAGAACATTATGCTACCTCTTTATGCATAGCATTATAAGGGCTTATTACCCATGTTGATATGTTTTATTCATTTTTACTGCTTAATAGTATTTCTAAATATATAATGATTCAATTATAAACTTGCTGTTGGTGAACACAGAAGTTTCACGTCTTTTATCTCTATCAATTGTTTTCCTAAAATCCAAATTTTATATTACTGTTGCCACAATAGTTACATTCATTTAGTGTTTGCACAGATACCATTTTTTTCCAGCCCTTTATTGGAATCTTCCTGTGTACTCTGCAAGATAGTTGTCTCTTAACAACACAAAATAGTTGGACATTTAAAAAATTCAGGTAATTTCTGGCCCTAATTAGTGATACATTCTAATTATGCTTGTAATTGCTTTTATATTTGGACTTAACATACCTAACACTGGAAATTTTTGTTTATTATTCTTTGCCTTTACTTTTTATTCCTGGATATTTTATGTTGACTTAAAAGTTCAATATTTTTCTTTTTTTATCTATAGATTATTTTTTTTTTAATTAGCCAACATATAGTAGTACATCATTAGTTTTTGATGTAGTGTTCAATGATTCATTAGTTGCATATAACACCCAGTGCTCATCAAATCACGTGCCCTCCTTAATGCCCATCACCCAGTGACCCCATCCCCACATCCACCTCCTTTTCCGCAACCCTCAGTTTGTTTCCTGGAGTCGAGTCACTCATGGATTGGCTCCCTCTCTGATTAAATTCTAAAAGTAAAGTTCGGATTTCTAAGCTTTAGAGAAAAACTTATATTAAAAAAATACACTCATTTACAAATCTTTCCCACAAACCTAGCCATTTCTATGCTTGACCAGAACAAAACATATATGTCACCATGTTTTTAGCACCAGGAGATCACTGGTTTATTTTTAGTGAGAGCTTTAGTTTAACCTTTACTTAAACATAAGAAACATTACTGTATTTAGCTCTGCTTGGCTTATTCATAACTTCTCTGACTTCCTTCAAATTCCCTTTATTCCTGTTTAAGGGCATCATTTAATATTCTTTTAGAGTGGATTTCTGGATGGATCTCTTTTACATAACTCTGAAAATCCATGTGTCTTTCAAAATTAAGGGCAAATAAACTAGCTGATGTGTAGCTTATTTTTCCCCAGCTCTGAAGATATTATTCTGTTATTTTCTAGTATTTATTATTGTTGAGAAGTTTGGTGTCAGTCTACTTAATTTGACTGTATAATCATCTACCCCTCCTTTTCTGTAGATTTTAAGATCTTCACTGATCCGTACTTTCACTAGGATGTGTCTAAGGTATGATTTATTCTTATTTATGACACACTAGATTCAGCCTCTGCACTAAGGACCAATGCCTTCTCTCAATTATGGAAATACAAACTTAAATCTCCCCTTAACTGTTTTTCTATACTTTCCCTCCAATTGCTTGTTCTGAAACACCTGCCAGATAGGCTTGGAATTCATAATCTGTTCTCTATCATTCCAAACTTCTCATCTATTTTTTATTTTAAATATTTCTTTGCCTCTTTGAGTTCTGGATGAATTTCTTATTGCTCCACTTAAAATCACCAATTGTCTCACTCACTATTCGGTTCAGAATTAATGATTACACACACATATTACTCTCAATTACATGTATATTATATATACTGTATATAATACATATACAATATTTTCCAAGAATTCTAATGATGAGTCCCTGCCCACCCTCCAACTTTCGCTCTTCCAGTTTCATTTCTGCTTTATATTTCATCTAAAACATTGAATTCTTTTATGGGTAGGGTCTCTCTATTCCTCTAGTTGAACTAATCGTACTTACCTTCTTTCTCTGAGTCTCCAGACGACTACCAAGTCCATAATAAAGATTAAATAATACTGTTCTACCAATTTTAACAATTGTCTCTATTCATAGAGTATTTTTAATAAAGGTAGAGGTCTTTCACTAATGGACTTATTCGTTTAATATTATTTTCATCTGCTTATTTTTATAGCCATTCATAACCTATTACACCAAGAGTCTATCCATTCTAGTTGATACAGATGACAGCAATGCATCTTTAATTTACTTGTTCTTTCCATTCAGATTCTTGACTTCATAGCTACCTGTCACTAATCTACCTAATGTTTCTCAGCCTCAGTTTCTTTATTAATGTTATGGAAATAGAAACACCTTCTTCACAATTCCTGTGAGAAATAAAAATGATTTTTAAAACTGTCCTTAACATAAGACAAAATCATATAATACTGATTCTTTACTTTCACATTCTTATTTTATTCATTTTACTTAGGATCTATATTCAGGACCAAAGAGGAAGTTACGGAAATATCAGGTTATTGACCTAAATCAACAATTCGATATATTTAACAGAATACTTGAAGTTGCTGCCAAATTCTTATTGTTTTTATGAGTCGTGAGTTATTCCAGAAACATGAAGAATGAAATCTTTATATGTACTTCGCATAAGCATCTGTATGAGTGGGAAGCTGAGAAAAGGGGAAGGAGGAAATGAGTCTTCCAATAAAGTCATTTCTTATAGCAACATTAGTGAGGGGGGAAACACCTAATTTTGATACACTGTTTAAATACCCTGCTGAAATGTGTAAACCTGCGAGATAACGCCCAACATTCATGCAATAATTCACTTAGCAAATATTTCTTGCGCACCTTCTATGTGCCAAGCATTTCTTTCCATGCTGGAAATATAGACGTAAACAAAACCATTTGTTATCATAAATATAAAAGCTGCTTGTTCACCTCCTAATTGCCATCAAGTACTCTTCTGCAGAAGGAAATCCCCAGGGTTTTTGTGGAAACAAGTACAATGTTAAATAGTGGTTTGTTCTCATTAAAATCAGATAATACACGTTGAGGCAGCATCAGTAAGAGCATATGATCTGTCTAAAGGCAAACTTCTCCTCACAGTCTTCCTGGCCGTATCACATACAAAATAGCAGGTTACATTTCTGGCACTGTATTTAGTCATATTTTAAAACAAACTAGGACATCCTCAGGGTAGCAAGTGTTTTGATAGCCATGGGCTCTAAGAATATTTCATGGATCGAGCTAAATTTATCCTGGATAAAAGTGGACTTAGCTGTCATGTAAAAGCAGTTTTGAAAATCTTGAAGATACAGTAAAAGAAGGATTAGAAATAATCTATATGCTTCTGGAGAACATGATTAAAATTAACATCTGTCAGTATCAATACCTTCAGGATAAAATGCAAAATATTACTTTAGTACAGTGATTCTCAGAGTGTTGCCCTTGGACCCAGAGCATCAGCATCAATCAGAGATTTGTTAAAAATGTAAATTCTGAATTTACTGAGTCAGAATTTCTGGAGTTAAAGCCCAGAAATATGTATTCTAACAAGCTCTATAGGGTTTATTTCTTTTTAAAAAATGTTCCAGTTTTATTGAGATGTAATTGACATATTAACGTTGTGTAAGTTTAAGGCGTACAACATGATGATTTGATTCATGTATATATTGCAAAGTAATTGCTTCAATAAGATCAATTAACACATCCATCACCTCACATAGTATTTGTTGTGGTGGTTATTGGTGGTGAGAACATTTAAGATGTATTCTCTTAGCAACTTTCAAGTACTCAATATGGTTAACTTCAGTCACCATGTTCTGCATTAGATCCCAGAATTTATTCATCTAGTAAATGAAAGTTCATACCTTTGACTAACATATCTTCATTTCCCTCCACCTCCCACACCCTGAGCCCCTGGTAACCACCAATCTATTGTTTCTGAGTTTCCCTTTTTTAGATTCCTCATGTAAGTGAGATCATATAGTATTTGTGTTTCTTTGTCTGACTTATTTCACTTAACACAATGTCCTCAAAGTTCATCCATGTTGTCAAAAATGGCAGGATTTCCTTCCTTCTTATAGCTGAATAATATTCCTCTGTGTGTGTATTACAGTTTTTCGTTTGTTTTTTTTATCCACTCATCCAAAGATGAACACTTCGTTGTTTCCATACCTCTGCTATTATGAGTAATGCTACAGTGTATATCCCTCCAAGTTTTTGATGTCTGTTACTACTGGAGATATACTATCTTAGCATGAATTTAGGACAAACATCCATTTCTCCAGACTGAGCTCTTTTTTCTTCAGCACATGTGCTTGTGTTCTAGCTTCACTGTACTTCTACACAAGCTTTCAAAATTCCAGGCCTACGTATATGATATTAACCCTTTTTGGATCTCACTTCTCAATCTTCCTTTCTTGACAAATTTCTATTCAATCTTTAACATTTAATTTCTTTGTTCCGTCAGTAGCTCCTAGTCAGAGTTACTTATACTTTCTGGACTTCCAAAGCATTTTTACTTAACAACATTAGACAATTACCTGTTTGCCTATTTAGACAAGCAACCAGGTAAATGGTAATACCTGGATTTCTGGTTATTACATACTCATGAGTACAGATGCTTTAACTGCATCTCTACAGTGGCCCATAAAATGAGTGTTCCAAGTGACTCCTATCTGTCTGATGGTTTTGGGAAATTTTCATGTCCACTAAGTACTGTGGAGGATCTCGCAGAACGGAAAAGTACAGTCAATATGGCTAAGTGACAAGCAACTCTTCATAATAGTCCAGAGCCTTCATTCATGAGATTTTAGTCTAAGATAAAAACAAAAAGAAGGCTTAAGGAAAAAATTTCCCAGAAAAATCTAAAGCCAACAGCACATCTAATTGGTTTATTTCTGAGCCGTATCACAAAGTTCAGTACAGAATGATAACAATAATCCGGAATATTAAGAAAAAGTTGAAAATGCTTCAAATAATATCTTTCCATGATCCTCAAAGGGGAAAAGAAAAAAAAAAATAATCAGAATGTTTTCTGAGCCATAAAATTGCTAGGTGTTTATACAGAATATAATTCAGCAGGAATCAAGTTTATTCTAATAGGTAATAATGATAGCTTAAATTTATTAACCAGTGTCTGAGACAAGTATTTGAGAACAGAGGACTCCTTGGGAAACAATCTCAGGAAGGCATAAAAAGGGACTGTAAAAGCCAACATAGGGTATATTAATGAGAAAGAAATTGCTGTGGGAGACTGGGGTTCAGGTCCATTGGGGACCTCTGCAAGACTTTTTTCGCATTTGACTCAACAGAGAGGCAAAATGGGATCCTTAATCATGAATTCTATCAAGTCATTAGCTGAAGACTGCTCCTCAGAGCCAATCATTTTCCTGGAACAGAGAAAGACCTCAGCAGAGAATGCATATGACTGTGTTCCAGAATAGCAAGGGCCAAGAGTATCTGGATGAGATTTACCAGCTTCTATTATAGTCACAGCTATGATAATCACAAATGCCTATTTTTACAAATATTACCTAATATACCCTTTTCAAGAACTCTAGGAGTTAAGCATTGTTATTATACTATTGTCTCCATTTTACAGATGAGGAAATTGAAGCAAAGGGAGGTTTAATAATCGCCCAAGGCACCAAGAGGAAAGAGTGGAACCGACTCAGCAAAATGACCTCAGAATTCTCATTTTCAAAATCCACCTGGAAATTGTTATCAACCCGCCTGGCTGACCATCGATGATCAATGAAGTTTATCAAATCTTGATTCTTCCCATCCCTATGTAAATGTGTCTATTCCTAATAATGGGCCATTTTCTCCTGGAGTCCATGCCTAATTACAACTGTCAGTCTTTCATGATCACCAAATATTGTCAGTCACAGTGTCTTCAGATACTCACCTCCACGAATACTTTTCTACCTACTAGATTTTACTCCTACTATTGTTTTCTCTTTTTAAAATAATTACATTATCTCCTTTGGCTTACATGTTTCAAACAATCAGTATTATTTTACACCTCATCTTTTTTTCTCCTAGGCACCACTACTTGGTGAGCCCACTTTCTTGCAGATGAAGCTGACAGTCATTCTCTTTGTTAATTTTCAGCTGACTTAGACTTTCAATGAGAACACATCAAAGCAGTACATCGAAGAAGACCATCAATGGCAAAGATAAAGGTGAAATTAAGCATGAAAGACTTGAAAACAAAGCAAAACAAACCTCTTCCTAGATTCTGTTGCCATTTAAAGTCCGTGAGGAATGTTTTAATAATTTTTTCTATCTCAGATTTTTCTAGCTTCTATTTGACTATGATATATTCTGCTAGAGAAATACATGCTTTAAGTGGTTCAATAATTTACTAAACTGACAGGTTAATACTACGAGACAATGGGTTGACTCAGTTAAACCTTTGGTTAGTGACCACTCAAATCAATGAAATAGAGAAATTTGTAAACACAGTCAAAGATGGTCAAGTGATTAGTTGTGTTTCCCGGAAAGGCTTCATCGAAATATTCTGAGAATCCAAGAAACAGGGAACAATGGTGCTTTATATCCTGTCTATGACCTTGGTTTTTTATTTCTCTGGTACAATCTTCGTAGGATGTCTGCTTTCAATTAACTACTAGGACCATGTTTCATATTTGTATAAAAATTTCTTGAATGTAAAATATTGTATTTCTCAATGAAAACTGCTGTCAATACACCTGACTCAATTTTTGTTCCCAAACCTCCTTTGCTTTATATTTTATTACCTACAGAAACCTAAACTCTGCTTAGCCTGAACTTTAAGGAAAAAAATCCATAAAACGTGTTATTAACAATTCTTTTTTTGTTGTTGTTTTTATCTATATTTACCATCCACACTTCTACCAAGACCCACGCTAACTTTCCTAATATTTTACATAAATCTCCATCTTAAAAAACCAAAAACAGTAGTGATATCAACTAAAGATATCTAGTTCCAATTAGATGCTATTTATATTCTATTTTGTGAAAAGAAAAGGATAAGAAGACTTAGGCTACTTGCTTTGAATATACAGCTCTACAACTATAAAACAAAATTCATTATTTAATTCATTCTTTGAATAATTTTATGCACTTATTCAACCAATATTTGTTCACTCTTTATCACTTTCCAAGTATTTTGTTAGTCACTGAGGACAAGATCATGAATAAAAGCAAACAATGTCCTGGCTTCATGAAGTTTATTGCCAATAAAGTAGACAAACATTAATTAAGTAATCAAAGCAAGAAGTTTTAAATTTCCAAAGTTATTAGCATTAAAAATTGAATTATTGGGGGGCTATGAGCATGTATACGATAGGAATTCTAGAAAGTCAGGAAAATCTTGGTGCATTTAGGAAAATGATAGAGTAGTTGAGATTTAACGGATGAAAAAGCATTGGTTAGACAAAGATGGGAAAAGACAACTCCAGTGGAAGGAAACAGGTTTAAACGTACCATGAAGCAGCAAGATATTGGAAAATTCTCAGGGATTGAAGGAAGCCAGGATGGTTATAATGAAGGAAGTAAGAAGAGGCATTGCCAAAAGTAAGGCTGGGGGGATACGTAGAACCTAGACCAAACATAACTCTGGAGGCTACTTTTAAGGGTTTTACCTTGGTTCTGATAATAATGGGAAGAAATCTAAGCATTTTAAGAATGGCACGATTACATCTTTGCATCAGAAAGGTCAAATATGAAAATGATTGGAGACGGTCAGGGGTAGATGCCAGTGAATTGGCTAGGAAGTGATTGAGATTTTTCACCAAACTCATAGGATTCAGATAATCATAAGAGATAACAAAGATTTGGGCAAAGTCCTAGGTACATCACAAATCATGACTGTTACCTGTTTCTAGCATTGCTATTATCAAAAATAAAGCAATGAATATGTTTTGTGCAAAGCTTTTTTTAAAAAACATTTTACAGATTTTCTCAACTGACAAACTAGTAATGTTTTTAATTAAAAATGCCTATTTGGGAAAATTAAATGAAGAGAATTTAAATTTATCTAAATTTAAAAACAATTGCTATGCTACAAGATATATGTTGGTATATTATATTCCTGCCTTTTTTGAGGTTCTTCTTTTATCTTCTTATAACCTTATGGTCACACTGTTTGCGCTGCACCAAAAAAAAAAAAAAAAAAAAAAAAAAAACTAAAAAATGTCATGAACATTTAATTCCCTGTCACATTAAACATTTTATTTTTTAATATCTTCCTCTTTTGACCATCATCTACTTTAAAGTGTATTAATGGCTTTCTGAATTTTATTCATGAACATCTTTTAGTGCAGTGAAGAAATGGTATAACACCCCAGTGTTCTTCCAGAGGGAGAGCAATTACACCTGGGGGAAAACGGGGGAATTAGAGAGATGTGGAGATGTTCCAAATGTGCATTTTCTTAATAATTAGCACATCACACACCTAGTTAGCATCTCATAAATAATCATAAAGTATGTATTTACTGAATCATTTTACTTTGCACTGTCAGAGGTTAACAGGAAAGCAAAATGGTTTGCTTATTTTAAAAATGAGATGCAGTTGTACTTTGGGTACACTATGACTAAAAAAGTAATGAAATGCAGCAAATAAGCATCCATCACACTAGTTTTAAAAACACTGATAGCAATAGATATATATGTATACATATCTGTCACATCTTTCAAAACACCCTATATTTATATGTTAAAAAATAGCTATCTATATACATTTATGTTGTGACAAGCATATGAATATGCATGCATACTGTGATTGTACATTTCATTTTGAATCCAAGCCTTTCTGTCAAACTCTTGTCCCAAGCTGCATTTTGATGGTATACATTTTTCCCTTTCTCTACCCTATTAGGAAAGGGACTTATAAAACCAGGGGCCATCAGTATTTTTACCTTCAAACTACCTTGTTAGGCTACTCTTCTTTTTTTCCTTATCTTAAAATATTTCATTTGTTAGGTTAATTTTGAAAAATCATCTATCTATGTAAAATGTATTTCACAACTGTGTTAAAATGACAACAATTCAGGATTTTTTGTGATCCTGTAAGATGACAGGGCAGTTCTCTTGCTGGTCTCGTCTAGGCTCATTTATGTATATTTAGCCAGCATAGCTAGAGTAGGATGGTCTGAGATGGTCTTGCTCAACACGTCTGGGATCTCAGCTGGGAGACTGGCTGGGATTAATGCGCCTCCCTTTCCACATGGTCTTTCATTCTAGTCTTATCCACAGCATGACTGGTCAGTTTGAAAAGAAAGAAAGCCCCAGATGCAGGGCATCCTCAGATCTATGCTAGATATTTGGCACAAAATAGTGAGGAAAAATAAGCAGGGCCCCTATAATATTGGAGTTTATAATTTAATAGGGAGAGTTGTGTAAAATATAGAATCACACAAATAAGTAGAAAATACAATTTTGATGAATTTCTATAAAACAAGAGCATATTGTGCTGTGACCAATGTACAGAAGAGTGAAGACCATCTTTAAACTGAGTAATTGAAATGAAATATGGCGGGAAAATACCAAAAACAAGTGCCAAGTGCTCTTCTAAATGTTTTACACATTTTGTTCATTTAAACTGCATAAAACTCCCCAGCAATGTAGTAAATGTTCTCACTCACTCTTTCTTTCACTCTTGCTCTCTCTCACACACACGAGACCAATGCAACAAGATACTTTAAAACTTGCCAAACATCATATAGCTATTAAATATGTGTCACTCCACAGTTCGTATTTTTCACTGATAGCACAATACCTTTAAAAGTAGAAAACTGAGGCAGATAGAACAAGATTTCTCACTAATGGCCCCATTAACATTTTGGATGGATTATTATTTGTTGTGGGAGGCTGCCCTGTGCACTGTAGAATGTTTAGCAGCATCCTTAGACTTTACCCACTAGATGCCTCCTTTCTTCAGTTGTGATGATCAAAAATGTCTTTGATTTGGGGGGAGGAGGTCAAATCCTTCCCAAGGGAGGATCACTGATATAGAAGGACTTTAAGGTGTTTGTTTTTTTTTTCTGCTGAAAGTGGCTTAATATATACATTAATTAATAAATCAATGTTATGTTAGTGTTCCTTATGAAAGAAAGAAAATAACCACTTACTACCCATTTTTTCTTCTAAATTCTCTTATCTCAAGCCTAATTACTATGAGGCATACAAAAAGCCTACGTCAGGTTTTATGTTAGATGTTGTGAGGAAAGCTATGTCATTATATCTGTAATTAAAGATGACCAACTATTAGAACTCAAACCTCATGTAAGGGATCTGGATATTTATTTTCAGTTCAATTTTAAATATGATGCAAATTTCTTTCATAAATATTTATGTTTTAGTATTCCATTGTGTGTGTATATATATATATATATATATACACACACACACACCACATCTTCTTTATCCATTCGTCTATTGATGGATATCTAGGTTCTTTCCATAGTTTGGCTATTGTGGACATTGCTGCTATAAACATTCGGGTGCACGTGCCCCTTTGGATCACTACAGTTGTATCTACCTAGTAGTGTGATTGATGGGTCATAGGGTAGCTCTATTTTCAACTTTTTGAGAAATCTTCATACTGTTTTCCAGAGTGGCTGCACCAGCTTGCATTCCCACCAACATTGTAGGAAGGTTCCCCTTTCTCTGCATCCTCGCCAACACCTGTCATTTCCTGACTGGTTAATTTTAGCCATTCTGACTGGTGTGAGGTGGTATCTCACTATGCAGCCATTGAAAAAAACAAAACAAAGTCTTGCCATTTGCAATGACATGGATGAAACTAGAGGGTATTATGCTGAGCACAATACATCAGTCAGAGAAAGACCATTATCATATGATCTCTCTGATATGAGGAATTTGAGAGGCAGGCCGGGGGTTTGTGGGGGGGAGGGAGGGAAAAATGAAACAAGATGGGACCAGGGAGGGAGACAAACCATAAGAGACTCTTAATCTCAGGAAACAAACTGAGGGCTGCTGGAGGGTGGGGAGAGGGATGGAGTGGCTGGGTGATGGACACTGGGGAAGGTATGTGCTATGCTGAGCGCTGTGAATTGTGTACAACTGATGATTCACAGACCTGTACCCCTGAAACAAGTAATGCATTATATGTTAATTTAAAAAATTATGTTTTTATGTATTTTTTGGAATGCTGGAAAATATGGTGAATTATCCTAATTCCTAATTCCCAATCCATCAGAAGAGAACCAGAAAACTATTGACTATGAAACATTCAAGGTTGTCATCCAGTGGTGACCAGCAAGCTACAGGTTTGTGACCCAAAAATAATGACTACAGTATCAGTTTCTATCTTCTTTCTCCTCTTTATAAATTTGGAACATCTGTTATATAATTATTTAATACTTCTTTTGAGGAAAAATATGATGAATTATTTGTTTCGGTATATTTCCTCCTGCAAAACAATACTTATTCCCATTTAAAAGAAAAGTAGTTAAGGAATACTAATTCCAAGATTGTTTATATTTAATGAAAATCTTCAACATTTATCATTCTTATTTAGATAATGGGAAGTAATAACATGCCTTCCTGAAAACAGAAGATTCAACATAATCACATTACATTAGAGATCATAGAAGATAAATTTTAGCATATGTCAATGTTGCACACCACCCAGGCATATTTCATTAGATGTTGTCAAAGGCACAGAAAACTGCCAATCATAGTAACAACTAACTTCTTTTAAAAGCCATTCAACTGAGTTTAATTATGATTAAGTATATTTGAACTGAAGGAACATTAAATACACAAATGTCTCCTGGCAATCTTTTTAGAGTCTGTGGTGAATAGTTTCTGCTCAATAGAAGAAACATTTTTATGTATTCCAAAAAATAAAATAAAATAAGGAGATATGGTTAGATTCAGTAAGTGAATTTTGATTTTTCTTGGCAGAAAAATAGCAAATGGAAATGTCCAGTTCTTACAGGGCAAGCAAATTAGTAGCACTGTCATTCACCTTAAATCAGGAACCTCAAAGACAGCCTAGTTTCTTCTGTACAGTTCTTGTCCACCAATGCAAAAAGTTAGCCAACATAAACTAAAAATCACAAATTCCATGCATGTTGCTTATGATCCACCTTATTCTTTCTACCCTTGATCGCACCAATTTTATTGTTGAGATCATCAATAATTTTCCTTAGGGCTTCTTTTAGCAAAATAACTGGGGTTTTCAGTTCTCTAAATTCTCCCTTTTCCTTCCTTAATTCATTTTCCCCAACAGAAAAGGGAAATCTGAACATGGTTTTACTCTGTAGAATGTCTTCACATATGCCCTGCAGAAGTTCAGCATAGCTGAGGAGGTGCTTCTGGGATAGTCAGTGGGAGTTTTTGTGATGTGGTGATGTGGTGTGGGCAAAAAATGACCAAGTTGCAGAGGAGAGGTTTAATAATCTCCCCTGCCCCAATATCAGTCACAGCAGCTCCATTCTCCTTTCTCCATCAAGGATTCCTTTAGGCAAGTGGTTCTACAGCAAGTGGTCTTCACCATTATCATCATCAACAGCAGCAGCAGTATAAGGAATAAAGCTCAAAGTTCATACTACTCTGACTCCCACCTGATTTCCATTCTCTCTTTCTCTTCCTCCCTTCCTCATTCTCTCTTTTTATGTCTTTCTCTCTCCTTCTATCTTATCATATTCTTTTTTTCAGCACACATTTCCGAATAGTCCACCTGCTGTCCATTTGGTACTTCATTTTCAAGCAATTTAGAATTCCCTAAATACAAACTAATATTTCTTGAATCTATACCCTGGAACCTATCATTACCATTATGTGTAATTAATAAACACCTTCATCTTCTTTTGTTTTGGATACCTAGTTGACTTCTATATATACTTTCGAAGCTTGCAACCATGAATTTGTCACCTTGAGTTCAAGATGACTTTCCTTATCCATGTAAAGTTAATCACTTATCCCTTCTAACTCCTTGCTTAAAAAAAAAACAATGTGACTAATACATGCTTTATTGTTTTTTCTTTAGATATTCATTTATAGTAAACAACCTGTTAAGATATTATTTTAGGTCTTTAATTGCTTGTCTAATCTGGCTCAATGACTCTGTTGAAATAAATCAAAAAGTAAATATTTCATTTGTTCTAGAAAATATATTGCTTCAGACATCCAAGATTCCAAATACCTATCTTCTGTATTCTTGACCATTGTACAACCTCAGGAGCATGGGAAAAGACCAATCCAGGAATCAATCAATGTTATACTCCCTGCTCCCAAGTGATGACAGTCAATTAGAGCCCACCTTCTGTGTCACAAGGTTTGAGAGATGCTTGCTGGACACAATGTACTTATAAATTGCTGGCTTTATCAAAAAGGATATTATATTAGTTTGGTAACTGCTTAACGCTACTATATTCTCAAGTAGCTGAAATAATAATATATTGTAATCACCCAAAAAACCCAATATATTATGATTGGTATAAGGGAGAAACGATTGTTCTATAGCCTCTCATACTGGATGAGTTGCACTGTTATCAGTGCTATTATTAAACATCATGATAGAGAAATTTGGGTTCTCCTGTATTTTTCTCTATCCCTATCTCCTCTCTTGCCTCACCCCAATTTTGGGATCATGCACAGCTTGGATTAGAGAAATGTTTGTATTAGATTCATGCCATAAGAAAGGCCAGACATTCAAAAAAAAAAAAAAAAAGTTTTTTTCTTATAAAGAGATAATGTTGAAGGAAACTGAAGAACCTATAGAAACTTCTCAACTCTATCAAGGAAAAAATCAGATGGAAGAAAGTGACTGAAAATAACCCACGGCAGAGGGGTGAGGTGAGGGAAACCAAGAAGCATGTCCAAGTTGGGTGGAATAGGAAAGAACTGGGAAGAAACAAGAGAGGCAACCCTGGCAAAAGGGAATTTGTAAGCATCAGATAAGTTGGTGTCCAGATGATCCCACTGGGGATCCAAAGAGAGAAGAACCTTTGTGCATCATATTCTGAATTTTATGTCTCTGCATTATTGTCTAATAATTGCATTTTCCTCCTGGCAACAGATTGCACCTTCTAACTACTGCATATTTAAATAGTTTCAGAAAACATGTCAATGGAAAACATAATCATTATGGGTCAAAAGTAAAACCATGTTTTTCAAAGAACATACACTCCTTCCCAAGTTCATATGAAATTCAATACAACATTCAAATTTTCAGAAATTTATATGTCTCCACATTACATTTTCCTTATTGGTAAAATAATTATGCATATTTTTATGTAAAAATACAAACTATTTGGAATCACAGTTTGGATATTTATCCAGTGATTTTACTCCATTGAGATAGGCAATCTTATTAATTCAGATTTTTGAACATCCTCTTTTTAAGGGAAAAAAAACAAACAAACAAACTCTCCACTTTCTGCAATGTGCAGCCTCCAAGAGATTTTATACTTCATCTGTAGTAAATGTAATCTTTTTTCCTGGTCTTTAAAACACCACAGGGAATTGCAGGAATCATTGGTTCACTGATTAGTACAAGCAATGGACCTATATTATACGTAAAATCAGTTCTCTGGAGGGCTTTTATTGTTGGTCATTATTTGAGCACAAATGAAGTTCTTAGCTATTTGGTGGTTGCTAGCCATCATAAAATAGGACAGACATGGAGTCATGGATAAATACATTCCCAGAGTGGAAATAAAAAATTCATGTGGTCTAGGGATAAGCAATGCATTCCAATCCCATATCAAGATTGTCCATAAGGAGAAGAGCCCTTTTTATAGGCCACATGCACAAGTCTTACAAACAAATACTCTAAAATGCACAAACTTAGAGACATCAACTTAAGGCTGGCTAGGTAGAACACCTCTTTAGAAATGGGCCTGGAAGAGTTTCGATTACTGTCTAGGCAGGTCAGTTGAATATATTCCCATTGTTTTAGAAAGCTGTTCACTGCTATGATGTTCTGGCAACTCCATGAGACCATGGTCTGTCCACTGGTCTTGGAACAAAGATTCTATACATTTAGTAAGTCAATTAATATGAAAAATATGTCTCATGTCTACAACATGTTTGCAAGTTTCCATTTTGCAGGTGATGGAGATGCCTTTAGGATGCAACTGTTTAGGAATCATTGTGAGACAAGTCAGAAGAATAGAAGTAAAAAAGAACTTCAGGAAAGATATACTGATCAGATGGTGATTAAATAATAATCCCATCAACCACACAATTTAATCAAACAAAATTGTGTTTGGCATTTTTCTGGACTCAGTATAGCAAAGAGCTTTACACATAATAGCATAATGACATAGCAAATATTAAATATATGTTAATATTAAAATTGTAGTTTTAGCCTTAACTGGTAGGTCATTTGTGATGGATAGATAGTCCTGAGTGCTAAATGTGAAAGATGAAGAAGCCCTGTCTCCCATCACAATAGAAATCTGCTGAGACAGATTAGTGATGTCTGTCACAGGAACAGGAAGGAAAGTGTTGTAACAGTGTTGGATGACACTAAACTACAACCCGAGGAGGTGGAAAAATAGATTTATTTCAAGAGAGTCAGAAACGCTCTTGGTAGAAATATGGCAGATGTAAACCAAACAAGAGTCAGATCATAGATACAGTGTAATTCCATTTCTGTCTAAATGGGAAATTTAATACAAGACATCTTAGGATCACAGTATAGAAATCTTCATATCTGCCTGAACGAGTGTCAGGAAGGCTTCACAGTAGAAGCAATTTTTGACCCACCCTGGAAGGCAGAGACAGGGTAGGTAGGAATCATGAATTTAAGGCAGAGAAAGTAGCTTATGCGAAAATGACAACATCAGAAAAAGAAAATGCATTTGGGAAACTTTAAGTAGATCAATTGTGCTACAGCATAAAGTTTAAGGAGGACTGTGTTAAAATTGAATATGGACAGGTGGACAATGGCAGGATCATAAATACACTGTCAACAATGTTGAAAGAGTCTCAGGTGCATGCTGGCAGTGGTATTCCACCAAAGAAATGTGAACTTGAAAAAAAAAAAAAAATGTGAACTTGAGAGAGTTGATTATACTGGCAGTTTCTACAGAATTTATCAGACCACACTTGTTGGTGTCTCCCTCATTCCAGGTTCACATTTTTCATTGGTATTGTTTGCATTTATGGCTTCTCATGCCTGTATTGGACTTAGTTACTCACACACAATACTGTGTTGAAGATCACAGAAAAAAAAAAAATCTGTCTCTTTCACACTAATTCATTTTCTGATGCTGAATGCACCTGACTTTATCTCCATCCTCTTCTCCCATCAGGCTGAGAGCACCTTCATTAGACTTCCTCATCCCTCTGCAATTCTCTTCCTTCAGGATTGATTTTGAGACACGTTATTATGGATTGAATAGGTCTGTACTAAAAGTACCATCTTTGTCAAGGCACATTCTGAAAAGCTTTCTATGTGGGACAAACCATGAAAAACAAGAGTAGACAGAACAATTAATGAAGGGAACCCAAATACTGAACTGCACAAATCAATTTTGTGCTTCCATTTCTTTTCCAATGTGTCTTCATTTATATTTCAATACTTCGCCACAGCTTAATTTTAAAGAATTTATTTTCATGTCAGAACCCTTTGAGATGGACCTAAACAAAAGTAAATTAAAATGAAGACTGCTGTCGCCATGCAGCTGTACGTATAGATTTTAAACTTGATGGGAATTTAAAGGCATTTCTTCCTCATCATTCTTAATGGAAGCTAGAATTAACAGTCAGCAAAGTTTTCTAAATTCAGTTATGCATCCTATCCACCAGTTTTTGCTTTGCTCTTTTTCTTCATAAGCTAGTTATGGTAGGATTGGAAATACTGGAGCCAGGCATACCTTCTCTTATCAACTTTGTGAATGTGGTAGGTTACCTGGCTTCTTTAAGCCCCAATTTTTCTGCTTTACAACTCTTAAATGGTGTGAATCATAGCTACCTCTTGGTTATTGTGTGCTTTCAGTAAGACATATGCAACAAAACTAATACGAATGACCACTGTTTAGATATTCAATTGCTACATTTAGACATTGTAAAGACAAAATGGCCAAGAAGCAATTTGACAATATTCCTCAAATAGAGCAGAAATGGATAAGCTACTATCTGAGACAAACATGCAGAGGAACCATAATGAAAAAGAAACACATCGTGTTATAAACGTAGAAGTGTGTGTATGTCAAAGGAGTCAGAGTAGAGATCATGATAGCTAAGTACAACAAAGCCAATTTGAGTTATTATAGAAATATTTACCATAACAATTAGGTGCTTAATTAATGGATTAAAAAAAGAGCCCTAGATGAATAAGATAAGAAAACAGAAATCCAAAGGTACGACAAGGCAAAAGGTGACTAAAAATTAGGATTGGTTTCTTTTAGTTGTTACCTGGGCCTCCCTTTATGAAATGAGTTCTCTACATAAGTGAGCAGTAAGTCTCTATGTCTGCTGAAGTGGCCTGACCACAAGATGGTGTGTGCCCTGAAAGAGGCAAAAGACTAGATTTTTATTTTTTACACTGAAGCATTTTGGAAATGTTTACTCTGATACCTTCAGGAGAAAATTCACATATTTTATTTTATTTTAGAAACTTATAGAAACCTTTCCAGGTCAGGTGAGTCCCCTGGGGAAATGCAGTTGTAATGGAAATGTTCTTGTGCATCTGTCTTTGTAAATATTTGTTTTTGTGGTTTATGATGTGTTTGGTGTTCCCAGGCTATATGAAGTCAAATTATAATTTGAAATGTGTTTCCACCAAAAAAACTGTCCCTAAGTTATAATAAATTATCAGAAACTTGCTTATGTGAAAATGCAATTTTCTCTATTCCTGTTCATCACTGGACGTTGATCTATACTTCCCAGTTCAATGAGGGTAGAAGAGACAGGGAGAAACATGTATCTTGCATCTACACTGAAACTGATGTTTCACCAAATGTTCTTCCTGAATTTACTAATTTAATTCTTCTAAAGAAATTTTGAGAACAAAAGTTTTCCCCAATTCACAGAAGGAAAGGCAAACTGAGAATCAGGGAGGTTAAATAATAGGAGCGTTGGAGTAGCTGTGGTTGATATTTTTAATTAGGTATATCTAAATTGAGGAATTATATTAACTCAATCAACATCAACAAGCCTTGAAAAACATAGATGTTATGAAGACAATAAAACAGGACTTACGAAGAAGACTTGACTTCAAGAGGATTTTAGTCTACTAAAGAAAACAATTTCTCTTCCTCTGAGTTTTGAGAAATCCAACTGAAATTTGAAATATAATCCATAAAAGTATTTCTTCTGCCTAATAATAAATTATGAATGTACAAATATAAAGTTTTCTCTTGATATATATTCTAGACATTGATTTACAGTGTCATTTTATGTGGTACTATGTTTGGCAAAGTATAAGAATATATGTATGGGCCGCCTTAGGTGGCTCAGTTGTTAAGCGTCTGCTTTCAGCTCTGGTCATGAGCCCAGGTTCCTGAGATCAATCAAGCCCCGCATCAGGCTTCCTGCTCAGTGGGAAGCCTGCTTCTTCCTCTCGCACTCCCCCTGCTTGTGCTTCCTCTCTCACTGTGTGTCTCTCTGTCAAATAAATAAATTCTTTAAAAAAAAAAAAGATTATGTGTACTTATGTATACATATTTCCTGTATATGTAAATGTATATGAATGTGTATGTAAATATATATGAACATATATACACACACACACAAAGTATAAAACTTTAGGCTCATTTGATATATCTGATATCAGCTACTGAGTCTTCCTCACGTAAGTGTTCCTTTATATCATTTTACTGGCAGTCAGCAAAGAGATCAGGGATAGGAAATAGCAATATATTCTCACTACATTTTCAACAACTACATTCTTCCTGTTTCCCTAAAAGTGCGATGAGGAGCTAGGGCGAACAGTGCACAGCCTCCCATATGTGACTTAATGTACGAACTCAGCCTGTCTGATACCAAGTTCACCATCACCTCCCCAAGGCCAATTCCTTCTCATGACTTCCTTGGTCCCTTTATTGGCATCTACACTTTCAGAGTCACTTAGACTCAGAGAAACATATTGTACATTATGCAGAACAGAGAAATCTCATATTAAAATTAAGCTTCTGTCTACCTACACTTTCACTACTACAGGTTTTTGTCATATTCCAGGTGAAATGCAATCACTTGAACTCCTGAGTTGTATGATTAGTTGTAGCAGCAAATGGTCTAATAACAGAATGGAAGCAAAGGGAATGAAAAGAAACAAGGTTAAATAAGCATACCAAGCATAAGACATATTTTAAAGATTCTTTACTAAATACAAATAGAAAAATATGTGAATATTAGAATCACAAAAATATGGTTCACTTCCAAAATGGACTTCGGTGCCTCTGTACATTGTTCATAATACTTTCCTTGAATTGCACGTTCCCACACTTGCATCTGCTTTTCCAGCTCTACCCAAATGTTCCTTCTGATTAATATTTTTGTTTATTGAGAATAAAATATTATTATTGTTATTATTTTGTTGTAGACATACTTTAGACACTATGCCAAATTTTATATATTATATATATATACATTACACATACACATATTACATTGATGCATATATAGAGATATTTTTGACTGTCACAATTGGTGGGGAGGTTTTACTGGCATCTAGTGATTAAAGATCGGGGAGTCAGGAGTGCTATAAAATGTCTTATAATGGGGCACATTAGTGGCTGAGCAAACTCTTGATTTCAGCTAGGGTCATGATCTCGGGGTCAGGCAATGGAGCATGGAGTCTGCTTGAGGTTCTCTCCCTCTCCCTCTGCCCCTTCCTCCACTCTCATGCTCTCTCTCTCTAAAATAAAACAAATAAAATCTTTTTTTTTTAAAGGCTATTGATAAAAAAAAAAAAGTTTTACAATGTACAGGGCAACCCTTCACAATGAATAATCATCCAGCTCTAAATATTAATAGTGCCAAGGATGAAAAAAACTGGTTTATACTCTATGTGTTTATGATACATACTTTTTCTTTAGAAAACTTCAAAATAACAGGACACATTCATTCACTATACTACTGCACTCTTAGTAGATACATATGATGACTGCTTGGACAAATGTGATGGTTCTTCACTTTGGGGGAATCACTTCTGTTAATGGAATACATTTCATATATGCATACATTCACCATGAGAGAAGGGAGAATTACAGATTTAGGTAGAAAGTACCTCATATGTGATTACTTCTGTAATGGTGTCCAGATTCTGTGGGAAGTGAAAATCCCTCTACCATCAGCCATCAGCTTCCCCCCATGAAATGACTAATGATCTAAAGTTCCTGGATGTTCTCTGTTTAAGCAATCTGTGAAAATCACGTGGGGATTGGATTAGTAACATTCTTCATAGAAGCAACTATGGCTCTAGAGAAAAGGGATCGATGTCACACGCCTTTAGGCATCTAGAAGAAAAATATATCAAGAACAACCATGGTTTTATGCTTTTGATTCAGTTTTTTAGAATATTTAATATTCTATTAGTTAGAATATTAGTTAGAAGTGACAGGGCTTGTACAGATTCAGAAATTGAAAGTAAATGTACAATGTTAAGACAAATGAGAACAAGAGACACGACTTATACTAATAACATTTTAGAAGTATTAGCTCTACTTTATTGAAAAGTAAACATAATTTAGAGAGGTTAAACAACAGATGATAATGGTAGAGTCAAGATCTCACTCTGTGACTACTCTTTTCAGCTCAAAAGCAGAGTTTGTTCTAGAGCTGTATCAGAGATCATTTCTTAGGGAATGTGTCCTTTCTATCTCAAAGAGACTGAGGAGTACTAGGAGTTGGTGCAACTGGAATTTATGTGCTTCTGTGCTATATATTCATCTCCTAATTTACTCCTCCTAGTAAACCTAAGAGATGGATATTATTATCTTCCTAGAATGAAAATTCCCTAAAGATAGGCTTTTGCCTTGGTGACCACTCTATCTAAAGTGCCTTTCAAGTGACCAGCATAGCAGAAGCTTAGTTAGATATATCTTGACTGAATAAAGGACTGGAGGCACAGGAAATGGAGGGCTGGAGGACTGGAGGGATAAGGAAATTTGTCAAGTTAAAAAAAAAAAAAAGTAGGTTTTAACCCATATTTGAACATATAAACCATATGGGAAACAATGCTCAGTGGAAAATAAAATAGAAATTGTATCAGTTAACTCTTGTTATATAACCAATAGCACAAGAGCTTAATGGCTTAAAAATAATTTATTTAGCTTTCATTTTTGTGGAGTGGCAATTTGGACTACGCTGACCTATACTGTTCTTACGTAGTGTTTGTTGGGCCGGTGGGGATAGGGAACCCTAGAGGAGCAACCCCCAAATGGCGGCTGAGCCTCCATCTTGTCTCGCCCTGAAGCTTCCCCCTGGGACTTACCACCACGAGCGGATCCCCAGAGACACGTCATCTCCGGGAGGACAGAGCTTACTCAGGAAGCGGAAACTGAACTGAGTTCAATTCCACACCATATATGGTCATGTACTACTCACTCAGGAACCACCCCTCCCTCCCCCTATAAAACTCTGCCTGTACCAACCCCTGGCGTGCGACTTCCCCAGTCTCATTCCTCAGAGGCTGTGGAACCTCACCCGAGAGCACCCCCATCAAAGCTTGCTCTCGAACCATCTTGCCTAGCTCCTTTCTGTTCATCCACCACTGCCGACTCAAAACCTGACAGTGTTCCTGCAAATTTCAAGTAGCTGGCTTTGCTAGTCTTGGCTGGGATAACCCACTAGACTCAATTATCAAACTGTCACTAATACAGTATTCTATTGTTTAAAACAAGTAATAAGACCAGACCTGACTCAAGAGGTGAAGAAACACACTTCACCTCTTGATAGGAGAAGCTTCAAAGTCACAGAGCAAAAGGGAATGAATACAGAGAGAAAAATGTCTGGGCCATTTTTAAAAATAATCTACCATAGAAGAACATAACAAAACAGTCCATGTTCCCTTCTTTGTGGATAATGGTTTATTAAATCAAGCACAGTGTTATCTACTTGATTGTTTGAAACACAAGATGGAAGATTCTATATTCTGAAAGAGTATGAAAACTTTCTTTTAAATTTCCCCTCATGGATTACTGTTTTCAAAGAGTTGGGATATATAGGCCTTGGTCAAGAGCCAGAAATGGTCTCCATAATCGGAAAAGCTGCAAGAAGCAGGTCAGATTTCAGAAGTACTGACTGCAAAAGCTCAATTATTTAAATCAAAAACCCAATGCACATGATCAAATAAGTAGTTGACAGTATTTGATCTGGAGCACAGGGAACCATCTGCTCTTCTATAAACTAAAGTTTAGTAATAAATTCAAGCAACCACGTGCAGATTTAAAATTCAAATGCAGGCTACATTATCTGGCCTTAATTCTAATGCAATTCAGAATCTTAATTTCTAAAGAACACTGGATTATCTGCATAGGTTAGAAGGGGGAAAAAAAGACTCTTTAAGATGGTTTTCATTGATTCCCCCCCTCAGATCTAAATTTTGCCTTCTGTTGTGAAAAAAAAACATGATGCCCCATATCCAACTGAAAGGGGCAAACTGTGAAAACAAGTGAGTGTTTTGCTATTTGTCATCACTTCTTAGGAGATTAGGAGTTTCTCTGCTGGCTGGGAGGGAAGAGTTCCTCTCTTTGCCTCTCTTTCTTCCTTTTACCTCTGTCTCTCCCCTTCCACTTCCCTGACAAATGCATTAAATACATATATTTTGTTATGGCATTTGCTTTTAAGAAAGTAACAATAATTTCTCTATTTCCTTGAAGTATTACTGTACTTATTTAGAAAAGGAAAACAAATAAACAAAAAAACTAATACATCTCCTTTGCATCGTCTTGCCACAATATTTTAAAGCCCTAAATTGGTGTTGTAAAAGTTTATCTTAGTGGATTAATAAGCCTCAAAAATTAATTCTGTTCAGTGTAAATCTCTGATAGAATAACAACTTAAAAATGAAGATATTTAAAAAAAAAAATGAAGATATTTTTAATTTAAAAGGAAGTTGAGTGGAATATTTTTTTTGATATTTGCATTAAAGTAATAAAATTTTAATTTCTGAAAATTTGGGGTGAGAAAAGGGGAAACACATTTGAAGTGAGAAAATCTATGTTAAAATTAAAGATAGAAGTATGTAAATATTAAAATTAATAAAAAGCTTCCACATTTGGAACAATCACAATAACATATTTTCCATTTTTTTAATATTTTGAGTTGAATGAGTTGTAAAATTTTAAGGGAAACATTGCTCCTAAAGCCTGTTTAATTTTTTGTGTCAAAAGAAATAGATAATTGAACTCTTCTTATATCTTAGTAGGGGGTAAATGATGACACTGTGTAGGAATAAAACACGGTTTGGGGGTTTAAAAGCTGGAGCTAGTCAGACTTACAAATTTCATGCATTTCAAAATTCTTCCCATAAAAGGTGAGGGTCAGATTTCCAGGCTAGGCTCTGTGGTCTGATAAACATCATTCTAAAACTCTCAGTTTCAGAATGACTGTGACCACAAGACATTATAATCAGGCGCATGCATGTTGGGCATACCACTGACATCTGCCCATAAAATCTTTTTTATACAAACAGCCATTGATTTCACAAAAATATTGTTTTACAGATTCAACACGGGAGGAAAAGGTTTTCCTTGACTTTCCTAGCGTCCCTGGCTGGGTCTAAAAATAAAACTGATAAGGACAGCTTAACAGAAGAAAAGAAGACAAAATTAGGAGAAGTGAGAGAAAAACAAAGGGAGGTAAATCAGAGGGGGAGAAAAACCATGAAAGACTACGGACTCTGGGAATTAAAGTGAGGATTTTAGAGGGAGAGGGGTGGGCAGATGAGTTGGCCCAGAGATGGGTATTAAGGAGGCCATGTATTGCATGGAGCCCTGGGTGTTATACACAAACAATGAATCTTGGAACACTACATCAAAAACTAATGAGGAAATAAAAGCGAAAATGAACTTTTGGGACTTCATCAAGATAAAAAGCTTCTGCACAGCAAAGGAAACAGTCAACAAAACAAACAGGCAACCCACGGAATGGGAAAAGATATTCTCAAATGACACTACAGACAAAGGTCTGAT
>CM052888.1:21147914-21445695 GCA_028534135.1 Potos flavus
CACATATTGCATGGAGCACTGGGTGTGGTACATAAACAATGAATCTTGTAACACTGAAAAAATAAAATAAAAGTATTTGGGGGAAAAAAAAAAAAAACTAATGAGGGACTGTATGGTGACTAACGTAACAATTAAAAAAAAAAAGAATACAACAGTATTTATGTTTATGTGACAAGAGCCTTCACAAGCAAATGAAGACTGGAAGAAACAGACTTGAATATTTTTAGAGTCGGCAATGCTGGAGGAATAGGATAGGTTACAGAGTATGAGGTGATCACAATAAACTGGAGAAAACTTAGTAAGGCCTGTTTGTTAGGATTCTTCTGGGCATTACTTTGTCTTGGGAGATGAGGATGTTCCTTTCCTCTGGGTATAGAGAGGGCATCTCTCTTGGGAGGCTTTTATGACCTATCTCAGGGGAAAATGGTGGAAAGATCAAAGTGACCCTCCTACTTCAGCCATTTTCTCAAACTCTTGCAGCTTAAAATATTCAATATACCAAGGTGCCATATTTTCCCATGGCTTGTTCTGAACACCACCAAAGCTTCTATTCATATTTTCTTAAAACAACATAAATGTAACCTGGAAGCGCAAAAAATAGGAGAGTACATTATGTATTTGATTCTAACATAAGGAAAATTTAGGCAGATTTCAACTACTTCTCAGCTTTCCTGTGATAATAGCAGAAAAAGAGTACAGTTTAAGATGACTAGAACCAAGACTATTAGAAGATATTGGATATCGTTCCAATAATGGAGGGATTATACTGAAGCTATGGACACATGGGTACTAGGTATTCTGCCTGGATCTCAGCCATGATGTAACTCCTTGCTAAGACTCTAGGAGCAACTGATAATGTTGTGATTCTCCTGTTTATCATTCCAGATAATGCTGGGTTTCTTCTTTATTCCCTCTTTCCCATGTAATTTTACTTTAAAGGCAATAATTATGCCAATGGTGAAAATCATTAATTAATAATGTTATAGCCATTCTCCAACTATCCTAGATTGGCAAAATGATTTCCCCAAGTGACCAAAACTCATTACTGAAATTCATACAATAACCATTTTTTTTTAAAGATTTTGTTTATTTATTTGAGAGAAAGAGAGTGAGAGAGATAGCACGAGTGGGGGGTAGGAGGTGGGCAGAAACAGAGCCAGAAGGACAAGCATGAGCAGGGAGCCCCATACATGGCTCCATCCCAGATCCCTGGGATCATGACCTGAGATGAAGGCAGATGCTTAACCAACTGAGCCACCAAGGCACCCCCATACAATAACTGATTTTAATACTTTCTTTAAAAGAAGTCATTCATAGAAATTCAGGTAAACATTGTTCTTTGCCTTACCTTCAATAACATGTCCAGAAATGTGGTAACTTAATGCTGTAAGGACTTAAGTTGTGAATTGCATATTTTGAATCAAGGTTATTCTTATGACAGTTTCACATCATAAATTCAGGATGAACTATAAAAAAGCCCGGGGGCTCTTCAGAAGTTTTGTTTTTATGGCCACAAGTTATTTCATTATATATTTATTAATGAAACTGTTTTATTTGTCATCAAAGTATATTTCAAGTGTGGCTAAATAATAATGAGTTTAACTCACCTTTAGCTAAGGGAAACAAGAAAAGGATGAAGGAGAAGGAGAAACACGAGAAGGAAGAGAAAGAAAAGGAGTAAAGAAAAAGACATGAATTTTGCATGCTAAGTTCTTTGCCTTCATATTATCTGACCCCAATTCCCTTCATCCCAATCCCCCAGCTTTACTTTTCAAGTTATTTTAATTTTTTGATAGTGCATATATTTACACATCCTCTGAAATAGAGGCTATACATTGTATTAATTGAATAACTAACAAAAGATAATTTGACAGGTATTCAAGTGGAAATAATATCTTATAATTGCTAAGTGGGGCATATTATTCAGGGGTAAGGTTTAAGAACTGAACAATTCTATGACACTAACACATACACACAAGATTGCTGTGCAATTATCAAACATTGCTTATGGGGAGCAGTAGGCAAAAGATGAAGAATAGGCATGAGAGACCCAAAAGTTCACAAATTCAAATGTGGTATTAGTGAGAAACCATGCCATGGCAATGTGAACACACAAACTTCAACTTGCAACTGCTTATGCACGCCTAATCCAGAAGCTACTGCAGAAGCATAAACCGTTTATGTATGTGACCTAAAAATCCACAGCTGAGAAAGGATTGATTTGAATAGTTCCAAAGACAATAGAATTAGAAATAAAACACATACCATACACCTTTCGTCTTAGGTGGATTTTAAAATGCCACAGTTTACTGCATATAATCCAACAACTCATTCACTTAACACCAGCCTGTCCTTCTCAGTGGCTATTGCTTTTGGAGCCATTTCTACATAGGCTTCAACTGGATTCATACACGTGCAACCTGCATGCTGGCCCCATTTGCCTGTCACTCCCTATCCCTTCCTTTGGGAATGCTGATGTGTGGGGCAGAGGGAAACCCAATATACTCCCACAAATATAAAACCGAGAAGCAGGGGCTGGAGGGCATGTCCTGTGGTTGGATCGCTGGCAGATGGAAGACAAAGGCTGGTATATTCATTCTTCCCCTCTCTCCCAGAGACTAAACCATGAGATCCAGTAACCAGTTGTACTTAGTGGACTATCTTTATGACACAAACTTGTGTTGGCTCTTCCTCTTTCCTTCTATCATTAGCCACATTTCTCCTTCCTGATATGGAACTGTATGTCTTTTAACAACATCACCTATTGGGCTGCCTGGGTGGTTTTAAGCACTTGCTTAAGTAGCCAGCTCTTGGTTTTGGCTCAGGTCATGATGTCAGGGTCCTAGGATAGAGCCTCACATGGGGCTCCCTGCTCAGCGGGGAGTCTGCTTCTCCCTCTGCCCCTCCCCCTGCTCATGTTCTCTCTCCTACTCTCTCTTCCTCTCTCTCTCTCTCTCTAATAAATAAATAGTCTTTAAAAAAATAAGATCTTATGTAGTATTTCATATTTCATATTCAGCTACTTGTGCCTTGTTAGCTTTTTGGACACCTAAGAATTCTGTTTACAATTAAGAGAACACCTAAAATTTGTAACAGAGTTGTGAAACAATGGAATTCATTGCTGGAGATGACTTTTATCAAGGATAACTGAAGTGGTGTAAGTTAAAAAAGGTATTAATAAACCTATTCTCCACAAAACCATTCAGTGGCCTTATATGTCAATCCAGACTAGAGCTTCGGTCTAAAAGATAAATAATCATTTACCATTTCTCCCTATTTCTTCCAAAAGCATCATATATATTCCATTCTAGGGCTGGAACAAAACATTATATTCTTCATGTTTGGCAATACTATAAATATTCATAATCACACATCTGTCAAAAAAGCACCACCAAAAGTGTTTAAGCCACAAACAAGGAACAATTCCTTGAGTGGTCCTTGAAGAAATCACACTACACGTTTTATCCAATTGTTCTAGCATTTAAGCTAAAATTCCTGACCTTCGATAAATAAATAGCCTCTGCCTAATGAAGAATATTCAGAGAAGAACAAAAACATTCATTTTTGCAAAACTAAAAATGTTATTTTGCCTCTTAGGAACTGTTCCTTAAGGCACAGTCATTTTGATCTTTCTTTGTTATAATTCAGATTTTCGTTTTGTTTTCAAATCACTTTTAAATGTCAAGTATTTTTTGTTGTTGGATTGTTTTTCTTTCCTTGTTTCCCCGATTTTGTTGTGTGTGTTTTTTTTGTTTTTTTTTTTTTTTTTTTTTTTTACATTTAGCAAAAATGTTTTGTTGTAAACGCTTTCCTACCTAGTCCAAAGGATCCTGAAGAGTTAGGAAGAGTTGTCACAGAATGGATAAATGTCCTGCTTCCAATCCACCCTCATCACAAAGCACAGTGACCTACATTTTGAAGTTTGGATTCTGTGGGCATGTCAGCATAAAGGCAACAAGAATTTTGAATTGGAATGACAGACACCACCCCACCCCTAAAAAAAAAATGGGTAACCTAGACTTTCTTTCTTTTTTTTTTTTATTAACAATACTACTAGGTCTATCACTTGACCTTATTCTAAGACTTTTGTTTTATGATTTATTTTTCTGTACTTATCAATCATAGACAATTTCCATACAATGTCAAAACTGAAAGAGCGTTGGAAATCAACCAATCCAAATAAAGCATCTAAGGTCTTGAGAGAGAAAACCGATTGCCCATGGGCTCACAGCTAGTTAGACAAGATCATCTCCTGTAGTTTCATTCTTAAATATAAGAAATGTTTCCACTGAAACATCTGGAGCTTCCTTTAATGGTATTTAAATTATATGTCTGCAACCAGGAGTCTCGAATCACAATCTTGAAACCAAACATGATTTGTAAAGAGCTCATGATTACAAGATCAAAAAGACTACATTAATATGACATCAGCTCATTAATTTGTACCTTCGTTTCTGCCCTCCTGCAATTTAAAAATAGCTCCACTGATTATGGCAAGGTTTTCTTCCTTTTGGAGGAAAAAAAGGGGGAGCATAATTGAATTTTTCAATGTTATCTTTGATGAACATTTAGAAGCTCAACGCCAAATCTTATCTGGGAAAATTTTAAATTCATCTGTACAAAAGTGGAGAAGAACACAGATCTGAGAAGGAATGTGGATTGAATGAGCTGCTATATATTTCAAAGTTACCGTCTAGAAGTTGTTTCAGGGCAAATGTGAACAGATATTTGACATTTTACTTTTCTTTTTGGCTTCCCTGGGCTTCTCTGGTCTTAGTGAGAACTCAGAAATATTCTAAACAAATGCATGCAAGTATCTGAAATTCTAGATATTGGTAAGTGAATCTGTTCTTCAGGTTATGTGGATAGCTCTCTCACTCAGTAATCTCACCAGCTCATTTTTTTTACACAGGGAGCACTGGAGGAAAATTTCTAACAGTTTTATGGTAAGACGACTTTTGTTTGCTGTTGTTTTAATATAAACTGAATTGCTTTATTTGTATATAAGGAACATCCTGAGAGAACTCTCCTATGTGGGTCAAGGATCTCTGAAGTTTACTTGTTTCTTTATTCTTTTTTTCTGACAATCTTTTTCCTATGCCAGATCCATTGCAATTGCAGTTTTCTCTGCCTAGAAAGTCATTCAACCTGTCCCTTTTTATGGCTGGCTTTTCCTTTTCTGTCAAGGCCCTTCTCAAATGCCACTTATACCTGGAGATCTTGGGAATCCACAATCCCTAGCCTCATCACTTTCTCAAGTGGAAAAGTGGTGGTCTTACAGCCTTTCCACGGTTTACTTGTATCATACGTATTATGATTGCCTTAAACTTTGCCTTGCTTACTGAAATATTCCTAATGCCTAGACCAATGTCTTACACAAAAATGTGCATTAAATAAATGCAAGAATATACTGGATCGATTTCTAGAGGACTCTGCTCCAAAAGAATTGGGGTTGGGTGGGGTGCAAACTTTCACTTGTAGGACATAGAAAGAAGTTTAGAAGGAGGAAAGAGTTTTTCTTACCTCTACTTTCAAGAACACTCTAAAATACTCTAATACTCTAAAATACTCCATTAAAATAATAAAAAAAGAAAACCGTAATACTCTAGAATATTCAATAAACAATAGCGACATAAGAAGTTACCATTTATTGAGTAGTTACCAGTATGACTATTTTAAACATGTTAACTCAATTTAAGAAAAAAAAACTATGATATATATATTATTATTCCTATTTTATAGATGGGGATATTGACATACAGAGTGCTAAAGTACCTTGGACACCCCTGGTTAAATGCCTTTTAGGTGGCAAAGCTCTAGCATCTGTACACTTATCTACTTTATCACTACGTTTCTCTTAACTATGACATAAACATAACAAAAAAAAAGGAAATAAGACTGTGTAATCAGAGCCAATAAATACCATGATTTTCTTAGGCTTTGTAATGTTTCCAGTTTTCTATTGACATAATGTGAGCTCAGAGTGAAGAAACCACAGAGAAGATAGCTGTGTTCTGGAACTTCACCAAAAGAGCTGTTGCCACTATTAGGTCAAGAAGGAAAGCTAGAAGGAGAGGTTACTACATCTACAAGTGGTCTGTAGTACAATGCAGTCTGACTACCTTGAGGTGTAGGGGCAGGGAGTAAATATTGAGCAGAGGACCAGCCTGCCTACAGTGATCTCACAGGAAGGGAGACAGCAGAATAAATACCTTCTCCTGAAGCTGATTACCCTAAAGTCAGACTATGAAACTAGGGTTTCCACCAAAGTGATTTACTAACAAAATCCTCCCAGGAGAAAGCAGTGATCAAGTGGGGAGAAGAAATCAAGCAAGGGTACATTTCAGGGAACAGTCCAGCTTCAACATGAACCATATGGAAGCATGGTTATAAATTACGCCTTAGAATTTATGCTGTCTCAAAGCCGAAAGAATTGGGCTTTCTACAAATGGGTTAGTCAATCTTTAGTTAGGGACCAAACATAAATGTACACATTCTTAAGCATTTCCTACTTTTCTGTACATATGATTGTATTAATTTGCCAGGGCTGCCCCAACAAAATACCACAGATGGGGTGATTTACACAATAAAAATTAATATTCTCATGTTCTAGAGGCTAGAAGTCCCAGACTAAGGAGTTGACAGGTCTGGTTTCTTCTGAGCTCTCTCTCTTTAGCTTACAGAGGGTTGCCTTCTTGCTTTGTGCTCACGTGACTTTGATCTGTGTGTCAGCATCCCTGGTGGTATTTTTTTGTGTCCAAATTTCCTCTTCTTATAAGGGTACCATTCAGATTGAATTGGAGCCCAACCTAATGGCTTCATTTTAACTTAATCACCTATTTAAAGGCCCTGTATGCAGAAACAGTCACATTCTGAAGTACTGGGGGTGAGAGCTTCAACATATACATTTGGAGATCATAATTCAACCCATAACATTGGTTAAAGAGGTTCTATTGGCTTTAAGATAGTCCAAAATAAGTCAATATGTTGGCCTTTAAATGCAAAAGCATACATAAACTAGAGATAGACGTGCAAAAAGAATGCAAGGATGTATGCATATTTGGGCATAGACCTATACTTAAGTATCCGCCATACTTCAATGCCATTTTACCACTTACTTTCCAGAGTTAGGGAAGAATCCACAGGTTGAAAGCACCATCCCCAACAAGACTACCATCACATCAGACCTTAGCCACAAGTTTTGGTGTTCCCAGGTTACCCACACATCTGACAAGTAGGTTACAAATAGGCGAGGGGGGGGGGGGGGAGGTGGGGAGGGTGGTGGTTCCACTACCCCTTATGTTTGGTAATTCACTAGAAAGACTCAAAGTCAGGAAACATTCTACTTATGATTACAGTTTTACAACAAGGATACAAACAAAGACCAGCCAAAAAAAGAGATGTACAGTGAGAGGTTTCAAAGAGTCCTACATATGGAGCTACCAAGTCTTCTCCTTACAGTCAGAACTCCTCATCTTCCATGCACAATGATGTGCTCACCAACCAGGAAGCTCAAACTTTGGATGTTCAGTGTTTTCATTAGCCTTTCATTACACAGGCATCATTTATTGAATCACTGGCCACATGACTAAACTCAACCTTCAATTCTCTGAGCCTCCATGGAGGTCAGGAGGTTGGACTGATATCATCTGACTCAAAGACAGCCAACCTCCAACCTGACTGTGTAGGGGTCTACTAATCTAGGGGCTCACTATGAGTTTCTTTGTTAACGTAAACCCAAGAATGGTCCCAGGGTCTCACCGTGAATAGTAAAGATACTCTTAAGAAAAGTCCAAGATTTTAGAAGTTGCTTTTCAGGGTCCCAGGACAAAAAACAGACATTTTTTCTTGTAATAAAACAGTAAGCCAACATCATCTTCCTACCTCCATCTGATCTTCTACCAAGGCTCTCCAAAGGATCAAACGGGAAGCCAGATGAATGTTGTCCTGGAGAGAGAACAAAAGACAGAGAATGAAGAGGGCATTTTTTTTTTTTTTTTTTTTTTTAAAGAAAGAAAGCCCCTAGCAGGAGTAGAAAAGATGACTAGTAGAAAAGTAGTAGAAAATTGAAGAAAGATGACAGAGTCAAACTCCCCACTAATTAGCCAGGAGTTTTCTGATACATTATGTAGCTGACCCCATTTTCAGATGATGAACTTCAGACTGAAAGACATATACTTCTTTTGACTTCAAAGGTTTGGTACCCATGGAGTCATGATTTGCACTCAGCCACTAGTATTAACAAGAACACCTACACATGAGGAATTTAGATACTGACATTATTATGGTTCCTAGGGTACAAAATTGGGCCCTGAAAGGAAAATCCAGAGTTTACTGTAGTAGTTACAACACAATTAAAAGTATGTATACACTTCTAACTGCTCCCAAACCTCCAAAGGCAAATCACCTCTCAAAGAATTTTAAGGTAATACTCAGCTAATACCATCTGATTTTTCCCCCAAAACTCAGAAGACTTCACTCTGTATGAAATCCTTAGGGGTGGGGGAAGGATGGCAGTAATGACACAATTGAACTAAAATGACAATTGTTATACATAGTCCTGATAAAAACAACAGTGTAATTGAGTTAATGATGAAACAATCTGAATGATATTCCTATGATTCTAATGAGACTTTATGTTCTCAGTTATAAGGAAACTCAACATCTTAACACAGTGTCCAGCAGTTAGTTGGTGCTAAATTAAATATGTGCTGGATAAATGAAAGTTTCCTTATTCTGCCCGCAGACAATGTGATTTAATTCTCTGAGCATCATTTTCTTTTTAGTAATTGGAGAAGCATCGTACTTTCTTTAAAGCTTCATTACAAGGATTAAATAAGGTCATGTATATGAAAATTCTTTGCAAATTGTCGAGGGCTATAACAAGAGGAAGATTAACAAAGAACTCTGCTCAAAATAGATTTCTGAGAAGTGACCACTAAAAGTCAGAGTACTCTTTCTTTCCCCTTACCCTCACTGCTTCCCTTGTGTTCTCTTTTTCATACCATTACTCCAGTTGTCTACCAAAGCTCACTCTCGTATGAGTCAGTCACAAGAACAGTATTCTAGAGTCAACAAACTCCCTTATGTGTCCCCAAACTTATACTCCCTCTACCTCAGGACATTTGGTCGCCACTTGTCAGGAAAGATTTCAATTTAGAGAAAAACCTAAGAAATAGTTCATCATATTTTGCATAATAATCTTAATTACCCAATATAAAAGGAATAGAAGACTATGAAGTCTAAAGTCAGACTATTCTTATTCTTACTAGCTATGTGGCATTAGACAAATGATTTCACACCTTGACACGGTTTCCGAACTGCAAAATTGTGAAGATAATTCTACTCACTATATAGAACTGCTTGGAGAATAAAATATTTCAGTAAAGCACTTAACATAAAGGTAACTGACACAGAGCTCTCAATAATGTAGTAATACTAGCAACAATAGACAGTTGTCACATTTTATTTGTGTTCTATCATTACTTTGATTTTTATCTCTTTGGGATGACAAAGATTCTTTGCTTGACCGAACTCTAATCAGGTTCATGAAACTTTTCCTAGGCCCATCTGTGCATTTTCTTGTAGAATCCAGTTTTAGTAAGAACCTTGTTGGGTCATTTTAGCAAGAATCCTCCCAACTCCCTGACTTGATATCTGATCCTCTTCCACATCTGATCAAAATTCGTCAGTATTTCATCACCTTGGCCTGCCTTCAGCAGGAATCCTGTTAGGTCAGTTCAGCCAAAGTTCCCCTAGACTTAATATTTTCTCTCAGTAATTTTTCATCCACCAACGCCCCTGCTCCTTGGCTATGCATTCCCACTATCCTTGTTATATTCAAAATGCAGCCCAGGTCTATAGTGGGGTCTCTTTTCCCCTGTTGCAATAGTCCTGAATAAAATTTGCCTTCACAGACTTAATTAACAACTGTCTGGCTGTGGTTTTCTTTATAGGGGAATGGAATGTAGAGTGACACTATCCAAAAGGGGTTTGTTGTTATTTGTGTACTTGTTGGTTTGGTTTGATTTTGCTAAGGCAACATGTATTCTAAACAAAAACAATAAAAATGTAAATTAAAAGTTATACTACTACCTATCCATAATATAAAATTATTTTAAAATAATATACAGTAAACTATTTAAGAGTAATACCAGTGAGGTAGAATGAGTGGTTATCTGCAACTTGCAAAAGTCCCAAAACGGACTCATATTACTACTCTTATTTAAAACAAGCTTCACATATCTATTATAAAAATACCTCTCTTCAGTGAAACTGTCATGGAACATTTTATGATTTCATCAAATGCAAAGGCTACCAATACAATGTTTATAGTCCAAATAAGCACAAGTTGGAGGGGAAACACACCTAACTAAACAAACTATTCTTGTATGTTCTTCAGGAGTCCCTTTCATCAACAGAGACTATTAGAATTGAACAAAGGACAATAATATAATGTGTGCATAATCCAAAGACCCTATGTAGAATATCAAATTCAGCTAACTGAATTCTGGGTATGCGTGGGAGGTCTCCAGAGATGGTTGGCAGGTAGGTTATTATCTTGCTATCTATTTAGAAGTCCAAGCTAATGGTGCATACCACTTTAATGAGTAAATGAAAACCTATATAAAATAAATGGTCCATCAAATGGGAAAAGAAGAAGATATATTAACAGGTATTAATGTATTTTTAGTATTGAATGAACCCAGTCCCATGTATATTCTTACAGTTTCTTGGAAACTCCCACAGGGAGCCAACTTTCTTCCATCATTCATTTTAACCTCTATGTAGTGATAATCCATCATTCTGAAAGCAAGCATCTGAAAAGACTGCAATAACCTCTTATAAAGTCTTGCCTATCATCCATTTAAATGATTAAGTTTGATACTGCTGATGATTGAACTGCAAAGAATTGAGATGAAATAAATTTAAATTTGCTAAATGGTTAGTTTTAAAAAATCTGCCACATATTGACATTTGAATTGAAATGAATTAAATGGAACAATATATTTTATCATGTGTTTATCTAAATTATAAATCTCAAACCAGTTCTGCAAAATCAATACAATCATCCCCATTTAAAAATGAGAAAATTGAGACTTAAAAGGAATGCCAGAATTGGCCAAGGTCATGCAGAAATAAATGGTTGATCTAGTATTCCAATGTGAATCCATGTCTGGTTAGACTCCCAATATTTACCTATTTCCATTCTACAACTAGAAATAAGCAAATCATTAATTATTTCTTTTATATTTTATAAAGGAGTTGCCCCACTATGAGCTAAACTCTGTGCTAAGGATTTTATATGCATTTTCTCATGCCTTAGTTTTTTCACAGCTACTTTTTTATTTTTTTTTTAAGATTTATTTACTTGAGGGATTGAGAGAGAGAGAGAGCATATGAGCACGGGGAGGGGCAGAGGGAGAGGGAGAGAATGCCAAGAAGACTCCCCGCTAAATGGGTAGCCCAAACTGGGGCTCCATCCCAGGACCCTGAGATCATGACCTGAGCTGAAATCAAGGGGCAGACACTCAACAGACTGAGCCACCCAGGTGCTATCACAGTTACCTTTATGGTAGGTTAGTTGGTATACCCAAATATATCTCAAGTGAGAAAGATAGTGTTTTTATACTCCTATCTGAAGAATGAATGAAGGAATAGATAATATAGTTGAAGCCATTAAGTCTACTTAATTTAACTATAAGTTCCATGTAACTTGGAGGTAAAAGTAACATTTTAAGTTGTGCTATAGTGTGTTAATTATATCTTATAGTGTTGGTACTTAGCTGAGTGACTTCGGCAGCCCAGAACTGGGGACAAGAAAAATAGACCATATTTGAGTGGAATCATTATGTTGACAAATATGATCACCCAGTAACTGCGTATATTTTGCAAAATATAAACCTTAATCCTAACACTAGTTTAATCTTAATCTATGCTTCAACATGCACTGGCATGCTCCTCCCCCTAACATGTAGTTTCTACACTAACCATTCATTTCCAGTTGAAGAAACACAACCATCACCATCCACACTTCCCAGATCCTCCTCTATCTGGTGTATCATTTCCCTTACTCTTTAGTAATACTGTTTTCTTTGGAAACACATCCCAGTCTTCATTATGTTTTCCTGATCGGTGTTCCCCTAGCATCTTACTTCTAGTACAGGCTTTACTGTGTAATGGTCTTCATTTAATTGTCTGTATTTCCCTCTGATACATAAACCAACTGAGGACAGAGATAGTAGCTGGTTGATTATTCTGAATCCAGTCACTGAAAATATTAAGAACTTATTTAATTACATTGATGATGTTATTACAGTCTATAAAACAAACAATATAGTGCCAGCTTTATTAAAGCTCCATACATATTTGTTGCCAATATCCCTGGAGTTTTTTCTGTGGGGTATCAAGGAGCATATTTTCACTATGTCTGTATTATCACATTCTCCCCTAGACCTCCAAAAAGAAATGCAGCCTTGTCATTACCTTGATTTTAACCAAATGAGATCTGTGTCAGACTTCTGAACTATAGAGCTTTAAGATAATAAATTTTTTTGGCTTATGCTTCTAAGTATGTTGTAATTTGTTATGGCAGCAATAGAAAACTAATACATGATCATAATTTTTATATTTTGATGTCTTTTTTTTTTTTTTAAGATTTAACGTACTTATTTGAGAGAGAGACAGTACACGCAAGAGAGCACAAGCTGGGTGGAGGGGCAGAGGGAGAGGGAGAAGCAGACTCCCTGCTGAGCAAGGAGCTCCACACAGGGCTCGATCCCAGTACCCCAGCATTATGACTTTAGCTGAAGGCAGACGCTTAACTGACAGGTCCCAGGCGCCACTTGATGTCTTTTTTGATCTAACTATCACATTATTAGATTCTTGAAAGCAATTGTGAGACATATGCCTTGCTTTTACAGTAACCAAATGTAAATGTTAATGTTTGATCGTAAGGTGAAAGGAAATGTGTATGTTGTCTGATTCAATATTAATACTTAAATCTCAGGTGAAACATCCTTTAATTCCAATGTTTGAGAATATCTCCAGGGGCTTCTGGGTAGCTCAGTCGGTTAAGCCTCTGATTCTTGATTTCAGCTCAGATCACGATCTCAGGGCTGTGAGACCCAACCCCACATTAGCTTCCACACTGAGCATGGAGCCTGCTTAAGATTCTCTCTCTCCCTCTCCCTCTGCCCTTCCTCCCAGTTCACGTGCACGTTCTCTAAGAGGAGAGAGAAAGAAGGAATATCTCTAGTAGTTGGGAATCCATTATCTACTAAATATCTTCAGTATTTGGGTATTCCCTATCTACTGAGGCAATAACCATTCAAGTTTTGGGTACCTGCCTATCAGGAAGGAACCAGAGATCAATATAAAGAGAATTTTCTACTTCCTCTCACTGGTAAATGTTTTTGCTATTAAATAAATATCCTAAATAGTTTTGCTATAAAGGATAAAATAATTTATTTTTCATTACTTTGCTCTGGGAACTGCTTCCTCCATGCATCCTGTCTCTAGCTGAACTGTAACCTTTGGTTAGTGGCTTCCTATGTGTCACAGGTTCAAAGCCTTCCCCATCCTGCTAAAGCACCTTCAGCCATTTTCCATTTTGGTACTCCTACAAGTTTCATAGTTTTAGGGCAATTCTGCTGAATAAAGACTTTTTGTGAAAACAAATTATCAAAACCTGATTTTGTCTTATTTGATAACAGACAGTATACATCATGAATTTTGAGAAATAGGAGGGAAGCTTTTTCAGCAGGGTCATAATGATCTTAGAGTGAAAATGAAACCCATGCTGGGGGTGCCTGGGTGGGTCACTCAGTTAAGCATCTGACTCTTGGTTTTTTGCTCACGTTATGACCTCAAGGTCATGAGATTGAGGCTCACATGGAGCTCCATGCTTGGTGGGGAGTCTGCTTGAGATTCTCTCCCTCTCCTTCTGCCCCTTCTCCTGCTTCTTCACTCTTTCTCTAAATAAGTAAATCTTGAAGGAAAACAAAATAAAACAAAACCATGCCATTGGTCAGAGGCAGCGAAACCAGTTAGATGATGACTGCAGTGAGCCAGATACCTCCACTGGTGGCTTGAAGAAGACAGCAATAAAAGAAAAGAGGTAAAACTTAGGATATATTTTGATAACATAGCACACAAAAGATGCTGATGGATTCGCTGTGCTATGTGAAGGTTAAAAAGATAGATAGCAGCAATGTTTTCATTGACATTATGAGGTTTATTGCAAGAGTTTTCTCAATTAACTTGTGGAAGTGACTAGCTAATTGAAGTGGGTTTGGGAGATGCATGGAAGAGAGGAAGTATAGAGGAGCAGGAGTTGAAAACATTTAATAATTTTAAATTTAACAAAAGAAGATAAATAGTGTGACAGCTGGTGGGACATGAAGAATATAGAGACATTACTTTTCATTTTAGATTGAAGAAATTATAGCTCCTTTATATGCCATTGAGAATTACCTAATCAAGGGGGTGGGGGTGAAATTGGTGATGGAAAGAATGTAAGGTCCATCGCTGGAGTGAAGTATATATGTACTTAACTAGTAAAAGGAATTTGTATTTAAGTGACGGGGTTGGCCTCAGGACAATGAGGATCGTATTCACTGTAATGGGAAGAAAAAAGAAAGACAAACAGGGTTTACTGATACACATGCACAGGGTTAGCAGGTGTGGTTGGTTGCCAAAATTTGTGGAAGTTATCTTCAAATTACTTGAATTTTCACAGGGAAATAGGAACCCAGGTCATAAATTGAAAGTGAAGAGTGAAGGTTGAGCAAAGAAGACAGACTGTGAAATAATTATTTCGGATGACAGAATAATGACCAGATTAGAAAAAGGGCTCAAAGAAGCCCACTTGAGGCTGGGATCAGAAATTTAAAGAGGAAACAGTCCACACTGTGTGTTGCTTGAGCCATCTTCAGCCGTGAAGTTGCAGGTGTGCAACTGAGATTTTGAAGCAACCATGGTGGTAATTCATTATGTCAAGAGAGGATGATGAAGGGAAGTGCAACAAAACCATTTTAGGGGTTTTTACTGAGATGCATCAAAACTTGGTGCCAGGGGCGCCTGGGTGGCTCAGTGGGTTAAAGCCTCTGCCTTCGGTTCAGGTCGTGATCCCACGGTCGTGGGATCGAGCCCCGCATCGGGCTCTCTGCTCAGCAGGGAGCCTGCTTCCCCTCTCTCTCTGCCTGCCTCTCTGCCTACTTGTGATCTCTCTCTCTGTCAAATAAATAAATAAAACTTGGTGCCAAATGGCCTCCATCAGTATTTCCATGAACTTACCCCCTTTTCTATTTCCACTGCACTTGGCTTTCTCAGGTCCCTAATCTGTCAGAACCTTGCTCACAGTGACTGGTGGTTATAGATGCAAAAGTAGATTAAGGAATCCTCCTCAGAATTACTGACTCTTAGGCTCCATTTACTTTCTTCTTTAACATATTTAAATGTTTTTTTTTTTTTTGCTTTTTTTTTTTTTCTAAGATTTTATTTATTTGACAGAGAGAGAGCACGCACAAGCAGGGGGAGCAGCAGGCAGAGGGAGAGGGAGCAGGCTCACCGTAGAGCAGGGAGCTGGACTCTGGGCTTCATCCCAGGACCCTGGGATTATGACCTGAGCTGAAGGCAGATGCTTAACCACCTGAGCCACCCAGGCACCTCAACGTATTTACTTTTAAAATAGATTTTTCATGTGTCTGATGCAAAAATCAAAACTACAACAATGGTAGAGTAAAAATAAACTCATCCCCTTGTCTTACCTCCCATCCAATCCAGAAACATTTAAACCTGTCATGTAATAATCCACATATAAATTATGATTCGATTGATGTTTTTGGTTTCATTTTATAGAAACACCCACATATCTGTGCAGATTCTGATCATGTAATTGAATGAAAATCACAGTTCTGAAAGCATTTAATATTAATTCCAGTTTAGTCGAAGATCATCTTTTCTGATTACCATCAGAAAGTCTCGGGACGCCTGGGTGGCTCAGTTGGTTAAGCGGCTGCCTTCGGCTCAGGTCATGATCCCAGGGTCCTGGGATCGAGTCCCACATCGGGCTCCTTGCTCGGCAGGGAGCCTGCTTCTCCCTCTGCCTCTGCCTGCCATTCTGCCTGCTTGTGCTCTCTCTCTCTCTCTCTGAAAAATAAATAAAATCTTTAAAAAAAAAAAAAAAAGTCTCTTCCTTCTTGCTCAGTTTTCTTGTGTGTGTGTGCGTGTGTGTGTGTATATATATATATGTATACACACACACAGATACACATATAATATAAAATACAGAGTAATCAAAACTGTATATGTATATTAAAAATAAAAAATGTATATATATTTATACATTTATTTATTAGTATTTACTCGAAGGAAGGTAAGGGAGGAAAATATTTAGTACTTTTTCTTTTCTTGATTTGCTTGATTTTACACAAAATATTCCATGCATTATTTCATACTTGAGGGAGGACTGGTGCTCCATTATTTATATTCCGTCACACTGGTATATATAACCAAAAGTGAGTTTGGTCTTATTGTTCTAAGAAGCCCTTATAAAAAGTGTTGACATTTCCAGAGGCAAAGAAAAGTTAACTCTTAGAAAAAATTCTGTGAATCTTTCTTTTTTTTTTTAAAGATTTTATTTATTTATTTGACAGAGAGGAGAGAGATCACAAGTAGGCAGAGAGGCTGAGATCATGACCTGAGCCAAAGGCAGAGGCTTTAACCCACTGAGCCAAATTCTGTGAATCTTAACAGAAAATGTTGATCTGGATTTTTATGCATCTTTTCTACTTCAACGATATTTTTTTCTAAGTCACTTATTTAGAAAAATTGCTTGCCACCATTTGACTTTCACTCTTCAGGTAAAGCATGTATGAAAATTTAAAAAAATTTCTATACACTTCTGTTATTGTTGTTGTTTAAATGAAATTCATATACATAAAATTAACCATTTTTAAATGAGCAATTTGGTGCAATCATTTATTCTTATTGAGCACTTAAGCTAGGCTGTGTGCTACGTAAGGGGCATGAAGTAGGGCTAGCATTGATATTCAAAACATTGGGTCCACTTATTGTCAAAAAAACATTTTATCTGGAAGCATTTTCTGATCCATTTGCTCCTCCATGCAATCCATCATCCTCTACATTCCAAAAGAATTTTATTCATCCTTCTTAAAATACTGTATTATTAGGATTGTGTATACTTTATTTTGTGCCATTAAATGGACCTGAAATAAGAAAGACTGTCATTTCTTTTTCTACCTGGATATAAGAGAGTTTGTGTTCAGTAAATGTGTTTTAAATTTGAATAGTGAGTTCCACATGGAGGATCTAGCAAAATAAAAGACAGAACTATAATAAAACCAAAAAGTGCCTGAGCTGGTAACTCCAGGGGGTGCCATTCAGGTGGTATAGACTATGGATACATTAATGCCATGCTAATCAATTTTGGTGAAGAAATTCATGCTAGTTCTCTATTACCAATTCACAATATAAGTACAAAAATTAAGGCTAAGTATGTAGAATATTAAATCTAATGATGAAAAAAGATGACTTGTATCTTAGACATGTACCCTGGGGCAAATAATACATTATGTGTTTTTGTTTTTTGTTTTTTTTTTTAAGATTTTATTTATTTGACAGAGAGAGAGATCACAAGTAGGCAGAGAGAGAGGGAAAGCAGGCTCCCCGCTGAGCGGAGAGCCCGATGCGGGGCTCAATCCCAGGACCCTGAGATCATGACCTGAGCTGAAGGCAGAGGCTTAACCCACTGAGCCACCCAGGCGCCCCAATACATTATGTGTTAATAAAAAAATTAAAAAAAAATAATAATAATAATAAATAAATAAATAAAAGGTCATCAATGTCTAATAGGCTTATGCTCCACTCCATTAGTTAGGAGAATTCACAGAAAATGTTGAAGTATGGGGTAAAATGAGAAACCCTGTAATTAAAAGGACTCCTCTGTTGGTTGTAGAGAGAGGAACCACTGGAGGCAAGAGAGCTTTATAGGAAATCAAATATGGTATTAATAGACTAATATTTCGGCATTTGTATCTGGACCCAGACATTCTTTTCAACTCCATTTCTTCTCACCTCTTCCTTTTCATTCCAGCTCTACTATCTCTTCCCATGGCACAGTTCCCCAAGTTTGATCCTATGAAAGAGCATTCTATACCATCAGTCATAGAAATTTTATTGCTGTTTGAAAAACCAGTGAATTAGGTATCTGTGAAATCTGATTCCAACTCTACCATTCACTGGATGTGTGACTTTGGATACTTCATTTCTCTGAATTTTTGCTTCTTCACTTGTAAATTTTTTAAGTCCATCTTGATGTGTTTTTGGAGGATTTGAAAGATATAAGATGATGAAAACACTCAAGTGGTGTGATTATTTCTACTGTTAATTTTTGTTTTCTATCCTCTTTTCTTGGCACTTTGAGATGGATCACTGTTTGGGAAGACTTCTGGAGTTCCCCCATTTCTTCCTCATCCAAAAACATAAATCATTTTAGATAACATTTACTGTAGCAGTTGTATGCACAAAAGCAACAAATGTTTACCCCAAGGCACAATGAAATCCCTGCACATAAGATTCTTGTATCATTCATCTTTGTATCATAAAATCAAACTAAAACACATACACACGCACACACATACACACAAACTACAATTAACACTACAATTTTGAGAGAGAGAGAAGGATGAAAAAAGAGAAGGAGGGAGATCACCAAATCCAGGAACTTAAAAAAAAATTAGTTGTCAAACCTAGATTCAAATAAGCACTTTGGAAAGATATTTAACATTACTGTGCCTTAATATTCTCCTTGGTGAAAGCCGAATGATAAATGAAAAAATGATATGTACACACACAGGTGTGTGTATGTGTGAGTAAGAAAGAGAGAGAAATGTAAATAAAGAGCCATTTCCAGACATTGTCAAATGTCCCCAGAAGAGCAGAATTACCCCAGTTGAGGGCCACTATTCTAATTCTAGTACTTCTCAATCTTCAAAATCACCTGAAGAGCTTATTAAAACACACGTTTGCAGGACCAGGTTTTCTGATTCAGGAATCCTGGGGTATGTTTGAAGAATCTGCATTTTTAACAAGTTTCCAGTTGATATTCAACTGGGAACCTGTCCAGGGCCACACTTTGAGAAAATCTGCTTTAGATAGTCACCTCAAAGCCCATCCCCACGTTTAGCTCTGACCATATGACATACTCACCACTCTGTTCTTAGAGGCATGATGCTGAGGTTCTTTTTTTTTTCCCTTGGTTACTGCCTTCAGAGGGCAAGTGAACTCAGAAGTGAAGGAAAGACCTATACTTTCATCTCCATCCTTCTTCCTCCAGATAATTTTTTTTCTGTCTTGCACCACCACTTCTGTACAGGTGACCCTCCAGCGTATGATTCAAACTATAGAGTTTCTTCCAACTGGCACCTGAGTTAAGTTACCCACTCCTTTCTCAAGGAGTCTTTATAAAAAGCAAACCCATTATGCCAGATGCTTGCTGTAAGTTCACCATTGATGGACACTTAATGGACAGAGTACAGACTCTTCACCTTGATGTATTAGTCCTGACTTCACTTTCCTTAGGTCCTGCCACTCTCCCTGTTGCAAGTCTGCTCTATCTCTACATTGCTCTTTGTACTCCCTTTAAGAGATATAGGTAAATGGAAGTTATGAGAATCGAAGTAGAAATCCCTAAATTCTAATCCAATGTTTTGAAGAAGAGCAGAATTTGCCACCTCAAAATATGCCATTTTGGTGTAAGGAGTATCTTGAAAGGATTATTTTTAAAAAAACTGCAGACAGAAAAGAAGTTCTAAAAACCACAGTAAAAGTTAACTAAGAGACTTAATATTTATAAGAAAAATATCCATGTGTAAGTGTGTCTTCTTCTCTGTACCACGAAGAGAAGGATGACTACGACCCAAGAAACTTAAAAAAAAACTCTTATCAACGGAGAATATACCAATTGAAATCTGCTTAACAACCATGCCCTTTATTATTGTGCTTTTTCTGATAACTTTGCATAATCTCTCCTACTCCCAACATTTTTTGTCTTTTGCTGGACATGGTATTTAAGTTGGTGGCTTAAACTATTTTGGATAGTTTGTTTTCCTGGGTATCTTTCATGAATACAGGAAGTGGACACATTACTAAACTTCTCTTTGTCTCATGTTAATCTGTCTTTATTACAAGAGGGCCTCAGCCAAGAACCTGGAAAAGTAAGGGAAAAATCATCCCCTACACTAATAGTATACTTGAGGTAAGACTCTACAAAAGCCTTTCTCCCCATTTGATTGAAAAAGAAACTGAATCATCTGAAGGTTAATGACACCAATGCCATTAAACAAGGGATGGTAAATAAGCCTTCATACTCATTATTTCATTTGATGCACATAAACTAGATAAACAGATAAGGTAGTTACCTATTGCATTCCATTTCCCCTTAATTGTTCTATCACTAGAGTGCCCATGAGTATTAAGTGATACACTCTTTAAAATTTAGCTGGAGAAAAAAAGTGTTGCTCTCTTCATCAGACCTTTCAGCAAAAGTTGCTTTCAAGATTGAATAAAAATGAACTGTTCTTCATTTGAATTTCTTTTTTCATGGTTTCATATCATCCACACATTCTCTGACTCTTCAGGGTTGAAGAAAGGGAAAAAGACTCTTCTCACCTGAGCTTACCAAGGGGCCCAAAATCAGCTCCGTCTCTCCTAAAGACACGGTAACCTGCAGTTCTACCTGCTTGATGCTCAATGTCTATTCTGTAACTTTTCTTCCTTCCTTCAAATACTCAAGTGCTGAAAGAGTGCTGAGAAGCAATAATGTTGAGATTTTGAAAAAACACTGCAGAAATTTCTCTCCCTAGTCTATGGGAAGGCACAGTAAAAATTAATTCTCATTCGAAACAGCTCAGAAATGGAATAGTTAGAAATCAAGAGATAGATGAGAGAAACAAATGGATTGGACTTAATTTATTTTCAACATCAAAATATGATCAAAACTGATGGAATGTTTGGGCAGGGAAACAATTGTGCACTCCATGGTCTTCCTTTTCTTACCTGAGGCAGTGTTCAGAATAGAGTAAAATGTAAAGAACAAAAAGTCATGTTGATGAAATTGACTAGCTCTTTTTTCTTTTCCTATTGCCATATTTAATTATCAGCCATGTGGTCTATTTATAGATTCCACTATAGACAGACTTCATTCACCACACATTCCTTTCCCCATCACACCTCATCATAAAACTTTAACATATTCCCCATTTCCTGAATGTGATGTATATATCCAGACTTTTAATTCTGTTATGGCCCAAATAAATTGTGCCTGTCTGAATTCTGACCTGTAATCTGCTGGCATTCCTTATTTATATACTCCCTGATTCTAGAACACTTGGAGTCCTGTTTTATTTTACCTGCCAGATTTCAGTATCTCTTTGCTTTGAATCTAGCTTTTGACCCTTAAATTTTCATTTTACCCACTCAAGACTCAGAGTTCTACCATCTACTTTGTGTTCTTTACTCACTACCAGCCAGATGGTTCTTGGCGTAGATTCCTAACTCACATTTGATCTTCCTGAATTGGTTCAAATACCATTCACAGATATTAATATCTTAGACTTAGTACTTTCAAAACAAGAAAGAACCCTGTAGGAGATTATAGACATCACACATACCTGTAGGCATACACAAACATACAAAAACACACACATCCCCCACAGGTTTTCCATGCATACTAATTAATCATCGGTACACCTTCTCCCTATCTCAACATTACAGTGGCAGTGACATTTGGGTTTGCTCAAATAAAAACTCTCATTTTGTTGACTCATTTGTTGGAGGAGGCAGCAATGGGGAAAGCTCTAATGCCAATGCCTGATGTAAGGCACCTGAACACTCCATCAAACATATAGACTAGCATCCGGCTTTGTTTAAATTAACAAACACCAAAGAGCTACCCATTTTCATTTTACTTGTTTTCACTACGAATTTTTCACTGACATTTCCTGTAATATCAGGTTATAAATGTAGTGGGGAGAAAAGTATCCAGAAATAAAGGACAGATAGGAAAGACATTTTATAATTAATGAAACTAATGAACCAGTAACTTATTTTTTAAAAAATATATCTACATATATGTTTATGCACTTATATACAGTTGGAAAACATGCTATAAACTTGGGACGTTTTGAAGTGGTGTTACCATAAAGAAGTGTTGCCATAAAGACACCTTGTGGTAATATAAATAGTGCCTGCTCTTCTGATCAGAATAAATAATTCTGTATCAGATCACAGCTAGCTTGATCACTTACACCTCCATTAATTTTTCAAGCTTTTCTTTTACATCTCCTTTATAATTTATTCATCCATTCCTTGGCTACAAAGGAATCTGAAGAATGTCTTCAGCTTTGTGCTTCTTATTTTTCAATATCAGACTATTTACCCTGCTCAGATAGTCATGGAAAGCTTTAAAGAAATATGAGGTGAATCCAAATTTCTCTTTGTTTTCCAGAGGTGAGACACAAATAGCACATGGAGGGCAATATCTGAAAAGGAACCGCGCCAATCTGAAATAAATTGGGTTATGCTTATGGTTGAAAAAACCAACTATTTTTTTTTTAAATAAAAAACTTAGCATCACTCTGATGTATAAAAAGAGCATAGATGCTGATAATGGGAGAGATTTTGTGTATATGGGGGCAGGAGATATGTGAGAAATCTCTGTACTTTCTATTCAATTTTGCTGTCAATCTAAAACTGCTCTAAAATAATAAGAAATAATAAAAAATTAAGAATTAGGACAATGTGCATTTCAAACCTCATTTGAATCTTAAGGAATTCTCTGGCTCAATTAAACAGTAATACCACAGTGAAAGCTTACACAAATCAAAGGAAAACAGAAAGAAATACATCTCAGAGACAGTAATCTGAGGACTCAAAACATCTAGGGAAAATGTATCTCTTTCATTCCATGTTTCTCCTCTATAATTCTCTGTTTCTGAGTGTTGGTCTAACTCTCTTTTCTTCCATGATGTAACTCCAGATGGTCAAGAATTGGACATGGGAACTGCTTTTTTGGAATCCCAGCAGTATGGAAAACCCCCTCCTAGTATCCATATATTGATCCTGAGAACCAACACTCATCCCTCATGCTTAGGTAAATATGTTCACCTCTTGAACCAATCAGTGCTGCCAAGAGTATGGCAACAATTATGATTAGCCAACACTCTACCATGTGTCCAGACTTGTGCCCACAGCTCAAGATCTGATACGAGGAAGAGGATATGAGCTTTAGAAGAAAGCCAATATAGCTTAGCTACCACAGATCACTACATTCACTTGCTACGCCTGGGAAAATTACTAAAGCATGGTGTTACAGTATTCCCATCAGGGAAATGGTTAAAATAATTTTTTAAAATGAACACCAGAAGTCTATTATATCTAGTGATATTTGAGGCTCATCAAATTCTGAAATATCAGTATAATATAGTTTCTTTCATGTAATGTGTTTACAACCATAGACAGAAAACAAATAAGGCATATTGAAATGTAAGGTCTGGACATTTAAGGAGAATTGCTTCTTAACTAAGTGCCTCCCTCTGGAATACTTACATTCCACTTCATTGCGACTGATATTCATATGTTAGTAAATTTGTTACTATTATATTTTTTGAAAATCATCCAATCTATAAATGTTAGTTTTTCAAATTATAGGCGTTTAATAGACTACTGTTAAAGAACATTAATGAGAACTATGAAATTAAAATATTCTTAAATAAATGGGTAAAAAATGGACATCTATTTAATGATTTATCAGAGAAAACAAACAGAATCCTATTTATTATTATTACCAGTTATTATTATTAGTTACCAGGAATGTTGTCTTGAGGGGAATTCTGAGATTGCATTTTACTAGCCTTTCTACTTTAGAGGTTAATGGCTTCAATTTCCTCACTTTATAACTTTATAACATTAATACTTTTAATGAAAGCATGCAGATCCAAGTTTCTTCAATTCAAAATCATCCTATGTTAAATGACAGTGATTTCACTGGTACCATTCAAAATATATATATTTTAGGGGTGCCTGGCTGGCTAAGTTGCTTAAACATCTGACTCTTGATCTTAGCTCAGGTCTTGATCTCAGAGTCATTGAGTTCAAGCCCCATGTTGCACTCCACACCGGGCATGGAGCCTACTCCATGCTCTAAAAAAATAAGAAATGTGCATTTCAAACCTCATTTGAATCTTAAGGAATTCAAATATACAAGTGCCCAAACTGCACTTGTATAGAGATAACCTGTCTATATATGTTCATAAACACTCACATTTAAAGAGTAAATAATAAAAACAAAGGAAAAAAGAAAACCCACAAGTTGCGTCAAATGACTTAAAATGAAAAAATCCACATAATATCAACATGATTAGTTTATTTTAAATATTACTGAATTGTAGCAAGGCATGGCAACTATACTAATCATTTTCCTAACCTACAGATATGAAGAAAACAAAATCAATTCTAGAGGACACTATCGAGAGGCACTATAAATGTATTCAAAATGCTACTCTCTCTACAGAAGTTTCCAAAAGAATGATTTTAGATTTTTAAAGGCTAGCCATATCTGAAACAAAATGAATGTGTTATTTCAGTTCTTTTATCCCAATTTTGCAATTCATATAAATGTAATTCTTCTGCATATTGAGTGTCTTCAAGCTAGTCAATCCTCAGGCTAGAACCATTTCAAGATAAATACTAAAATGAAACAAAGGTGGTTAATCTAGTAAACAAATTTTCTACCTCATAAAGGATGTCATCGTAAAAAGAAGGGTAATTGATTTTTTTTTTTTAAAGATTTTATTTATTTGACAGAGAGAGAAAGAGATATCACAAGTAGGCAGAGAGGCAGGCAGAGAGAGAGGGGGAAGCAGGCTCCCCACCGAGCAGAGAGCCGGATGTGGGGCTCGATCCCAGGACCCTGAGATCATGACCTGAGCTGAAGGCAGAGGCTTTAACCCACTGAGCCACCCAGGCACCCTAGGGTAATTGATTCTTACCAACCTCTAATATAGCTATTAAAATAGTTTCATAAATACATGAGAACTTGTCTGCAATGATACACAATAAAAGTTTAGCAATGGCTATAACTTGGTAGTGGTATTTTGAATGTTAGACAGCAGGAAATTATGAATGCACTTCTATAAATTTAGAAAATTCAGAATTTTAAAATTTTAAAATTTTAAAATTTTAAAAATTTTAAAATTTCAGACTCTTATAGTTAAGAGTCTTTTATGATTTTCCTGTCTATTTTCATCTTATTTTATTTTTCCTTCCCTTTCCCTATGTTCATTCATTTTGTCTTGTAAATTCCACATCTGAGTGAAATCACATGCTATTTGTCTTTGGGGAGGTGCATCAAGGCAGAAGGAGCAACTGGGTAATGGGCATTCAGAAGGGCACGTGATGTAATGAACATTGGGTGTTATCTGCAACTGATAAATCACTAAACTCTACCCCAGAAACTAATAACACAGTATGTGTTAACTAAATTGAATTTAAATTAAAAAAATTTTAAATTAAAAAATACAATATTTTATAATTTGAAATGATTATTTTTATGACATTATTTAATGCAGTGAAGTCAGTAGATAATACTGATTCTTGACCAAGCCCCATCAATTCCGTGAATGCTACTATTAAAGAGAGGTTCCAGTGTTGCAGACTATGTCAAGACTGCACTGTTTATATCTTGTTTTTAGGAATATGTTTTGTTTATTGGTCTGTTCCATTAAACTGAGAAGCTGTCTTTAGTTGAATTAAATTCAACAAGTAAGGTTGAGCACGTGTTATGTTCCCAGTCTTATGCTGGGCCTTGCTTCAAGGTGGAATCCTGAGTAAAACAGACAAGGTCCATGTTCTGAAGGGCTGTGCTATAAGGAGGTTGAGAAGACATAGATTAAATCATTAACTACAAATGGCAATTGTAAGAGAATGTGTAGGGTGCTACAGAAATATACAGGAAAGAGATTTAATCTTATCTAGAGGTTTTAGAAGCCCTCTTGAATACTTAAACTATGACTTCAAGATTAATTGTTGCTAGCCAGATGAATAGACAACACTACAGGTAGAAGGAAGCACACTGACAGATTCCTGGTAGAAATGAGAATATCACGTTTAATAAGCTGAAAGGAGGCTCCGATAGACTTGAGACATAGCTATTGGCCCAAGTTTTGTCTGAATATGTAACAGCAATCCAGCTTATCTTAAGAGTTAACTTGCTTCGAGTTAACACACTCCTTACTCACTGACCTAAGGCTCTTGAGCTGTAATAGAACTAACTTACTTTCTTTGAGATTGGCAGACTACCGGCTTTGAGGAGTGAAGGACAAGAATTTTCCCAGGCCACAGAATACCGAGTCTGTTTGAAGCCACTGTGGCTTTCTGATTAGACCAGAATTTTTTTTTTTTTAAAGATGTATTTATTTATTTCAGAGAGACACAGAGAGAGAGAGAGGGAGAGAAAGCATGGGGGAGCAGAAGGACAGGGAGAAAGAAACCCAAGCAGACTCCATGCTGAGTGCAGAGCCCAACTCGGGGCTCAATTTCATGACCAATGAGACCACCACCAAGAGTCAGATGCTCCACCAACTGCACCACCCACATGCCCCTGGCCCAGCAATTTTTTTAGCATGATATTTTTCTTTTTAGGTCACACTAGGACTTACTGACCTCGCTTTGTGTATCTGTAGACCTTGCCCTCCTTTGCAGAAAGAACAGAATTACCCAGCACATCACAAAACAAGAACCAATCCCCTCGCACAACCCCCAGCACTGACGTAACTTAAGTAGCTGGCATCATTGAGTCTGCACATAATCAAGATGTGGTCAAGACCACTGACCTCCCTTTGCTGATTAACTACCCTAAACCCATTTAAAAACCTTTGGGCCAGGCAGAAATCTCGAGTTTGACTTTTGGATGAGGGTCCACCTTTTCTCCAGGCTACAGGCAACCAGAATACAGCTCAAATTCCTTCCCGATCCAAACCCCTCTCTGGAGTAATGATCATTCACGCAATGGGCAGCCCAACTTGGGTTCCATAACAAAGTGCAGGGCAGAGGCTAGGTCTTAGGCAGGAATAAGTCGTATCAAGAACTTTAGATTTGAGACTGTTGGAACCACTGAATAATTTTAAGTAGGGCTACAATGTACCAAATTGCACTTTGTAAAAGCCCTTTTGAGGCAAGAAGTATGTCCTTACTTCTCTATGTGCACCCGAAGCATAATACCAGACATACACAAAGTATTCAATTCATCATGGAAAGATACTGGCTTTCATGCAGAAAAGTATAAATAGCGAAAACACCTCAAGTTTTGTCAAACCTAGAAAAGTTAATACTTTGAAAGCATCAAATATTACTTCAAAGAACATCTCTGAAATTCTCAAGATTATACCATCTAATTGGGGAGAGTTTAAACTTCATTTCAAAATTACTGCTTATTTTCAATTTTATTATATATCTTTTCCTCTTGATACTCTTTTTGAATTGTTTTTGTATGGCAGGAATGAGCAAACTCTGGCCCGTAGGACAAATCTGGCTGATCACTTCTCTTATCCCATGAGTTAAGAATGTTTCTCACATTTTTAATTAGTCGAAAAAACAAAAAGTTATTTCCATATGTGAAAACTGCATGAAATTCAAATTTTGTTTTCACTTGTGAGGTTTTACTGGAACACAACCACACCCATTCCTCTGCATATTATCTCTGGTGCTTTCATGCCATCAAGTCAGTGCCCAACTATGCAGCCATCAAGAGAAATGAAATCTTGCCATTTGCAACGACATGGATGGAACTAGAGGGTATTATGCTAAGCGAAATAAGTCAATCAGAGAAAGACAATTATATGATCTCGCTAATATGTGGAATTTAAGAAAGAAAACAGAGGATCTTAGGGGAAGAGAGGAAAAAAATAAAACAAGACAAAACCAGACAGGGAGAACTCTTAATCTCATGAAACAAACTGAGGGTGGCTGGGGGGTAGGGGCGGGTAGGGATAGGGTGGCTGGGTTATGGGCATTAGGGAGGGTATGTGCTATGGTAAGTGCTGTGAAATGTGTAAGCCTGATGATTCACAGACATGTACCCTGGGGCAAATAATACATTATGTGTTAATTAAAAAAAAAAAAAAAAAAGTCAGTGCCCAGTAGCTGCTACAGTCTTTCTGTTCAAAGAGGCTACAATATCTACTAACCAGCTTGATACAGAGAAAAACATGGTGGCCTCTGTTGTAGATTCTATTACAGTTAACTCATTGAGGGAGTACAGCTTTATTCTCTTAGATATATGTCCCTGGAAACATTTTTTTTTTTTTAATTTTTCTTTTTAAAAATTCATTGCCTTTTAATGAGAAGACATCTTCCCCAAGACCTGTTTCTTCCTTTCAATGACCTTCAATGTAGGGTTTTCACATTCAATAAAAGCAACACTCATAATTCTCAGTGTCCTGTTTTTCTTCAATTTATTCTTTAAAGCCTCCTTCAGGATCAGGTGGAGGACAAAACTGCCAGTCCTGAATGCCACCAGCCTGTGTAAGTGTTACCTTCACTGAAGGATCCTGAACTATCAAGGATCTGTTTTCTCCTGTTTCTTTTGCCAAGACTTTGAAGTCCCTACCTGATATCAGTCCAGGAAAGTGTGAATAAAATAGCGCAGATCCAAAAGCATCCTGAGAGAAAAGCTCTGAAAGGATTGTCTGTGCTAATAAAAGGACCACGGTCACTGCTGTTGCCAATGCCGTGGGCTGCTTCTGGGGCTCCATAAAGCACATGCAAGCATTCATGCTTCAAATCGAGTACTTTCGAAAGAATTCTGTAAGGATAAAAGAGAGGACATACCCCTCTCCTTCACTAAAATGTTTTCAATGCTTCCATTCATATTCAACTGTGTTTTCCCTGGTGAGTTCACAGTTAAGCAGGCAAAGGGGATAAACAAACAGAAAAGTCCTTCAGACACTGGATATGCCATTCATTACTAAAACCCAATCCTGGACATGGGTTGTGTATAGCAAGGCAGTAAATATTAAGCAATGGCCCTGAGTCTCACTGGAATTGTCCTCAAGGTCTTTTGGCATCCTGGAGGTGGGTTAAAGGAGACTTTTCCCCAAATTCTCTATCTCCAGAGAAAAGAAACCCGCTGAAAGTGGCCACAGACATGACTTCTCCTGCAAGCTGGTTTGTGGTCTGGCTGGAGAGCAGGTTCCCACAAGATGCAAGGAAGAATGCATTGGGACCAGGGACCTAAAGCAATGCACAGCCCACGGCCCCACTGCCCAGTGCCCCCTTTTTAGATCACTTAGTCCTTAGAATAATTTCTAAATAAGGAAGAAGGTTCTTTTATTGTTCTCCCTGAAATATTGTTCCTATTGGTGTTGTTTAGAATAACACTGCCTGTTTTAACAATGTTTACACTCATGTGACAGAAAACAGATTCTGAATTTTGACAGAAAATAAATAGGGTCAGTGTTTGTTGATACCTTGTGCTAGAGATACCAACACATGCATACAAACTGTGAGAAGATTCAGCATAAAATAATTTGTCTTTTCTATGAGCAGCTATAACTATGTGAACTCAGTGATGCCATGCAATTTGCTTTCCGATACTTATTTTCTTTGATAGCATATTGCCTTATTTATAAGAGGAAGAATGTTTGAAATTAATTGCATGCATATATACTAATGAGATTTTATTTCTTTTGCCAAGCAAATTTAACTTTCCCAATTACAATGATAATTATGACAATATCCAGGATCATCTGAAAGCCAGTATCAAAAAGCATCATTTTAACAGTATTATTGCTATTATTAGTGCCACGTACTTTGTTATGCTTTATGCTTATACTTGCCCTATATTGTCTTTAGGTAATGTTCTTATGTCAGTGTATATTAGAACACTAAACTAACTTCCAATTTGTTGTTACCATCAGCATCTCCTTTCCTTCAGTGCAAAACCTTGTAAAATCTTGCAATAATGTGACTTGCAAAATTTTAGGAGGTTTTACTGATGCCATACTGTCTGAACCTCATGGAAATTTGAATATGGATATTCCAAACCAAACTATCCAAACCCAACTAGGAAGTATATATTCTGAATAAGGCTAATATGAAAAAGAGATAACAACCTTGGGTTTTGCCATATTTTAACAAGGACTTAGACTCTTACAGTTCTCCTACCCCAAATCCATAGAGCATTTGTGTGGGGCACAGGTAAGTTTATTAATGTCATCTTCACATTTAATCAATGCATTTATTCTGGTACATCTCTCATTGTCATTTAGTGAAACTTTGTGTAACATTTATCATGATATAGTAACCTCAGGTCCATCACATGGTCTGTTCCTCCCATGTGTCTACCATGTACAAATCAAATGAACATAATGTTGCATAAACACTTCCTACTAAAGGAAAGGTAGAAAGTACAGATTATGAGTGCTCATTATTAGAAGGATGTTCTATGTAACAGAAGACGGCACATATGATGTCCCAAGGTTAACTGTAGTATTGCTGAACCATGGGCAATTGTGGAAGAGAAAAGCTAATGAGAGTAAATTTAATTTTAGTGTCTTATTGCATCAGTAAGGGGTGACAAGAATAGCTCAACCTATTCTTAAGAAATGTATGGCTCTGTAGGAGTAAAGCTACAAGATGCATGAATGAATCTCTGTTATGCTAGATATTTCTAACCAGAGAGCATCATCTGTACCCAAGAAGCATTCTTGCAGAAAGGATTAGAGTACTAAAATAGGAAATTTTTCCTTTCTTAATGTATCCCATATAAGGCCTTGCAAGTTTATTTTGTTTTGTTTTTTACCCAAATTACACAAGTTGCTTGAATCTCTGCTGGGCAATCACTACAGAAGAATCCCCTAGCCACCGCTCTACAACTACTGGTCAAAGAGCACTCAGCATCACTCACCCTGATGGTAGAGGCCACGCTGTTTTTCAATAGCTCCAAGGAAAAATAAAAAGCTCTCTTGAGGAGTATTAACATGGCTTGTGTTGGGTGACTTCAGAAAGCAGAATGAGGCCCAACAGGCAGAAGTTATAAAGTTAAAATAGCTTAGGACCAAAGGGGAGAGGTTTCCATCTGAGGAACCTTTATTATTTCATTCTTACTTGCCTAACACTCCCTAGTCCATCTCATACTTCAATCAAGGTTTCTATCAAATATTTGAGGAAACTTCTTCACGTACCCCCCCTTTTATTCCCTCTGACTGAATTAAAATAAAGTAAGTACACATTGAAATTGTATGCCTTAGAACTTCTATGCCCACCAGGCTGAAAGATTATTTAGTAGTTTTAGCAAGAAGTCAAATGTGTCTAATAAGAGACATTAATAATATTGACAAAAAAAGAGAGAATCTTCTTACCCTCCCCATACTGCCAGAAGGCTAACCATCCCAAATCAACTCTCTTGAAATCCTCCTTTGCCTCAAATCCTTTTTTGAAAATGAAGTAAACAAATAATAAGTAAACATGTCAACTTCTGAAATCCCATAATATTTCCATCTGCGAAGAAAACAAAATTAAATGGTCTCTCTATGCACAGACTGAGAATATTATTAAACTATTTGGCTGACACCATCTATAGAGAGAGGCGGCAGTGGAAGGAACTGTGGATTTGGGGTTTAGATTGTTTTATATTATTTTTCTAGCTTTGCTTTTTAATCTCATGGGTTCGGAGTAGCGTACTAAATCTCTCAAAATCTTTAGAGGGTAGCTATGCTGATTAAGTAAAATAATAAATACAAATTCCTTGGCAATAAATAGATGCTTACTTGTTTTTCCCTTTTAATACACACATGCGTACACAATTTGATGTAGTTATAAAACATTCATATAGGTTATTGTAAGCACCAAATTGAAAAACTATATCAGTGCTAAGACTACGGAAAGCAGAAAATGCACACCAAAATATAGAGGTTGATGTAATCTACAAATTTATCCTTTAAAAAATTAGAATATAACTTACATAAAGTGGACAGGTCTATGTACATCTTAATGGATTTCACATGTGTCTACAGTCATCTATTTACTAACAGTTAAACATGAAAAAAAAAAATTCCTGGGGCACCTGGGTGATGCAGTAGGTTGAGCATCCAACTTGCTTTCAGCTCAGGTGGTGATCTCAGTGTCATGAGATGGAGCCTCTCACACTGGGCTCTACTCTCAGCAAAGAGTCTGCTTGGGTTTCTCTCTCCCTCTCCCTCTGTCCCTTCCTCTACCTTCCCTCTCTCTAAAATAAATAAATAAAACTTAAAAAAAAAAAAAATTCCCACAAGCCCAAGAGGCTCCATTCCACACCAATCCACCAGATACAGTGCCCCTCACCCTTCAGAGGTAACTAATATTCTGACTTATAGTAAGATCAATTTTGTCTAGTCCTGAAAAATTCTACAAATGAAATCAAAGGACATGTGCTCTTATGTGTACATTTTTTTTTGTTATGCTTACTGTCTGTGAAATTGATTTATGTTATGTATATTAGTGTTTTTTTCTCTTATTCCTGAACAGTAAAATCACTATTTTGATCTAAATACATACTTGACTGTTTGGGGGGAATAACTGAAAGTGTGGATTAGGCTTCCTACAGGCTCCCTTCTACACTTCCTTCCAGCACTTGAAGAAATCTATTTCTGTTCAATCCTCTCTACTATTTTATCACAGGGAGTGTAAGGTTTTACTTTCTATTGCTCCTATTATCAGGAACATCTCTCTCCTTGTATATGTTTTAGCACATTAAGCTCCATCAATTTCCAAATGAAAACATATTTTTATTCTCTTGATTATCTATCTCAATTCCTCTCCCCCTCTACTCTTTATTATTTGTCACAACCGCTTTATTGCCTGGCATCATAAACAATTCTGAATTAAGTCTGAAGTACAAGCATCATTCAAAACAAATCTGCTGTATTATGATCTGTCATAAAATGACACTTATGCCAAGGCTAAGAAGACTATGGCAGTTGGTAATGGAAATGGGCAAAATCTGCAAATTTAACCAAGTGATATTAAAGCATAGCTCACCAGTAATGAGTCCATTCTTAACACCCATTTTTTTTTTTTCCCAAATTCAACCTGAGAATCTCAGAAAGGCCTTGCTTCTTTTTTTTTTTTTTTTTTTTTTAATGTTTCAGATGAACTCTCCAAACAAGTTATTTTAATTGGAGGACATCACCCTAAGGAACACTTAAACCACACTGAGGAGATACAGACCCAGAACCTCCCACAGGAAGTTGCAATTAATTCATTTTCCACCTGGAGGCATCTGCTTAGCATGTCCAGAAGAACATCTCTTTCAATGAAAGAGTAAACCCCAGGAAACTGACCATCTGAACACCACTGAACTTTCTTCTAAAATATTCTTTATCTTTTATTCTGGGCACATCTTTCAGTTTAAAGAGGAATATCAGGTTAATAGAGTTTAATAGCTGTCTTACTCTGCTGGTATGTATAATGAGGAGAAAGACAATGTACCACGAACTAACTGATCGATTTTATGTCACTAGGGAGCTTCACAACCCTGAAGTCATAATTTTCTTCTCTGTTCGCTGCCATTAATCTATAGATAGTAGAACAGGGGTAAATTTGTAAAACTTCAAAGATGTTTTCACTTAAAATTATTCGGGAGAAGGGAAATAATTTTCTTAGATTTCCTTGAAATCTTTTCTATAGCCAATAATCATTTCATCAGATAATACTTCCAGGAAAAACAACAACAACAACAACAAAACAGACTAGGTAATTAAGTAATAATAGCTACCATTTATTGAGCAATTACTATATGTCAGAAACTATGCTCTGTAGTCTATAAACATTAATGTATTAAATTTTCATTATAATCTTGTGAACTGTCAAACTACACTTTCCCCTAGAAGGAAGGGATTCAAAGCTCAAAAAAGTTAAGCAAAGTATCCAACATCACAAGACTATGTAAATAATGAATGTCAGAGACAGGACTCAAATCTTTGTTGTTTTTGTTTTTGTTTTTGTTTTTCCTTGTTTTCAAAAGCTCTTTCCAATGTCATGCAAGCTGTTACTTTTTTGAAGTAGGTCAGAAAGAGCGAACAATATTTTCCCATTAAAACATCCATGGGGATTGTTACTAGATAAACTGAGTTGTATAAAAACAAGTTTAAGAGTTTATTTGAGCAAAAATCAATCGGAATTGCGCAGTATCCAATCTAGAAAGCAGAAAGGAGCTCCAAGGAGCTGTATAAGATGAAAGACTTTTATAGACAGATGGGAGTGGGAACAAGGACATTATACTAGCAAAAAAGTGGGTTGGTTATCTCAAGGTTAATTTCCTTTAGGGGTTGTCAGGGGTCTATCAAGCAGATTATCTAACCAGTGCTGAGCAGGTAATTCCTGATTGACTCGTATAAGATTCCATTTCTGGGAGAGCCGAAACTGTAATTCAGTTAAGTCTGGTGTAGCACAAAAGACTTCATTTTGGGCCTGTTATGTTTTTAGTAGGAATTAGTTAAGACTCTAGCCAATAAGCAACTGGAAATTAATTGTCCTCTTTTATATCACTGAAGCAGAGAAATTATAACAGTGTTAACATACTGATTTTTTTTTTTTTAAGACTAATTTGTCACTGCTTCCTTAGAGCTAAAGCCTATCTAACTGGACCCATATCTCATGCAAAATTAACCACAAATTACTGAGGTCATAAGATACATTTATATATAAGAAACATTTTTTGAAGGATTTGATATAAATGTATCAAAGTTCTGAGGATCTTTAGAATACACAGAAGAGAAAAAGAAAGAAAGTAACATGAATGAAAATTAAATAAAGAGAAAAAAAAGGCAAGGAAAAAAAAAGCAAAGGAAAAGAGTGAAGCACTCAGAAGGATAATTTTCCTTTGCTCTCATTGTCACTTAGACTACCCACTTTGTTTTTTCCATGTTTCTTTTTGTTGTTTTTTGGACTGCGTTTTTTCTAGGATGGGCCACATTTCCTGTGAGTTTTCATATGTGGTTTGCCCAATCTGTTTCATTTCCTTCCTTTAAATTGTACTTTATATAGCTCTTTCTAGTTCGATATTCAGTTCCACCATTTCTAAACTAGAAATGAATATTTCCAATACTAAATTCTCCCATACTCAATTATCATCTGAACCCTGATTTCGAGTTCCTAATCTACTCTTTCTCTGAGACGTTCCTCACTTGTCCTAGAAATGTGAAACTTGTGACACATACATTGTTGGTCTAGTCTAGTTTTAAATTAGAGCATGTTTCACATTTAAGAGCACGCAGGTGCAACTTGCAAGACAAGAACAGTGACGTTTTATAAAGGTTGATAGATTTATTCCCGGTCAGTCAGTATAGCAGGGGACTTAGCTAGGATTTGAATCCAGGTCTTACTGTCCCAAAACTTGAAGAAGAGGGAAGGTTCCAGCCTAGATCTTTTGCTTCCAGCACAATCCTCGAAGATTAGTTTCAAAATTCAGAAATAACATCATCTGTTTATGTTTCCAAGTACCTGATTAGATTCTTTTTAGTAAGAGAATGGGACCACCCAGTTCCCTCAACTTTATTCAAGAGGAAACCACAGAGATGAATGGATAAAGAAGATATGGTCCATATATACAATGGAATATTATACCTCCATCAGAAAGGATGAATACCCAACTTTTATCTTAACATGGACTGGACTGGAAGAGATTATGTTGAGTGAAATAAATCAAGTGGACAGAGTCAATTATCTTATGGTATCACGTTTGGAGCATAAGGAAAAACATGGAGGACATTGTGAGAGGGAAGGGAGGGATGAATTGGAGGAAATCAGAGGGGTGAAGAACCATGAGAGACTGTGAACTCAGAGCAACAGACTGAGAGTTTTGGAGGGGAAGGAGTGGGGGGATGGGCGAGCCTGGTGGTAGGTATTGAAGAGGGCATGTATTGCACGGAGCACTGGGTGTGGTACATAAGCAATGAATCTTGTAACACTGAAAAAATAAAATAAAAGTATTGGGAAAAAAAAAAAAAGAGGAAATCACAGAACATAAGGATATCTCTGAGCACACCTCTACTGCAGCCCGGTCTACACCACAGTATAATAAAATATGTCTATTTCCACTATTAAAAATATAATGAGATGTTTCAAAGCATGGTCTTTGGCACCATTTCCATATCTGCCATCTTTAGCACAGGTCCTAGAACATAGTGTTTATCAAATGTTGGTTCAATGGAGGACTAACGAACAAATGAATGGATGAAGAGCTGAATTAGTTTTTTTTCAAAACTCGAGATCTCATGATGTCGTCATAGAATACAAACTACACAGTTGCATAGAATCAAACTGCACAGTTACTATGATCATCACTCTCATCTTTCAAGAACCCGGGCATACCTTTCTTTCTTCAGCCTCAGGTCAATGCCTAGCACTTTACCAGTTTTCCAGACCTTCTGGAAATGCTAATATATTTCTCCTTGTTTGGCCCTTAACTCCTTCCAGTCCACTGTCCTCACTGGATCCAGAATTAATCCTGTAAAGCCCACTGAGACTGATTTACTCATGTCCTTTCCACAGCTCACAACATTCAAGATAAATTTAAACTCCTTAACAAAGACTTCGAGGCCCTCAATGACCTCCATCCTGCTTTCCTCTCCAGCCTTCTTGATAGTTTTATTACTTATTCTGTGCTTAAGCTAACATGAACTACTGACTATTCTCTGGATGGTCAGTCTTGCCTTTGGCTTCTGCACAAACTAGTCCCTCATTCTGCAATGACTATCATGCCCCATCTTTGCCTGAGTTATTTCTATGCTAACTTCAACTTCTAGTTTAATTTTCTCCTACTCTGAAAGGCTTTCTCCTTGCTATGTATAAATCGGTGAACATCACTGTCAGATAACTTCCCTTCCACCATATTGCTCACTAGTGATTTATTTATCTATTCCTAACCCAATCCTCATTTGAATACTTGGAAGGCAGAGACAATTTTATAATTTTTAACTTACAACACCTGACCTAACACATAGTAGGTATTCAATAAATGTAGATGTGATAAGAAATAAAACGTGACAAAGCTATAAACGTCCCAACAGCACATCAAGAGCTCAGTCTCATTCCCTTGTCTCTAATTCTTGACTCCCTCCTGAGAATGTAACTGAAGGCTCAGTTGGAAATTTGCTCTCTGCTTTGAATTTTCAGTGTTCAATTCACTGACTGTTTTTTCTCCTTCCAATACCAATCCCTTGGGCCTTTATAAAAATGCCTGCCGTGCTCTATCCTCTCCTCAGCCCAACGTGGGCAGAATTCCTGAGAGGAAAATAACAGCTTACCTGCCACATATCACTGCAACCCTTGTACATCGCTCTAGAAAAGGGCTACTTACTTCTCAGGATCTCGGGGAATGGAGTTTGTTGGCAATGACTCTGTGTACTTACCTATGTGTACACAGAACAAAGGAGAACATCTACTGCCTTAAATAGATTGAAAGAGCTGCTCAATTAGAAATTTTTATTTTTATCTAGATTGATGGCTATGTGAAAGATATACTTGAAACTCATTAGCAGGAACAGCTACCATTTATTGAGTACATATTAAGCATTAATTCCTAAATTAAGAGCTTTCTCTGCAGCAGCTTATTAAATTCTCACTTCATACCTGTGAAGGCAATGCTATTATGCCAACACTGCAGGTAAGAAAGTAAAACTCTGAGAGTTTGAGAAACTTGCCTAATGTCCCATAGCTAAAAGGGACAGAACTGGGGTTTGGATATATGGTGTATCAGAACACTTGCTCTGATAACTACGTAATGCTACTGTGTTTATCAAAGTACAGGGAAGGCAGCCAGATACGAGGTTTGTCTGCTCTGGTCTGTGGTTGGATGGACAATCATTTGCTCAAAATCATTCACCTGATTGGAGGTGTTGAGGAAAAATGTAAACAGGAGCATAAAGTGAAAGAAAGGCATAATTTTTATATTCTAGCAGAGAGTGTTGGACTGTGAGAGAAAGAGTAGCTATATTTAAATGAATTAGTTAACATCAAACTTTAAGGATAGTGTTAAATGACACAATTTTAAGATACTTCAGTCATTTAAGGTCATTAAGTCATACACACACACACACACACACACACACACACACACACACACACACACACACATAAATATAAGGGGGAGAGAGAGATACTATACATGGGAGACGGAAGATAGATATCTTCCAGAAAAGTAATTAAGATAACAAAAAGGAGGGGGCACCTGGGTGGCTTGGTCAGTTTAGCATCTGCTTTAACTGAAGTCATGATCCCAGGGTCCTGGGATGGAGCCCTGTGTAGGGTTCCCTGCTCAGCAGGGAGTCTGCCCGCTTCTCCCTTTCTGTCCTGCCACTCATGCCTCTCCACTCTGCTTATGCTCTCTTGCACACACTCTATGTCCCTTAAATTAAAAAGAAAAGAAAAGAAAAAGATAACCAAAAGAAATAGTGGTGCTGGGTGGTGAAGTCAGTTGAGCATCTGACCCTTGATTTTGGCTCAGGTTGTGGTCTCGAGGTCCTGATATTGAGCCCTGTGAATTGTGAGCCCTGTGTCTGGCTCCCTGTTCAGCGATGAGTCCAGTTGAGATTCTCTCTCTCCCTCTCTCCTCCCCCTGCTTACATATACTCTCTCTCTCTACAACGAATAAATAAATCTTAAATAAAAAAAAAAAAAAAAAAAAAAAGGAAGGAAGAAATAAAAAAGAAAGCTAAAAGAATGTACTTACCCCTTGGCAAATATTTCTGTACTCTCCAAATAAAGTAAAATGAGAAATCCCAGTGCTATCTGGGGGCAACTTTCAGGTACTTGACATAGCTGATAAACTATAAGTCACTTGCATACTGAACTTCTATCCATCCGATGTGCTCAGTGTCTCCATATCTACATTTAGAGTCCGCCCATATCTAAAACATGTTAAGTAAATGTTCCACAGTAATTTCGCCTTGCTTCCTTCAAATTTCAGAGACTACCTGTAAAGAAATAGGCTTTTCATTCATCTACTGCTACACACATAATCACTGTTGTTGGAAATAAAATTATAACACTGTTTATATTTTAGTAAGATACATAAAGCTACATAAAACAGGGAGTACAAGTCAGTCTTTGATCATTAATAAGACCTGACCCACTACTGCCTTTTATTTGTATGTCAAAAGGAAAATTTGGGGTAAGAAGTTATCTTTAATTATATTTGGTTAGTACTGTCCTTGTTAGCACACTGCTATACCTCATAAAGACCAAGTTAGCCACCTTGCCTACCCCCAATCCCCATGCCTGGTGGGGTCTCCCAGTTGGCCAAATGGGAGGTACTGTCCTCAAGGGGCAAGTGATGGGGGCAGGGACAAAGGGATGTGCAATGACCAAAGGTCATGGTGAGCAAGGGGAGATAAAAGGGGCCATGTGGGCTGGTTGAAGCCAGCTGGAGTCTCCGCAGAAGAGGAGCGGTTGAAGGATTGTGGTTGGTGGCTCACTTGGAGTAATCAAAAGTGGCAGTGGTTGGCAATCAGGTGTGTCAGACTTGGAGAGAAGCTCTTTCTAGCATGCCCATTTCTCCAAGCCCTACGCAGCACAGTCTGTGTCCAGCCAAGAAAGAAAGGCCTCACACCATCCTTTGTCACTCAGGGACCTCCCTCCCTTGGCTCTGAAGCTGGAAAGCACACAAGAGGACACCATTCCCAACCTGCCAGAGAAGCAGGGAACATGGGAAGCCTTGAGAGGTGTGGTGAGGAAGGAAAGTGTGGAGGAGCTAGCAGAAACTAGCTTCGTAAAGATCACCCTGAGCAGCGAATCCATGCTGCCCTATTACATGGCCAGATGCAGCTGCACAGTGGGCATGTTTAATACCTCCATGCGGGACCGCAACAACCACCGTACAAGAGAATTCATTATATTCGAGAACATACTGATGTTTTGAGAACAAATTTAACCAGATCAAGAGAGATGTGATCACTGTGCACAGCCATGTCCTAATGGTGACTATGGGCACCAAGTCCTATCACGTCCAGCCCTCGCCTTGTACTACCTGATGTCATGCTGCTCACTGGACTAGCTGCAAGCTAGGAAGAATAGGCCAGACATGGATGTGACATCCAGGCAAGAGGCCATGAGCTTAACTTAATAAGACCTAGAGCTAATTAGGTTGCTTCCATTGAAGTTTGTAAAACATTTGCCCACGATATGAAAAGCAGCAGTACTGGCTGAAGTTTGCCCCCGGCTGTTCTTTTTACCTTTCAACTAGGCCTCATTCAGATGCAAAAAGTCTTTTTGTTGATTGGAAAAGGCGCTTGGTTACCTCTGACATCATAGGTGGAGGGTTACTGCACTACTCAAGCCATCCCAGCAGGAGACACAGCAGGCACTCCCATATTTGAGACAGAGGCCAAAAGCCAGTAGTGTGGCACTGCAGAGATCCCAGAAGACAAGGCCAAGGAGCTTTGGGCAGAACACCTACAAGCTAGTCCTGCATAGCCTTTGATGTGCTCTTAGGCTCACCAGGAAAATGAACTGCGTTTGGAAGGGTTCAGGACCATGTAAGACACCACTTTGAGGTTTTGCTGCATTGGAGAGGCTCTTAGCACTGCTCCAAAACATCCATGCCCCTGAAGGATGAATTCTGGATATTCCTTAGATGTTAGTTCCTTTCATCTCATATGCAGTGTTGTAGAACCCTAGACAATATCCTGACCGTCCAGTCTATTTCTGAATACTTACTACCAAAATCTGAGCAGTCTGATCTGTTGTGGGGCATTTTTTAAAAACTATATAAAGTCCTTCCTTTGATCCAGAAACTGTGATGTGAATACATCAATGGCAACGAATATGCCTGTGCATGTGTGCATGATTTTTTAGTTATCATCAAAATGATGCACTTCCCTTGACCAGCAGTTTCATGTAAAGGAATCTACTCTGAAGTAATACTAACACAACTGTATAAAAGTTTCTGACAATATTGACTGGTAAGTTAGAACTATTCTGAAAAAACTGGAATGCCTCTTTGTGTGTGTGTGTGTGTGTGTGTGTGTAGGAGAGTGTTTCTCTAGAGGGAATTCCTGCATCAAGCAGCAGACTGCACTTGATGATCTCAAAGATTCTTCTCGTTATAAGCCCATGAGCAGTTCAGCTCCAGAAGGGAGGAGAGCAGCCTTTTCTAGTCCCACTTTCTTCTCTACTTCATTTGTTTTTCTTCCCTTTCTGTCCAGGCTATGGAATTTCATGGGGAAAGAACATGAAGATGAAGTCAGCATCAAGAGCCTTCACTGGTTCCCTGGGGGGTTTGGGGCCACATCTTTTGGTATTGCTAGGGGGTAGAAACCAAACATGCAGACCCAGGATAGACGAGCACAGAACTAGCAGGATCAGCTTTTATGGATCCAGGAGCAGGCAGACCAGCATGGCCAGGCAAGGCCCTTCCTACTCATCCCCAGTCTTACTGTGTTTGTATCAAGTATAGCAAACACATCCTTATCCTCTGAGGGTACTTCCAGCCTGTCAACAGAAATTCCTGGTCTCTCTCTACTGAGCAGCATGTGTGTGGTGACTGCAGGAGATGACACCACCAGCAAGCTTATTGTAGAAACAGCTAAAGGTCCTGTAAAGAACTCCTTGTCTCAGTCTTGCAGTTAAAGGTCCCATAGTGGAACCCCTCATCTGAACCTTGCAGACCAAAGTTTATATGAGTGAACAGGATGGAAGCCATTGGGTCTCCCAACCCAATACTGAGACTCCAAGAAAAAGGAGGGAAAAGTCAGAACTCCCAAGAGACACTCCCGTTACCATGAGACTGGTGAGGACAAGTGGACCCTAACACCATTCTTCTGCTGGTCCTTATCTTTCTCTGAAGCCATTAGGAATGAGAGAAAGGAAAAACGCCAGAATAGCCCATGGGCAGAGGGCACAGCTCTTTATCCCACACCACCACCAGCCTTAGCCCTCTGCCAAGGAGTTCAGGTTATCTCAAAAATTTGTGAGGTGCTTAACCGCAACTAGTTCAACTTCTTCAAGTACGAGCCTCAGATGGATTCAAATTTCAAAGCTCATTCAACTGCACAAACTAATCCTAGCTCTGTAATAAGAAACTAGGAAGATTGGCTCTTTCCTGAAGCTCAAAGCCTCCTCCATTCCATTACACACTTAAGTTTCTGGTCATGGTAATTTAGACCCAGCAGGATCAGTTCTGCAAAGCCTGCTGTCCTGCACATGGTGCAGAGATAGACATCATGTCTGAGGCTACGGTGGAGAGCAGCATGGAGACCCTCATGTGGACAGCAGAGTGTGATGAGGATACTGGCCATCACTGATACCATGATATCTGAGACCATCAGAAAACGGAGTCAGAGCATAGGACCTAGGCTGATTTCAGCTTAAATTCTCTTAATTTTAAGTATATGTAAATAAATCAGTATTTGTTGAAAAAGGACAATTTGTGGGTGCCTGGGTGGCTCAGTTGGTTAAGCGACTGCCTTCAGATCAGGTCATGATCCCAGAGTCCCAGGATCAAGACCCGCATCGGGCTCCCAGCTCCAGGAGTAGTCTGCTTCTCCCTCTCACCTTCTCCCCTCTCATGCTCTCTCTCTCTCACTCAAATAAATAAAACCTTAAAAAAAAAAAAAGAAAAGGAAGAAAGAAAAAGAAAAAGGACAATCTGAGATTGCTGTACTATCCTCCAAAAAAAAATTAGCATTTAAATTTCAGGTATAAGACTGTAAACTCAACCTATGTTGCCCACTGAGTTTGAGAGAAGTACTCAAATGAATTGTTCATACTTGATAATCTCCTTTTCCCTGGTCTCCAACTTGGTTCCTTATCACTCAGTTGCAGTTGCTGGGTGGTGAACGTCAGAAGTAACTTTTGGAAAGGTTAAAACATCTGAAGCTGTTTCAATGAATCATGATTATTTTGATTTTTTGATTTCCCCTCAAAATTACATCGAGTAGCAGTATTCATAAAACAGGACTACTAATAATGGGTTAAAATGAAAATCCTATTTTGGTTGCTAGTGAAATAAGATTTTGCATTAATTAGACTATTTTAGAAAGTGCTAATTGCTATTCTCTGTAGGTATTGCTCTGATGCTGCCCTTGTGAGAGGTGGATGTTTTGGTGATAAAATTTCAATAATTTCATGAAGCCATCCATTCCAACAGAGGCCTAGCACTCTGTACATGGGAAACTCACACACATAAACACACACGAAGTCACATTCACAGGCACACACAAGCAAACACACCCCCAGGAGGGGGATGGTTATAATACTCCTCTGCGGTGCAAGCCTTTTTGCTATCCCACTGCATTACTTCCTGTGGGATATTTATGCTATTACACAGTGAGTGACAAAGTCTAAAACTGTAGTTTTTTTTTGTTTTGTTTTGTTTTTTTTTTAAGATTTTATTTGACAGAGAGAAAGAGATCACAAGTAGGCAGAGAGACCAGCAGAGAGAGAGGGGGAAGCAGGCTCCCTATTGAGCAGAGAGCCCAATGCGGGGCTCATTCCCAGGACCCTGAGATCATGACCTGAGCCAAAGGCAGAGGCTTTAAGCCACTGAGCCACCCAGGTGCCCCTAAAACTGAAGTTTTACTGGATACAGATTACAGCATGATATAAAAGGAAGAACTCAGGCTTTGGACCCAGACAGCCCTGGATTTGAATCCTTACTCTACCCATTAGGGGATCCCTAAGTAGGTAACACACTGTAAGTCTGATTCCTCACTTGCTGTGATTACAGAATCAAATCTTCTGTCTAAAACACCTAGTAGGGAGCCATTTAAAGAAGTAGGACATCAAAAGCTTATATTCCTCCTTTCCATTCAATTGATTAAATTTATATGGTTGAAAGGAGTGTGATCACAAGATCACAGAACATCTGGGGGGGGGGGAATAGGAAATAAGTGAATTCAGGTAAGGCTGACCAGTCAGAAACAGAGTCTACCTATTATGGGTATTTCCTACATTTGAATACGCCTCAGAGAACTGTGTTTGAAGAGTTAAAAAACTGCTAAAATGATCTAATCCTGATTTATATGTTTGTTTGTCTGTTCTCCCTGTTCAGGATGAGCTAAAGACCACTTTTTGAAAACTATAGTGGAATAATAAGAATATCACCAATGATATTTTTCTGTCCTATTCATGCTACCTGTCCTATCCATCACCTTTACAACTATTTTGGATATTGCCACGTTACAGACATAAAAGTATGCTAAGAACTCACATTCCTAAACCATGTTCCTCTCACAATCGCCAACTAAATTATTCTTGACTCTTGCTAGAGTGTTATTTCAAAATAACTTACTTTACCATTTCTCTTATTTACAAAATGCATCCCAGCATTTCTGATGTCAAAGTGTACATGAAAAATGATGTGAGTATGGCATATTAGGTTAAAGCATAAGACCGCTGCAGCTGCTATTGGCCACCATGGGCAATCTTAAGGGAGGAAATGGTTTTTGGGGGAGGAGGATAATATCTTCTGAGAGATATTCTATTTTTGAGTATTATCATCCCTGAGTTTCTTCACTATTATGAAAAGAAAAAAAATGAGAGATAAACTTCAATGACCATCTCAAAGTAGTCAGGCATATCTGATGCCTTGTCTGGTTTCATCTAACAAACACTCCCTAAAGATGTGACCTCCCCATTTCACAGATGAGGAAAGTTAAACATGTACATTGCCTGAAGCACCAAGAACCTTATATATTCTCCTCTGTTCACTAATCTTAGATTCCCAACAGACGGATCTGGGAGTTGAACACAATGATTGCCGAGCCTTCTCTCTGAAATCATTTTAAAAATCGGTGAAAGTTATTACTGAGTTCCTTCACTATTCCATGTCCTTCCTTTGCCAATGCTGCACTCTATCAGATTATCATTTAAGGGAGCTGAACACAGTACTTGGGATATGTTCCCTGCCAGTCAGTACCAAAATACCTACAAATGGCAGCCTGAGACACAGTTTCCCTGAAAGCCACCTCAAATCACTGCCAGAGACCCAGCTCTTCTTCACTTGCTCACCTCTGAAACAGTATTTCCCGCATCCTCTATATTTGCTTTTGTTTTTCTGGCCTTATTGCTTCTGCCTTAAATAACTTAAATGTAAATAGAATTCATATGGGTAAGCATACATCATTCTAAGTTATAATGAAACATCTGAATCTTATTCCTATTATTGAACTTACTTGTTTCTCTCATTTCCTGGTCACCTGCAGATGTGATCACCTTACACTGTGGCATTTTGCAAGTTACCTGCAGATATGCTGAACATGTCAAGACCAATAACACAGTCTGTCAGATCCACAGGCCACTTTCCATTTCATGTGGAATTAGAGTGTGTGTGCATGCCTATGCGTGTGTTTTGTAAAACTCAACTACAATCTAAGGCTTTTTTTTTATCCTGTAGGATAATATTAACAATCTTGGATACTGTGTGACTGACAAGGTAAAAAAAAAAAAAAAAAAACAGAATTAATCCATGTCTACTAATGCAATGTGTAAATAGAAAATTAAAGCAATTTCAAAGCAGAAGGGAAGGAAAAAACATTGAGAGAGAAATCATTCCACATTTCTGCTACTTATCCCCGGCCATGCTAGCAAAAGGTGGGAAAATATTAATTCAGGTCAATCTCCTTAATTATAGATAATCCTACTGTAAGAACAATGACTAAAGAGGCAACAGTTGAAAAATGTTGAACAAATTGACAATTAATCAATGTGATAAAAACCTGTCATTATTTTTAATTTTTGATCCTCAGATTTAAGATACTATTTTCATGCATGTTGAGTTTATTCAGATTGTTCAGTTTAGTACAAAAAATGTTTTAAAAGATCTTGGTTTTCAAAAACAGTAAAATAAAAAGATAAAAGAACTTTGATATCCAGCTTTGAAAAGAGTTAAAGAACATTATAATAAAAGGTAAATGGCATTAAGAATGTATGTGAACGCAGATAGGGAAAAAATATGTATATATAATCTTTTATCTCCCTCGGAAAAGGGCTGTTTATTCTCCAATGTCTTTTATTGTTTTCACCCGTATCATATGATTATAGTTTTGCAGGAAAGAACTGAGTTAGGGGTGATTGCATGGCTCAGTCAGTTAAGTGTCTGCCTTTGGCTCAGGTTATGATCCCTGTGTCCTGGGTTCAAGCCCCACATCGGGCTCTCTGCTCAGCAGGGAGCCTGCTTCTCCCTTTCCCTCTGCCTACCATTCTGCCTACTTGTGTAAAGAAAATAAATTAAAAAAAACAAATCTAAAAAAAAAAAATAATAATTGAGTTAATGACTATAGTAAGAGGGCACTCCAGTCTAGTGAAAAAGGACATTGCAATCATGTAGATCTTATTTTGAATTCTGTTTTAGGCACTGAGTTGTTATTGTAGGCACTTCCAAGCTTCAATTTTTCCCATCCACAAAATGGGCATGGTAATATCTGAAACACAGGGTTCTTGTGATATTAAAAAAAAAAAAAAAAAATTTCTCTGGGTACCTGAGTGGCTAAGTGGATTAAGCGTCAGGCTCTTGATTTCAACTCACGTCATTATTTCAGGATCCTGAGATGGAACCCCACATAGGGCTCCGTGCTCAGTGGGGAGTCTCCCTGAGATCCTTTCCCTCTCCTTCTGCCCCTCCCCGGACTCATGCATGCACGTGCTAATAAATAAATCTTTAAAAAATATTTCTCTCCATTTTTCAAATCTTCTAATTATTTCACTTAGTACAGTCCAACCCTTTACCAAAGCTTACAAGCTATCACATGACCCACCCTAGCGTTCACAGTGGTTCAAGCAGTCTTCTTTGTGAGTCTCACACACCACTACATTCACTTCCAACACCTTTGTACTGCTGTTTCCCCCTGCTTACAACCTTCTTTCTGGAGATTTACATGAGACTGGCCACTTAGTACAACTGGTATTTCTCCTCTCCTCTTCAGATACATCTTCCAATTCCAATTCTATAAATTAATGATTCCTGGCCCATCGTGCTTTTCCTTCTTTACTGTCCACTCATTATTTTTCAGAGTGACTACCTAAATCTCTAGATTATAAACTCTGTGAGAAAAGGGACTTCGCCTATCTCTTTCACTCTCTGTCCTCAGAGTCAGTGCATAATAGATACTTAATATGTTTTGGTCAAGTGAATCATTAAAGTTCTCAGCACGTAGTTCAGATTATCACAGGTATAGAATAAATATTAGCTTCCTCTCTTCTATTTAAATTTTCTGTCTGCCATAATAATGTCTTTACAATTCTAGTTACAATGTAGAAGACCTACATATATATAGAGAGGGAGGACCTATATATTAAGACTATAAGAAGAAAACAAAATCAAAATAAGAGGATACACATACATACACACACACACACACACACACATATATATATATATATATACCTGAGAATAGAATGCAGGTCTTGAGCAGATTGCTAGTTATTTAGAAAGGGCATTTTAACTCTCTGAGTGTCCTCAGTCCACTTAATGTTAACATTAAACATTTGGGAAAGATAATCTCTAAAATCTATATTCCTTTCCTTTGTAAAGCCTATCCCATGTTTGCTCAAGGAGGAAATCAAGCCAAATAAAGCAATTTAAATGTACATTGTGATAGTCAATATATCTACTTTGCGTCCTGGAGATTCTGTACAGTTAGAGGGACCACTCTCTGAATTAAAGAGAGTAATAATCACCTTTACAGGCTCTTCTGTCCTTACTTTCCCATTAATATAGATGAATGTTAGGTTACTTCCTCAACACAGGACTGGGTTTCTTTTTGTTGTTGTGTATCTGCCTTACATCTCTACCTTCTATACATTCTTTCCACCTTAGTTCCTGTATATTCTGGGCTATCAGCACGGAAACACAGCCTCCTTGCCCAAAATCAGGCAGATTAGAGGGTCTCCTCTTCCTAAATATAGTGAGTAGCCCAGAACTAGGCTCATCACTCGAACCAGATGACAGTCATGGGGTGAGTTTATTTCATTAAATCAACCATTAAAATTCACACTTTTCATGAAAATTTTAATGGAGTTTATTTTTTAGGTTCACAGCAAAATTGTGAAGATAGAAGTTTTCCCACATACCATCTACCTGGACATATGCACATAACCTCCTCATTACTAACATCCACTGCCACATATTACAGTTGAAGCTATGTTGGCTCATCATCACTGAAATTCCATAGCTTATGTCGGTATATGCTCTTGGTGGCTTGGGCATGTATCACATGTGATCACATGTATCAACCATTAATAATATCACATGTATCAACCATTAATAATAATAGTACTTTCACCATCTTAAAAATCCTCTGTGCTTTCCCTACCCGTTCCTCCCTCCCTCCTAACCTACCCCTGGCAACTACTGACCTTTTTGCTGTCCCCACAGTCCTGCCTTTACCAGAATGTCATATAGTTGGAACCACACACGATGTAGTCTTTTCAGATTAGCTTCTGTCACTTAGTAATACGCATTTAAGGTTCCTCCCTGTCTTTTCATGGTTTGATAGCTCATTTCTTTTTGGTGCTCAAATAATATTCGATTATCTGCCTGTACACAATTTACTTATCCCTTTACTTGAAAGATTTTGGCTGCTTTTAAGTGTTTTGACATCTACCATTGATTTTGGGGAAAATCTTAGTCATTATTGCTTTAAGTTTTTCTTCTGTTTCTTTCTTTCTTCTCCTAGTATTCCCATGATGTGTATTTAATACCTTTTGTAATCTTCCCATTATTCTTGGATATTCTATTCTGTTTGTTTTTTGTTTTTCCTCTTTGCTTTCAGTTTTGGAGGGTTCTATCTCAATATCTTCAAGCTCAGAGATTCTTTCCTCATCCTAGTCTATTAATAAGACCATCAATGACACTCTTCATTTCTATTACAGTGTTTTTTATCTAAGGAATTTTAAGTTATTTCTGAGAATTTCTGTCTCTCTGTTTGCATTTCCCATCTGTTACTGCATTCTATGTACTTTATCCATTAGAGCCCTTAATGTATTAATCACAGTAATTTTAAATTCCTGGTCTGATAATTCTAACATTCATGCCATTTCTGAGTCTGGTTGTAAAGCCTCCTCTCTTCCTTCAAACTGTATCTTTCTCCTTTTAGGATGCATTGTAGTTTTTTGTTTGTTTGTTTTTGTTTTGTTTTTTTCTTGGCAGGCACACAAGATGAACTAGGCTAGAGGTCAGTATTTCCTTTCTCCCTCATGAAAGGGTGGATGGGGCAAGAGCTGGGTATTTTTATTCCCCTAGGTCAGTCAGGCTCTGATAAAGCTTCAGATTAGTCTCTGATTAAATAGTTTCCCCTGAGGAAGGACCTTGTTAATAAGAACAGAATTATCTGGGATATTTCAGAATGGTTCCTTTTCCTCTCTCTCTGCCCGAGACACAAGGGGATTTTTCTCTGATTATTCACTGTGAGAACCTGAGAGAGCTCCAGTAGGTAAATCTCGAAAAGTGTGGTGGCCCTCCAATGACTAGGTCCCCCCGGAGTTTTTATCTCTCAAACTTGTACACGAAGTCCCTAGCAATTTGTCAGTGACATGTCAGGTTTTCCTACCCTGCCATTGGTTCCCCTGGAGGTTTCCGTTTGTGGATTTCCACTGCGTAAGTTGCCATTCTCTGTACATGCCTCCCTGCCTCTCTAATTTTGGAGGTAGAGATTTTCCCTGCGCTATGGACTGAATGTTCCTGTCCCCCAGTGTGATGGTACTGGGAGGAGCCTTTGGGAGGTAATTAGGGTGGAGCTTTTAGGAATGAGATGAGAGCCCTTATAAGCGTCATGAGTAAGCTTGCTGCCCCTCTCTCTGCGCTCTGCCATATGAGGAAGGATACACCAAGAAGACAGTTGTGCACAAACCTGGAAGAGGCCTCTTACCCGAACACAACCTTGCTGGCACTCTGATCTTGAGCTCCAGCCTTCACAACTGTGAGAAATGAATTTCTGTTGTTTATAAGCCAACAGTCTATAACAGCTTGTTATAGCAACCCTAACAGTCTAGGGCATTCTCTGACCTCATTTCTCTTATGGATCTAAGAATAGTTGGTGATTTTTCAGTTTGCCCAGTTTTTCTAACCTGTTGTTAGAACAGGGTGGTAACTTCTAAGTCTCATGTGCTAGACCAGAAATTGCAAGTCCTGACAGTTTACATCAAAATTTATTCTATATATCTGAAGGAAATATTACATTAATTAATATCCAGAGGAATCATTACATTGATTAAGAAGGTTAGTTTCCCAAAAGGAGGTTGCCTTTTAATTCCCAAAGGAAATAGATAGATGTGTCTTCTCTATCCCTGCCTGGTCCATACATTCACATATGGGATGATGACTGGGCGAGAGTTTCACAGGTTTTCCTTCATTAAATGAACTCTAAGGTTATTCACCTGGTACTCCAACACAGAGAAAACTGCCTGAGCACAGAGTCAACCCAGAGTAGAGCAGGTCTAAGCAATGGAAGAAATAGTTTGCTGAACAAATTATTTGAACCCTCGGGTTCACCCAGTTGTGAGCCAGTAAACTCCTATCCACCCCCCAATTTCTTTCAACTCAATCTAATTAGAATTGTGTTTCCCTCATTAGCAGTGAGAAAAATCTTGACGAACATAACTCTGTTTCTGTCGACACTATGGTATTACTCTAGACCCATTCACCACTTTAGAGGATATAATGGTGGCTTTCTAAATGTACATTAACTAGGGTAATTTTTATATTGACTATTTGGTGTTATATTTACTCTCTTGACTATGGCTTAATGAGTGGAGAAATGTTCATATGTTCCCAAAGATGTATCCTGACCCTTTTCCGAATAAGCAAAGGTACCTTGCCCTAGCTCTACCTATATGCCTTTCAAACTTGAAAACAAAATATGACAAAACACAACAAAACACATTGGACCTGGGTTATAAGGCTTATTAACATCCTCTTAATTCTCCAAATTCCAGCTTTTATTATCACAAAGGGCTCTGTTGTAAAATAGGATTCTATTTTGTATGTATAATGCCCTTCATTTTTCTTTTTTAACCATAAACTGTACATTTTCTACTTATTCATTTATTTATTCTCTCCACAAGTATTTGTGAATATCAACTATGAACCAAGATTTATGGTGAAAGCCAGGTTGAAAATAAAAATATGGTAATTATTAAACATATATACTTGTATATATTTGACAGTTCTTCGAATTTACCAAAGTTCCCAGAATGGAATCCAGGTTTCTGATTCCTCTTACAACGCTCCTTTTAAAATAAAACATCACTTTTACATAGCAACACTGATTTTTCCCCCCACTTAGATGGGGGAAAAAATCTATATTCTTATGTCTAGAAATAAACAAAAATTGCTCAAACATCATTTTGTCCAAAGAGAAGAGTGATAATTCTTTCCAGGGTGCACTGTGTCTCAAGAAGACACAAAATATCACCCTCATTTACTTGTACTCAGCCATGAAAGCACGTATCCCTCATCAAAGAAAGCATTTAAAAATTAAGCTTCTCTTTAAAATATCCATTTTACTAATTGAAAAGAGAATTGGCAACATTTTGACAATAATAGCACTGCGGGCTTTAATCAACTTTTAAGAAAAGTGCCAAAATGGCTTACTTTTTGTGACACCCAAACACACACTGGAGAAAAACATGGGCTAAATACAGAGAGCCCTTGGACTCTACCTCCGAACTGCACCTGACCTGCTTTGTGACATTTTGCAAATCCTCAGTTTCTGGGCCTGAGTTCAACAAGTCCAAACATCTTATTTTTAAATGTGCAAAGGATAACATTTTACATTTTGTTAAAATGAGGAAGTTTGCTCACTTAAACTCAATCCCAAAAAAGTCAAATGGAAATTCATACTGATGGCTGTTACCATTACCCAAGTAAGCAGGAGATTTAATCATTCATTCATTATTACTATTTTCATTCATTCAGCCCACTCATGTATTTCATTTCCTTTGGATTAAAAGCCTTTTTTTTTTTTTTTTTTTTTTTTCTGTAAAGGGCAGATAGTAAGTATCTTACTCTCTGCAGGCTGTTTACTCTCTGTCACAATGACTCAACTGTGTCTTGTAATAGCAATACAATGCAATACATTGTAGACGATACACAGACAAATAGGTGTGGTTGTGTTACACTAACTTATTTACAAAAACAGGTGTGGAGCCCTATTTGCCCAAGAGCTATAGGGCTGACCCCTGCTTTAAACAAAAAAAACCTATAATTTAAATTGAGCCACAGCCACCGTGGTAATACTTTTACATGACTTCTCTGTTTAATCCTCACACCCAAAATCCCATTCATTCAATGTGCTGTATATAGCAGAAAGACACAAATTCCACATTCTTACAGATTTTAAATATCCATGTAGAAAGAAATTCAACAAATGAATATAAAACAAGTAAATTAAATGAAGCAAAATAAAACAAAGTAAAGGCATCTAAAGTGTTGGGATACTATTTCCGAAGGATTAGTCCTGAAGTTCTCTATGATACGGTGACATTTGGGCAGAGACCTAAATGAAGTGAGGGCATGCTACGAACAGGCAGATGATGCAAGTGTTTCAGAAGAAGAAAGAGGAAGTGGGAAAACAGTTAAGGCCCTAGGATGGGCGTGTGTTTGGCCTGTTAGAGGAGCAATCGGTACATTCACGTGAGAAAAGACATATCAGCAAGGTGGCCCAAGGGTAAGTTACCTGTTCCTATCTTCCCTCAACAATAATTTGGCATCTATCCACACACACAAAAATCCACTTTAGGATCCAGGTAGGAGATGTTGAAATCCCAGTGCTGTCTGAGATCTAGAAGAGCCACTTTGAGAAATCAAGTTCAAACCCAGGATGCTGACTGGCCCGGGCCACAGATGCAGACCTAGAAAATAGTTCCTTACTAACCCTGAGGGCTAGCCCAGCGCCATCTGACTTTAGTCCTGTCACCAGCCTCGGACACCAAAGGATCAGGGAGGAGCAAGGCCCACCCATGCCTCTGGTAATAGACACACAGACTTTGGTCCCAGCTGTGGACCCCGAAGTGGCTCGGGAAGGGCTCCAGCCTCTCTCCACCACGGTCCCACCTGCCCTGGAGGTGAGCCCGCCAAACTCAGTCCAAGTGTAGGTTCGGAAAGGACTTTGTAATTGCACTCCAGCCTGCCCCAGCCGCAGTCACTGAACAGTCCTGACAATGCAGGGACATGGCAGGACACACTCGTGTCCACACCACTGGATATCCTGCAAGAGCCCTGTATGTACTTGGCTCCAGCGCTGTGCATACGTGTGTGTGCAGACTCACATGCACCCACCCCCAGCTGTGCAGTCTCTGAGCAGTCCAGCCTGCCCAGGGACCCGGTGGGAGGCACGCCCATCTGTGCCTCTAGAGCCAGGTCTACAGACCTCTGGCTTCGTTACAGACCCTGAATAGCCCAGGGACAGGGTCCCAGGGCCTTACAATTGTATTCCAGGGCTAGTCCTGTGCACCAAGGGACCCACTAAATGACCATGATGAAGCCCTCCCAGCAACTTGACAGGAGCCACATCTATCCACACACCAAGCCTGCTATCTGAGGAGCCAACCAGAGGCCCTAAAATGGACCTTTGTCCCGGTGCCACCTTACTAAGACAGGTACTGAGGCAGTCCCAACCACCCAGAGACCAGGCAAGATCCACACCCACCTGAGCTCCTGATAATAAGCAGTTTCATTACACAGCACAACTGTGATTCCAGAGGTAATACATCTGCCTGCAGAACTGACAGGAGTGATATATTTTTTTAATGCAGTCATAAACGTGGAATATCATACAGTCATAAAAGAAGGAAACCATGCCCTTTGTGACAACATGGATGGACTTTAAGGAGATTATGGTAAGTGAGATAAGAGGAAAAAAATTACTGCATGATATCACTTTAAAAGTGCAGAACTCATAGAAACAGAGAATAGAATGGTGGCTGCCAGGGGTTGGGAGGTGGGGGAAATAGGGAGATGTTGGTCAAACTTCCAGTTACAAGTTGATTAATTTCTGGGAACCTACTGTACAACGTGGTTATTATAGTTAACAATACTGTACATATTACATATTTGAAAGTTGTTGAAAGAATGGATCTTAAAGGTTATCACACAAAAAAGGGTAATTATTTGAGGTGATGGAGGTGTTAACTAATCTTAACTGTGATAATCATTTGGCAGCACATACATGTGTCAAATCATCATGTACACCATAAATGTGCACAATATTCCATGTCAATTATATCTCAATAAGTCTAGGGGGAAAAGGAAATTAAGGTGATCAGGGCAACAAAGCAAGCACATAGTTTGATCGAGATGAGGTCAGTGTCAGCCCTTCACCAAAACAGGTAGGGCCATGTAAATCACCGTGAGGAGTTTGGATTCTATTCTGAGTGAGGTGGGAAGCCAGTAGAGGGATAAAGAGAAGAGTCATATGATTTCACTTATATTTAAAAAAAAAAAAAAATCACTCTGGCAGGTATAATGTGCATTAGGGAGAATACGGAGTGATTAAACATCTGTTACATAATTCAGGCAACAGATTATAATTAACAGGGACTGTGATGATAGTCGGAAAGAGGGTAACAAAAATTAGACAGAACTTTCAAGTTAGATATTGTTACCTCACACTAACAGATACCAAAAATGAATTAGGTCTTAAGTAACGTTTCCAACTGAAAACATCTAGGAAGTATCAGGATCCATAGTATTCTTAGCTCCAAAGTCTCATAGACAAATATGCTCTAAATTAACTCCCTCAATCACTTGTATATCCAAATTCAGATAAATGGTAAAAAAAAATTTTAGGAAGATGCATTGTTCTCAAATCAACATTTGCCCACAATTTTCTTCCCTGGCCGAGCAATAATTCTCCTGTTTTCTGTAGGATTAATTGCTTGTTTTTGTCTATTACTTCTTGGGGAATATGATATCTGAGGAAATGTGGAAATACTATTAAGTGAGCAGAGTAGGAAGATTAATTAAAGGAAGGGCTTATAGGGGCGCCTGGGTGGCTCAGTGGGTTAAAGCCTCTGCCTTCGACTCAGGTCATGATCCCAGGGTCCTGGGATCGAGCCCCGCATCGGGCTCTCTGATCAGCAGGGAGCTTGCTTCCCCCTCTCTCTCTGCCTGCCTCTCTGCCTGCGTGTGATCTCTCTGTCAAAAAAAAAAAAAAAAAAAAAAAAGGAAGGGCTTATAGATATCAAATACCCACATGTACACACACTCTATCAACTGCCCCAACACCATTCACCTTAGGCTGCAGTCCAGCTTGAGGACATTCTGGCTCTAGAGTAACAAAGATATGCAGAGTCCACCACTATCTCCCTCCCTAATCCAGTGAGTTCACACCTTGCAATATAGCCCAGTACCTCCCCCCAGAATACATGAATCCAGTATTAGGATGGGAAGAAACCAAAAGTCAGAGCCAATGGTTGGGCAAGTGAAGATCCAGACCAGAGCCCAGATGCCAGATCAAAGCTCAGCACCAAACTCAGCACAACAAAACATTGGCTGACCCACAGGATGGCCTGGTTTCTAAATTCCCTTTGACTACAGCATTTGTAAACTCACTAATTTAGTCAACATTAAGTGTCCGTATATGAGCACCCTACGCTACTCATACTTATCTCAGTAATTTTCAAAGTATGTTTTAGAAATATCTCATAGGGGTGCCTGGGTGGCTTAATTGGGTAAGCAGCTGCCTTCAACTTGGGTCATGATCTCAGGGTCCTGGGATCGAGCCCTGCATCAGGCTCCCTCCTCAGTGGAGAGCCTGCTTCTCCCTCTCCCTCTGCCTGCTGCTCCCCTACTTGTGCTCTCTCTCTTTGTCAAATAAATATATAAAATCTTTTTTAAAAAAATAGAAATGTCTCCTAATTTTTATAAAAATTATCCAATTTTTATGAAATGAAGAACAAGTTTTACCTCAAACTTGTAGTAAATATACCTCAGTCCTCAAATGGTAGAACTCTAAGGTGTGTTTCATACTGTCTTTCAGAGTTTCCCAGCTGGACTGAGCCCCAGTCGTCTACAGTGGTAATCTGCCTGCTAACACGCACTCTATCGGCTCTCTCTATTTCCCTGATTTCTCCATTTCCTCACAGGTGCTTCCTGGGAACATCATGCAAATAAGCTTTAAATTTATATCCTTTCCCCACAGTCTGATTCTGGGGGATCCTAATTTAAGACATGGCTGATACACAACTCTATTTATTTCATTTAATATGTTGCTAAATGTGGCCCCACCTTTATTCCCTATAGCATATTCTTAGGCTCTTGGACCCACATGGTTTGAAGAAATTGTCAATGATTTAATGGTAAGGAGTTTGGATGCTGAAGTTATACAGAGTGAAGCACCAGCTAAAGCTCTTCCATTTATTATTGCATGACTTTGGCAAAGTCAGTATTTCTTTTTTTTAATCTTTTAATTAATTAACTAATTTTTATTAACATATAATGTATTATTTGTTTCAGGGGTACAGGTCTGTGATTCATCAGTTTTACACAATACCCAGCGCTCACCACAACACATACCCTCCCCAATGTTCATCACACAGCACCCTATCCCCCATCCCTCTCCCCTCCCCCAATCTTGTTTGTTTTCTAAGATTAAGACTCTCTTATGGTCTGTCTCCCTCTCTGGTTTCGTCTTGTTTCATTTTTTTTCCCTCTCTTCTCCTATGATCCTCTGCCTTGATTCTTAAATTCTGCAAGGTAGGAGTCATAATCTATCCCTTCATTGTATTTAACTATATATTTTTTTCTTTAAAATTTTGGAATGCAGTTTCTTCTAACAGACCAAAATACACCCAAAATCTAGTATATGGCTCTGTTCTATTCACCTGCCTGATCACATTCTCTCCCCCTCACCCACCGCTGCCCCAGGTTTCAGGTCTCTTCTGACCTGTTTAGAGTATCTCTGGGGTCATTGTTGCCCTTTTAGTATTTTGTTCTCTCATTCTTCTATTCTTCTTTGGACAGAATGACAAGATGTAAAAACTCACCTCAAAAAAGAAAACAAAAGGCAGTACTGACTGCCAGGGACCTAATCAATATGGACATTAGTAAGATGTCAGAACTAGAGTTCAGAATAATGATTATAAAGTATTTCTTACATCGTGGTTTCTTCGTCTGTCTATACACTAACAATTTTTCTACCTCACTTATTCTCATTTTAACTCAGAAAACACCAGGTAACTTAGCCCCTACAGCTTTCCCCATCATGCCTTTCTTATTAAAATATTAACTACACGCCAACCTATCTTGACACGTTTACACAGCACATGCCTTTTATCTATGTTTTACTTTTGCCTGTTTCTGGGTAGAAAGAATTCCTCCAAAGTCATCATGACTCAAACAGGGAAACATAAAGGCATTGGCATTACTCAGGATAATGTCTTAGTTTGGGGTAATGTACATTTTCGTTTGCTAAAATCACTGGTCCATTTTTTAATACTAATGATGGACATTATGAATATTATGTTAAACTCACTTGAGCACTTAAATTTTATAAAATCATACCATTCCTACAAGGCAGGTATTGTTTCCATTATTAGTTGCGAAAATTCAAACTCAGTATAGTAACCAAGATTTACTTAGTTTCACAGGTAATAAATGCCAGAGCCAATATTTGAAAACTGGTCTGTTTTGACACTAAAGCCAGAACTACTTAAACTGTTGAGGATTCCATTGGACATGATATATATTTCAACTCAAGTCACCTTTCTCACTTTCTACTTTTACCTACTTTTACCTAATTATTACTTTCTACTTTTACCTAATTATTACCCACAAATCAACCAAAAACAAATGATACATAGCAAATGGTCAACAAACATAACTACTATTATTACAGTAATTGTTAGAGAAGTATATTTTGAATTCTGGAGACTTGTTCAAATGCTATTTATTTTTATTTCTATTTCTATTTCAAGAAAGAATCCTATATCTAGCTTCAGAAATCCAGTACATAGACACATGTCTGATATTAAAATACACAAGACTTGCACTTGAAATCTATGTCTAATCAAACTTTGATTTTTGTTTAAATTAAGCTTCATGCTTCTTTATTATACTGGAACAGTCACCATAACCAAAACTATATTGTTTATTATGCACCAACTTGTTTAGGAATGGCTGTTTCAGTTCAACGTCATCATTAAATTCCTTGCCAGAATTCGCTGCTCATTATATATATTTTACTTTATAGTTTCCAAGTCTGACCACTGGATTCGTCCAGAAGCTCTGCGAGTTATTTAATTTGTTCTGATAATATTTTTCCCTTAAAATACAGTAGTGTCTGTTTTTTGTAAACAAAACCAAAACTGTTCAGCACCAATAGAGCTTAATATAAGACAGAGGCTCAATAGATTAATCAATGAATATGTAATATGGGTCTTTGGAGTTCAGACTGGTTAGTGAAGAAGCCTGGAAAACTCTGGGTTGCTTACGCTTTCCTCAAACAACTCAAAACTCTTTCCTCAAACAACTCAAAACCCCAGGTATCTCCAAAATATCTGTGGTTCTTCTGATACCTGTTTTCTCAAATCTCTGAGCTGGGAAAGAAACAGAGTTCTAAAATTGGATGTACTTACTTCAGTGACTCAAATGATCTTTCAAACCATTAATTTATGACTAATACCCAATCAAAAACAATAAAAGGAATATACATTTCTTTTAACAAGCCTTTGCAATTCCCCTCAAAGGGGGAATTCATAATCAAATTATGCTCATTTTTCATATGCATTTTGTATGTTTACCTTGAGAAAATGAATCTTCTCATTTTAATAATCTCACTTTTTTCCCATATTCGCCTTGTATATTTTAAAGAAATTTGATCACCATCTACTGAATTAGGGTGAAAAGAAAGAAAGAAAAAAGCACACACACGAAAAATATTTTTTTCCTAATTTCTATGAATCCTTCTTGCAAATTCAAAGCTAAATCATAAACTATTGACTTGATACTGAAAAATGTTCCCCTAAGGAGAGTAAGTTCCTTGTATAATCAAATTGGACAGACATGGAAACATTAATTCTTATATATCACTATGTGATGGATTGTATTGACAAAAATATGCATGATTTAGGTGTTATAAAAATAAGAAATCCAAAAATTTACCATCTGAATTATAATGTATCCCACATCAGAACAAGTCCTTTTGAATGTAAATGACTAGCAACATGTATTAGGTATAATGTACTTAAACAAACATACATTATTCTCAACCAAGTTTCTCAAAGATACAAATTTAGGGTTCTATAGAGAGGAGAAAAGTGTTATAATAGAGATGCATGTTTATCATATTAAAATACAACATTGGACTTTGGAAAGTTTTAGGATTTTATTCTTTTCACTATGCTTTTTTTCATGAAATATTCCATTTCTAGTGGCAGTTCCAGAGTACATTTAAAACTTTAAAGACACAACAAGAAAACCCAAAGAAAAGGCCTTTCAATTCTTACCACAATTTTGTAAGCTCAGACTAACTTTTAAATATTTTTAAAAGAAAGAGTTGGAATCATTTAAAAGTTCAGCTTGTATATTTGCTCAAATTCAACCCTTACAAAGAACATTGAAGATTCTTCAGCTATAAGATAAACATGCATTCCCTAAGCAAAGAAATCATATAGGGAAATAAGGACTGGCAAATATTAAATATTTTAAACTGTAGAGGAATCTTGTTTTTAAAATGTGACATACAGGGAATTGTATTTAAATGACATTACATTTTCCAACAGAAATAGAGTTAGTTTATATTTTCTTAGTATTCCATTTTAAAAAGACACTGCTTTCGGTGCATTTTCAACACACTGAATGATTCATAACTGTCCACATCTTAAGTGTGTCAGAAAAATAATGGAGGAAGTGGGAACTTTCAGTTCTGGAATCGAACAAACTCTTTGAAATCTTCTCTTTCCTTTTCCTCTTCCTCCTTCTCCCCCTCCCCACCTCTTCCTCCTCTTCTCCTTCTCTCTCTTCTTCACATTTGTTTTTTGTTTTTGTTTTTTTTTTTAGTAGGGGGCAGGGCAGTGAGCATAGTGTAGAGCACTGTTATCTTCCTAAAACTTTTTGGTCTGGGATGTGCTGCATAATAAAACATACCCAAGTCACTTCCCAGGGGAAAGTGACATTTAATCCCTTGCCAGCATTATGAGCAAATGCTATCACTGAAGTACTCATCAGAATACAACTTTATTTCTTTGTAAAAGATTCTGCACTACTCTATATGAAATGCATCTCAACTCTCTCTGAGAAATACTCTTTCTAAAATACTCAGAAGGGAGTCAAGCAGGTGATCTTCCCTGATTTGCACTGACTTTAGAAAATAATCAGAAAATCACCCCTAGAGAATCTGCTGCTTGGAAGTCCATTCATGTGAACACATACAATCTCAGCTGTGTGTCATTTTATAGTCCTAACAGAAACTTGATAAATTTAACAGGAGATTGTTTAATCATTCCTATGAGTCTACTACTGTTCTAGAAGCTATTTATGATACAAAACAACGCTTTTTCTTCCCACCTGGGAATGGCTTACAGTCTAAACTTACTTGACAATAGTCATGTTATTCATCTCAGTACTGGATAGGAATTGTTATTTATTGATAATATTAATGAGATATGGTGGCTATATTTCACAATAACAAAGTCAATGAAATAGTCTTAAAAGTATTCTATCATCGGTGATTTGATACATATAAAAGGTTTTTATAAGAAAATGCAAATTCGATTTCATTGCTATATACATAATGAAATACCTTTGCATGGGGAAAAAGTATAATTCCTTACAAGTGAGACTCTCTTTGAAAATACAGAACACAATTTTGTATTGATGATTCACAAATCAAAAAGGGCCAGACAAATCAGACAGACATCTAGAGATTAGTTATCTGGTTAAGAAATGAGAAAAAGTTAGGAGGAAAAGCAAAACTGGAGAATGAGGAGACAGAGAAAAGAAGAATAGCACAAGGTTGGTCATGAAAGGTACCATCAGGTTAAAGGGTCCCCAAAACCAGTGTGGGCTTCTAGATGTGCCTCTGCGGTGCTCCCTCATTAAAGGACCTGTTGGTCTTTTAGGAAAAGAGGTGACCGTTGCTGGCGGTTCTGTCACCTCTCAGCCCATTTAGGACTTCCTCTGCTGTGGACAGCCACCATGATCAAAGTCATACATACCATTAAAGAACAGTGTGGGAATATCTTGGCCCAATGTGGTACAATTCTGAAGGGCCATTCTAGCTCTGGAACTTGCTGTGGTTTTGGCCACAGTTGCTATGACAAGTGCATGACAGCTTGACCTCTCCCTCTTTCCATTCCTGCTCCCTCCTCTTCCCTTCCATGGGTGTGGGTCCCAGGTTATTTCTTAGCACAAACATCTTGCCTACTAAATTTCATCCCAGAGCTAGCTTTCCTGGGAACCCAACTTGTGACACCATGAGGACTGGAATAAAGGACATTTGGCAAAAATGTAAAATAAACTTTGCTTGCTTAGCTTCATCTTTAACAAGACAGAGTTCTTAAAGATATGAAAGATTATAGGTAAGGAAGGGACTGCAGTAGGTTGCTAGTTATATACTCTTTTAAGATTATAGGTAAAGAAGGGAATGCAATAAAGATAATTATTAAGTCACCTTAAACTTTGAGAGAGAACATAGCTTGACAATTAGCTTCTCCCCTCCTTTAATTGTTCAACTACTTGCTGAAATAGTTTAGTACATCTTCTGAAAAATCATAGGTAAACCTAGATTGCATTTATTTTTAAATCACTGTGGAATTTAAACAGTCTTTTTGGCTTCCCAGATCTTAGAAAGAAAACAGCTTACTTCATATCTGATTATGTCATCCTGCAGCAATTAACTTTGCATTTTAGAAAGAAGATCCTGCATCTAAGTGCATATGCCTGTCCTTGTGCTTATTTCTTGGGGTAGCATGGGAAAATTAAAAAAAAAAAAAAAAATCACAGTCCTGAAAATAAGGGAAACAGATTCATATGTAAAGTCTTTCACTAACTAGATGCATATTTACCAAATTTCTATTACTATTCTACTCTATTCTTCCTTTATAAAGTTAATTAAAGTTAAATAGCTTACATAAATCACCAATAACTCCCTAGATCAAGGATAAAAATCACTTTTTCATATCACCTGAAAATTTTAATGCCCTTGTCATAGCAGGTGTTCTACTGAGAAAAATTCTGAATTTATACCTGAGCTTATTTACTTATCTATTTTTTGAAAAAGAAAAACTCATATAGTATCCAGGGCTATGTTGGATTTGACTTCTATAGCCTTATAAGAGCCAATCATCGGGGCGCCTGGGTGGCTCAGTGGGTTAAGCCTCTGCTTCGGTCATGATCTCAGGGTCCTGGGATCGAGCCCTGCATCGGGCTCTCTGCTCAGCGGGGAGCCTGCTTCCCCCCTCTCTCTCTCTGCCTGCCTCTCTGCCTGCTTGCAATCTCTCTTTCTCTCTGTTAAATAAATAAATAAAATATTTTTTTAAAAAAAGAGCCAATCATCATATAATTAGGAATTGTGTGAAGTGGTCGTTAAGCATAAACATTATTAAAAAATTAATATAAATGAATTATTAAATTATACTACAAAGATAAGAAAGTATGAAAATTTACTGCATCCTAAATATTTTACAACACATTAATAATACCTATGTTTTTGAGGTTATTTACATCTATTATAGTGGAAATTTGTGTCCCTAATGTCACCGTGCAATTCTTTCCATTACCACATTTGGTAATGCCACACCAGAGCTTGAACTTGTCCATGACAGGATTATACATATGCAGCCCAGAAACCCGCAAATGCGGCAAACCAGAGGTCCTCCCTAACCAGCCTGCCCAACCCCCACCCCGCCCAGAGCCCTGCTGTTAAACCTTTCCCAGCACTCCTCTGTAAAGTGATTACTGTGGGACGTTCTGTATGTGCTGAACTCATATTAAACCCTTTAATCCTCAACAAGCCCTGATATAGCTATTACTCTTAATTTATTTTGCAGATGAGGAACCTAGGGCAAGGTGTTTAACCTCTGCCTTCCTGTGGTCCACCCTGGTAAACGGTGTCACCAGAATCGGAATGTGGGCAAACTTCACCTCACAGACCACTTCAGGACACTTCACTCTGTTTCATACGTTGCGGTTGAGGATGCTATCTGCCTGGGAAGGAGAAGTGAAGACCAGCCAGAGCCATGCTGTCGTGCACCTTAGTCTACGTGACTGGCACTGCTTCCCGAGGACTGCGCCCAGCATCGTCTGACACTCACACGCTTCGCTTTCCTCATCTGAAAAATGTCGACAGTAATTATCTCTACTGATGTCTAAGTGAGGCCGAGATGAGATAATGCAGCAGAGTCTGATACATACCAAGTCCCCTCATCCTAGATGTGTTTTCATTATATTTTATGCGTACTATGAAAACTGCCATTTTATTTGTCTCTAGCAATTTTACAGAAGCAATGGTTTTCTTGCAAAGTCAACAAGTTAGAGCAAGAGTGAAATGCTAAAGAAGGATGAGAAATATAGCAGACGTTACACAAACAGGAGGGTTAGGAAAGAGAGAATGATGGGGGAAATGAGTGTGAGAGAGACAATACATGCCAGAGAGAAAACAGAGACCCCAAATGAAGCAAAGAGAAAAATGAAGAAGGAGCACAGGACACTTTATTACATCTGCATAATCTTAATGTGGATAATGGTATTATTAACAAATTTCAAGCTTACTTCTAACCAGGGCAGATAACTTAGTTTTCCTATAGCACACACTATTACGACCCTGCCTGGATACCCTTGTAATGTATTTGTATGTATTTGCCAAGACAGACAGGGATTTTGGAATGCACAAACTTTATTTTTTGTCTGTGCAAATCTTTATCACCCTCAGTACTTGCTATAAAATAGAACTCAATAAAAGTCGAAGTTAAATATTAAAGTTTGAAACATTTAAATAATACACCACATGTCTTGTGAATTTTCCATAACAAGGAAAATTTTTAAAAATCATATATTCTCATTAGTCCTCAAATCCATTTTATGATGATTTAGAAGTTGAGGACTATTCCACAAAAATAGCATGCTGAAAAATAATCTCCATTTTATGGTATATGATTCAAAATTAATTTTTATTGTAAATCTTTGCCTTAAGAGATAATCTTGTCTTCCACAACTGAAAACGAGGGATGGTGGGAATACTTGCTGCGCTTCTAAATCAGTGCTCGCCTACAGATCAATTCTACTCAAATTAATTTAGGTCCTTTGGCACATTTTTACTAAACATCACATTATTGAAAATGTAAAATATGCTAAGCCAGCTACTGAAAGTATTTCAGTATGAGCTGCACTTAAGCTTTTATTGGTACATAATTATGAAACATATGATAAATTAAAAAGCATAAATATCAGCATTATTATTGCATAACATTCACAGTAGAAGGACATGAGGTTTTTTAGAAGTCCAGAGAAAAATTTATGATTATTAATTATTCAGATAAAAGTCACAGACATGGGGTGCCTGGGTGGCTCAGTGGGTTAAAGCCTCTGCCTTTGGCTCAGGTCATGATCTTGGGGTCCTGAGATAGAGCCCTACATTGGGCTCTCTGCTCAGCAGGGAGCCTGCTTCCTCCCTCCCCCGCTTGCCTCTCTACCTACTTGTGATCTCTCTCCTCTCTGTCAAATAAAAAAAAAATCTTAAAAAAAAAAAAAAACTCAAAGACATATTCCAAATAGAAGGAAACCCTTAAGTTCTGCATCAGAAGGGAGCATACTCCTCACCACTATGCTGCTAGGTTCTTGAAACTTCCACCTGACATAGTGGAGGGACATGTGTACAATGCAGAGAGTTTGGACCAGGAATTCACCAGTAGGCTTTTCCTTGAGTATTGTCAAATGGCTTCTACCTGCATTTTAACAATTGGTGTTCTGAATTAAGAACTTATTTTCATAATTAAAATTTCAGGGAATTGTTATTTTAAGTCATTTCTGGCATACAAGACCCTATGCTAGATGCAAAAGATTAAATGGCACACTCATTCATTCAACAACAGCAAAAATAAAAACAAAACACAAGCAAATACATTGAATCTGTACCTGAAATTATGCAAAGTTCTGGGAATACAACAGGAGAAACACAGCCCCCTTCCTTTAGAGTTAAGTAAAGCAAGATCCTTCTATCAACAGAAGGCCATGTAACTCAGTGGAAAGCGCATGTCCAATGGAATTAGATCTGCCTTTTATACTGGAACTCTTCTATCTCTTGTAGTTGTCGTTTAAATCAGATAAACTTGCCAAACTGGTCCCTCATCTTTAAAACTGATGCTATACCTAACTCATAGGATGGTCGTGAGAATCAATTAAGATACTTTGAGATTCTGGCACAGTGTCTAACACATTAAAACACTGAGTCAATATGATCATTGATAATCTTCTCATCACAAGCTCTATAGCATTCCCGCCAGTGTTATTATAAATATATTTTGTATCAATATATAATACACTATTCATAAATCCTCATATTAAAGATATTAGTCTCCATAGAGTTTTTTTTTTTTTTTTTTTAAAGATTTTACCTATTTATTTGTCAGAGAGAAAGAGAGCACAAGCAGGAAGTGTGGCAGGCAGAGACAGAGGGAGAAACAGGCTCCCTGCTGAGCAAGGAGCCCGATGTGGGACTCGATCCCAGGACCCTGGGATCATGACCTGAGCTGAGGGCAGCCGCTTAACCAACTGAGCCACCCAGGTGTCCCTCCATAGAGTTTTCTTTCAAATATTAATAGATCATTTTTACCTTCCACCTGTACTTAGATTAAGACATTTTCTTAAGATGCAGGGAAATAAAAACCCTTCTGAATATATGATTGTTTTTACATTGCTGAATGGCAAACTTTATTTAAATATAACTGTATGATATTCTGTAATGATTTAAATGACAAGAAATATAGATTATAACCCATTTAGCAACTTATGGATAGATACTATTTGAGGGAAAGGTGGCAATCACTATTAGGTAAACAGAAAAATATTTTAAAGGTGCCAAAAACCTAGCCAAGTCTAAGGACCTACTTTTACCCAGTTGGGAAGGTTAAACTGGAATAGAGAGGACAGAAGGATATTGAAGAAATTAACATGCATGTGTATCTTCTATGTATTAAGTGTGATGCTAAGCACTTACAAATTAGATATCTAGGATAGTAAAGATATAAGGTACATGATTTTGCCTTTAATTTGCCATGAAAAAAAAAAAAATGAGGGAATAGGCACTTGACCGTGAGTTTTTAAAAACCCATATAAGATTTGCCCCACATAACATGACTGGTTAGCAGAGCCATATTTTAAACCTAAATCCATTGGTCTAGCATTTTTTTTTTCCCCTTTGGGAAGATAACTGCTCTAGAAGCAAGCACCAAGTTTTGGGTAGGACAGGGCTAAATAAACAAACCTAATGTTGCTGTGTGACTATATTTCTACTGCCTTAAATGTAGTCTAAAGTCCTAATAGCCATAGATGCATCTTCCATTCAAAACATGGAAGGATAATTAAATTCCAAAGCTTAACTCTGGAAAGTACTTTTCATGTTTGCTAGGGGGCTGAATTATTGCTTATTTTTTTCTACAGTTATGCAATTTGTGAAATTTTATTTTTATTTATTTTTAGAAACTAATTACAGATAAACTAACGTCTGTTGAACTTTGGAAACTTGCATTTTTCTCCTATGGCTGACAGAACGTGTATAGAGTTTTATGTGATATAATAACCAATGTAAAATGCATAAGGCCAATTTGAGCCTTTTTTCTAATGAGTCAGATCTAAAAGGGCCAAAACTTTAATTGGAGAGGAGGAGAGCTTTGGATGCTATGCTTGTTATTGTTCAATATTTCTGGATGACTAAGAAAGGTGCAGCAAAGCTTATCTATTAAGCAGTCCTCAGAAAGCTAGTCTCACATTCAATTCCTCTCCCTCCAATTCTAATTGGTAATTCATGTGTAAATACTAATCCACCTCAAGAAGTGGCAATGAATGTTATCCGATATAATGTGCATGATGTGTGGTGAACTAAAGCTCTGTAATATGTTCAAAGATCAACCGTGGCTTTGTGTATTAGTGCATTCCCATCTTCTATTAAGAGAAAAGAAAAACAGCTAAGGCTGGGCTGTATGGTACATTGGCTGCTCATAATTTGTGCTGATATCTTTCTGTCAGCATTATTTCCTTTGGTTTATCACTTGCAGCAAACAGATTAGTAAACACCATTAGCTTGAGTCTAGTAACTACAGTCAAATTAACTTTGACCGGAGAAATAACCACACGAGATCATTTGCCACTAATGGGATCTGAGTGTTCTACTGAAGGGAAAGACTCTGGTTATAATTGCTGAAGGATGCTGTACCAAGAATTAAAAAAAAAATAATTTTAGGACTCAGCATTATCTCATCAAAATGTGCACATCTTTGTTTTAAAAAATCAATTTGATATTAGAGTGGAAAACAGTGGAGTCCAAGCTCGGTAAATAGATGCTTGGGTTGGCACTTGATGTTTGGGGACAGTGGTAGGAATAACTGTAGTGAGGTTAAGATCCCATGTGAATCTATACATAAGCAGGAAGATCAAGGAGTCAGTCACACTCCTTTATCTTTCCAAGATGGACAAGCAATCCAAGACCTTTCTTTCATATTCATGTTCTAATGTACAATGTCTATTTCATCAGATACATCTAAAAAACCCACAATTTCACTTTGTATTACTAAGAATTCATAATCTCCAAAATACAATATCCAAAACAGTATATGGAATACTTCCAATAGTCTATTGCACAGTAAGTTTTTAAGAAAAAACTGGACCACAAGGAAGATACTCTTTTATGTTCCCAGAAACAGCATTTTGGTTACACTGTTGTGTGGAAACTTCTTACAGAGGCGAGGTTAAAGAAAAAGATGGGGCTTCCAGATAAATGGTAAGCTATTAATAATTTTATAGCTAATGTTTAATTATATGCTTCTAGCTTGAGAGTTAGTCTTATTCAATAATGCTACTTTAAGGAAAAATTTTTCAACCTTGATAATATTAGTTGTTTGTGAGGAATGAAAGCCTTTAGAATCAAGCCCCATTATTTGTCCTTTGGGCTTTAGAGATAAAATTAAATCTTTCCAAGACTCCATTTTTTTTCTCAAACAAATGTCTGAAAGACTTTTTACATTCAAAATGGAAAACTCACTGTGCATTCTGATTTAATGGGAATACATTCATTCTTTCTGCTAACATTTATCCCTGAGATAACAATTCAAAATGATCGCACCTCTTACCTTGAGAAATATTACTTGATGAGTCGATAGATACGAATTTGGAGGAAATTTAGATAGAAGATCAAAGGCAGGGTTGATCTTTTGTTAATCCTTTACACTAACAATTGTTGGAATGGGGGTGGTGGAGGTGCTGCTACCTTAGTACATTGTCATCATCAGGTTGTCCAGATAAAGTACAAAACAGCATACTAGTTCTGAAAGAGCTACTAAATCTGCTACACCTAAGTCCTAGGAAGCCAAAAACACAAACATAGAAAATTCAAGAATAGCATTTTCTACCTAAAATATACTCAATTTAGAACAAAATCAAAATGTATCTATCGCTTGGGGATGATAAAAGCATTACCTACTATCCCAACTTCCATTTCCCCCATTCAGAGCATAATAAAAATGATAGTCAATAAATATATCATCATTTAAGTAGAGATACTGTTTCTTAAAATTTACATTCAAATCATAACAGGTTGCTTGCTAAAATCAAGTATTACATATAAAACTTAAACCAACAGATTCAGTATCTCCAGAGATTACAGCTGAGAAATCTACATTTCAATCATCTCTTTAGGTGACTTGTACTCATTAAAGATTGAGGTCTACTGAGATAAAAAAAAAAAAAAATTGAAAAAGAAAATTTGGACTTTCCTATAACTAGTTCCTTAGGTTATTGGAGGCCCTTCCCATTCTCTTTGGCCATTACAGAAAAAGAGCTATACATTATTCCAGCCAACCACATGCAGTTGTGGGAGTTCATTTGTTTTCACTCATTCTTTTTTCCTGACAAATGTACTCAAGGTTTCACATTTTCCCAAGTACTGCTTTAGCTGTATCACACAAATTTTGATGTGGAGTGCTTTCCTTGTTATTAAATTCTAAGTATTGTGTGATGCTTCTGACTGCTTGATATGTAATTCAAAATGCAGTTGCAAACAGAAACCATTTTCAAATAGTGGTTAGAAATAACTGGAATAATGCTCTTGTGATAGCACTTCAAGTATATTGGAGTTTAAATAAGGTTTTGGCTATTGTCTGCCATTCTAAAGACTAATCCACCCACAATTTTTGTGAAACACTATGTTATAAATTAAAAACAAACAAACAAGTATTTGTAAAAATAAATTTTTGTAATATACAAAGATTTTTAATTTGAGGCCTGTTTATACTGGTGATAACTACTTTAATAATATAAAACCATACACTATTACAGCTCTAAGAACATTGAAGATGTTGATTCTATCCTTTCTATACATATCTTTTATTTATATGTGTATTTTTTCTTTAGATAACTATATAGAGATGTCTTAACAGAAATAGTACTCAAACCCTCCTCCTGTTTTTCTCTTTTCCCATGGTCTTGACTTGCTAAGCCAACACAATAATTCACAAATTAAGCGGGCAATAATCATAACTTAGTGGACATTAACCTTCAGAGGTTATTTTTTAAAGACTGAGGCAGGCTAGTAAGTGAAAGTGAAGACATATTTGAGCAGAGAATCTACTCTCAATTCTGGACTTACCATTTTCTCATTGTGGTTCCTTAAGTGAAGAGAATAGAACTTAATGGAACTAGGTGAGAAATTGTCCAGAGTAATGAGCTACTGATAATGAGATAATCACCTTTTCAAGATTTCTTCTAGTTAATACATTTATAATCTTTTAAATTAGCGACACCTCAATTACCTAATCCACAAATGGCAAATCAAAGCATCGGGCCATTTGCTGGTTCTATTAGTTGACTCTCAGAGTCTAGACTGCTTCTACACTCCAAACTCTATATAGTTTTTACACTCCAAATTCAAGAAAGGAAAATACAGATTGTTCTCTGGTCATAGGAACATATGACCACCAGAACTGACTATACACCCATCTGAACTGGTTAATGTCAACTTCTCATCAGAATACAGAATTCTGAGAGCTCATCTGACACAGCCCCATCTGATTCAAAGTCAGCTACTGAGAGCTACAAGGTAGTCATCAATTCTGTTGTTACACACACACACGAAGTTGCTATTTCCAAAGTTCTGTAATCCCTTCACTTCTGATTCCCCTAATCCTACATGAGACTATCAGTTTGATGTTTCAAAAAGATTACTCCTTATTAGTTCATTGTCGTTTTGCACTAGAAGCAAAAAAATTCAGTTTTTCATTTCAAGAGTTGAATGGTGACTTTTCTTTGATGATAGCAAAACTGCATTAACTATATGGGCCTCTATATTTTAAGGGTGACCAACCATATTTGTTTACCCACTGTAGCAAATGGAGTGTATTTTTGTTACAGTAATCATTAAATAGGGACATCTAAATAAGACATGTGCATACAGGGGTGCCTGGGTGGCTCAGTCATTAAGCATCTGCCTTGGGCCCAGGTCACCATCCCAGGATCCTGGATCCAGCACAGCCGGCAGGCTCCTTGCTCAGAGGGAAGCCTGCTTCTCCCTCTCCCACTCCCCCTGCTTGTGTTCCCTCTCTCGCTGTGTCTCTCTGTCAAATAAATAAATAAAATCTTAAAAAAAAAAAAAAAAAAAAAAACAGAAGGCCATGTGCATATGCACACTCACACAAGAACACTCAGGTCCTGTTGTCATAAAACAAAGTTCCTTCTCCAATTAAAACCAAATATTAGAGCCAAATGTTTAACAAGTAATGAGAGGATGTGAATACCAGGTTAGTATGCCCCAGAGTTAAAGCTGTAAATATCGCTTCTACTCAGGAGCAATAGGGAAAAAAAAAAAAAAAAAAAAAAACTAAAGAAAAAAAAAAAAGGTTCAGAGTAATATTTTCCTTGACAATCATTTATTTCTTTTTAGTGGCTAAACCACAATATTCCTCTGGGAATTCTTTCCTTTGGGAAATGTATTTTCTAATAGAAAATCTCAAGGCCTATATCATCAGTTAAATGTACCACAGATTGAGACAGGTGGCATAACCAATCTGTGTTTAAACTTTTGTCCATCATACTGAGTACTTGATATTTACCAAGGGCATGGTTACATGAAGAACATGTGCATGGCTTCTGGAAAGAACAATAATTATCTGTGGATAGTGATATGCAAGAGATTAGAAGGGAAACTTAAAATTTCCATTGGAAAGAGTTTGTTTTTCCATAAATTATTTATAGGCTACTTCTGAGATATTTGCATACACTATAATCAGGCAGCTTATATTATAGCTATTGAGGACCACAAACGATTTATGGCTATTTTTTTTTTAAGATTTTATTTACTTACTCATGAGAGACAGAGATAGAGAGAAAAGCAGGCTCCCTGCTCTGTGGGACTCAATCTCAAGATCCTGGGATCATGACCTGAGCCAAATGCAGATGCTTAACTGCCACCCAGGCACCCCCATTTATGGCTATGTGTACAAAAGAAATCTAGGAACAAAAAATGGAGATCCAGGGTACAATATAATCTTAGATTAATTATTCTAGAAACATCTACTTTTATATCAGACTTTGGAGGAAATATATAGCAACTGTACAACTTTATACTGTCACTAATAAAATGAAAAGAAAAAATCTTCAAAATGAATAAATAATTACACTTATTGTCTACTGGAGATAAAAATGAACTTCTGACTATATTTTCAATACATCCTCACAACCACCTAGAATGTAATTCCTGGAATTTCCATTATATAAATAAAATGAGAGAGAGAGTGAGAGAAATAGAAAAATAAGCCTGATAAATATCTTAAAGATAAAGGAAATACTGACATCAATGAAAAGGCTAGAGTAAGGAACTCTAAAAATCATGTCTTTCATTAAAGCAATGACAATATGGACAAAAAGATCAGAATCAACTTTTTCAGAATTCATTAAGCTAACTAAAGGCTTAAAAATCCAAGGAGTATTTATTTAAAAGGGAAAAAGAAAAACACACTAAGTCTCAGTGCAAACAGTGAGCTTTGTGACCTTTTATCCAGTCTTCTATGTACTCCCTTCAAACTACTGGGTAGTCACTGTAACCGTCCCTCAAAATAATATACTCCTGAAAATATAACCAGGAGGAGTTGTGCTGGTCATGCAAGCATGCTTAAAGATAACCTTGAGAAAAACATGTACTCGCAGCAGGCTTCAGGTGGAGGGGAAGATATACGTTCTTGAAGCCAAGCAGCTGGGGATGCCCGGCTCGCTCAGGGCGGAACATACCTGCTTCCCTCTTTCGTTATTTCCCCTGCCTCCGGGAGAGCTTGCTGATGGGGTTTTATCCATTTAAGTGCTAAGTGTGCTTACTCTATAGAATTCCATGCTGATTGACCAGGCACACCTCTCTCTTCTTGTTTAATCTATAAGACTCCTGATCAATTATGACTCACATTCCTTCTTGTTTACCTACAAACAATGTATAATCTTCTTCTCCCTTATTGATTATCATCTTGTATCCAATAAATATGGGATTAAGGAGTTGTTCGGGACGGCAGTCTTCTCAACTGTGGACCCCTGCTCCCAATCTCTCTTGCAGTTGACTTGTTTGTGCCTCATTCTTCTCCATTCGCCCTCAGGAAGCGGCAGTCACGAAAACCAAAATCCTGCAACTATGAGGACAACAGCCACTCAAGGCTCTGTGCAAGCAGTAAATAACTAAGGTGGATTTAAGTTGTGATCTCCAAGGCTTCATATTAAAAGTATGTCTCCATATGCACATAGAACCTCCGGCAAAGACTGGAAGATACATTGGTTCAAGATTTCTAAGGAAATCTCTGTCAAACTGAATTAAGTGAGCAGAGACTTTGTTGGTCATACATGACAAAGAATATACTTTGAAAAATTAGTTCTGAAAAGATAGTAAACAAATAAGCAATAACAACAACAAGCATCAACAATAAGAAGGTATGGGAAAGTAAGAGAGCCTAATTCCAAAGGTTGCTATCTTTTCATATCTACAATGTCCAGTTTTTTAACAACAAATTAAGAGATAAATTTTAAAATGAAAAAATTATGATCTATATGCAGGGAAAAAAGCAGTCTGTAAAACTGTCTTTAGGAAAATCTACATGATAGGTATGCCAAACAAACATTTTAAATCAGCTATTCTAAATGTGGTCAAAGAAGCAAAAGAGAATATGAGAATGATGTATTCCTAGATATAGAATACAAATGTAGAGAACTGAAATTATAAAAAAAGACCAAGTGGAAATTCTGAAGTTGAAATGTACAATGATTGTAATGAGAAAAAAATCACTAGACAGGTTCAATAACAAATTTGAGCAGGCAGAAGAATTAATCAGTGAAATTAAGATAGAATAATTGAGAACATTTCACATGAGAAACAAAGAAAAATACTTTAAGATGAAAGTATAAAGAAAACATATCAAAACAATGGGATGCAGCTAAGCATATAGAGAAGTTTGAAGCTATAAATACCTATATTAAAAAAAAAGATTTTAATGACCTAGGCTTCCATCTTAGAAACAAATCTACGAAAAAGTGCAAACTAAAGCCAAATCAAGTGGTAAGAAGGAATTTTAAATATTCAATCAGAAACAAATTAGAGAATAGGAAAACAATAAAGAAATTCAATGAATCCAATATAGGTTCCTGAAAAGAACAAGAACAAAACTGACAAATCATTAGTGAGACTAAAAGAAAAAAGACTGGAATGATTAAAATGAAAAATGGAAGAATAAGATTATTAATAACCTAGTATAATTATATATATTACATATTATATATGTTATATATAAAACATAAATATATATAAAGAGAATACTATGAATAGTATGTATCAGTAAATTAGATCAATCTAGATTAAATGGTTCAATAAGAAATAGAGAATCTGAATACACGGCTAATATGTGGAATTTGAATTAGTAATCAAAAACTTCCATAAAGAAAAGCCAAGGACATGAAGGTTTCCTGGTTAAATCTACTAAAGGCAAAAATAAGAATTAACAGCTAGGCTTCACAAACCATTTCAAAAATTAGAAGATGAGGGAATACTCTCCAACTCATTCTATGAGGCCAGTACTACCCTCATACTAAAACCAAACACATCACAAAGAAGAAAATAACAGATCAATATTCCTTATGAATATAAACACAAATATCAACAAAATAAGCAGATTGAATCCAGCAATATATAAAAAAAATTACACTCCATTACCAAATGAGATTTATATCAAGAATGCAAGGCTTGAGCTACATAGAGAAATCAACCAGTATAATACACCTCACTGAGAGAAAAAAGGATAAAAACACATGGTTACTGAAATAGATGCAGAAAAAGAATTTGACAAAATCCAACAACTTTTGGTCATAAAAGATAACCAACAAACTAGAAAAATATTCTTCAACATGACAAAGAAAGACATCTACAAAAGTCACAGGTAAAATCGTACTGCAAGCTGAATGACTAAAAGCTTTCCCCCTAAGATCAGGAGCAAGACAATAAAGTTCATAATCCCCCCTTTTATTCAACAGCATACTGGAGGTAATTAGACAAGTAAAATAAACAAAGGTATCCAGTGAAATGGAAAAAGCAAAAATATTTCTATTTTGTGGATGACACAGTCTTGCATACAGAAAATTTTTAGGAACATACACACCTACAAACATATAAACCCACACACATGCATGCTATTAGAGCTAGTGAACAAGTTCATCAAGGTGGCAGGATACATGATCAAAACACAAAAATCAATTTTAATTCTATTCACTAGCAGTGAAGAATCTCAAAATAAAATTAAGAAAACAATTTCATTTACAGTAACATAAAAATACTTAGGAGAAAGTTTAACAGAAGAGATGCAAGACCGGTACACTTAAATCTGCAAAAGAAAGAAATGAAAGAAATTAAGGACGAGTTAAAAAAAAAAAAAAGAATTCCCTAATCATAAATTATAAGATGCAATGCTGTTAAGATGAAAATATTTCCCCAATTGATCTACATATTAAATGTTATTGCTATCAGAGTTCTAGTATTCTAGAATTATTTTGGTAAAAATTAATAAATTGATCATAAAATTGATAGGAAAATACAAGGAACCCAGAGTAACTAGAACAATCTTTTTTAAAAATTACAAAGTTGGAGAATGTAGACTTCTGATTTCAAAGATTACTGCAAAGTCATGGTAATATATACTATGTAACACTGTTTTAAGAATAGACATATAAATCTATGGAATGTAATTTAGAGTCTAGAAATAAATCCTCATATTTATGGTTAATTGATGTTTGAAAAAAGTGCCAAGACCATTCAATGAAAAATAAATGGTTATTTCAAGAAATGATTGTGGAACAAGTGGATATCCACATGCAAAAGAATCAAGTTGGGAAATTAATTCACACATATAAAAATTACCTAAATTGGTCAAAGACATGAGGTATAACTAAAATTATAAAAATTTTGGAACAAAACAGATATAAATCTTCATGAATTCAAATTAGATGTGAATTCTTAGATGTGACACCAGAAGTGCAAGCAACCAAAAATAAAAAATAACTTCTACTTCATCAAAATTAAAACTTTTGTTCCTCAAGCAAACACTAGCAAGAAAATGAAAAAAATTACCCCCAGAATGGAGAAAATATATGAAAAAGCACATATGTGTTAAGATCTAGAATCCAGAATACATAAAGAACTCTTACAACTCAAAAATTACTCAATTTAAACAATTATAAAATACTAAGAATAGACTTTTCTTCAAAGAATATATATCAATAGCCAAGAAGCAATAAAAAGATATCCAACATTATTAGCTATTAAGTCACTGCAAATCAAAAAGTGATACATTACACCCACTAAATATCTATCATCAAAAACACAACCAAGAAAAAACATTTCTGAGAATGGGGAGAAACTGACATCAGTTTAAATGACTGGTTAGCATGGAAAATGGTAAAGCTGCTTTGGAAAACAATTAACAGTTCTTTAAAAAGTTAGACATAGAATTACCCTATGAGCCAGCAATTCTTCATCTGTGTATATACCCAAGAGTACATGCATAAAAAGAGGTAAAACATCTTTGACAGACATAGGACATATGATTTTAGGTACAAGGGTCTTTATAAGTTTGATTATTTAACTGAAGGATTAGGAGAAATGCCCTTAAGGAGAATTTATGGCACTTTATCATAGACAAGCAAGAAAACTAAATCCATAAAACATCACAAACTGAAGCCCCTTGTGATTATTTAATTGACATACTTAACTTTGTACAGGAAACAAACCATATTCTCACAGATTAATTGAAAGAGAAAGATAAATTTCTTACAAAGTACACTACTTTTTATTGATTCCGTCTTTGGCCAAGTTAAGATCAGACAAAAAGAGAATGCTATAGGGTAAAGATTTTAGAATATGCATCAACTGCATACTCAACCATATATGCTTGAACTATTGTTTTAAGATGATTATTTATGTGTATTCATTTAGCTTTAATACTGACCAAAATGGCTTTAATGTTCCCTTCAACTTCAATAAACTTTAGACAGGTTATCTTCCTGATCATATGCCCTGACATCCCCTTTCTTAGAACTTTTGCTTTAGAAAACTTATGATTTTAAGTTCTTTCTCTGCCTCCTTGAGATGTACATCTACAACTCAGCAAAGTCTTTCTCAAGGACATAGAAGTCACCCCTCTGAAATGTAATCATGAAGAAATAAAGCATTCCTATCTCCTAGTCTCTGTGGAAGGACAGGAGCCTAACTTCAATAAGCATCAATTAGTAAACATATATGACTAATCATAGTGACCAACCTTTTCCTTAACATCCTCCAGTACTTTCCCATTAGCTCACCCCATGGTTTAAAAATCCTGCTTTTTGTTTCAGCAAAATTGAGTTCAATGTCTCCTCAAACGCAATAGTCTAGAACAATGTCTTCTTCGCCATCTTTAACAACTGTCTGATGCAATTTCTCTTGAACAATATGAACACCCATCTATAGAAATAAAATGGAAACCCAGAGATAATCACATGAAACAAGAAAGTGTGTGTCAATGTAAAAAATATTTTCTGGAAGAACGAAATAAAACAGATGTAAATTTTCTAAAAAGTTGACTAGTGCTAACCAATTTATCATTCAAGGTACATAAAAGCAGGGAGTATCTTAAGAGAGAGGAATAGGTTGGCCCACAGGCCCTAGAAAATCAACACAGCCAAGGTAGAAATGACTGAACACAAGATCAGGCAGAAATGCAGTTTCAGCAATGCCATTTTTAGGAACCACAGCAGGATGGAAAGGTCAGTATCTACGGCATGGACATAAAGTGTCGAGATTTTCATATATGCTCATACCAAGGGGAAAGAAATTATGAGGTCTGAAGCATGTTCATTAATGCTGAATTGCTGTCACAGACATAAAGAGAAAAGAAAAATAGCCACACACACACACACACACAAAAAAATCAATTCTATTTAAGAGGAACTTTTCAGGAAGCATGATCATTTCCCTGATAAATCATTCCCTATTCTTCACCATTTTATAATTTTTAGCACTGATCATACACATAATTTGTTAGATTTGTTTGTGTATTTCATATATCTTTGGTACTACTATAAAGTTACTTTGTGGAGAAATTCTCTTCATGTGTTCTGTGCTAGTATATAGAAACAGAATTGATTTGTGTATATAGACACTGTATCTTACAACTTTGATATCCTTACTGTTTATAAAAATTTGCCACAGATTCCTTGATATTTTCTATGAAAAACATCATATCCTCTGTGCATAGTTTTAATTTTTTACTTGCAATCTCTATTATTTTATTGAATTGTCTGAGATTTCTTATACTATGTGCTGCTGCTACATTTGTAAATTGACAAATGGGGCCCACACTTGTATCAATTCTATGAGACAAAAGAGAGAGAAATGGGGATTTTTTTCACATATTTCAGTCCACAGGGACCTTAGGCCAGCACTTCTGGCCAGAAAGACCGGTTTTCTCTTAGAGTTTGTTATCTGCTCCCTGTGCCCAACTCTGGGCTAGGGTCTCTCTTCAGGGCACATATAGGTAGGAGAGATGAGAGAAGGATAAAAAAATACTAAGAAAAGCAGAAATTTCTTTCACCTTCTCCATCTTTCAGGGGCCCACTTTTCTAGCCTTCTGGCAATACATATGGAGATTTTCTTCAGAATTATTGATGTCCGTGTTGCCTAATATTCCTGGACCTGCTGCCCAATGTCTAAAAAAGGGTTGACAGAAATACATAACGATTAGAAGGGGGAGGAAACTTTCTTTGTACGTGTCCCTTCTCCAAATTTTTACTTTCCTCCAAAATATGCTGCTTCACAATTCTTCAGTTGTGTTTTATCCAGCAATTTTCGTTGTAATCAGTAGGGGAAATAGGCTATAATGAGCTTACTCCATTTTGCCTAGAACCAGAAGAGTTAGAGATTTTAAGAAAAAAAAAAAAAAATTACAACATTTAAGTAAAAGATTTGCAAATCCTAGACAAATTCTTCGAGGAAATAAAGAGAAAACATTGCTCAATCCCTTGTATGAAGCTAATATGTCTTAGAATGCAAGATCAGAAAAGAGCATCATTTAAAAGAAAAACTCGAGGCCAAACTAAATCATGCACTTAGATGCTTATATTTAAATGTAACTTATACAATAGATGAGTGTAATCATTAAAAATATGAAGATCCATACTTAGTGAATGGAATGGATCTTTAAAATAAATTGACATGTGAATCAGTACACAGTACAAAGCTTAAAAATAGCATATTTTGATAAATTTATATGTATATATTTTAATAAACATATATGCTGGACATAGATATAAATATGTAAAATATATGTATATAAATAATACAAAACATCAAGCTATTAACAGTGCTTTTCTCTGAGTAGAAGAATTTTGGTAATTTTGTGTTTTTTTTAACTCTTTTTTGCTAATTTTCAATGTTTCTAGATTTATTGTATAAAAGAAACACAAATGTATTTAATATATTGGTAAACTAAATGTGTTTAGAAAAATTTTAAAGCACATAACGATCTTCTAAAACAGGGAGAAGGTGCAAAATGTGTTCCTATGCTTTTGAATTTTAAAGAGAGCACCATTAATACTAATAACTTGATCCCCATACACCAGATTTTGAATGATTAATGAAACAGTTTATTTTAGAATAATTATGTGCATTTTGAATATGTTCTTTTACTGAGGCTTTTCTTCATTTCACAGAGTTTTCAGAAATCAGGTAGAGGGTCAGTTAGCATTAATGGTGTAAAAATTCAGAAGGACCCATGTTCAAAAAGTGCATCTTTCACTTTCTGTTATTAGACTTGCTTCACATTCTTGTCAATGACTGCCATACACTCTGAGCCAAACAGCTTCTCTTGCTCACGTTAACAGCAATACATCAGCTTTTTGAACAAGATTTGGCAGGTGTGGGAGTTCCTGAAAATGCAACTGGAAGGTAGGTGTGAGATAAAGACTTACTTTTCATTGTATATTCCTTGAATCTTTCCATTTTTGTACAGTGCACTTATTTTACCTATTTAAAATTAGATTTAAAGTAACAACAAACTGATGGGGGTAGAGAGAGGGATAGAGAAAGGAAAAGAGTCAATGGCCATAATCTGGCAATTAACTGTGTGACCACATGAACATGAGAGGTAAATTCCAGAAAGGATAAACAAATAGCAGAATAGATAAAAGCTGTGAATGGTAAAAAGTTGAAATAATAAACACTAGCTTGGAAGTCAGGGTGGTTACTTCTGTTACATGTACATACCCATGCACGCACATTTATATTATGCAAAGATAATATTTTCTATTTCATAGGGTCTTATCTGTAAAATGAGCTAATTCATGCAAATGTGGGCTGTATCATAGGTAATATTCAAATGTTAGCTATCGTTACTGTTTCTCTGAGCATGTATTAAGCATAGTAAATGAAAAATTCCGCTCCTATTGGTTTACTTTATGTAGAGTTACTCACTTTATATATATAACCAGGAGCAGTAATTTTGAGCATCTGCCCTTTTTCTTTTTTCTATGGTAGTTTCTTGATTATGGTACTTCTTTCTATGATCAACACTCATAAGGTGCTCTTAAATATAGTTTCTTTTCTTCAAAAGAAGCACTGCTTTTTTCTTTTTAATCTTTATTTAAGCATAGAGGCTGACGTGGGGCTTGAACTCATGACCCTAAAATCAAGAGTGAGGAGCTCAACCGACTATGCCACCAAGGTGCTTTTTTTTTCTTTTTTTTTTTTTTTAAACATCTTAATTTTTTTTCAGTGTTTCAAGATTCATTGTTTATGCACCACACCCAGTACTCCATGCAATATGTGCCGTCTTTAATACCCACCAACAGGCTCACCCATCCCCCACCCCCCTCCCTTCCAAAATGCTCAGTTTGTTTTTCAGAGTCCACAGACTCTCATGCTTCATCTCCCCCTCCGATTTACCCCAATTCACTTTTCCTTTCCTTCTCCTAATGTCCTCCATGTTATTCCTTATGCTCCACAAATGAAACCATATAATTGACAAAGAAGTTTAAAAAAAAAAAAAATTGACAAAGAAGTCATACAAATGGCTAACAGACACATGAAAAAATGTTCATCATCATTAGCCATCAGGGAAATTCAAATCAAAACCACATTGGGATACCACCTTACACCAGTTAGAATGGACAAAATTAAGAGGACAGGAAACAACAAGTGTTGGAGAAGATGTGGAGAAAGGGGAACCCTCTTACATTGTTGGTGGGAAAGCAAGTTAGTGCAGCCACTTTGGAAAACAGTGTGGAGATTCCTTACAAAATTAAAAATAGAGCTACCTATGACCCTGCAATTGCACTACTGGGTATTTACCCCAAAGATGCAAATGTAGTGAAAAGAAGGGCCATATGTACACCCCAATGTTCACAACAGCAATGGCCACAATCACCAAACTGTGGAAAGAGCCAAGATGCCTTTCAACAGATGAATGGATACTCATTTGTTTTTTAAATGATCTCTATGGCCAACGTGGGGCTCAAACTCATGACCCAGAGATCAAGAACCACACACTCTACCAACTGAGCCAGGCAGGCATGCCAGCACTTCCCTCTTTTTAAGGTGTTCTACAACTCTCCACCCCAAGAAAATGTTTTATGTGACAATAAAGTTATCCTTTTCAGTGAAATAAACCTAAATATATTCCAAACATGTCCCACAGCATATCCCCGTTAACCCTAACCTTGTACACATATTTTAGAAATATTCTTTTTTTAATTAACATATAATGTATTATTTGCCCCAGGTGTACAGGTCTGTGAATCATCAGGCTTACACATTTCATAGTACTCACCATAGCACATACCCTCCCAATATATTTTTTTTAAAGAGATCTATTTGGGGGGGGGGGGGAGATCTATCTAGCAGGGAGGAGGGTAGAGGGGGAGGGAGAGAGAGTTTCAAGCAGACTCCCCATTGAGTGAGGAGGCCCAACCTGAGCCAAAATCAAGTCAGTCACCTAACAACTGAGCCATCCAGGTACCCCAGAAATATACTATGTACTTAAATAAACCTAATATTATTTATTTCTCTGTGCTTTAGTTTCAAATATGAGAAAATGGTAATTCTAACAGTAATGCTCACAAAAATCTTAATTAGAAATACCTGATTGTCCTTGAAACTCTTTTGAAATACTTTTGTTTTCACTGATTCATAATCATCATTGTAACATGGCTAAGTGAAAGAATATCATGATACTACATATTAAAAATAAGACATTCACATTCATACCATATATTAAAATAAGCAGTTATAAGGGAAAATAAGTTGTCCATGTGTTAATTAGTATCTGTTTACATACAGGAATTAAGAGATAATTTTTCTTTATTTTTCATTTTCTCTAGTATATATCACATATCATATATATTTGGATAATAATATATATTTTAAAATATATTTCCAGTTACAAATTGGCCAAAAGTTTTAAGATAAATTATAGCTTGAAACATATATACCCACTACATAGGAAAGACCTACTACATTCAATACTGTTTTTGTTGTGATTCACTCAATGCAAAAATCCTATTAGATTTGACTATGGCTTCCAAATAAACAAATTACTTTTTATTTTAGTTTTTCCCAAAAAAGTAAAGAACACTTTTTACTAATTCTAAATCCATTAAAATGACTGCTATTCTAGAGAGAACTTAAGATCCTTAGGATGTTTCATATGAGTACTGGGAGAACATTGACAGATCATTAACCCGTCAGTTCAAATTTGTTAAATGTGAGTTTGTACATAGCAGAACTATTATAAAATCAAAATCCCCTCAGAATTCTCTGAGATTATAACTTTTTTTTTAAGGCAGTCTAGTTTTGACTGGATCAAAAACCTTAGAGAACAGGAAAAATGTCTTACTCTCATCAAATCCCAGAATTCTGATATTGTGTGAGTCATATAGTAGGTCTTTGTTATATCGGTAACTCTTTCAGATTTCCACTAATCGTAGTTTTGCAATAATTAAGTCAAAGCAATAAGTTTACGATACAGCTGGACTCTTTAGAAATATAATGAGAATTTAAAAGAATGTTTGCTGATACAAATATTTTGGACCAGGCTTGACTTTGAAAGGACAAAAACACACACACAATAGATCATTAAAAGCTTTAATATATACATCCAAAGAAAGTATCACTTAAAATACTGTTAATTTATGAGCGCTCATTATATGTTGCTTTAAGTTCTGGATGTGATATACTTAACTACTAGGGGCAGAGATTTACATTTAATAAAAAGGTGGTTATCAATTTTGTTTAAAAAATATCCCAAATTCCATAAAAGTAGAAACCTTGAATGAAATATATTGATTTTTGTCCTCTATAAAGTATATCCTGTATTCAGCAACAGACATAATTAAGTATTTCTTATTACAGTTTTATTAGCCTAAATATATTTATTGGGATTACTAAGAATTTTTCAAGGTACTTCCATAAAATTAAACAGTTCAATCTTTGAAAGTTTAAGTATGAAGACTGAGGTTGCTGTACTATGATTATTCTTATTAGGAAACTGGTTTAAAACTATTATTAAAAAACAAAGCAAAGTTTGATAACTGAAGAATCAATGTACTTAAAATGTGTTCTGGAGCCAGTTAGCCTTGACCCTCCAAACTCTAGGTCCCTATGTGAATAATAGTAGTTTTTAAAAAAAAAATATCCAAGGGGATGGCGATCTTTAAAGTATCTGTCTACCACACCTTCCATTTGAAAACCTGAAGAACTTGTAAGCGAGTTTGAGTCCTTTAGCTTCCAGTCAACAACCAACAATATGTACATACATTATTACATAATGAATGCACATCAGCAAAGAAGAACAACTTATTTACTTTTCCTTTAAAGTATGCTGTTACCATTTGGATTCTGCATTTCGATGGCTCTGTCTCTGTGCTATGTCTCATGGGCATCATTTAAAGCGACAAGCCTAAAAATTATGGCTCTCCTTCTGTCTATTCCTGTAACAGCTAAAGAATCCCACATCTGTTCCCCAGTTTTGCTTGATTAATAAAGATGTGCAAAATAGGACTTATCTTCTCCCACTCAATTGGGAAAGAAAAACGGGGTGCTCAGGAATACTAAACAAATTACAGATAAAGCAAAAATCTTTTTCATCAGCTCAGTGCCAAGAGGAATTAGACCATATGGATAGCCTCTAATTTTGGTGGCATATCATTTTGCTAGATCCTTTTCTCCTTAATTTTGGAGTTGAAAAGAGGTATTATTCTGCTAAGTTTACAAAGATATAAATGGGTTCTAGACCTGTGTCTGCCAACAATCTGCAGTAAGGCAATTACACCATCGTTCTGTTTGGCTTTAAATTATAACCATCACATAGAAAATCACTCATATTTTTCCTTTTCTATAGCTTCTGTGGTAACAATGCTGAATTTACTCAAGTAGTACTGAGTATGGTTTGGGGAAAGAAACAATGAAAACACAAAGGGGAAATATATTTACTTTATATTCAAATAGTAGTGATTGAGTACCTTCTATGTCAGAATTAAATAGAGGAAAACACCTTTGGAAATATTATTTTTATTTGTTACATAATATTAGATTTTATGGATATCTCTAAATTTATTTCAATAATGCCATACATTTGGACTGTTAGGCTAATTCATTTTTTAAACTTCTATATAAAACAGCAAAGAACATCCTAAAACAGAATGCACCTATGCTCATTTCTCAAGGATAAATTCCTAGAAGTGAAATTTGTGTCAAGCAGTATGCAAATTTTTAAGACATTGGCACTTCCATACTCTGCTGGTAAGAAAGCAATTTGATTCAATTTTCATTGAGATACATTTGACAATATGTATACAATTTCTTCCACCTTTTACAATAATCTATCTTTCTATATATATGTCACATTTTGCAATTTAAACAAAGTATTGAGATCTAGGTCACCTCACATTTGGGAAAAAAAATTGCTTTTGTAATTTTTGCCAAAGCAGTGAAAACTCCATGAATATGTGGTTAATGAAATAGACTCTTCATCTTTCTTGACTATTCAGTCCAAGCTTTATTACAATTACACCAAGTGCACCAACCGTCTAAAATTAATGGAGGCTCTGTCAACATTAGGATGATTAGGGGTTGTGTATATTCTAAGTTCAAACAAACAGACATCTGAAACACTTGCTGTCAAAAGACTGACAGTCAGATATAGTGGATAAAACATAGGGCCTAATGTCACCATTAGTAGGGTGGGATTTTACTGTTCCTCTAGGATTAGTAATTTTGTTCTGTTTGTAAACTAGTAAAACCATGTTTGTAAATAACTCAAATTCTACTTTATACAGCTAAAATCTATTATATACCATTTCAAATTCCTACTATATAATTAATGAAGTAGGAAGAGTAGTGTGTGTTCCTAAGAGTTTTCCCAAAATATTATTTCCAGGTTACTGAAAAGCACAATAAAATCTTAATGAAGTAGATTATCATTGGTATGCATAGCACATATTTTAAAGTTTTCAACACAGCAGGTTATCAAATAGAAAACTAAACACCACAGATTTCTGTAAATTAGACATCAGTTCAGTGAAAAAAGTGAGAGGAATCTAACTCAGCTTTCTCAAAATAAATAATGTGTATTGTTTTCTAGTATCAACCAACAGGATTGGTATTATTTATCATTTAAAACTTTCTAGAGAATTGAAGCAATAAAAATTCTCAATTTTTTTTTTCCAGTTGAGCAATATCATATGCAATGATACTCGATTGCCAATTCATGACGTTCTAAATTCAAACCCCAAAATTTAAACCTTTAAATCTCTAGCCACCAGGTTCTTTAGTCTTTGAGTAATGGAAATCTAAATTCATCTGTACAAACCTGCCAATATTCATGTAATCTCATTTAGGACTGGATGGCGTAAGGACTAAGACGTGGTTTACGTTAAGATGGACTGAGTTTACAAGATTCAATTTCTATTAAAATACAAATGTATAAAAATCTAAATTTGAAACTTAAAACTCAGAACAGCAAATTGATTAAATCTAGGTGTAATGTCCTTATAAAGTGTCCACCTCTTAAATATGCTCTGCGTTCTATTGTTTGGGGAGATTCGGGTTATATACATATAAAATTCTATTATGTATATTATATATATTAAACATATAATTATATATACAATTGTATCCTATGATGCATATTATACATACATACTCATCATATTCAGGTATGTTTTAGGTTCAGCATTTATAAACTAACCAATGTAAGACCACTTTAAAAGAATAAAACAGAAATATTTTATTTAAAAAATCACTTTCTACCAGCAAGACAATTATGTCCCTTCTCACCATTCCTTTTCAGTGTCATACTAAAAGTTTTAGCTAATACAATAAGAAGAGGAAATTGAAGGTATGGAAATCGAGAAGGAAGAAATAAAACTACCTTTGCAGATGACATGAAGTCTATGTAATAATCCAAAAATTCAACAAAAAGCACTCCTGGAACATATAAGCAACTAAACCAAGATTTCAGGATACAAGATTGATAAACAAAAGTGAATCATTTTCTCTATATACCAGCAACGAACAAGAAAAGTCACAATTAAAACCACAATACAATTTACATTAGCACCCAAGAAACAAAATACTTAAGATACAAATTTATCAAAATATATATAAGATGTAAATGATAAAAACTACAAAACTCTGATAAAAGATATCAAGGAAGAACTAAATCAATGGAGAGATAGTACATGTTCATGGATAGGAAGACTCAGTACTGTCAGGATTCCATGTCTTCCCAACTTGATTTGTACGGTCAACAAAATCCCAGTCAAAAGCCTAACAAGTTACTGTGGATATCAACAAACTAACTCTAAAGTTAAAATGGAGAGGCAAAAAGACCCAGGAGGGAGAGCATATACTACAGAAAAAGAACAAGGGACTGATGGTCTGTGACGTTAAGACTACTTACAGAGTTACAGTAATCAAGACAATATGGTATTTGTGAGAGGATAGATGAAAAGATCAATGGGCGGCGCCTGGGTGGCTCAGTGGGTTAAAGCCTCTGCCTTCGGCTCAGGTCATGATCCCAGGGTCCTGGGATCGAGCCCCACATTGGGCTCTCTGCTCAGCGGGGAGCCTGCTTCCCCCTCTCCCTCTGCCTGCATCTCTGCCTACTTGTGATCTCTCTGTCAAATAAATAAATAAAATCTTAAAAAAAAAAAAAAAAAAAAATGGAACAGAACAGAGGTCCAAGAAAGGACCCCACATACTCAACTGATCTTCAGCAAAAGAACATAGGCAATACAATGGAGAAAAGATAGTCAATTCAACAAATGGTGCTGGAACAAATAAATATCCACATGCAAAATAATGTATCTAAACATCTTACACCTTTCATAAAAAATTAACCAAAACAGAACACAAACCTAAATGTAAAATTCAGAACTATAAAAACCCGAGAAGCTAACATAGGAGAAAATCTAAGTGACCGTGGGTATGGCAATATCTTCTTAGATACAACACTAATGGCATGATCCATGAAATAATTAACTGATAAGTTAGACTTCATTAAAAAACTACTGCTCTGCAAAAAGCATCATTAAGAGAATGAGAAGACAAGCCACAGACTGGGAGAAAATATTTGCAAAAGGTGTATCTCATTAAGGACTATTATTCAATTTATAGAAAGAACCCCCTTAAAACTGAACAAGAAGAAGACATAACTGATTTTAAAATGAGAAAAGACCTGGAGGGGGAAAAAAGAAACAAACCACTTTATTAGAGAAGATATATAGATAGCAAATAACCACAATGAAAAAAATGTTCAATATCATGTATCATTAGGAAATGCAAATTTAAAAAATGTGATAACCCCTATACTCCTATTAGAATAGCCAAATCCAAAATATTGACAACAAAAAGTCCTGGTGACAATTGGGAACAATAAGAACACTCATCTATTGGTTGCGGGAATACAAATGGTACAGCCACTCTGAATAACAATTTAATAGTTTCTTCTGAAACTAAGCATACTTATACTGTAAGACCTAGCAGTCAAGCTCCTTGGTATTTAGCCAAGTGAGATGAAAACATATATCCAAATATAAACCTGGATCTGGATGTTTATCGCAGTTTTATTCATAAATCCAAAACTTGGAAGCTATATAGATGTCCTTCATTAGGTGAACGGACAAATAAACTGTGGTATATCCAGACGATGGAATATTATTCTGTGGAATAAAGAAAAAAAAAGAAAAGCAAAAAGCAAGCAAGAAAGTAAGGAGAAAAGAGATATCAAGCGATGAAAAGACATGGAGGAGGGGCGCCTGGGTGGCTCAGTGGGTTAAGCCTCTGCCTTCGGCTCAGGTCATGATCTCAGCGTCCTGGGATCCAGCCCCGCATCGGGCTCTCTGCTCAGCGGGGAGCCTGCTTCCTCCTCTCTCTCTGCCTGCCTCTCTGCCTACTTGTGATCTCTCTTTCCCTGTCAAATAAATAAATAAAATATTTAGGAAGAAAAAAAAAAAAAAAAAAGACAAGACATGGAGGAAAGTGCAATGCATATAATTATGTGACAGAAGCCAGTCTAAAAAGGCTACATTCTGGGACGCCTCCATGGCTCAGTTGGTTAAGCGGCTGCCTTCGGCTCAGGTCATGATCCCAGGGTCCTGGGATCGAGTCCCACATCGGGCTCCTTGCTTGGCGGGGAGCCTGCTTCTCCCTCTGCCTCTGCCTGCCACTCTGCCTGCTTGTGCTCTCTCTGACGAATAAATAAATAAAAAATCTTTAAAAAAAATAAATAAATTAAAAATTAAAAAAATAAAAAGGCTACATTCTGTATGATTCCAACTATAATGACATCTTGGAAAAGGTTAAACTATGGAGACAGGAAAGTGTTTACTGGTTGCTAAGAAAGAAGGATCTAGTCAAAATAGATTATTCCTATTCATAATAGGTGAGCACAAAGGATTTTTAGGACACTGAAAAAAATTCTGTATGATACTATAATGGTGTATGCATGTCAGTATACATTTGTCAAAACCATAAAATGTACAACACCAAGAGTGAACTCCAATGTAAACTATGCCCTTTGAATGATAATCATGTATCAAAGTAGGTTCATCAATTTTAACGAATCTACCACACTGGGAGGCTGGGAAGTTGTGTGAGTGTGGGGCCAGGGGTTATACGGGATCTTTTTATTTTTTGATGAATTTTGTCCTCAACCTAAAACTGCTTCTAAAAATAAAGTCTAAGTAAAAGGGATTGGGGGTAAGTGGAGGATTAAGGCCAAAAATAAAATGAAACAAAACAATCATTTCCTAAGTCAATATGTATCATAAAAAAATCATAGCAAAGCAAGACTAAAAAGAACCATCTCTATTTTTTTTTCCAAGTAGTCTCCACACCCGGCATTGAACCCAATGAGGGGCTTGAACTCACAACACTGACATCAACACCTGAGCTGAGTCGAAGAGTTAGATGGTTAAATGACTGAGCCACCCAGGCGCCCCCCATCTCTATTTTTTTAAAAAAAGCTAAGCTAATATATTTTTTAAATGTTTTGTTTAAAAATTGGTAGAATTTACAAAAATTGTATAAATATTTTCCTGTTACAAAGTGTTCTAAAACTCGAGTTTCACAGCATGCTTAGAGTTTCACTATTATTGCACCTCACTCCAGAACAAAACAAATACTTAACAACTCCATTCATAAAGTTCTAAAGTCCAACTATATAATAAGCATTTTAGTCTAAAAACAATAGTCACTTGAAAAAAAAAATAAACAGCAGTTGGAAAAAATCATTTCACTTTTAAAAACCACAATTTCTGATGATATTTGTATGCCTGGAAGGCTCCACGTAACTTCTCAAATCTTGAAACCAAATCAGACATCATCGACCTCATTAATGGCTTCATACAGATTTCTGACATTTTATTTTTATTGGTGTCATTAATCACAATGATAGAAAATATAAATTGTTAAAGATATGACATCATTAAAGTACTATAACCTGATTTAATGTTGAAGCAAACAATTATCTAAAGCTAGTAGTGCACACAGTATTAGATACCAGGTTTTGCTGCGTTTCCCTTAAAAATATAAAACGGGGCGTGTGGGTGGCTCAGTGGGTTAAAGCCTCTGCCTTCGAAGGCTCAGGTCGTGATCTCAGGGTCCTGGGATCGAGCCCCGCATCGGGCTCTCTGCTCAGCGGGGAGCCTGTTTTCCCCTCTCTCTCTGCCTGCCTCTCTGTCTACTTGTGATCTCTCTCTCTGTCAAATAAATAAATAAAATCTTTAAAAATATATATATAAAACAGCTTGGGGTGCTTGAGTTGCCATGGTTCACTATTTTGGATGGATAATAATATACTCTTTATAAAAAAAAATCCTACTCTTAACACCATATTTGCTTTATTATTGGACAAAAGTTTGTAAACGAACTTTTGAAACCTACCGAGTGGTGGTTAGAAGATATGTTATTTTTTAAGTAGGAAGTAACCTAACCAAGGAGGTGAAAGACCAGTACTCTAAAAACTATAAAACACTGATGAAAGAAATTGAAAACGACACAAAGAAATGGAAAGATATTACATGCTCATGGATTGGGAGAACAAATATGATTAAAATGTCCATATTACCCAAAATAATCTATAAACTCGATGCAATCCATATCAAAATATGAATAGCATTTTTCATAAAATCTAGAATAATCCTAAAATTTGTATGAAACCACAAAATGGCCAAAGAAATCTTAGAAAAGAAGAATAAAACTGGAGGTATCATAATCACATTTCAAGATATACTACAAAACTGTAATAATCAAAACTGTATCATACCAGCACAAAAACAGACACACAGACCAATAGAACAGAGATCCCAGAAATAAATTCATGACTATATGGTCAATTAAGCTACAACAAAGGAGGCAAAAATACCGGGTGGGAAAAATCTCTTCAACAAACTGTGTTGGAAAAACTGGACAGCCACATGAAAAAAAAATAAAACCGGACCACCTTCTTACACCATACACAAAAATTAACTCAAAATATATTAAAGATCTAAATGTGAAACCTGAAACTACAAAATCATAGGATAGAGCAAGGCAGTAATGTCTCTTACATCAGCCATAACAGTATTTTTCTAGATATGTCTCCTGAGGCCAGGGAAATGAAAGCAAAAATAAACTACTGGGACTACATCAAAATAAAAAGCTTCTGCAAAGCAAAGGAAACAATCCACAAAACTAAACTACAACTACTGAATGAGAAAAGATATTTGCAAATGACACATCAGATAAGGAGTTATTAACTAAATTACATAAAGAACTTATACAACTCAACACCAAAACAACAAAAAATCCTATTTAAAAAAATGGGCAGAAGACAGGAACAGACATTTCTCCAAAGAAAACGTAAAGATAGCCAACAGACACATGAAAAAATGCTGAAGATGCCTGGGTGGCTCAGTCAGTTAAGCATTCAACTCTTGATTTTGGCCCAGGTCTTGATCTCAGGGTCATGAGTTCAAGCCCCATGTTGGGCTCCACATTAGCGTGGAGTCTACATAATAAGTAGATAAATACATACATAAAAAATAATTTTAAAAAAGATGCTCAACATCATCCATCACCAGGGAAATGCAAATCAAAATCACCATGAGATATTACCTCACACCTCTCAAAATGGCTAAAATCAAAAACACAAGAGACAAGCATCAGCAAAGATGTGGAGAAAAAGGAAACCTTGTGCACCACTGTTGGGAATGCAAACTGGTGCATCCACTGGGGAAAACAGTATTGAAGGTTCCTCAATAAATTAAAACTGGAATTATCATATGATCCAGTAATTCCACTACTGGGTATTTCCCCAAAGAATAGGAAAATACTTATTCAAAAAGATATATGCACCCCTATGTTTATTGCAGCATTATTTACAATAGCCAAATTATGGAAGCAATTCAAGGGCTCAATGATATCAATAATAGATGAATGGATTAAGAACATGTGTATGTATATGTGTATATATATAATAGAATTTACTAACCCATTAAAAAAAAAGAATGAAACCTTGTCATATGCAATAACATGGATGGATCTAGAGAATAAAATGCGAAACGAAAAAAGTCAATTAGAGAAAGGTAAATACCATGTGATTGCACTCATATGTGGAACCTAAGAAAAAAATAAATGAGCAAAGAACAAAAGAGACAATAAAAAAACAAAAACCAGACTCTTACAGAACAAACTAGTGGTTACCAGAAAGGAGGCAGGTAAGGAGGAAGGGTGAAATAGGTAAAGGGGATTAAAAGTTAACTTGTGATTAGGAGTTATCAGCAGTGAGTACTATATAGAACTGTTGAATCACTATGTTGTACTCCTGAAACTAATATAACTGTATGTTTATTATATTGGAAATAAATAAATATGTTATTTTAAGTATTAATATATTAATATCCAGTGGTCTCAAATTGCATCTTTTAGCTTGCAGCTGTACCACGTGTTTATTTTTCTTATTATTTATAGTTTCTTAGAGCAAATGCACTGATTTGCTAAATACTGTGCCATACACTTGTATTTTTTGAACAACTGAATCCAGTTCATTCTAGGATCTTTAAATCTAATAAAGTTAATAACATGATACAAAGAGACAAAGACATCTTGATTCCCAAGGCATAAAACAAAGTCATCAGTAAAATCATAAAAGAATAAAAATCTGAGTCACTCTTTTCTAATATAAAAGCATCTACTGGCCCTGTAATAAAACAATATAAATTTTTCTTCCACAACCTGCAAATAGAACAAATAGTAAAAAGTTTGAAAATGTCCTGTGACTTCTTTGAAAAAAAAAAAAATTATCCTTCTATAAAAATTAAGCTTGGTTGTAAAAGAGTTTAGCTTATTAAATGAGCCAGAAAAATCCCCAAAGCTTCATCTTAAGGAGAAGAGAACTACCTGGGGTTTGTTGCTCCCTGGTCAACAGGTGCCTTTATCATTAGTTAATGCTTTTGCTATTCATGTAGGGCACAGAAAAAGCCAAGTCTGATTACCTCTGCTATGTTTGGAGTCTGATTTTAAGTGACCACTTTTCATTGTGAGTTTATGAAATCTTTAAGAGAAGTTGTGAAGGAATATAATAAATCTGAGAAATAAAGCTGTCTCAAGCACCCCGTAGATCCCAGTGGATATAATTTCACAGAACTGAGTTACTGCTCAGGACAGCCAAGATATTCTTAATGCTCCTATCTATAGCCCAAGATTCTCTGATTTACAGTTCTAGAGGGAATAAAGTCTTGTGGTTAATACAATGAGGAAGAAACAAAAGCTACACACAAAATCTGTGATTTAGTTAATAAAGTGCTATTTGACTTCCTGAGTCTCTCAGAAACTTTTATCACAGATGTGGGTCTATTATTTCAATGATTCAAATAGCACTGAATGTCAGACAGAATCAAATCAAAGCAAACTACAAAAGAAAAGAAATGAGAAAAGAAGAGAAAAGAATAGGGGGAAAAAACCCTGCCAAGAACAAAAGGAAGCTTTGTTGATTCCTTTGGATACTCTCGGAAGTCTGGATGCATAAACTCGACTGAAAATTCTTACTTTTAGTCAGAGTTCACTTATAATTTTACTAGAAACCAGGAACTTTTTGCAACCTGAAAATCATAAGCTATTAATTACTAAAAAAATATATACAACAAAATACTCAATTATTAGTAATTGATTTAATTAAATCTTCTTGCCTGTATACTCCATTATCTTGTAGAAAGCCAATATGCTCCTAGAGATTAGTTTGACTGCAAATCCAAAGACTCGCTTGTCTTTATTTTTGTAACTTAATTATGTTGCTTCTCTTTTCTTCTCTATGTTCCACAGTAACATATTCAATCTTCAAGGACAAGCACAATTCATTCTTTTTCCAGAGAGCCTTTGTCTTTCCATGACCTGGCATAATACAGACAGTGGAACTCTCTACTTTAAAGACACTAGCTTCTCATAAGCTTCTATCACTTATCAATTCTATTCAGAACCTCTTGCCCTGATATGTATGCACTCTGCTATGTTATCTATTTACCATTTTATTATCTATAGACACTTACACTTACTGTCTACCAGCGCCCCTTCTTTTTATACAGCCCGTTGTTACCCTGGACTGTTGACTTCTCGTGTCCTTGAAGAGTTCACTGGTCATTCTGGGGACATGCCCACCAGTTGCACTTTGAGCATTTCTTACCTACTCTAGCTTAGAATCAAATCTACTAAAAGCCCGGCAGAAGTCCCTGAGGAGTTCGTCCTGTCCTAGAATAGACCCTAAATGACTCTTTTTGGTTAATTAAATACCCACTGATTGAATTAATTTCATACTTCCAATTTCTCCTTGGAAATGAAAATAACTTGACTCTTCCCAAGAGCAGAAGGAATAGAAGGCCTAGTTGTGATAATGTTATTTCAATAAAAATCTTTACTTCCAGGGGCGCCTGGTTGGCTCAGTCAGTTAAGTGTCTGCCTTCGGCTCAGGTCATGATGCCAGGGTCCTGGGACAGAAGCCAGAGTCGGGCTCCCTGCTCAGCAGGGAGTCTCCTTGTCCCTCTCCCTCTGCCACTCCCCTTGCTTTTGCTCTCTCATTCTTGCTTTCTCTCAAATAAATAAATAATCTTCACTTCAAGAAATAGTTAATTTTTTAACAAGTTTTAATTCACTTTATTTTTCTCATGTAAAACTATGTGGTGGCCACAACTGGAACCTGGGTCCTCTGCACAGATACTCTGGTGTGGGTCTTTCCAACATGGTCAGTGAATTCTGACCATGAGACTTGATGAATAGAGACTCTTTCCAGAGGTCAGGGGTAAAACAGCTGTAGGTCTTGGAATGGCATCAAAAGTGGCCTTGACAAAGTTGCCCAAGGTGGCAATGAAGGCTTTGTCTAAGGTGTAGTTATAGCCAATACCAGTCATCATCAGTAGCCTCTTGGGCACAGGGGCTGACACAATGTCGGTGCTCTGGGGACAGGGGTGAGGTATAACAGTACAGAGCCACAGTAGCCAAAAATAATTTCAAAAACTTATCTGATGAGAGCTACCTAATGATCACCTCACCTTTTTTACTCTGGTTCCCAGGAAGCCTAAAGAAAATTAAAGAATACTTTTTAATTTGTAGTTTACGAATATATGCTTTAAGAAACCTGTCTGAATTTATTGATTTTTTTAATTTTCATTCTAAGATGGCACCAATTATAAGATATATGACTTAATACTTTCAGAAAAATATTAAACGTACACATTGATTACAACATTCATTCATATCTCAGACATTAGAAAAATGCTACACCTTAAGATGAAATAAATTCTTAACTTAGTATTTTTCTTGGTAAATTATTATTTTTGGTGTTTGTTTTTAAATCACCTTAGATCTTTGTACCATGAGATGGTAATGAACAAAAGGAAAAGAAAGAAAAACAAAGAATCTTAACCAAAATCCTAGAGAGGGAAGTGTCACATTTCCTCTTCTACATCTGGCACTATCAACAAATGTAATACAGAAAATTTTTAAAATATTTAGCTTGTCAGAAGATAAAGTTTGTTTTTATTAACACACTAGCCCTTAAAGAGAGGGAAAGGAAACATGTCTCTTTTATCCAAAATGAATGGTTGAACAACTGTTAAAATCCACAATATACAGGAAAAACATAAAGGTAAAAATCATTAATTATGATACAGATACAACACGAATATAATGGTGAGAGATTAATAGCATTTTATATGATTAAAGTTATTAATCATACCTTTTAAGTACTTTTTAAATGAATTGAATTTCAAAAATTAAAATTTATTATGAAAACCTTTGTTAATTTGATCTCTAAATAAAGTATCATTTTAGTTTTATTTCTAATTCACTTTCCTAACTTAATATTGCTTAACATAGTGGTACAAACTCATCATTTAATGAAGATAGAATATACTGATCCCTATTTGCAAGTTGAACAGCTTAAACAGTTTAATGGATTTCAAACACTATTTAAGAAAAAATTAATTAGGAACTGAGAATATTAAGCGTAATTTAAAATGCTTGACATGTAATAAGACTACAATTCTGTATCATGTTATAGATAATAAAGCAAAAATATTTCTAAATTAATACAAATATTTAAGCTTTTCTTTTTCACTTAATTGCCTGAAGTCATTGGAACGCTGCTCATTTTTACACTACTCTAATTCCCTTACAAGATGTAGACCTAATACCATAATCTTTCCCATCTACCACAAATTCATAAAAATGACAAAGTATGTGAAAGTACATGTAAGTCCAAACCATTAGGGATAGTAAAAGAAGGAGCCTTTGGAGGACTATAAACTATAATAACTTAGAGATGGAAAGAAGACAGAAACATCCCCCCCAGTATATGTCAGTATAATGCTGCAAAGACTGGAATGCCACCAAAAGCAGTTCATGGCCAGATCAAGTGGGAGACAAAGAAGAAGCAAGCAAGCAAAAAAAAAATGTTTTCCCTCTTTACTTTTCTCTTTACTCACTCTCTTACTTTACTCCTACATTCCTTTTCCTCTTACTCCATGGGTAGGGCAAAAGCCATTTTTTGTAGGTAGAATTTTGTTCCCCCCAAACATTTCAAGCCCTAGTTTGTGCATATGAAAAGATATGAGTGAAAGTGTTACCTTATATGGCAAAGATACTTTGCAGATGTAATTAAGGTTACTAATCAGTTGACCTTAAGTTAAAGAGATAATCCTAGATTATCTGACAGGCTAAATGTAATCTCAGGAATTTTAAGAGCAGAGGCAGAAGAGGAGGTCAGGGGATGTGAGGGAGGAGGAAACCTGAAGGGGATACGATGTGCTTACTGGGGCTTGAGGATGGAAGGGGCCATAGGAGAAGGATGTGGAAACCTCTAGTAGCAGATAGTAGATCCTGGCTTGCAGTCTACAAGGAAACAGGGATCTGAGACCTAAAACTGCTAGTAAATGGATTCTGTCAACAGTCTGAAAGAGGAAATAGATTCTTCCCCAGGCCTACAGATAAGAGCTCAGCCTGGTGGACACCTTGATTCCTGCCTTGCGAGACCCTGAGCTGAGCCCCCTCAAACATGGGACCTATAGAAATGTGAGGTGATAAATGGGCATTATTTGAAGCCACCAAGGTTGTGGTAATTTGTTATGCAGCTATAGAAAATACATCACATAAAGAAAACTTCCATCTCACCCCAAATACCCAAATATATGTGTTTTTTCTTTAGGCTAATGACAGAGTTATTATTTTTGCCTGGATCTATGCTTTGAATTCCACCTTCTATTTCTTTCCTAGAAATTCTGATTGCTCTAATTCCAACTTCTTCCTAACCCTTGGCCGTTTCATCTGCATACAAACATAACTCAAGACTTCAATTTTAAATGTTCTCCACTCATAACACATGCTTCCTTTCACTGTTCTGTTTCATCTTTCATTTAGAGTGTGTTCTTCTTTCCAGATATTTTGCTTTTATTTCAGAACCATATATCAAACTCTCTACTGGGTAGCTCTCTTTGAGTGTCCTATAGGCTGCTCTAACTCAACAGCTTCAAAACAGAACTCATCTATTCCTGCTGCCTTTTAATCTCAGTGAGTGGCACCAACAGCCATCCAATTGATCAAGCAAAATCCTGCAGATCACAGTTCGGTCTTCATCCCCTAAATCTAATACCTTCTCATCTTCTGCTGATTACCTACTCTGGAAAACTGACAGCCTTCATTTCTTTCCACATTTTCTGCCACAATTCTCATGCACACCAGCCCCATTTATTTTTGAATAATTAAACTGGACTCCAAACTCCTCTACCTTCCAAAATCTTGTCCTCCTCTAAAACTTTCACCCTATCGGATCTGAAGGGAATTTCCCAAATCCGACATTCAATAATATCACATGTGAGCACTTTTTTAATAACCCAAAATGTTGTAAATGTTTGACGCACTTTCATATATTTAATTCTTACTACAGCCTGCTTGACAGATGAGGAAACAGAAGCCGGAAGAGGGCAACTTCCTCAGATCAAATGCCAGTTGGGGTTAGAGCCAAGTGTCAAATATCAGCAACCAGACTGTAGCTCTTTCACCATTAATTAAACTGCCTCTTCTATTTGCCCATCAGAGTACCCTGAGTTATACTACTAATTTTTCAACATTTTCATTTCACAGATTTTTTTAAAAAGAGCTACTTAACCTCCCACGACTAGTTTGTAGACAAATAGTGATTAGAGCTCAAGTTAGCACTATCTCATTTGAACAAGACAACAAACTTGGTTACGTATGTAAGAGAGAAGGAAATGAGTTATCAAGGGGCCTACCTGGCTTAAAAAGTGTCCCATTAGTAGATAACAGTACGGCTAAGAAACAAACAAACAAACCTGTTTCCCAAACTCTATACCACATTTATTATTATTCGTAATTATTTCACAAATGTCTATAGAGCACTTGTTAGCAACAAAATATTATGGGAGGATGCTGGAAAAAAATAAAACTGGTGAATTAGACCAATACTGTTTCTTCCTTTACTTGTAGTGCTTATTTTTGGTAAGGAAAGGCAACTTTGAACAAATATTTTAAGAGTTAATGATTTAATTACATTTAATTAAATTCTAAATGAGAAAGAAGACCATGACCTGGTCTGAGAAGTTTTCTTAGAGAAAATGACATTTTAAATAAGCTCTTAAGGATGGGAAGGAGAATTCTGACCATAGCTCTGGAATGTTTCATTTAATTTAAATGCTGCTAACGTCTGCATTGACTCAACATCCAGTGTGACTGCTGATCAGAGTCAGTGTCTACATAATCTCAAGTTAGATACATAAAATGTCAGTCAATTCAGGGCAATGAGTACAGCATCTTAATAACTAAATTCTACTGCATTGGTGAAAGAGTATTTTCCAAAAATGTCTTCTCTCAGATCATAACTGTTCAAATAAACCTGGAGCTGCTAAATAATTATGAGGTGTGGACCTTGTCTGCAAGGCACTTTTTCACTCTTGGTGGAGATAAGATGAACACAGGTCAAACAATTTAGGAACAATCTCTCACATTGCAAGCACTGGGATTTAAATAGTATTGTACCAGACAGCCTTCATTCAAATATGCCACTTTTCCTTGGCTGAATATTTTCCTAAACCAACTAGTTGATTTCTGGTCCTTTACTAACTGCATTTTCTTTTACACAGGCATCTAACTTTTCCTCATGGGCTCTATCCCACTGCTGCTCATTACCTGTCAGTGGTTCCCAGTGACCTGAAGGGAAAACTCAGCCTGGTTGAAGCCTGTCATCTGGGAGACTTTCTCATCTCTTTCCAGTTTTATTTAATCTCTAAAGAACTCCAGTTTTTGTGCAACCATTGGAGTAACAGTTGTTCATTCACTCACAAGGTCGTGCATTCAATTGCTGGACAGCTCAGACCTTTTTTTTTTTTTTTTTCACTCTCTTATTTCTTTAAGCCTCAGCTATCATGAGACCACACAACAGTGGCTCTCAAAGTTCTTTTCTGTTTATTCCCATTTTCAATTAGACCTTTGACAAAAATATACATCATTTAGGTTCCACCCCTCAATTTATATTGGGTAGCAGTCCATAAGCCATGTGAAATTTATTGACCAAATATACATTAAATCTTTCTCCCTCCACTATTTCCCACTTTTAAAAAAGCATTGTTTCTTTTCTACAGTGAAAAATAGATACATAAATGAACTACTAAACAAGATGAGTTTCAAATAAGCCATCAAATGCAAAGGTTTGCAACCTGCCTAATACCAGGGTAAATTTTTTTTTATAGATTTGAAGATGGTGAATTTTTTTCTCCCTATCTCTGAGTTTAAAATTAACCTATGAAATTGCCTAAATAGAGTATACCAGCCTCAGCCTACATATGATGTCACTGGGAAAGGCTTTTCTAAACCCCATAGACTTGCTCATGTTTTTAATGTTCCCCCATAGCACTCTGTTCTTTCACATCTCAATGTCCACTATCCATTATTTTAGTTTTTATTGCATGTGTATCCTCTGTGCCAGATTAGTTTTTATTGCATGTGTATCCTCTGTGCCAGATTAACTCCATAGGACAATCATAACATTTGCCTATAATTTCTCTATATCCAATCCTATCAGAGTCTAACACCTAACACGGGCTCATTATGTGTTTGATGAATGAGTAACAAAGAACTGGAACTTACCATGGTTTACAAGGAAGAACCTACCAGGCATGAAAGCTAAGTTCTATTTTGGGAGCAAAACATGAAAAAAAAAGAAATGGGAAAAAAATAAAAGAACTTGGTCGTATCATTCTCCACTTCTACATCTAAAATTGTATAATTCTTAAAATGAAGACCTGGAAGAGAGAGGAATTTTCTTGCAACCATACGCTTCTTCCCTCTGTTGTTTTCTATGGGGCTTCTTTGTTCTTATCTACAGAAAACTTGAAAAAAAATTAAAGTAAAAATATCTGTTTAACATTTTCTACTGTTTCTGCACAAGTAGAACAAATATCTCATTAAGCTCATTGGAAAATTTTCAAGACATCATGGGGGAACTTAAGATTCCAAAATTGTCCCCATTAAACTTCAAGCTCTCTCTAAATTATATAAATCTGAACCTAACCTAGAGAGAAAACAGAAAAAAGAGAAAACTACACTCCATATTTTAATATATGACTGAGTTTAACATAATTTGAAACTTTAGGTATACCACTGTTAAATTTTAAATTAAAATGATTTACTTTTTAGAGTTCTGCACCATATCACTCTAAGAAATAGATTTGCCTCTCTGGCTTTTAAGAATGACAAAAATTGGGGCACTTGAGTGGCTCAGTGGGTTAAAGCCTCTGCCTTCAGCTCAGGTTATGATCTTGGGGTTCCGGGATCGAGCCCCGCATCATTCTCTCTGCTCAGCAGGGAGCCTGCTTCCCCCTCTCTCTCTGCCTGCCTCTCTGCCTACTTGTGCTCTGTCAAATAAATAAAATCTTAAAAAAAAAATTAAAAAAAAGAGTGACAATAATTGAAACATTTGTTTTTATAATATATCTTTTGTTAATGTAAAAATGCTCCCTTTGGAGTCGTGAATGCATTATGTTGTACATTCTACAGTTGCTATGGGAATCACCAAAATGTCATTTTCCTTTCGTTCATCTCAACATTCTGAATTAATGTGGATATCTCACAAGCTGATATATCCATATCTACCTTTAATCAATATTTTCTAAGAGGAAGAATGGATAATTCATATAAGAGATATAAAGAGTGGAAATGTCCTATTAAAAATCAAAAACCAACAATGCATTAATATCAATATATTATTAAATACAATAATCTTGTAAGAGAAAGGCCTTAGGTACTTTCCCAAGGGGAACCAGAATGATTATATTTTCCAGCATTAAAAAAATGATATTAAATGATGGACAGATGGGAAAGTCTTGGGCCAGAGGTCATTTATTGTGACCTTTTTCAAGATTGGCTGGAAATCCATCAAACTCTACAGTTGTAGAGCTACTAATGGGTTCCTAATTAGGAATTAGTCAGCCATATTAATAATATGTAATATTCCCCAACCTTGTTAACAGGGAGAAAAAAAATTCACTATCCCAAATGCCAGTATTATTGATGTCTGTCCAGATAGGTGACCTTTGCTATAGTAGATACATTTTCTTTTTTAAAAGGTGGCTCCACTTCCTAAAATAGTAAGGAAATGATGGGCCTGAAAAACCTAAAAGAAATAAATCTGAAAACACATGCAAATACTTATAGCTATTAAAATGTTTTCATGCCAGTAAAAGTTTCCTTTCTAAATTTACCCCCTTTTAATTAGTTTATTTTGAATTCTTTCAAAAGATACCTAATGCCATTGTTAAATGTAAGTATGTTTAGGTATGTATATATAACTAGGAAAGGGCAAAGAAAGGTTTTTTGTTTTTTGTGAAAACTTTCATTAAGTTTCAAATCAGGAGGTTTTATGGGGTAAAGATATCTCCTTTGGCATTGGAATGTATGAATTCCTCAAAAATGAAATAAAAGGAAACAGCAATGTGTAACATTAATGCTAAACTCAGTGTTCAAGTAAGTTAGAAAACAGAGAAATTTGTGTATTGTTCCTTAGGATAAGGACATAAAAATGTTGCAAATTGTGATCCATAATCACTCTTCTTACATTTCCCCAGGTAGAATATTCTTCATATCCTCTCTGAACAACTCAATCATTAAAATATAAGTTAGACCAACACATACATGACCAAAAAGTTTTGGAAACATGAAATCAGAGTGGCTTCTCAATTGATTTTACAAATGACAAGATATTCCATCATAAGATAGCAAAGTTAGGAAGGCAGATAAGGAGAGGAAAAGAAGGACATTGACTTTGTATCAGACAAACAGGAGAAACTTGGTGTGTACCTTGGTTATGTTCTGTTGTTGGCTCAAAAAACAAAGAAACACAAGTAGCAAGGGGTGTGTGTCTTGGAATGTCTAACACATTTCAATTATTAAAAGGGACAGTACTCAATACTCAATACTCAGGAATATCTGCAGAGACTATTACATGCTTTGATCAACTTTGAAAAACATTGTTCTCAATAGGATTAATTTTGTAAGCTTATTTTTCCCAATTTTTGAGTACTCACCCATACTCTATCTTGAAATATGTTTTATAATGAAAAATAAATCCTTAATAATATCACACATACACATAATTTTTCACTAATCCTAGTGGAAGTATTTCTGTGTATTGTTGGTTTTAAGGTTTTCTTTATGACTACCCAGCAAGTAAGCCTTTAATTTCAGGCTTTTCCAAGGAAGTTTATAATCAGAAGTATCAGAAGTTTATAATCAGTTTATAATCAGAAATATCTAGCCATAGAACTGTATATATTTAAAGCAAGCCAATTTAAAGCATGCTTACAGGTCTTAGCAAATATCAGACATTAAGTAAGTGAAAGTATAATTCACTTGTATTCACTCAATCAAAATGAGTTCCTTATTTAAAAAAAAAAAAAAAAAAAAACCAACTAAGATCCCAGACATGAAGAGTAAATGTATATATTAGCAGGAGGAGAACCTGAAGGACTTTCCAATGTAATTATGAGCCTGGTAATTAAATATTCTCCCTTCTACCCTTACATGACAGAGACTTTAAGATTCCATGAACTTCAGGAACTAAAGTCTAAGATTCTCCAACTACTTTTTGGGGGATTTAGGTCTACCTGGAACCATCCAGTATCTGTTGGTTTTGTTATAGCCACGGAGGTCATTTTAGAGTCTACACAGATTTTTTACTCCCTGTTTTGCTTTATGATCTTTTGACGTACGATAAAGACGGACTGACCACATCATTTGACTCTGCAGACAGAAGGTGGCTCTTATCTGTACTATTGAATTTTCATTTAAAGAGGTTAAATAGCATGAATTTGGATACCACACTTAGACATAAGCTCACAGAGAACTAGGTCTAAAATTCTTTGCTTTACTAGAGAATTTTGGAGAATTTTCTTTGTTTCACTTTTCTCAAATATAAAATGAGAATGAGGACAGTCATGCTCAAAGTGGCTGGCCCATAGTGAGGGCCCAATATAGGCATAAAAATATAGTAACATTATTACTGTCATTCCTCTTTCAAGTTTACCTTTTCTTTCTGAGTGTCCCCTGTTGCAGACTCTAAGTTTCAAGCTTCACTTTGGCCTTTGTTCCTTATTCAATTTAAGCTTTCTTTAGTTTCTAATCTCTTATCAATGCTGGAAATCTCTGTTCTCCTTTTGCTCCATACCCATATACTCCTTGGACAAGCCCACTCTGATCCTTCAAATCTTAGGGTTTAGGTGAGAAAAAATCATAATAATGTGAAAAAGGTTTTTTCCATAGGAGACATTTACTGGATATGTTTTCCATACTGATCTTGCACACACACACGGACACACGATGTTATTACATTTATGTCATGCATACAACTTCATTTCACATGTGATATATAACTGGGTTATAGGCTTGACCCTTTAATAAATTTGAAGAAAATTTGCAAGTTAGGGATACAATGTTTGAATTGCATAGGTTGTTTTTCCTAGGCAATTTTACTGACTATTTTTATGTAATAGCAATAAGAAATGAATGTTTTTGATTTTCCAAATAAGCATGTAATACAAATATGCTTGACTTATAGCTGGAATAAAGAGCTACTCTTTATTGATACCTGGTCATTCAGCACATAGGTAGAAAATAGATGGCACCTTCCAATTTGGTAGTTTGGAAAGGGTAATTTAATAAAAGGTCTTCTGTTGAGTTCCAGGAAGAATGTAGCGACACCAAAAGGGATGGTGCTGAGAAGCTACAGGATTCAGTGAGGGGGCTTAAAGATGAACAACCCAGAATGAAACAGCTGAGGGGATAGGACTCTATACTTCAGTTACAGACTTGGTCTTGGGAAGCAATAGATCCAAGGAGACATTAAAAGGAATAAGCAAGAGAAATAAATGCTTGACCTCACTCTCCTCCCTCACTCCTATCTCCAGCTAGTGCTCCTTTCAGCTAAGTCCCCGCAAAGGGCAGAAACCAAGAGTGCCCCTTGTAAAGAAGGACAGAGAGTGTGCCTAAAGGAACACAGACTAATGGCCACAATTCTAATTAATTTTAGTCAAAAATGTTTTTTTTCCAGAAATAAGCATATTAAATGCATTACTTCAAAACTTTAAATGAATAGTAAAACCTGATGCCATCTTAAGGTGACAAGAAAAAAAAAAAGAAAAACGTAATCACTTCTTTGAGTGATGTTACATCAGACTATAACTATTAATAAAAATATAATAAAAATGTACATATACACTACTTCATTAAACATGCTAAGAAGGAAATTTAAAACATTAATTGGAATATATACATATGGAACACTAAATATATTAATGAAAATGCATTTTTATAAGTTGTATATTAAGGAAGTTAAAATATGTGAACACACTTAGTGTGACACAATCTTGTTATTATCTTTTGAAGATTCTGGGGATTCCTAAATTATAGGGGATGTAGGTTATTTTGTTATCCAGTAGAGTTATTAAGTAAATTATACCATGATGCTGTTCTCTGCTATAACAGACATAACCCTAAATAACCCCCACTATACGTTTCATTCACGTTTGCTTTTTCACACTGGTGGACAGGTGGGTGGGGATACCTTAAACCAGAAAAGTATCAGCTTATTATTTAACGAATTTAGAAAAGTTAATACCACTCTAGATTCAAATCATGGAATATTTATACCAGACTCCAATTTCTAGGGGCTATATTGCAAAATGCTTTTGGAAAATAAAAGTTTTAAAATAACCATTATTGTTCAACTAATATTATCATCAGATATGCATGTTAATAATACTAATCCCAAACTCTTGGATATCTTTAAAGCAAGATCACAGTACTTACAGTTAATATAAGTGAATAAGCAGCAACTCACCTCATACCTATCAGATTAATTCCAGACATATGTTCTAGTTACAGACTGAGGGGGTCTAACTAGATTTTTTTCTCTAATTTTATCTTTTTCTTAAAAAAAAAAAAAAAAGGACCGAGCAATAAACCAAAATTCCTAAGGGAAAAAAATATATATAGGTTGGGTTCTTTTACAACAGAATAGTGAAACATCAAAAAGGAAGTTGAGAGAGCCCCACTCTTCACTATCCACGCTCTATGCAAGCTTCCCTGACACCATGTAACTGCTTTGCACCAAGTGGAAAACAAATCCCAAGCAGTCAGCCAAATAAATAAATAAAATAAAAAATAAATAAATTTTTAAAAAAAAATAGAAAAAGGAATAAAAAATAAAAAGGGAAAAATAAAATATAAAAATACCTTTTTTGGATAATACAGATCTTATTCACTGCAAACAAGCAGCAGTTCTCTAACAAGAGAAGAGTTTGTGGGCGCCTGGGTGGCTCAGTGGGTTAGAGCCTCTGCCTTCGGCTCAGGTCATGATCTCAGGGTCCTGGGATCGAGTCCTGCATCGGGCTCTCTGCTCGGCGGGGAGCCTACTTCCCCCTCTCTCTCTGCCTGCCTCTGCCTACTTGTGATCTCTCTGTCAAATAAATAATAAAATAAAATCTAAAAAAAAAAAAAAAAAAGAGAAGAGTTTGTGATGCATTCCATTCCCCTCCCTCAAGAGAGGATGCCCAAGGCTAATGAAATAACATTATAGCATAACATGGTCACTGAATCTGGGACGCTTACTACTACATTACTTGGTAATAATGTGTGGGCCTTCTTTCCCCTAGTGTTTCTAGACACTGTAATTGACAGTAAGGGCAAATATGATTCTAAAAGCTTAAAGGTTTCAAAGTAGCTTATATAGATCACTTTTCAGGAGGTGAGAGAATGTCCAGGGAGTACAAGGGAGTAAGAAAAAAAAAAAAACAAAAAAACAAAAAAAAAAACAAGAGGACGATGAAACAAACACTGCTGCGATTATTTTAGCTTTGACAAAATATCATACATACATACATACATAATCTTAGAAATGTATTGAGAAAGGCCTCCAAGAACCATTTTGTTGAGAATGTATCCTTAAACACCAAGTAACAATCAACCATAACTGACACAAATATTGTCCCATTGTATTTATTCAATTTTGTTGAATCAATGGAGACAGTACATTGAATATTTACTCTGGGACAGGCACTGAACAGGTGCTATTGTTATACTCATTCTATAGCTAAGGGACCTAAAGTGGATGTAGAGTGTTCTTTCCCATGTTATTTAGCTGCTATGTGCTAGGGCTGATATAGAAACTTGGGGAAATTTTGTTGTTAGCAGAGTACTGTGCCTGTTTTTTATGAATGAATGAATGAATGAATGAATGAATGAATGAGGACATTAAGGATCAAATTAAGAAATGAACAAATGACTGGGGTCTTCAGCACTACTAAAGATTTGTTGAATAAGGACATCTTACACACACTGATTTCTCTGAGTGATTGATAGGGTTGGTGTAAAGTGAGAAACATCGAAAAAGAAAGATAATGTGCTTAACTTCTGGATAAATAAGAATAGCAACCATTATTTAGCAGCCATTGTGTGCTAGGCATTGCACATATACCATTGCTATGCTTCGCCACCACTTGGTTGTGAGCCATTCTCTAATATTTCAGATGAAGAAACTGAGGTACAGAGATGTGGAATAGCCTGCCTCAAACCACACAGTCTGATGGAGACAGATATCTAGACAAACTTTAATAGAGTCCAGAGGCTTTGTGTATTCCTTCTAAGATATATCAGAGCCAATGCACTGACAGTGTGGTACTTGGACAGAGGCAGACAAGCCAAGTGGAATCAATTTGTATGTCTCCTTGAGAAATGATCAAAGTACTCAGGAAAGGGGCAGGACTTGAACTTCTAAGGTGACCACCATGTAATAACTTGGCTGTTCTAGTCTCGGTAGTGAAGAAATAATGTCAAAAATAAGAATCAAATTCATTTTTGAAGAAATAATGTCAAAAATAAGAATCAAATTCATTTTTAAAGTCACTGAAAGCTCTCAAAGTTCAATGCAAAAGTTCTGTATTTGGCTTCAGGGTCAGCAATTCAGAGGGCAGGAATGTCTCCATGGCTCCCTTTCACTACTTCTCTGCCACATTCACTTGTCCCCTTAAAGAAAGAAATGAGGTCATTGTTCTGTGGAAGATCTAAAAATTCTGTTTTTGCATTTATTCTACTTAAAACTCAATAGTTCTTACTAGTGTTTAAAGATCTTTAATTCTCAAGGGATCTGGCAAAGTGTGTTTTTCCTTCTGCAGTGAAACAAATGATAAAAAAGTAAGCTGATATTGGCAACAAGTTGAAGAAAAGCATTTCTCTTTCTTAACCAAGTTTTAAAAAAATAAATGTTAGATAATTTGTCCAATATTTCATTTAAGGTCCACATGCCTTTGCAGGGTGCTGATTCCCTTCCTCTGATGGGTATTGCCACTGCGGGTGGGCTGAAAAGAGAACCATGGTTGGGGTTCGCTCTACTGACTACAACCTTGATCAAAGGGCACTCATGTTGCAGTTATGAAGGTCTCATTTCCTTGTGCTTATTTCCCTCAATACATAAGCAGCCTTCTTGTTCTTTGTTCTGTAACACTCAAGGCACTAAGAGCAAGAATGTGTCACAACTCTGTGCTAGGTACTTACACGAGGGATGACAATCCCCATGCTCAAAAAAAAAAAAAAAAAAAGGCAAAGTTATTTAAAAGTGATCATTGTTGGGGCAGGTAGGTGGCTCAGTCGGTTAAGCATCTGACTTCAGCTCAGGTCATGATCTCAGGGTTCTGGGATAGAGCCCCATGTCAGGCTCTATGCTCAGTGGGGGGTCTGCTTGTCCCTCTTCCTCTCCCTTACCCCTCCCCTCTACTTGTCCTCTCTCTCTCAAATAAAATCTTTAAAAAAAAAAAAAGTCATGTCAAACTTATATATGACTAAAAGATGGGCACAACAGTTACTAGTGAAAGGTCATCATAGCAATAGTAGTAATAGAAGGATAGCAATAGGAGTAATAGAAGTAGTGATAGATTCTATTTGTTAAGTGCTCACACTGCAATATTATATGCATTTGGTCATTTAATGCTCCACCTACGAAGGAAATAGCTGACCTGTGCGGGCCAAGAAAACGTGTCTTCCAGACTTCCAACTGCAGGAAGCTCCAGCTGCTGCATTCCCATTCGTTGTCGTCTTTGTGCCAAGGCCATACCTGCTGTGTGCTGTTGCCTGTCAGCAAATGACTGCATGAGGAACACTGAGGAGGACCTATTTCTGGGAGACATGGGACCCCTTTGATGACCAGCTTCAGCTTAAAGACTCCCTCATGGCTTTACTGAAGCTTCCTTAGATGGTACAGCCATCTATAATGCTTCATTCAATCTGAATTCTCATTTCTTCACATCTGCATCACATCTTAAGAGCTCCCATTCTTTTTTTCCTCCTTCCCTGTGTGTCCTCACATAGTCATTTTCTGTCATAAAATCCTTGCCCATTTTATCCAATCTTGGCTTATCCTTCTCAGAAGACCTGGACTAACACATCATTTTTCTTATGTTATTACTGAGAGAGAACGAGAAGAGAGACACTGTTTCAATAATGCCTGCCCAAGGCCACATAACCATTAAGTTACAGGAAAGGTATTTACTCATAGATTTCTGATTTAAGCACTCATGTTAGTCAACACTCTTCAACCTGGACAATTACAGTGGGAAGGGAAGCAGACAGGAGCACTATTCAAATCCTGTGTCAGCTAATCATTAGATGGATCAGGAGTAGGAAAAAACCTTTTGCTTGATTTAAAAAAAAAAAAAAAATGGTTTGTGGCTTTCATCCTACAATGGCTCCAAAACTTGGGGCTACTGGCGTTACATGTCTTTGCAAGTATATCCTTCAATTTTGTGCATATTTCCACAATAAATCCTGCATCCACTTACATTCCCATATTTGTGTATCCTTTCTGCGGGAATAATACACTGAAAATGACTAAAATAGAGTACATACTTTGTTCTAACACTGATGTAAAAGTTTATACTAAACCACTAAATTAATATTTTGTAAGTCTAGCAAATCATCTTTGCCTCATGTCACCAAATAATTTACATTGTGTATTACGGAGCTAGTTGAGAAGTATTATTCATATGTGGAATAAGTCACCCACCTGCCACCATACTTACAGTATGGTATCGTATGGTACAGTATCTATTGTTCTAAATGCCTGTATTTAAACTTAATATGAACTCAAATGAAAATGGGCCCATCCTGCTTAATCTAACCCCAGATAATTAAGTTTTCACCATTTTTTACAGAAGAACTAACTCTCATCCTTTCTTCCTTCCTTCTCCTTTCTTTCCTTCCTCCCTCCTTCTCATTCTGTCATGCATTTTCTAGTCCTCTACATGTACATGTACACAGGCAGTAACCAAAATATCTCTAAATAAGGTCATTAATAATTGAGCATTTTTAAATGATTTTATCTGAGAGAGAGAGAGAGCACAAACAGGGGGAGAGGAAGGGAGAGAGGGAGAAGCAGACTCCCAGTTGAGCAAGGAGCCTGACATGGGACATGCGACTTGACCACAGGACCCTGGGATCATGACCTGAGCCAAAGGCAGATGCTTAACCCACTGAGCCACCCAAGCACCTGATAACTTGGCATTTTAACATGCATTAGATTTCTGCTAGTATTTTTAGTTTACCAGGTTGAAAACTCTAAAAATACCCATTGTATCTTGCAACTCTTCAGTTTTTCTCTGCGAATGAGACAAAGAAATACATTAGGACACTTGGGCAAGACACTGAATTTATTAGTTTTCAGTTATCTCCCAATACTTTCTATGGAAAATACCTCAGAAAAAAAAAAAAAAAAAGAGAGAGAAAAAAGAAAAACACCTCAGAAGATATAGTTCAACAAAACGTTAACACAGCAATGATAAAACCACTCCTGTGTTGAAAGGTTACCCAAATCATAAAATGTTATTCATTACTCTGTGAGAATCATAATCTAAAGAGATTAAAAAAAAAAGTATTTAATTCTTTAAGGTCAAGATGTATAAAATTTCCAAGCTTACTCTTTCCTTTTGAGGGTTAAGAGGTTAGGTGATTTAGTCATACTTTATTTCACTAATTAAGCCCAAATGCCCTAAACTTCTCTCCATACTACCTTCCATTCTTTCTCTCTCTTTAGAGCTAAGCCTGATATTTATCCAGATCTCTTTGTAAAATTCTCTCTCACTTGGTTCCATCAATTATGTTCAAATGACTCTTCATTCCACTCTAAGCATACTGAGGGAAATGCCATTTTGGAACAAGCAAGATCTTTTGATCTATTTGGAGTCATTTGTACATTTCACCTTTCTGGTGACCCTGCCCACATCTCATGTGCACCTTCCCTTTTGTCGTTGACAAAATCTTTACTATCATTTATTTGGGAAGAATAAATATGTTCACTGACCTGTTTGAACTGTCAGATATTGCTTCTAACACTCATAAAGATCTACGTTTGTATATTGATGGGAGGGAAAAATAAAAGATACTATACGGTGGCTTGCTAGATATTTTCAAAGATTAAAAGAGTCAGAGAAAAAAAAATCAGCTTTACTCCCCTGTAGTTCCCTTCTTACACATTCTATAAGCCTTAAGGAGAAGAAAGATGCAACATTATTTGTTGTTGATAATGTTTCATATAAAGCAATACCCAAATCCGAGGATTTGTCCTATTACCAAAGTTACATATATGACTACTGATTAAACTGTTTACCACATAAACTTGATGTAATACAGGAGAGGGTCTCCTGGCCTCACCGAGAAAGTCATTGTTTAGAGTCAAATATCCCCCAAAATTAAAAGAAAAAAAAAAAGGTATATTTAATGAATCAATTTGGAGACAAAAGTGAAAGACTATTTTGCAACATATTTTATTTATATGGGAAGTTTCTCTCTTCCGAATTCTCATTGTATAATTTGCATGTTAAAAGTGTTATATTAAGTGGGCACACTTTAAACATATACTAATTGGATCATATAAGTGAACAGTCTTGGTACTGATGTGTTTTAGTCAAAGAGGTTTTTTGGGAATAGCCTGAGTGGCTTTAGTTTCTTGCAGCTCAAATGATGGTGGTAGTTACTGCCTTCCTCTAGACACACAGATTTAAGGATGGCTAGAACTCTGGAGACTAGAATTAAGAACGAACTGTTCTAAAACCAGCCTAATTATCTCAAATGGATGCATGCACTCTTCTCTCTCACTGATGCTTGCCTCTTTTTTCTTCCTTCTCTTGCTCTTGCTTTAACTTTACTCTTTTCTGGCTTCTCCTATTTTCAGACAGCCCAACATAAACTCTGGTGCCAAAAAGACCTATCAGAGATCCACTGCCCACTGCAAACTGGCTCCTGGGATTAGCCAGCCAACTGTACAGCAAAGGGTGGAAATCGTGTGATTATCAATATATTCATCTTATCTGCTTCTTTCAACATGGGCTAAGATTCAGTAGAATTCCCACAAAAAAGGCAGTAAAGTAAGGGACCACTGAGCAAAAATAAATCTCATATAAAGTCCCTTTACATAGGAACTTCTCAATTCTAATACCCTATTTTTCATGTCTTTTTGTTTAAAATAACATAAAATCTAACGTACAAAATTTCCTACCTTACTCTATGGTTTCAGAAATGGAGCACTCATCTAGCTTTTAAACTTTTACAGATCATCCCCTGATATCTTCTTTCCCTTCCACTTAGTCCTCACCCTCAACTCTCAACTTGCCTGCATCTATCCCTCTTTATCTTAAATAGTGCAAGAGGGTAGGAAATAATAAACAGTCATATGAAGTCATATGAATAAACTGTCATAAAGCTTTATGAGGTAGAACCTCTACTTTCATAGATAATTACTGTTTTAAATAACATATGGGTAGTTTAAAACCTAAAATGTATTTTAAAATTAATAGTTTACAAATAATACAACTGTTTTCACTCAACTGAGTTTTATAAACTGTAAAGACAAAATAATAATATATAATGATAATAAACAACCACCATTTGCTGGAAGAAGTTTCTTACTAGAATCACAATAAGTACAATTTGCACAATACCTTCCCCCAGGAAGATACTGAATTTTAGCACTAAAGGGTCAAAATGAACCAAAAATATCAATGCCTTGTATGCCAGTGGTCTGAGACCAGAGAGTTTTAAGAGGCCTAAAGTTCTCTATGATGTCTTTCCCAAACTTAATGGAAAGATAAACAACCAGGAAATGAAAGAATGAATACAAGCCACGATCTTAGATGTCTGAAGGAAGCTGGATCAGAATACAAAGAAGCAGGCCAAAAAAAAAAAAGAAAAACCATGAGCTAGGATACCACTTTCCACTTATAAAAACTGGTACATTACATAGTATTAATCTCATTTAGTCTTCAAAACCCTCGATGTAGATATAATTATGGCTCTTCCTAAAATATCTAATTTAAAACATGAACAAGCTAAAATTTAGGGTCACATACCTAATGATTTAGAAAAATTCCATCTCTAAGTTGGAGAATGCAATTACATATCTGTGTTATCTTATATACAGTCCTGCTTTTGGTAAGTGTTCAATAAACAATTATTAAGTTATGGGCTAATCTTATTATTTGACAGAAATTGTGGTGTAAGTTTTATATGTATTACCTCATGAAAACATTCACCTGGATTTGATTATGATCTTTTCAAAGAATATAAACTGAGTTTAGAAAGGTTAAACATATTATTCAAGGCCACTGGGTGAGCAAATAGGAGAGGTGGAATTGTAATTCAAACAATCTGATGCCAAAATTCATGGTATTAACCATTATACTATATTACCTCCTGAAAGCCTTCCAATCCCATGGTCTTTAAGCACTGCCCAAAAGAAATACAATGTGAGCCAGATAGACAATTTCAAATTTTCTAGAAACCACATTAAAAGGAGACACTGCAAGGTAAAATTAATTTTAATAATACATTCTATTTAACATACCTTAAGTAATATTTCCATATGTAATCAGTATAAAATATTAATGAGATATGCATTCTTTGGGGGCCATTTTTGAGATCCGAAGTATATTTTATGCCTGTATCCCATCTCGACTGAGATTATCCATACCTGAAGGGATCAGTAGCCACCTGTGATTACTGACCACCATATTGGGTACTATAGCTCTAGGCTTGGCATGTATGTGTGTATTCTATGCATGAGTCAGTCTTCGCCTCAAATAATAACTTTAAAATCCCAGGATTTCGTAATTACTTATATTTTTGCAAGCATGTAAGGCAACCAGAGTCAATAAGGCTACTATTTTGTTTTGTTTTCCTGAGCGCAAATGGTTTTCTATGTGTAAAATCCTGTAAATGGTCTTATCTTGATGCCCATTTCTGCAGTGTCTTAGCACACAGCCGGTACCTTCAGAGTGGTTCTTGTTGCCTGCCTTCACAGTGACAGCTTTTCTCTGTGAACACCATATTAGCTAAAGGCTGGAGGAAGTTGAGACCTGATGACCTTCAATAAGAATCATTCTCCTTGTAATGCCCTATCCAGCCAACTGCAAGTTTTCTGTTTTAAAAGGACTTTGGTCTTTAAGAGGACATTTACTAAAATTTATAAAATGATGGCATTAGGGGATACTGGATGGAGGCGACAAGAAAGACTGCACTGTCTTTGCAAAAAGCGAACCTGATATTTTTTTAAGAGAGAACACATGACTACTTCAGAATGATACAAGCTATTTGCCAAAATGGGCTAAGCAGGCAAATAAACAGAAAAATAGAAAATTATTTCAATTATTCGTAAAACATGATTTTAAAAATTTGAATTAAATGCCTATCTCAAATCTGTCTTATGCAAATTGCTAAATAAATAAATGAAATATTTATGAATATTTTTCATTACTAATATATTTTAGATAAGCGGAGTTACTTGTTTTAAATTAAGTACTGTTTACGGGAGTACAGTTCCTCTAGAGCGGGACTGTTTTTAAACCACATATAGGTTTCTTATACATCTCATACATAGCCCAAGTAGCTGGGAGGCTTTTGTTCTGTTTTGTTTACTTTCTTCATTAATACTTAGTTACTAAATCTTTTTTCTTATCAGCTATGTACCTACCATACCAGGTAATGGATTTACAATGGTCAAGGTAGAGACATATACTTTATTCTGATGGTTCTGGAATCTCGATAGGGGGAGGAAAAAATAAACTTTTAAAATTATTAGACAAATTGCTACAGAAAAAAGACTTCAAATGATTACATAAATAATTACAAACTCAGATAGGTGTTTTGAAGGCAAAATAATGCATTTTAAGAAGAGTTTATAACAATAAAATCCAACCAAGAATAAAGAACCCAGAAAAATATCCCCATAGAACTGACATCTGAGCAGACATAAATAATGAATACATAGGAATTAACTAGGCAATTGAGAAAAGGATAAGAGAGATAAGAGAGAAGCAATTCCAAGCAGAAGTGAGAGACCTAAGTAAAAGGATACTGGGTTGAAGATACTTAAAAATGTGAAAGGAGAAAGTGGAAAGTGATGTGACATTAAGGCTGGAGAGGAAGAGGAGGTCAGACCACCCAAGGAGGGCCTTGGAGAATATTAATATTTTTAACTTTATTGTAACATCAATAAATGAAGGTTTTTTCTTTTGTTTAATATGAAGTGCATTTGATCATCTGTACTAAAAAATTACTTTAATTAAAAATTAATTAAATGTATATCCTTATAAGGTTGAGGCAAAGGTTCATGCATGTATTTATCTACTTAGCTTATATAGCCAATACTAGAACGGATGACATGATGCTGAGAACTGGGGATGTGGGGTTAAAGAAGAAAAAGGACTGGGATTGACTGAACTCGCCTGCAGAAAGGGGTGCTTTGCTCACTTTGAACATATGTTGTATTCCAGAAAGGGAGTGAGAAAGAAGAAAATTTTCATGAGTCAACTGAGGAAAATGTCAGAAGGGTGAAATATTTTAGCAAATTCCTGAAGGATGACTATGAACGTGAAATGAGTTCAGGGAATTGGAGTAGTAAAGCACAAGAAGGTGTTTCAGCCTCTGCAAAGAGCATGGGGGAAGCGTGAAGGTGTGAAAGGACAAGGCCTGCTCTTTACACAAATTCAAGAATTATGTGCTACCCCTCTATTAAATGAAATATTTAGTTTTCCAGAAACATATGTTTTCCATGGGATGCGTATGACTACAGTATGCTTTGGGAAGTAATGGAGAATGAATATCACTCTGGAAGGTTCTAAATGGAGATATTTCTATTCAAACCTAGGAAAAATGTCTTAGTTGGGCTGTCCAGCAAAAGGAAGGCAGCTTTGAGAGATTTCAGTTACTGAAGATAGTCTAGAGAAGGTGGGTCCAATGCCTATGAGGAAAGATTTGTACATAGTAAGGATTAAAGAATCCATCCCAAACTGAGAACCTGTTATATTTTAATTTTTAAAGTGATCCTTTTTCTGAGAAAGAGAGAGAGAGATAGAGATCGATTCTTAAAGTATTGTGTTGGTTTTAAATATAATTTTTTCCGTTGCTTAAATTTTTAATAATCTCCTCAATCCAAAGTGACTGAGAGGCCAGCCAAAGAAGAGAGGTTCTAGAAATAGATACCTGAGTTGCAACCCACTGTGAAAAGCCATGAAAATGGTAGAGTTTTAGAAGCATGCTGCCATATTCCGTCATTAAAAGAATAGCACAGATCTGGTGAAATAGAGACAAATTATTTTTTGAAAGTTAGTAATACACTAATTTGATTTATTTTAGCTCAAATTGCTCAAAAATGTAGTGGCAACAATGGCAAATGGTATTTTTCCATGAGACTTTATCATTTTAAATTGGAAAATATGTAATTTTAGATGCTATGACAATTTATTGGTAATTACATAAAACATTGAAACATCCATTACACAGTTAAAATTTAGTCATTAAAATAAATTTCACTATGCTAACTCTTGAATGGGAAAACATCATTATTTTAAAAATGTGTTGTTTCTACATAAACATTAGAGCAAACAGATTATGAAAACCATAGGACTTTACTTTCTTACTTGAGAGATAATAATTGGGCTTTGGTAAATGAACCAACTATACCGAGCATAATCAAAATAACTTTTTAAATTATTTTTAAAGTAACAATCTATGGAAGAGCATTAAGTATACATACAGAAGGAAAAGTTGTGAGGAGCATCTATGTAAGGCTAAAGAATTGGCCTCACAGAATTCACATACTATGTTGTTCTAGTGAATCCTTCATTTTATAACATTATTAAGCGTTACCTTGTTTTATAAGGGGAAATGCGTTCTATACTCCAAAGTATTTTGAAGACCTTGAAGGGAGAAAAGAAACCTCACAGAACAGGCATCCTCACTCCAAGACTTGCTAAAGTCAGTAGATATTTAATATGTATCATGAATCAACAAAGGAGAGTGTGGGATGTAAGACATAGCATTTCTCAAACCTGTTTGAGTCCACACCACCTTCTTATTATTAGTACTATTGTAATTTTGTATAACAATTATTACTTTCCCTTTTAATAACTGGTATTTTCGGAACCCAATGTGGGAAATGTTTGAGAGATGGATATACCAAAATAACACTGGTCCAATCCACTATAGTACCCAGTTTACAATATTTCCTACTGATAGAAGTCACCAGATGTAGTTGAACTATTCTGATTCTAAAATTCCATATATTCCTCAATTGTTCTCAGTTCTATCTTTCCATCCTTCCTAGAGTTTATCACTCTCAGTTCCCAAATTTAATCACAAAACTAAATTGAAAGTTTAATTAAAATAATTCCACAAACAATAATTTCTTTACAAAAGGGATCTAGTAAATTGATTGGCTGGCCCTTTTGTAGTCCAAAACTGTTTAGTTTTTCTGCAAATCCAAAGGAGACTATACATAAATTAAGTTCAATTCAGTTAAATGCTTTAACACAGTGCATTTCAATTTCTTCCTCTCTCTGCTTCGGACAGTTGTATATACTTTTAAAGTTTGTTTGTTTTTAAATAGCATGAAATAAAATACAAGAAATGCCTATGATAATTCCTAGCACATAGTAGGCATTCAAAATTGGCAGCTATAGTAATAATCTACAGAATATTTTTTTTTAAAAACTAGTTGAAAAAACCTTCCTACTACTTATTTTTAACAGAGCAAATATTAATGCATGATTTGGGGAAGGAACGTGTGTCAAAAATACTTTCAGTTTAAGTTTGGGAAAGTGTTAGAAATAGCAATGAACTTATGCATGGCTGATGGGAAAAATTAGTTATGTCTGTGTAATTAGGTTGAAAAAGCTGGTATCTATCAAAATATTTCCTCCCATGTCAGCTGAGCATACTGCTACTTTTTTGCAAACATAACACAGTATATCTGCCATGGAAATTAGCATATTTTCAATATCTAAAAGAAATAAGGCCAGTTAGAATGTTATAAAGGTAATCACGCATTAGCCTTAAATTACAATTTTCAAAAACCTTGTCGGCTCCACTTTTGCTGTGCTTTCATCATTGTTTGAATGTGTGACTTAAGTAAGTGAACAGGTAGAAAGAACTTCTGTTTTGGGGAAATTAAGAAAGTTAATAATTATTAAGAAGAAAGTAAAACAAAGAAAGAGATATGAGAGAAAAAAGGAGAATATCATCCAGGCCAGGGGGGCAGATGTAAAATGAGTCATGATAAGGTGAATATTAGAGGTAATTTGGGACATACATTGATTGCTGGATGAATGACTGATAACCAGGAAGTGACGTAAATGAGCACGCTTACAAAGTAGGCTCTGAGATCTGCAATTTGATGGTCAAAAGGCAGTGTCTTTTCATTGCTTCACATTCCTTAAGTCTTTAACCACATATTTTCTTCTTAATTGACCATAATGGTTTCTCTTCTCCTTTTTTGTTCTAGATTTCTCCATAACACATAACCACATGGCTTACTATTTTTTTTCTCATTTTTTTTTAAAGATTTTATTTATTTGAGAGAGAGAGAGAGAGAGAGAACATGAGCAGGGGGAGGAGCATAGGAAGAAGCAGACTCCCCGCTGAGCAGGGAGCCTGATGCGGGGCTTGATTCCAGGGCTCAGTCCTGGGACTCGATTCCAGGGCTCAGTCCTGGGACTCGATCCCAGGACCCCATGATCATGACCTGATCTGAAGGCAGCCGCGCAATTGAGTGAGCCACCCAGGTGCCTCCCTTTTATCCTTAATTGCCTATCTCCCCCCACCAGAATATAGATGCCATAAAAATGGTATTTTTCATTGCTATAACCTCACAGCCTAGAATAACATATGGTAAATCTTAAGAGCCCAATAAATATTTGTTGAGTGAATAAAGTGCAAAGAATGAGACTAAGAAGGATCTGATCTAACTAGTATAAATACTAATGTATTTTACCAGTTGCATAACATTAGGTGAGTTACCACTGCCTTGCATCTTAATTGTCTTTTCTGTAAAATCTGATGCCATACGCCACGAAGATTGTTATAAAGAAAAAAAAGAGAGCCCCATTTACCAGATTGTTTAAATAAAGCAAGAAAATCAAGTGATGATGCAGCAAGACTATCTCTGAAATGTTTTTCTTTTTACTAAGCTCTTTAAAGTTATTTTTTATTGATCTTTCTCAAAACAAAGGAAAAAATTGTAAGAGATAAATACTGTCTCATTTGTCAGCTGAAGAAATGGGAGGGGAGCAAAAAAATGAAAACTCAGCCTCAAACAATCAATAAGGATAAAAGATTTCGAGTAAAGATAGAACTTCATGTATTCAGGACTCAACGTCCATGTTTTTAAACCACTCTGCTGTCCTGGGAACATTTTCTTGTCAAGTAAAATCAAAGATAAAAGCAAAGACAGAGTGGCAGGACGATCTTGGCTGGGAAATGATCATCATAAGTCTGATGAGGCTCTATCTGTTCTTCAGGACCACACATAACATGATATGACAGGAGGCATCAGAGCATGCTGATGCTTCTGGACTGCTCTACTGTTCTGACCTCCATCCAGCCTGTAATCCTACTTAGCTTCAGCTCATTCCTTTCCTAATCATTTCCTATACCTGTGATTTCCATTCTTAACCTTCAATCTTCATCCCTTTGCTGGAAAACCTCTTAACACCCATTTACAACAATGTAATTCTAACTCCATCAATCCTGCTTCCAGCCTTCTAGGGCACTATGTGTGTATTCTATGTGCTTAGGAGTGCGGAGGGTGCTTTCTCCTTGACTGCTAACATGGACAAAAATTCAAGGGACTCAGAGAAATGAAGATATTTTGGGGGTAATGCAAGGCTAAGCATTCCTGGTATCTTGATATATGCAGGAAAATCTGCAGTAATATGCAACTTTAACAGCATACAAGGATACATCTTTTTTTCCCAAAATTATTAGAAGAGTCTGACCAAACATTAATTTTTCACTACATCCTAGTCATTGGGTACATATTCTCAAGCTTGGGTAGACAAGCAAGAATTTCATGATTTTTAAAAATAACAGAGAGAAAACAAATTGCTAATATATTAAAGTAAACAGCCACTCCACTCCAACCCTGCCCATAGATCTCCCTTCTTCAAGTCCAGATGCAGCATTAGAATCCTTCATATCATGGTGCTGCAAGAAGCAGCTACCTCACAATTAAGTGTTACAGAAGATGAAATCTACATAGGTTGTTGAACTCTAAGAATACAGTAATGGGGACTAATGGGGACTAATTTAAATTACCAAACTTGAAGTAATTGAAAAAAATTATCAATATTTTCCATTTTCTTCAATGGAAAAACAATCCTTAAATAAATATACAACAGGTATAAGGGCACAGAGGATTAGCATGCAATGGATATATATATTGATAACACTGTTGAGCTAGTGGCTAAAAAAAAATTTTTCCCCATAACTGGAGGATCCTATGTTTAACCAACCTAGGTTTTATAGACACTTTTGGTGCCCTAACTTATTATAGCTGGGACCTCACCACTAAAATATACTGTAGCCAGTTTTCTACCATGAATATCTATTTCTCTTTGCTGGAAGACTATCTGAATCATGGAGGGAGAAGCACAAAAGGGCTGCTAAGTTAATACTTCTTAGTGGTGGACAATGACACCAATGAGTTCCTCTGTAAATATTTTATGTCCTTCACCCCTCAGTTATAACTTTGAGTTATATATTTAATACTGTTTCCCAGAGTTTCCCCACAACATTAAGTATTAGTCATAGGCAGTGTTAGCTAGCTTGATAATAAACCCTCTTTTGTTTGCCTAGGCTCCTCCTTGTCATCTTCCACTCCTCCTTCAGTGTTTCCTGAAATTATGTCCCAAATAAGGTACTTGCATTTGAGTTTTTGTATCTGACTAGTCAGTCTCAGGGGAGCTAAACTAAGTTTTAACCCTCCCTTTTCATTACCCTCACCACGACCCACATACACACATACACACACGCACACACACAGTCTACCAAATCCACAAAATTCTACCTTAAAATGAACTCTTAGAAGTCTTATTTCATCTCCATATCCCCTACCATGTTTCAGTGTAGATCCTCCTATCTGCCATGGATTCACTTAATAAAACCAAGTTTATCATGTCACTCGTGTGCTTAGAACTTTTAACTCCCTGTTGACTATAAAATGAATCCTAATTATGTCTGGTATAAGACATTCATCATCTATAATCAGGCCCTCACCTAGGATGGCCAGCCAAACCTTCTATGAATACTTCTATCCCATGGACTAACTAGGCCTTGTGCATGCCAGAAATGTTCAGGATTTACTGCCATTTACTTCCGTCCACAGAGAATTCTATGTCCTCTCTACCTTTCCTGGAAATTTCAAGAATTTCTTCAAAACTTGTCTCCAACTTCCTCACATTGGTGTAGCTAGGCACTTAGTGTTCTATGTTCCCTCAGCATTATCTCCATATTCTTATAATTGCATTTGCTGCATTGCAAGGCCATTTACAAGCTTCTGCGTTTATCTGGTTCACTAGATTGTCATCTTTTGTTGGATAGCGACCATATCCTATTGATTCTGAATCCCCTGCATCAGTACTCTCTCATCACAGAGGCAAGTATCAAAGAATGCAAAACGTGCAGGAGTTTTGTTTCCCTAATGCCTTTATATCCAAACATTCCTTAATAAAGAACTTTTGTGACCATTATAAAAATATATAATAGAATCTCTAAGATGCATCTGACATTGGTGGTCATTTTCCTTATATTTTATCTAGAGAGTAAAGAAGAGCCTTCTGAACTTTGTCCTTTTCCTTTTTTTTTTTTTAAATAAAGGACCATCTCCAGTTTGAAAGATCTACCCTCCTACACAGACCCTTAGAGAAAGGTAGAGACAGCTAAAAGCAGCTTAACCTACACTACAATTTGCCTCCAGCCAGCCCTGCCTGAAAGTACCACCAAATGGGTAAGAATTTGACTTAAATCATTATGAAATCAGGATATAAATCAGTGCTCTCATGTTTAACTAAATGTTCATTTGTTAACATATTAGCAAGCAACTCTGAGCTATAAAAAGCTGACTTTATAGAACAATTAAGACTTTTAGTGTAGAGAAGAGTGTGAACATCAAATTCTATAGGATCACAGAACCTACTGACATCAAAATAACCAACCAAATTTGTAAGTAGACTTGTCAGAAAAGGTGAGGGTTATCCAGCTACAAATTTGCAAAGCCTATTAAGGTATTTATACATGTGAGATTGGTATAAAATGCTGTTCAAAGCTCCCTGTAAGGTCTTTGTGTTACATATTTTGTAGAACTGAAATTTGGAATTATGGAGATTTAAAAAAGTCCCGTTAGAAAGTTTCAATTCAGTCTAAGTCAAACATGGTCAAACTGCTGAAACTTCAAAGCTGAGAGACAAACCCAGAGTCATGGCTTTAATTAATGCCATGGACCTCTGTGGAATGGAAATACTGCTTCCTAATTAGAATGAGTTCTTACTCTTTTTTTTTTTTTTTCCCAGACAGCTGAGATTTTGATTTTAGAAGTTGATTCTGAAGACTTCCTGACCTTTGGCAAAACATTCATTCAGTTTTGCACTCTGAGCTTCCAGGTGAGCTAAAGTGATTATGGAACTTTGAGGTCATCTACAAAGTGGACTGATTGCTCAATGGAGTCTACTTCACACAGTTTCATTTTTTTGAGGAATTTCCCCTTGAGTGACAGTATCACTACACCCCAGACCTAGAGGTCTGGTGTAACTCCTCAATCATTACACTCAACATACTTTTAGAAAGCAATACTAATGTCAGAAACCAATGACCCACATTTTCACTCTTTGCTTATAGACACTTTGTAAATACGCATTTCTCTTAAACTAGCAATATTACAGTCAATTATTAGTATATATTCTGTCTTATATGGCTTTCAGTTCATTCTGTGCAGCATAGACATTTAATGATTGTGTACTATATTCTAAATTCTAGGAAAGAAACATGAATATCTATACTTCCTGTTATCAAGGGGTTTCACGGCAATGGAGGATAGAACTATGCATGTGCTAGATGCTATAATAAAGTATATGAATATCCCCTATAACTGTGTAAGCCACCCTGAGAGGTATGTGAATGTGAATCCCTGACACTGATTTAAGGAGCATGTCACAATTAAACCTAGCTTTAGATAATGAGTTTATAGTTGGAGGAAAGTGGGGTAGGTAGGCGCGCACAAGGGTGGTAAATTTTAAGCAAGCATAGAATGCTTTCTAAAATGGTTAGTGATTGTATTACAGCTGTGATAAGAAGGTTAAGAGCTGGAATAAGAAGAATCTGCTGCAATAAGGTAGAGTAAAAATTAGTCAACGGTGAAGAGTTATAAGATGAGAAACATTCGATTATACTGTGTAAATTCAGAATAATTCAATGCTAGAAAGAGGACATGGAAGAGTGGGAAGGAATTGGAGTAAGGACACCAGAATACTCCGAGAGAAAAGGAAAGTTCCTTATAAAAACAAAATTATAGGAACACAGGCAACCTCTCCCCCTAAAAAATATGATCACAAGGGAGGAAAAGAAGAGGAACAGTTGGAGAGAATTTGCAAAACATAGTGGGTCTGAAGATATTCATTTAGGGTAGATGGAAACATAAATATAAACAATGCTTATACCAGTTTCTCAAAAATATACTCACCATGGGCTTACAAAAAGTGGGAGGCCCTTTTAATTTTTTATTTCACTCAGCACTCTAGGAACACTTCATGGTAAGTATTTTATTCTTATTTTGTTGATAAAATAACTTCATCAAGTATGTCCAGTGAAGCCAAGATTAAAATCCAGATTTTTCTAAACCCAAAAAATCACTCTCAAGCCAGCATATTGCCTCCTGTTTTTTAAAATAGGTTAATTTAAAAATCAACATGCGATAGTTTTGCCATTGGGTATTTAGTGCTCAAGATATTTAAATTAACATATCTTTTCTCTCTACATCCAAGAACGCACTTCACTTGTCAGGCAGAGAATGTAGATTTTTTAACAGAGCACCACATTTCAGTTAGAAAAGTTTCCTTCTTGACTCAAGCGACCTAGTAATTATCTCCAAATGTCTCCCAAATCTCTGAGCCTAGATATTTCTTTCATGTATTAAGAAAATAACCTAGGTCTCTTCTTACTCTGTTTTTGACACAATTCCATAGGATGGAAACAATGCCGTATGAATCTACAGAAATCAAAAGACATAAAAATCAAGGTTCCAATATCAAACTCAAACATGCACCTAGCAATTTGTGATGTAAAGTATTACAAACACTTGCAAGAAATGTTTGTGGATGGTGGCACATAATTTCAAATACGGTTTGATAGAAACATGTCAAAAAACACTCTTCACCACACAAATATTTTTCACAGTAGAGAATTAGCTTGCTTAGCCAACCATATCATTTTTAAAAATACATTCCACCCTTTGAGATACTCCAATTTTATCCCTTTATTTAAAAAGATAACCAGGGAATGCCATATTTAAACCTACCTACTTTTTACATTCTCTATTTGCCATCCCATGAATTGTCACTCAAGATTGTGGTTTGACAGTACATTCTGTGTGACCATAGGGCATATAAGAAAAGGATCTTTATATTTTTGGCACATATTATAAACTGGGGTATCGATAATTACCTTGTTCAATGATCCTTACATGAACATCTTCAGGACAAATTCTTCTTCTGGACAGGAATGTTACTTCCTCCTGGTGAACCCATGATTTTCATTCCTAGTAGAAAATGAAAACATCAAGAGTCAATCTTTACTTTAGTTATAACAGTATCAATTTCTATTACTTACCCAGGCATATTAAATCTCTCTCTCATCTATCTTTATAATTATTTTCCTTTTCAACTCTCTATGTATTATTACTCAGAAGCCACATGATTTTGTCTCATATTCCCTCAATTATCAACTATAAACTCTCAAGCCCTTTGGGAAACAAAAGTAATAAGTATTTTGTTTCAATTTATAATAGGCTAAGAAAAGTGTGCTTTATAAAAATTAGCCTGTATTCTATATTTCATTTTATATTTACAATCCAATAGATAGACATAAACCCTTAACTTAAGGATAGGAAACAATGTTTCAGAAAGTCTAAGAGGTAGCTCTTTGTCTCTGAGGTTTTGCTGTGGTTATTAGGCAATATCTAGGTATGTTGGTTTTTTTTAAGGTTACATGGAATCTAGAATATTTGTATCTTCAATCTAAGATTAGATTTCTGTCCTACTGCCTCTCCTATGTCACCTTTATCCTTTAGATAAAGACCTACAAGAAAACTTAAGTTTATGTACGGAAGAAAAATGTAATTTTTGCTTTATCCTTTTAGGTTCTTGATTGAGATACCCCTATAACAAAGACAAACTAGTAGGAGAAAAGCAAACCAAATTTCAAGGACTTGTATACCTCCTGTATAAATGAGAGATACCCAGGAAATCTGCGTCCCTGAAATGGGCCCAGTCTTCACCTAAAGTACCATCTCCAGCTAAAGACAAAAGATGTTGAGGGAAGGGTGGGAGCCTGTTACGGCAGCTTACCAGGACAGTCAGAGGAATCAAGGTAAGGTTGTATGCAGATTTAAGTTGCTACTTCCTCCAATGATAAGAATTTCTATGATTAAGTCACCCTCTTCCAGGTATACAGAGGGAGACATCCTTACAAATGAAGATTTCCCTTATAAATGTCCTTTACAAGTGGTAACTTCTACTCAGTTTTCAGAGCTTCTCCTGGGTCTTTTTTTTTTTTGTTGTTCAGTTAGCCAGCATATAGGACATAAGTTTTTGTTGTGATGTTCAATGACCCATTAGTTGCATATAACACCCAGTTCTCATCCCAACATGTGCCCTCCTTAATATCCATCATCCAATTACCCCATCCCCCTACCCCCTTCCCTTCTATTTCTTAAAAATAAGCAGCCTAAAAATATCCTTAAGCCAAAGAGGCATATTTTGGGGTGGCAATTTCTGCTCCCCTTTGATCATTTCATTCTCTTTTCCATTTCTTAACTTCTCTTCCATGGTTTCACATTATTTATCTCTTCCTTCTTTTGAGTGATTTATGTCCAGCTGACAATTCATTAATTCTCTCTTTATCTTTAATCTAGTGTTCAATGTTGCTTTTGATTTTTTCCACTAACCCTTTTTATTTCTAAAAAAACATTTCTGAATTTAAAACTCCATATTCTCCTTCACAGAAATGGGTTCTTGCTTCACGAATTCTGCTTCTTTTTGGAAACAAAAAAATTATTTGAGATACTCAGAGAAATACAATCTCTTGGAGGTTGCATCATCATTAATTTCAGGGTGTGAACTGTGGTCCTTATTGCAGTATCTAGTAATTTTTGACTGTAACCTTTCAGAGGGACAGTTTTCTTGGGAAATCACTCATCTGGGTCATGGATACATTCCTATAGAATGGCTTCACATTTGTCACTGCAAGTGTTTTCACATTCTAAAATAGATTTTATGTTTATTCTCACCTTCAGATCCCCAATACCACATGGTTAATGGGAAAGAAAAATCTACAAACTCTTAGGGAGCAAGCTTAGATTCTTTCTCATAAACATCCATCAATTTTTTCATCATTGGCACTAGCTATTCTCTAGTTTCTTTGTCACAAGCATGAGCAGTGTGAATTCTTCAGAGTCTCTTTATATGGACAGGAAAAACTTCTGTATGCTCCTGCTACTGTCATACATGGATCTAAGATCTTCTCTCCCAGCCTTGAATAGAAATGCCTTAGACCCTCAAGATTACGTGATTCTACAACACCATGGCTATTCAAGCTGAATTCTCTCTCTTTTAAAGGATATATATTTTTTAAAGGTAAGATAATGACTCATATGGATATAAAATAAACTTTCATTAAATGTTTTATTTAACTCACTGTTTAGTGAGTAAACCTGGCAGAAGATACAGCAGTTTCAAAGAACAAGTTAAAGAAGAAATCACTTCTATAGAATAAAGAAACATTGGCATGAATTTACATACGGATGCAAAATTAGCTTTTTTCCCCCATGAGTTAAGGGGAGTCAATTTAAACCTCCCCTGAAAGAATAAACTTGCATGTCTACAGACAAGAATTACTTTGCATCGCTATCAGTTTTCAATTTATAGAATTATAAAATAGCTCAAAGGCAATGAAAGATTTGGGTTAGATAGCATAGAAGAGTGTGTTTAAACAACGCAATTTTCTTTTGGAGACATTCTGATCTTTTTTGTTTATTTTAAATGTTTTTGTATCTTAAATTTTAGTTTCTTCTAAGTTCTAGTTCCCTGAGACTTCTTTTTCTTGCTTTCAATATTGAGTATTTTAAAAACACATTTTATCTAGCACAACTGAGGACTTGTTGCAAAAAAAGAGATACCTAAAATCAGCTTAGTCCACCATATTGATTAACTTCACTACTCTTCATTTTAAAACTCTTCATCTGCTTTTGGGATAAAAGTTCCCCTCTGTTTTCCTTCTAACATTTAGACTTGGTCTTCTATGTCTTCATTGAATTTTCCCCCAGGTCTGACTTTTGGCAGTGTTTTCTAGGTTTTTGATCTTGGTATTTGTTCAGTGTACATCCCTGCCTATACTTTCCACTGCTTTCTCTATGCTGATGACCTGGAAATTGACACCTCAATCTATGTGTTGCTTTAGGCACTTACTTCCAACTGTGCAGTGGATATCATCAAACACATATCCTACTGGCAGCTCAAATTTGACAAGACCAAACTGAATTCATTAAACACCCTTTACCTACCCCTCCAAAACAGCTTCTGAATTTGTTCCTCTCCCTGCGTTTTCTCCATATCATTTTTTGATACTGCAATACAATCATTCAAATTGAATCCTAAAAATTATCCTCAATATCTTTCTCCCATTTACTTCTAAATCAACTGTTAATATTAGTATCTTAAAATCATTTTTATTTCTCTCTTTAGTGTTATTTCTTAGGGAGATATTTTATATTTCTCTACTTCTTCTGGAAATATATTAACCTAACTAACCATACTAGCTCTTATTTTTAACCTATGATAATCTACCTGCTCGACAAAGACTTCTTTCTAAAATATAAATTTTAGAACATCATAATACAAGAAACTAATACAGCTCAATAGCAAAAACAAATAAAAAACAATTTAAAAATAGGCAAAGGACCCGAATAAACATTTTTCCAAATAAGATATACAAATGGGCAACAGAAACATGAAAAGTGCTCAACATTACTAATCATCACAGAAATGAAAATCAAAACCACACTGAGATATCACTTCATACCTGTTAGGATGGCTATTATCAAAAAGTAAAGAGCCAGCAAATTCTGGAAGGTTGTAGAGAAAAGGGAACCCTACATACTGCAGAAGGGATTGTAAGCTCATACAGCTACTATGGAAAACAGTATATAGGTTCCTCATGCAATTAAAAATAGAACTACCATATCATCCAGCAATCCTGCTTCTGGGTATATATCCATGGGAAACAGAACCCTTATCTTGAAAGATACCTGTACCCTCATATTCACTGCAGCATTATTCACAACAGCCAAGGAATGGATCAAGAAAATCACACACACACACACACACACACACACACACACACACACTCTGGAATTATTAAAAGTAAGGAAACTCAGCCATTTGCAACAACACAGGTGAATCTGGAGGGTTTTTTGCTAAGTGAAATAGGACAAAGAGAAAAAGAAATACTGCATAGTATCACATAAATAGAATTAAATTTAAATAGTTGTACTCACAGAAACAAAGACTAAAATGTGTTTGCCAGGGGATAGGGTGTGGTGAAAATAGGGACAGATTGGTAAAGAGTAAACTTTCAGTTACACGGTGAATAATTTCTGAGGATCTAATGTGTAACATGGTGACTATAGTTGTTAACATTTTATTGTATAATTTAAGTTTACCAAAAGAGTAGACCTTCAATGTGCACGCTCTCTCTCTCTCACACACACACACACACACACACACACACACACAATAAATACCTGAGTCTAGGTGTGTGTTAGTTCACTCAAAGGGAACCCTTTCACAACATTTATGTATCAAGTCATCTCTCTGTACTCTAAATATCCCACAGATTTGTCTGTCAATAAAATCCCAATAAAACTGGAAAAAGAGAAGAAATATTGGTACCATGTTAGGAAAGACAACAGACCACAGTGAGCCTGCTTGGGTGTAATGCAGCTCCACTACGGTCCAGCAGTGTGAACTTTGACGAGTAAAGGAAACGCTCTAACATACCTCTCCTCATTTGTTAACTGAGGATAGTAACGATATGCCTTGGAATTGGGGTAAAGATTGAGTGGAATTTGGAAGCATGTTCCCAGGAAAAAAATGAACAATTTATAAATAACAGCCATCATTATTAATGTTTCTTTTAATTTATATTGAAAAGTATGCTTATATTACATAAATGCACAATTTTATTAATTTATCTATTTTAAGTTCCTTTTTGTTTATTTCCTCCTAATCATATTTCTGCCTTGTTCCTCATATAGCATTTAATAACATTAAATAACATTAATAACAGATAAATTAATCAGCCAGATTTTCCTCACTGACATAAGACTGTAGAGGTTTACACATACACTTATAGACACATCAAGTTTTTCAATTTTACATTTTTTAGTTTTACAACAGGAGCACTGTATTATTTACATTGTGCTACTTTTTTCACTGAAAAATATTTTTTGGAAATTCCATTATCATCTGAGTAGGTCTTGTAACCTTTATCTTCCACTTTTATCTGTTCTGCCTTATGAATATATTCCAGATCTAAAATTGCATGTTAACTTTATAATATTCTCTGAAAAATACTTTGTTATTAAAAACAGATGAATAAGGTTTGATTATCTAAGGATAATATGGTGGCTATATCGATAACAACATATTGCGTATCTGAAATTTGCTAAGATAGTAGAATTTAAGTGTTCTGAGCAGCCCCCTCCCAAAAAAATTAACTCAAAATGGGACATGGCTTGAAATGTGAGAATAGAACCCACACAATTTCTAGAAGAAAACATAGGAGAATATAGTTATGACTTGGGGTTAATCTAGCATTTCTTGAATTGTAAACAAAAAGAACAAATCTTAAAAGAGAAATTCAGATTTCATCAAAATTGAAAGTTTTACTGATGCACACACACAATTAAAAAAGAAACATAAAGATAACCCATAGACTAAGAAAAAATATATCTGACAGAGGACATAAATGTAGAATATATAAATACAACTTGCAACTTAATAAGTAATCCCATTTAAGAAATAAATGCAGATAAAGATTTCTAGCCAAAGTATATGCTACAGAGAAATAAAAACATCTCCACACAGAGACATATATGCAAGCTTTTATGGAAGCCTTATAATTAATTGCCAAACATATGTAGACAAGTTAATAGCTATCAACTGGAGAATGAATAAACAGTGGTATGTCCATACAACGGAATATTACTAATAAAAATGTATAAACGCCTAAGTATAATAATGTGGATAAATCTCAAAATACAATAAGCAAAGACACCAAACAAAAAAGACTATATACTGTTTGATTCTATTTATATGACAGGTCTATAAAGGCAAAACCAATGTACAGAAGAAAATATGTTGCTGTCTTCAACCAAGGATCAACTGAAGTGTTATCTTAATTTTGTTGTTGGTTGCTTGGCTATATTCACTGACCAGAACTCATTCAACTATATACTTTTAATGGATACATTTGAATGCATGTAATAATACTTTTACAGAACTTTAAAACAATTACACTTAGCTTGCCCCAAAACATTTTGCACCAAAACCCGATGCACGACTTTAATCGTGAAACCGTTAGTCTCACCTTTTCTCAAAATTTTCTTTCGCATGGCACCCATGGAAAAAGTGCCCTCTTCTCATTGTCTATTCACTGCCTCATCCCTCAAAGCTAACTTTGCCATTACACTTACTTAGGGCTCTACCGCCAACATATTCTCTGAACTGGGGCCCAAAGGTCATCTTTTCAAACCATTATTTTATTTCATCCCCCTATGAGATACGCTCAACCAGTTAATTTCCAATTACCTTTCTAGTTCTAATTGTCTAATAAAAAGTGTTAGAAGAATTAATCTTGAAAAACATCTATCTTGGGGCACCTGCGTGGCTCAGTCATTAAGCATCTGCCTTCAGCTCAGGTCATGATTCCAGGGTCCTGGGATGGGGTCCCACTTGAGGAACCTGCTCAGCAGGGAGTCTGCTTCTCCCTCTGCCCTCCCTTGAGCCCTGGCTAGTGCTCTCTCTCTCACTCGCTGTCTGAAATAAATAAATAAATAAGATCTTAAAAAAAAAAAAAAAAAAAAGAAAGAAAGAAGAAAAGAAAGAAAGGAAGGAAGGAAACAAAACATTTATCTTAACCAAAAAACCATCCCAAGTTTAAAACACGATCCTGTGGAGATAGAGTTTTCTTCCTCTTGTGGAAACTTATTTTATTTGCTTTCTTTCATTTCCAAGTTTTGCCATATACTTGCATGCCAGGGCTTTAGCTTAAAACTATAAATACAAAGGAAGTTGAACTTGTTCATCAGCTTGGTCAACATTTTCTGAATGTAGGAAAATAACAATCTCTTCCTTTAGAAGCAAGACTGAAAACAATGAATGTGGTTATCAAAAGAAGCAACAACAAAATTGCAATCTCCACTACAGCAATGGGCAAAAATAACTCTTTTCAGTCAGAGAATACTATCTTAAAGTCCATTTATACCACAAATGCAGTTCAACTGGTCACCTTCACCATGACTTTACAAAATCAAGAACACCTTGATTTTCTAATATCAAACTATTTCACTCATATTTTTAATACCCAGTTCAAAAAATAAGTATAATACACACTACACACACACACGCCCCCCTATATTTCATATTTCTCTAATAATGGAAGACCTTAAAAACAAAGACACCCATTGTGTGGGGTGACCATTATGCCCCTAAAACAATTAAGAACATTTCGTCAACATAAGGAAAGGTGGTCAATTAGCCATATTCAAGGTGTCATGGTGAGCAAGTATCTTACAAAAAGCACATGTGGGACAATGTTCATCAGATCAATGTGTTAAACTATTTTTTAGAATATTCTATGATCCACCCCTAGCACCTTCTTCTCTATGTGTGCCTTGTTCTTTACTACTACAATTTCTTTACTCCACAGCCAACCTACCTTCCTCTTAACCTAAGTTCAATATATTCTTCAAAGCACAAATCATGTTACCCCCCTCCTCTATGAAAAGCCCCTGTTATTTCAATAAAAAGCAATTACATTTTCTCCTGAATCAGAAGCAATTCACCCATACCACTCTTACGTTACTTAACTTTTTCTAATTACTGAGTTATTAGTAATAAATGCTTTTTATCAGCTTTGTATAAAAAATCAATTAATATCCTAGTTGTGGCAAGCATTTTATGATATATCACCCCATCAGTTTCAATCAATCGATTTGAGGGAAAAGATAACATCTATTTAGTAATTTTTTTCCTCACAGCACCAAGGAACATTACTATGCATTTAGTAAATTTTGTATAAGTGAATCAAAGCCACACATACTTCCTCTAATAGGCTATTAAGTGATAGCTTTGATTTTTTAAATGAAGTTTTCCATAAGATGTTTTTCTCATTTTCAGGATGTGGTCACTGATTCAATAAGTATTGGTTGGACTGCTGTATGATACCTAACACTCATAGAAAAAATTGTATCAAATCTCTACAATCTCTTTCAGAGGTAGAAGGAAATACATACTTCTTAACTCATTCAATGAGTTCAGGATTATCCTAATAAAAAAACCAGACAAAGACATTCTAAGAAAACTACATTATAAGAAACTATGATAAATGTAAAAATCCCCAATAAAATATTAGCAAATTGAATCCAACAATATATAAAAAAGAATTATACACTATGACCAATTGGGATGAGGTACAGGCAAGGATATTACCACTAATCACTCCTTTTCAATATTATACTGAAAATTCTAGGTAACGCAGCACGCAAGAAAATAAAATAAAAGGTACTCTTACTGGTGGGAAAAAAAGAACTACAGGTGTCTTTCTTTTAGATGACAGACCATTTGCATAGAAAATCTAAAAGGCTAGAGACATGCATGCTTGCAAACACACTTATACACACACAACTTCTGAAACTAATAAGCAATTAAAGGAAGGTGGCAGGACACGTGGTTAATATATAAAAGTAAATCACTTTCCTATATACCAGTGATGAAGAAGTGACATTTGAAATTTAAAAAAATCTCATTTACATTGGCACCCAGTGTGTGAAATATTTAGGTATAAATAGATCATAATATATACAAAATTGATAGTAAAACTACAAAACTGTGATGAATAAAATCAAAGAACATCTTAAAAATATAGAGAGATATTCCATGTTCATAGATAGGAAGACTCAGTATTATCAACATGTCAGTTCTTCACAACTTGATTTATAGATTAAATGCAATCTCAGTAAAAATTCCAGAAAGTTATCTATAGATAGTGACAAAACAATTTTGAAGTATATATGGAAAGGAAAAAGACCCAAAATAGTCAATATAATATTGAAGGAAGAATAATAGAGTTAAAACACTAACACTATCCAATTTCAAGACATACTATAGTGCTACATTAATCAAGATACTGCAGTACTGGTGAAAGAAAAGACAAAGAGATCAAACAAACAGAATAAAGTGCCCAAAAACAGACCTACATAGTCAACTGACCTTTAACAAAGGAGTAAAGGCAATACAATGAAGCAAAGAGCAAATAGCCCTGGACCAGCTGGACATCCACATGCAAAAAAGGAATGTGGACACAGATCTTACACACTCTTCACAAAAATTAATTCAAAAGGATCATAGACGTAAATGGAAAATACAAAACTATAAAATTCCTAGAAGATAACATAGGAGGAAATCTAGATAATCTCGGGGATAGCAGTGAATTTTTAGATATAGCAACAAAGTATGACCCATGAAAGTAATCACTGATAAGCCGACTTCATTAAAATTAAAAACTTCTGCTCTGCAAAAGACAGTATCAAGAGATGAGAAGACAACCCACATACTCCAAGAATATATTTGTAAAACAGACATCTGGAAAAGAACTAGTATTCAAAATATACAAAGAACTCTTAAAACTATAAGAAAACAAACAACCTGATTGAAAAATGGGTCAAAGACTTTAACAGACACCTCATCAAAGAAGATAAACAATCGGCAGATACTTCACAGCATATGTCATTAATTAAAACACAAAGAGAGGGGTTACTGGGTGGCTCAATTAAGCATCTGACTCTTGGGTTTCAGCTCGGGTCATATGAGATTGAGCCCCGAGTCAGGACCCATACTCAGTGAGGAGTCTGCTTGAGTTTCTCTTTCTCTCCCCCTCTGCCCCTCCCCACCACACATACTCTCTCTCTCTTTCTCAAATAAATAAATATATCTTTTAAAACAATAAACAATGATGAGATACAACCCATCTGTTAGAATGGTCAAAATCCAGAGCGCTGACAACACCAAATGTTGATGAGGATGTGGAGCAACAAAAACTCTCATCCACTGTCAATGAGAATGAAAATGGTACAGCCACTTTGAAAGACAATCTGACAGAGGTTTATTTGCAAAACTAAACATACTTTCACCATATGATTCAGCAATCACACTCCTGGGTATTTACCCAAAGGTGTTAAAAACTTATGTCCACACAAAAACCTGCACAAGGATATTGATAACAGTTTTATTCATAACCGCCCAAATTTGGAAGTAACCAACGTGTCCTTCTGCAGGTAAATGAATAAACTGTGGTACATCCAGACAATGGAATATTATTCAGCACTAAAAAGAAATGAACTATTGAGCCATGAAAGAAACAAAGGAATTTTAAATGCATGTTATTAAATAAAAGAAGCTAGTCTGAAAAGGCTACGTACCATATGATTCCAACTATGATATCCTGAAAAAGGCAAAACTATGAGGATGGTAAAAAGATGAGTGGTTGCCAGGGATTAGGGGATTGGAAGAGGGGAAAGGATGGATATGCAGATTACAGGAGATTTTTAGAGCAGTGAAAATGTTGTACATGATACTGTAACTATGAATACATGTCATTACACATTTGTCCAGACTCAGACTGTACAACACCAGGAGTGAAATATGAAATAAACTATGGACTTTGGGTGATTATAATGTGTCAATGTAAAGTCATCCATTGTAATAAATGTACCAATCTGATGGGGGTATGTTGATAATATGGAAGGCTATAAATGTGCGGGCAGGAGGTACATGGGAAATTTCTGTTCCTTTCAATTTTGCCATGAACCTAAAACTACTCTAAAAACATAAAGTAAATAAAAAAAAGTAAATACATTTAAATTTAAAAAAAATTTTTTTAAAGTAAATAAAAAGGAATAAATGAGTCATGACTTTAGGAAGTTAGTCTAGAAAACATCTCAGAGAAGATGGGTACAAAATATGTGTATCATATGACATACACATGTTTTATAAGGTTAAAATACCTTTGGAAGTATACTTCATAGTAAATTACACATTAATTTCCCTCTGGGTAAAAAAGGTCTATCTGGGAAATACACAGAACTGTATGCTGTATCCTTTTGTAACTTCGGAATTTTGAATCATGTGAATGTATTTGTATTCAAAAATTAAATAAACAAAAATTTTTATAGCAAAATTGAGAAGAATTCCTAGAAGAGCTCAAAATATTAGGGAAGAATTTCATAAAACTAGGACATTAGAAGAGTTTGGACTAATTTATATCACTTAGCATTTGCTGTATAACAAATAAACCCCAAACTTAGTAAGTTATCAACTATTTATGTAGCTCATAATTTTGTGACTCACCAATTTAAGTTGAGATCATATTAGATAGTTCTTCAGATTTGGGCCTGGCTTAGCTGAAACTGCCTATGCTTTTGGATTTGTAGGATGCCTGGGGCTGGATGATCTATGATATGCCTGGATAGGGATGGCTGGCATGACTGGGACCTCTCTCCATTTTGTCTTCCATCCCCTAGCAGTCTTGCCTTGGCTTGTTTGCATCGTAGTCAAATGAGTCCAAGAGCACCCAGAGTGGAAGCTGCAAGATCTCTTGAGACTTGATCTGAAAATTCTTACGTGATCAGGACATCATAAAGTCAGCCATATTTATGTGCTAGGGAAATAAGCTCCAACTCTTGATGAGAGGAGGTAAAATACTGTTGTGATTTCACAGTCTTCTATAATTATAAAGTGATAATTAACAATATTAATGCTGAATTACTCTTAGAACTGAGATATAAACCGTATCATTTCTTCCTAGCCAAGTCTTAATATTTTCACAATACAATAAATACACAAAAAATACAATAAATCATCTTAATTATGAATGTGATTTAAAACATGTCTCTGTTTCTAACTTCAGAATATTGGTGATAGATTAGGTCCCTTTGTGATAAACTTCTGTCCTGAAAATTAAACAGTCTCCCTTCTAGATGTTTTCTTCCATAATCTCTAATATGACATAGCTTCTATCATGTCATTAATGACTCTGTGTTTAGCTTTAAGAGTACGCAAAGAATTGTTCTAGTTTCTGATGTCCTCTAACACCTGCAAATTTTATGCAGTATATGCCACTGTTGCTTTCCTCCATACATTCTTTGGGCTCATCTCTAAGTATGTACTTTAACCAGACTGCACTTCATGAATTCTTCAAAAGGTCATATTGCTTATGTATCTTTAATCAAGACTTGGATTGAGCTATACCATTTCTACCATTTATTAGCTCTTTGAAATTAGACTTAGTTCACTTCTGTAAGTTCAGCTTATTTAGCTATGAAATAGAAATATTGCTATCTCCTTCATGTGATTTTCATGAAACTAAGAAAGAGTAAGTGAATATTAGCTGTTTCCCTCCTTGTCACCCTTTGTTTTTCAACCATTTACCAGCTCTTCTATCTCATGTCACGTGTTAAGAATAAAAACTTGAGATTCAGTTGCTTCTCACAGAGAGATCCACAGCAAATGACCCACACATCCACTCAACAACCACACCTGGATTATTGGTTTCACATCAAGGGAAGCCTAATCGTGTACTTATTCTGATAACTGGGTGGGGGTCTTCATTGTCTATAAAAAGGAGAAGCATATAGGGTAAGAATGATAATGGTAATGACAGTGATAATATAATAATAGCTCTTCTATTTGGGTTTAATACTAATAATCACCATATCAAGAAAAAAGCTCTATTCTTACTCCCATTTTAGAGATAAAACACTGAGCTTCAGTGTTGAATTGCCTGAGGTTACAATAGCTATTAAGCTATTAAGCAGTGCAACAAAGATTTTAAATATAATTCTATTACACTCCAGAAGCCTTGCTCTTAAACATCACTTAATACTGTAAAAATGTAGTTACGAATTTTTCATTGATTTGTTGACATTAAAACTGTCACTAATCATATTTATGATTCTTCAATAAAAGCTTTAAAATTTTTTCTAGACTCGAGTGATATTCAGACACAACAAAAAAACATGAATTTGAGAAAATGACTACAGCCATCATAGGATCAGATATAAATTAGGCCTAATTACTCGAGTCTAGTAAGATTGGGATGTGGACCTGCAGTGATGATAACGGGATTCAGTGGACATTCGTTCTGGGCTCTGGAGAATGGGGTGATAGGTGGCAATTATCATTAGTGACTTTTGAATAAAGATGTTGGAGTCTTCTCACTCATTAGACCAAACAGTTCAATGGTCATTAGAAGTGGCTGTAAAAGGCACTGAAATACCTTCAGAAAGGGGGTAATGATTATCACTGTAGCAACCTATTATTTCTATAATGGTGGTGTGATTAAGAAATCAACATCAGACATTATTCTCCATCAGCTGTGGCTTTTAAAAGCTGATGACAGTGGTCACAAATCAAACTTGGAACAGTTTCTATACCTTTAGTGGAACTCACATGGCACAGACCACTTTCTTTTCCAACTATGACTTTAATTTGAATATGATCAGGGGCAGGTCAAAACAGATGTGCTATAAATCACTCCAGAAGTTTGGTCAGAGTTGGAGGCATACACGGAACATTCACTATGAAAAAGAGACTGCAGTTTTACAGTCATGGTTTGTTACAAATCTCTCGGGACCAAGAACACAGATGCAGTTGTCACTTTTTTTTTTTCTTATGCACTGGTTGTAAATACAAGATGCGGGGCTTTGTTGAAGAGTAATACATCACATCATGAGGACACCACCACCCAGATTTTAGGTTAGGTGAAGGAACTGGGTAGAATACATAGTAAAAACTATACTAGAGGACATTATGCTTAAAGAAACAAATTCTCATTATTTTGAATAAGAATTTGAATTCTTAAAGTCTGACCTAAACAATTATAATTGGATATTTACAATGAAAAATATGTAGAAAACCTACAAGCAATAAGTCAGTGATTATGCACTTGCTAAAAACATGTGCTCGGCATTTTTTAAAAATTTCCTAATTAAATCCTAATTAGGATGTGCAGTGGAGTGTTAATTTTTGCTAGCTATACCTCCAGGGCATTTTTTTACACCTTCAGAAGCCAAGCCTAAGCTTATTCAGATATGTAAGAGATAATTATCAATAAAAAGGACCACCGCGTTGTTGGCTTGGAGAGTTGCTTATGCGTGGTTTCTGTCTCTACCTAAACAAACAGCCCAGGGAATCTATGTGTGATGATGAACTAGAACACTGTACTCAGCTGCCTAATAGGTAAAGTATGACTTTTTCTGCATCCTCAAGCCAGGGCTTTCCTTCCAAAAGAGAGAGAGAGAGAGAGAGAGAGAGAGAGAGAGAAAGAGAGAGAGAGAAAGAGAGAGAGAGAATCCTGTAGAGATGCTAAACAAATCTGAATACAAGGTGGACTGTCAGTCAGGAGTATTCTAAGTTTGGCTCCACTCAACAACACGGAGTGCTAACTCTGCTGCTTCAGGCTCAGAATTCATGAAATCTGCTTTGACTTGATATCCTGTGCTTTACAATTAAAGGATAGGTTCTATGCTGAGAGTTGGGCATTATCCTTCTTAATTATTCTGCAAAGATTCTTTTGAAGATTTCCAGCATCCTTTTTTTTCCCTATGTTGTCAACTCATATTTAAGTTTGTTTGTTTTTGTTTTTGTTTTTTTCTGTTATCCAGGCTGCCAAAATATTTGGTCACCTTATCTGTTAAAGTCCTACATTAGGTGAGGAGTAAGACATGTATAAGGAAAACCAAAGCTCTATCCTTAAGAAGCTTGGAGTCTAGAAAGGAAAGCAGTGACAGTCATAGCACTGATAACATTATACTACTAATAACAGTAACAACAATTATTTCATTCTTGGTGTATTTTAGCCATTTTATATTTTCCTCACACAGAGGCTTCTATATCATCCCTTCCAACAACTTTCAGATGCTAAAGAGGCAATTTCTACATAGTTTATTCATATGGAAATGAAAATCAGAAAAGTTAAGGAAAGTATGTCTAGAAGTACCAGAGTCAGAATACTTCACTTCTCATTCTTTTTCTGGACAAAGACAGGTGCATGACCAGAATGAGGAGATACTTAAAACCATGATATGTGTAGTGGATAAGAAATGTGAGGTAAGAAGCCTGGATGAGAGAAAATTATGAGTGGGGGCGGGGGTAGTGGTGGTGGTGATGGAGAAGAGCACAGAGTATCTAAAAAGCTATCATAAAATAAATAAATAAATAAAAATTTAAAAAAATAAATAAAAAGCTATCATATGGAAGAGGAAGAAAGAACCAAGAATTATGGGCTCACGGTCCCTAGGGTAGTTTCTAGGGAAGATTTCACCATTAAGAACTTTTCATTGACAATTACGAATTTTTTTTAATTTTTATTTTTTCTGCTTACAAATGTTAACTATGAGACTAGACAACTATTTGGAGAAATTGGAAGAAAATTCCCTCTTCCCCCTAGTTTGCTATCCACTAGTATATCTCATTCATTTTCAACTATGGCCATCACACATATACATTTTCTAACAGTATTTGATTGATTGAATTTCTTACCAGTCTCTTGCCTTTGCCTTCACAAATCATGTCTTATTTGTAATATGAGGTTTCCTTCAAAGATTTTCAGGAGGGTATAATATCTCCAACTTGAGCCTTGCCCTACTCCAAATCCTTAACTTAGGCACCTTCTACCTGCTAATGCTGAGGTTTTTCTCTTAGCTAGAATATGTGCTGTCTGAGATGACATGCAACACAATTCTGAGATTCAGAGAATGAATAGATCACCTCTTCTTAGAAAGCACCAGAACCAATGTCATCTCCAATAAGAGCTTCAGAATCTTTGGTCTAGACAACCAAACCTTTAGTGTACACCTGGTCTTGGAAAATTGCAATATTGTCCACCCATGTTTGGATAGTAAAGGGGTCTCTCTTTGGATTAGGTAGATCATCTTTTTGCCCTACCATCTCAATGATATAACTCTGGACTTAACTAGTGTTGAGAACATTGGGAGACAGTCACCTTTGCTGACTTGACATGGAGTCAGTCTAGGTTGATAATGGATTTCTGGTCAAGTGGCAACACTGTCAAATTATGAAGTATATTAAAAGGCTAAGATAGGAAGCATTCTGAGCTATATTTCCTCACACCTTGGGGCATAAAACAAAAAAGGAAAGAAACACAAATTCCTAGTAAGCTGAAGCATTTTTACAGTAATACTCAGTGACTTCTCAACACAAATCAGTTAGTAGTTATATCCCAATTTTATACATAAAGATTCTTAAGCTCATAGATGCTAAGGGATTTACCCAAGGACCCATAGCTAGGAACTAATAGAGACAGGATTTGAATTTAGTTATGAATCTGAATCATGTTATTGAATATTCAAAATCCACTTTTACCAACCTAATTTATCCAATGCAAAACATAGTAAGAGAGTCCTTCCCAAATGACACTTCCACAGTTTTATGCACTTTATTTCTATTCCTAATTTTAATAAAACCTTTAGTAGACTCATTTTAAAAATCACACTTTCATTTTGCTCTCTGTGATATCAGTGGAGAGCAACTGTCAACAGATGTGAAAGTTTACAGATCATTAAATTCTCCTCCACAACGCATCCTCAGAAATGCCCTGGTGTCAAAGGACCTCCTCTTTGCCATCTGAAAGGACTGATTTTAACACAGTTTTGCTCAAAACTTCTAACTTAGTCAATTTTCTCCAATGTGTAATTAACCTGAACAATTCTGGAGATAAGGGCAACTGGGCAATCAATGACACCTGGGTTCCTCTTTGTATCTGTATCCTATCTTCTCATCTACTGGGCTATGTGCCTTCCCTTATAGACCTTCACTGGGTCAACTAAAGAGTACAGGACAGATGGTTCTTCCACGAACTTTATAGGGGAGCACATGTCGTTTGGGAAACATCAAGGGGAAAAATTCCTACTAGTCCAAATATCTGTCTGTCCCTCATTCTCTGCTTCACACACACACCTTACAAATGTTACTCTATGTGAAATATACTTCTCTCCATTATTTCCAACTTCTAGAGATGGAAAATGATGAATCATCCTTAGAAGCATAGCTTAGTTACCGTACTTTTTAAAAATTCCATCTTGACTTATCCAACAAAAATAACTGTGTTCTATTTCAATTCCATTTGCACTTTATTCATTCCACAAGAAATATAGGTTAGCATTTTTTGTTGTATGGCATTACATTTTATACCTCTGTATCCCTTACTTCACTGTATGCTCCACAATGCAGGGCCTGTGCCATTACCACCTAAGTATCGGCAGCAGAAAACACAGTGCCTAACACATATTTGTTGATCAAAGCATGCTTTCTTATTCAATTACTTAAAAATCTTTTCAAAAATATATTTAGCATTACTATGGACCAATAACAGGAAGACTTTTTAGATGACCCACAATGATCCCTCCTTCTTGGAATCTATATTCCTGCATTATTCCTCGCCCTTGAGTGAAGGTTATATCTAGAGATTAACAAACAGAATACAGCTAAAGTGAGGAGTTGTCTCTTCCATGTTCAAGTCATAAAATACTGAGTCTTCTGTCTTCTAGGCACCCTCTCACTCCTCTGGCTTTGATGAAGCAAAGTGCAACGTTAGAGAGGTCCATAAGGCAAAAAACGGTTGGCCATAATGGGCCAACAGCCTGTAAGGAACTGAATCTTTCTAACAACCATGGGCGTGAGCTAGGATCTAGCTCTTTCCCCACTTAAGCCTTAAGATAAAACTATAACCCTCCTCAGTACCTTGACTGCAGTTTTGTGAGACTAAAACAGAGGACCCAGACATGCTATGCCAGAATTCCTAAACTAAGGTTTGGGGTAATTGGCTATACAGTAATACATAATTAATACATAACTAATACAGTGCTGACACTGCATTAAGGGCTGGCAATGTAGTGATGAGCAAGATCTCTTCTTTTTTAACTGCTCATATGTAGTAATCAAATAAAAACTGTCCAATCTACATTTAGAAATAGCTCCGTATTCTATTTATGTGAAACCCTCTTTGAATGGCGTGTCAGATATTCACTGCCCAGTAACAAACTAAAACTCTGTGTCTTAAAACAGTGACTGATTATTTCCCATGATAGTCTTAGTTGTCTTGGGGGTTTCTCTGATGATTTTGCCTGGGCTTGATCACGAAGCTGCACTCCCACGGCTAGAAGGTCCAAGAAAACCTCAGTTACATATCTGGCAATTGATCGTGGTTATCAGCTGGGGTGCCTCATTGCTCCATGTCAGTCTCTTATCCTTCAGGAAGCTGGACTGGATTTTTTAAGTGGCAGCTACAGGTCAGTGTTCCAAGGAGGCAAGAAACAATGCACAAGTGCCTTTCAAGCCTCTGCTTGCAACAAGTTTCCTCATATCCCCACCGTCCAAAGACAGTAATGTTCTCAAGCCCATATGAATATGAGGGGAAATGAATGCAAGATTATGGTTACCTAAAGTCATGATTTATTAGAAGACATCCATGGAAGAATCTACAACAAATGGTATTGACATTTAGATTAATAGAGTTGGTCTCAGAATATCATAGCTTAAAGGAACCTTAGGGGACATGTATTTCAGTCCCCTCACCATGTAAATAAGGGAACAGATATGATCAGACCCAATCAATTACCTAATTAAAGAACAGAGTTGACATTAAACTTCAGATTCTTTTTAACCCACTCATACCCTCTGCCATACAATGCACATTGCTTATCAACCTCAAACCATTCAAAGAGTTTTACAAAGAGAAGATCATGTTGTACAACTATGGTTTGCAGAATACAACTCCAAAGTCCCTGATTTCTCTTCCTTTTGCCTGAGGTATTTTAGTGCAGAAATATGTTAGCACTCTAGTAATTAGAAACTCAAACAATACCATAATGCACCAGTTATTTGAGGAGTCACCACTACTAAACTAATAAATAGTAAGTTTTCTCCCACAAGCAATTACAATCTAGTAATCTACACCATTGTTTTTATAATGATCCACTTCAAGGGCAATTAGCAAAACAATAGTCAGGTCATAGTCAACTAAACACCTGATTTTTCATCTTCTCCAGGATCATTTGTATAGGCTGAAATATTATTTCTTTATACTTTCCATGCTAAAATAAGCCTAGCCAGGGTATTGTTACAGATCAGCACAAAGACTTTCATTATACAGGGAAATGTTTCTGATTTTTCAGGCCTGGATTATTATAATTCTCATTTTCTGGAGATTTTGTTCATGATGATTTTTCTGATGCAGCTTCTGGAGAATGCAGGCGTTGAATCTTCATGAGAACACACGTGTCTTCGTAAATTATTCTCATTTTGATATCCATGAATATGATCCTATCTAATCTCTAATGACAGGATTCATATTTAAGAACTAGAGGGACAGCAGCTTTCTGCTTTTACCTAATGCTATTCTCACTATTTTTCTTATAGTCTGAATCATCAGATCATCCTGGGTGCAAGCCTGACTTTCCAATTTTACTTTCCTACCTAGAAAAGCCAAGATCATCACTGAAGAAATTCACCTGACATCTCTATTTGACATTATTTGAAAGAAACTCACTAATCGACTGCTATTCTTTTACTATTAATTTCATTTCATTTTAGGACAAGCATTTATTTGCTCTTTATAGCTTATTCTTTCCTGTCTACTCTGTAACACATTTTGTAAATCTTGCAAATTTTCTTTTGAAATGTAATATGCTCTTGTAAAGCTTTGGTGAGGAAGCAAAAAGGAAGGATTTAATCAGAATTATTTTTAAGTACCAGTTCTATCACTTATTTGGTTTTTGATTTTGAGAAAGCTCTTTTACTTTTTTGAGGCTATACTTATCTACTTATACATAAAGTGAAAATTTACCCAAAGGAAATCTGTTAAAAAAAAAAAGGATACATTTCCCTACAATAAGTAGCTTACAGACTATAAAATTTCTATAAGTGATAATGGTTGAAATAGTACTATTTTCTAATATTTATTGCTCTCTATTCTGACATTGTGGATAGTCTTCTAAGATTGATTGTGACGTGAACTTCCAGACGGATTATATTTACCTTTATATCCCTAATATAGTGCATAATATTAAGTTTTCCAAATAATTTCATACACATTTTTTATTTGATACTCACAAAAAATTCCTATGAGGTAGTCAAATATTGTTACTTTCCTTTGTCAAATTAAGAAACTGATCTCAGGAAAGTGAGGAATCCAAGATTCTAAAGTGAGTACAGTTGACCCTTGAACAATACAGGGGTTTAGGGTATCCACCCCATGCCACTGAAAATCCATGTATAACTTTTGACTCTCAAAAAGTGAACTACTAATAGATAACACATAATATATATATGTATTATATATTCTTAGAATAAAGTAAGCTAGAGAAAAGAAAATGTTATTAATAAAATACATAAGAGAAAATACATATACAGTGCTATACTGTATTTATTGAAAAAAATCCACATTTAGGTGGACTTGTACAGTTCAAATCTGTGTTGTTCAAGGGTCAGCTGTAATCTTAAAAAGAGAACCTGAAACTTTACGAGCTCCCAGCTTTCTTCATCCCATAGTACTTCTCAATATTTATTTCTGCTAAAGGATCCCTACCAGAGAGGAGTGAGACATGCATCCCCAGAAGTTGTGAATGGTGAAGTCTAATGTGTCCTCCTCAGCTAAAAAATTAAAGATTATATTGTAAATGTATAAAACTTCTATATCAAAAAAACAGACTGAGGACATAGATTTAGCTTATCTAAAATGCTAATAAAACAATGATAAAATAGTTTTTAATGACTTAATACTCAAAATGAAAAGAACAAGGTGGGAGGAGTTCTAAAGGCATACTGGATGGCTTCTTGCCTCCTTCACCTAATAGAATATCTTTCTCTTGACTACTTTGTTTCAAATAACATGTGGGATGTTCTCACCCATTAACATGAATAAAAAACTTCTATGGCTTATGAGACATTTAAAGAAAGACTAAAAATAATAATAAAAAAAGTCAAGATCTATAAACGAATAAATCTGTGTTGTAGCCTCAATGTGTTTTTTTCTCCCGATTTGTGTTATCTGTGAAAGGTTCTTTAATATAAACATCTATAAAGCAAGAACAAAATGAAAAGTAATAAAACAAAAAAGAAGTCTTAAAATTGCTGAATTTAAAACAAAAATAAATCATTTGGAAGATAAAGCTAACAAAATCTTCTGATTTTATTATGAAGATAAAATTATGACAACAGAATATAGAGCAACAATCTAAGATATACCATATCTTAATAATAGTCATCACAAAATAGAAGAAAAAAATGGATTCAGGAAGTTAAAAAAAAAAAAAAAAAAAGAGGGGATTTCCCCCAGAAGTAAAGCACAGCAGTCATCAGATCAGAATTAAAAGGCCTGCTTAGTCATTGAAATGGTTCATGCCTAGACACCACCGCAAAATTTCAGAATCACGAGGAAAAAAGGGAATATTCTAAATTATTCTGAGATGGAGGTCAGTGTGGAGTGGAACAATAAGTCCCTTACAAATGAATTAGAATATTAGAACAGAATGGAAATAGGTGTTGAATGTTTTAAGGATTATATGATGTTCCAGTTAGAATTGTATGCTAATTTGAAGTATCAAACATATAAGAAAAAAATCTATCTTCCTATACATGCAGGCTTATGCAGTCAGACACCTCCAATGACACACCATTCCTTGGGAAGTAATTTGAGAAGACGCCCCATAAAATAAAGGAGAAAAAAATATATGGGATATAGGAAATAGCAGTTCCCATTACAAAAAAGTAATAGAAGAAACTCCCAGGATAAACACTGTAGAGCAAGCATAAAGAGTTAATCAAACCAGAGTAACACAGAAGGTTACAGAGATTCCAGAACCATCTATAATGGAAGGTATTTGGAATGTGACTGCACATATTTGATGATATTATTTGTTAATTTTCAACTTGCAGACCCAACCTATAAGCAAACTGTTTATGAGGTAAATACATTACAGAACAGTATATAAGTACAGCATGTAATGTCACAAATAGGAAGGAAAATTAGATTATAAAAGTACATATACAAAAGACAGGAGTTGGAATGTGAAAAAAATAGAAAACTATGGAAGACGGTAAGTGGGTCCCAATATATTCATCTTATAAAGGGAAATATAAAACGTATTAGTTATAGAAGACAGATAGGAAGTGTATTATCTAAAAGACACAAGGCTAAGCAACACAGGAACAAAAATTATAATGAATTTTTGGGGAGCAAAAAAATAAGTGAAGACTATGGTATCATTTCAATCCTTACCATGAAAGCAGAATAATCAATTATGAAAAATACTAAATATTAAGATATATTGCAGTGAATGTTGTCAGTGTCTTGTCTGTATCCCTTTGGACTTAACAGTTTCCATATGCTGCAGATAACTACCACTTATATATCTGCCTCAGAAATTTTACCAGAAGGTAACTCTGCCCACTGCTGGGGTAGGTCAGAAGTGCAAAAGAATTCACCACCACCCACAGCAGAATTCAACAATTACCTGATGGAAGAAGGTACACCAATTTAACAGCTGTTTCCACCAGCAAGTAGGCTATTTCAGGGGTACATGCTGCCTTTTTTTCCTGGATTTTTCCTACAGAATTAACCTCTACTCACTCATCAAGGTGACTAACTCAACAATACAACCTCTATTAGCCACCTTTCCTTCCCTGTGTCTCTTCCTCATTTCCTTGTACCTTTCAAATAAACTTAAATTTCACTCCTTGTCTCAGGATCTGCTTCGGGAGGAAATCTAAATTAAGACATATTTGTAGATATGAAATGAACCAACAGATATTAAAATGATATATCCATGGAGAATGAGAAGTAAGGTAAGCAAAATGCTTTGCATTGAAGCCCTTAAGTACTATTTGACGAATGATAAATGTTTCTAATTTTTTTTTTAAGATTTTATTTATTTATTTGACACAGAGAGAGAGATCAGAAGTAGGCAGAGAGGCAGGCAGAGAGCGAGGGGGAAGCAGACTCCCTGCTGAGCAGAGAGCCCGATGCGGGGCTCGATCCCAGGACCCTGAGATCACAACCCGAGCCGAAGGCAGAGGCTTAACCCACTGAGCCACCCAGGCACCCCTAAATGTTTCTAATTTGCTAGACAGATACTGATAGTGGATCCAAATAGATGATAGATCGGTAGATAGATGTCAATTCTCAAAACTGTTAAATAATCCAGACAAATTATAAAAGTCTCTGAGGGGGGTGCCTGGGTGGCTCAGTAAGTTAAGTGGTTGCCTTCAGCTCAGATCATGATCCTGGAGACCTGGGATCAAGTCCCACATCAGGCTCCCTGCTTAGCAGGGAGTCTGCTTCTCCCTCTGTCCCTCATCTTGCTCTCATGCTCCTTCTCTCTTAAATAAATAAAATATTGTTTAAAAAGTCACTGAGAGAATTAAGCTGACCAATCCAAAATTTCCTCCAAATACCATGACAGCCAGGCAGGACAAATGAGACACAATCCATTCATATTTGGTTTTCCTATACTTGTAGTGTCCATGCTACTGGGAAGAATAACAGACAGAAACAGTGCCTGAGAAATTGCTGAGCTTACAACCCAGTTTTCCTATAGATTTACCCTTCAAATAGTCTGTTATTCAACTGCATTTATAGTCTCAGTACAAGCTCCTGCCAATATCGAGCTCAGTCCCTCTAACTTCATGTGATGCTTAGAAAATCAAAACCAAACAGTCTTCCTCAGTCAACCTTATATTTCTAAATTTCTTGCTGACCGAGACAGGCATAGCTTGCTGACTGAGTCATGTTCCCCTAATTCTACTAATTTAGTATATTCTACTTGCACTAATGTAATGCAAAGTATTTCCAAACACACAGAACTGTATAATTATATATTTTCCTCTGGAAAGCCTTTAACAGAGCAAATTTTATGTACTTTTTACTTAATAAATTTCCATACTACAAAATAATACTTTCCTAATCAATATAAAAATAGATTCTTCTCACATCTTATGCTAAAATTGAGTCTCTAAGAAGGTGACCCAATCCTCCAGGGTCTCTTGTGGCTTTCATACCCTGATGTGCAACAATATATTTCTACAGGTATGTTGTAATCCAGTTTGAAAACTACAGGTCACGCTGTCTTTCTGAAAAAGTAGCCCTTCTTTTGAATAGGTCTAAGATGTGATAAACCGTATACATGGCACACAGATTCCAAGTTGTTACAAATACATGGAAATTTTCCAGTGGCTGATAAAAGCAGGTTGTATTTTGGCGGACCTCTGAATGTTCTATAATCTTTATGATGTTGTGTAAAGACTGGGTTATTCACTGAGAATCATCTTACAGTAAATCAATGCTTTTAACTTTTTACTCAAGTCATTATTTGAATCACACAGTAATGAGTACACCCCATCAAGTGGCTTAATTTGGCTTAAAAATTATATCCTTAACTTGATCATGGGCTCACTTGATGATAAATTCTAGAAAGGATATTTTCTTTATAGAGAACAGATATCCCTTAATTCCAGGCCCTCAAATTTTTATTGAAATCTTGTTGAGAAGAAGACATTAGGGCTGGTGATCGGGACAAACTAAGACCCAGTCTTGAAGAACTAAGAGAACTAAGCACACGGGCTGATAGTAATTAACAACAAAAAATGTGATCCTTATAAAGACAAATAAAGAATTATGGCATGCAACAATAACTGGTCTAGAAGACCAGGGAGACTTTACCTGACACCTGAAGGATGAATAGTAATCACCCAAGTGAAGTAGAGGATGATGCTGAATGCAGAAATGATGTTTTGAGGTGGGAGAATGGAAGATGATGGCAGAGTAAGAGGACACTAAGCCACTTCATCCCATGAAAACAATTAAATAACTAGCAAATCATTCTCATTATCCCAGAAATTGACCTGAACAGTGGCAGAACAAACTCCACAGCCAGATGTATAAAAGAGGTCACAGTAAAGAAGGTAGGAAGTGCTGAGATCTGGTTTGGGAGAGAAACAGATCATGACCACTGTATTAATGAGTGAACTATGGTTGCAGAGAAGGGCAAGAGGCAGACTAATACACAGGGGCACCCAAGGGGAGATCAAATCCCCTGTCGATTGGATCGGAAAGCAAGAGGGGCCAAATTTTGTGAGTTCTTGCAACCAGTGAAGCGTAAAGTCTGGAGTTTTACAAGTCAGTGGGCTTCATTGAGATAGAGCCCAAGGGCTCTACTGCAGTGCTCTTGGAAAGGAGGCAGACAAATAACCTGTGGATAAGCAGCATAGAAATAGTGATCTGAAGACAGTGGGGGTACACAGTGGGGAGGTTATATGCTCATTGTGGAGTACATCTCAGAGAGGCAGCATTCATGGAAAGGCCCCTCCAGTAAAAAAGGACCTGCTATTTTCCTTCCCGACCCCTCAGCATAATCAGAGGGCCACATGTGAAAACTAGTGCCGTATGCCGTACACTCACAACCTTGCTTACATCAAGCCCCATTCCCACCATGCTCCAGTGGAACTGCCCTTCTCAGTCATGCCTGCCTCAGGCCCAGAATGGCAAGACCCCTGCTCCAGAAGACCAGTCCAAACCTCTTCCAATAGCATGCCCCTGACGACAGAGTTTTGCAGGGCCTCAGTTCCAGTGTGGTGGCAACAGGTCCGATCTGATGGGCAGACAAGGATACACCTAGCTAAAATGTGCTGCATTCAGGGCAGGGACCAAACAGTGCTCACAACAATCAAGGAGAGTCTATGCAGACCACTGACCTAAAAGATAAAGCAGCCAAGACAAAAGAGCAGAGCATATACAGCACACATTGGAAACACTCTTGGTAGCACCAGGCCCTAGAGAACAGCGGACACTACATGGCAGGGCAATATCGGACCTCTTCTTCGTAAAGCTATTATCCTCAAGAACAGGAAATGTAACTAACTTTCCTAACACACAGCAAAACCAACAGAGACTTGGAGAAAATGAGACAACAGAGAAATTTATACCAAATGAAAAAAACAAGACAAGGTCATGGCTAGACATCTAAGTGAAACAGATAAAAGTATCATGCCTGACAGGGAAAAAGCAATAATAATGATACCCACTGGACATGAGAAAGGAGTGGAGGACCCGTGGAGAAAACAGTGAGACCCTTAACAAAGAGATAAGGAATAACAGCAGAGATAAAGGGCTCAATAAGCAAAATGATAAACATGCTAGATGGAATGAACGGCAGACTGGAAGAGCAGAGGAATAAATTAATGACCTAGAAGACAGAGTAATGGAAAGTAATCAAGCTGAACAAGAGAGAGAACAAAGAAATATGCAAAATGTGAATATACTTATGGAATTCGGTGACTCCATCAAACATAATAACATCTGTATTACATGAGTCCCAGAAGAATAAAAAGAGAGAGAAAAGGAAAGAGAAAATTTACTTGAAGAAATAATAGCTAAAATTTCCCCAATCTGAAGAAAACAGATATCCACATCCAGGAGGCACAGGAACCTCCAACAAAATCAAAAAAAGCAGATCCACACCAAGACATTTTGTAAGTAAATTTGTAAGTAAAAATATAGTGATAAAGAAAATTTTTAAAAGCATCAAGACCAAAGAAAACAGTAACATACAAAGGAAACCCCATAAGGCAAGCAGGAGATTTTTCAGCACAAACTTTCCAAGCCAGAAGAGGGTGCTGTGATATATTCAAAGTGCTGAATGGAAAAAAATCTGGAGTCAGAATACGCTATCCAGCAAGGCTACCATTCAGCATAGAAGGAGAGAAAAGTAGTCTCCCAGACAAAAACTAAATGCATTCATAACCACTAAACCAGTCCTGCAAGAAATATTAAAGGGGACTCTTTGAGTAGAAAGGAGAAACCAAAAGGGACAGTATAAAGGCAGGACACACAAAAGCAGTAAAAGTTAATGTTTACATAAAAAAAATCAAAGTACTCACAAAATAAAAAAAGATGTTAACTATGACAACATACATCTAAAACTCAAGGAGGAGAGGAATAAAGAATGGGTTCAAACTTACACAATCACCAATTTAATATAGACAGTTATATACAGAAAGGGTTATAAACAAACCTAATGATAACTATAGGCCAAAATCACAAACTGTGCAAAGAATAAAGATAAAGGAATCCAAATATATCGCTAAAGAAAATCACCAAAATATGAAAGAGAAGATAAGAAAGGATCAGAGAAAATCTTCAGAAAGAACCACAAAACAAGTAATAAAATGACAATAAATGCATACCTATAAATAATTACTTCGAAAGTAAATTGACTAAAAATTTTCTGATCAAAAACACAGGATGACAGAATGGGTAAAAAAACAAGACCCATCTGTATGCTGCCTACAAGAGGCTCATTTTAGACTTAAAATCACCTGCAGAGTTAAAGTGAGGGGATGGAGAAATATGTATCATGCAAGTGGATGTCAAAAGAAAGCCAGAGTACTGATACTTATATCAGACAAAATGGACTTTAAAACAAAGAATGTGATATAGTCCAAGATGGCAGAGGAGTAGGAGACCTTAGTTTCATCTGTTCCTAGGAATTCAGCTGGATATCTATCCAATCATTCTGAATACTTGTGAACTCCACCAGAGTTCCAAGAAAAGAATAGCTGCAACTCCGCAAATAGAAAAGTGACCACTTTCTGCATGGTAAGAGGTGCAGAAAAGTGAATCCAAGGTGATATATCAGAGAAGATAAACTTCAGGGAGAGTGAGCCTCCACAAGCTGACACTGAAAAGAGATATAGCAATAGAGCACAAAATCAGAACTTTTAGAAGTCTGCTCTGGTGAGGGACTTCCCTGCCTGAATGGTGCTCAGGTGGTGAAGCTGGGGAGAATCCTAGGTAGGACAGTGTGATCTCAGGATCTCCAGGGTCAAAGAAAGACAGGCTGGGTGAGTACACAGTGCGGATGGAGACCAGGAAGACAGGAGTGGTGGACTGCTTTTCCCTGAGGGGACACTGAGGAGTGGGGCCCTGAGGTCTCAGCTCTGGGGCTGGAGACTGGGAGGCCACCATTTTCATTCTCATCTTCTAAAGCTGCGCAGAAAGCCATAAGGGAACTAAAGCCAAATAGAGCAATCTGTACCACTTACTTAGCCTAGCCCCCTGGGAAGGGCAATGCAATACTGCCTGGGGAAAAGACACTTGAGAATCAGTGCAACAGGCCCCTCCCCTAGAAGAGCAGCAAGAACATCCAGCCAGGACCAAGTTTACCAGTCATTGAGAACTGCAAAACTCCCACACGAGAGGACGATAGCATATAGAATTCATCTTTTTTTACCTACAATTCTTTAGTCTTTCGGTTTTACTTTTTTCTTCATTCCTTTTTCAACCAAATTTCTTATTTCATCAACTATTCTTATTAAATCTTTTTTAGTTTTCATTTTTACAGTCACATTGTATCTTTTCATTGTATTTAATTTTATTTTTGTGTATGTATGTTTTTCTTTCTTCACAATTATGGGATGCATTTTTTCTAACAGATCAAAATTCACCCAGAATTTAGTGTTTGGCTCTGTTCTCTTCACCCGTCTGATCATATTGTCTCATTTTTTTTTTCCTTTTATTAATTTTTTCTTTTATTAAAGTCTTTTTTATTTTTGATCTTTACAGTTAATTCTATCCTTTCAATGTATTTAATTTTCTTTTTGTATATATGTATTTCTTTCTTTACAATTTTGAGATGTACTTTCTTCTAACAAAATGACTAAAATACGCTCAGGATACAATGTATTACTCTCTTCTATTCAGTTGTCTGTTTATATTCCTTATTTTCTCTTTTTTACTTCTATTTTAATTTTCATTTTTACAGATATTGTATCCTTTCATTATGTTTTATTTTTGTACATATGTAAGTTTTTCTTTCTTTATAAATTTGGGATATAGTTTTCTGACAGGCCAAAATACACACAGGATCCAGTGTATTGCTCTGTTCTGTTCCTCAGTCTGAGATAGATAGATATATATAGATATATAGATATAGATATATATAGATAGATAGATATTTTTTTTTTTTGCTTTCAGATTTCTTCTCATTTGTTTAGAGTTTATTTCTCTGAGGTCGGTGTTGCCATTTTACTATTTTGTTCATTCATCTCTGCTTCTCTGGACAGAAGACAGAAAAACTTGCCAAAAACAAAGAAAACAAAAACCAAAAACAAACAAAAGAGGCAATACTGACTGCCAGTGGCCTAAACAGTATGGATATAAGTAAGATGTCAGAACTAGAGTTCCAAATAATGATTGTAAAGATACTAGCTGGGCTTTAAAAAAGCATAGAAGACACTAGAGAATCCCTTTCTGGAGAAATAAAAGAACTAAAATCTAATCAAGTCAAATATAAAAGGCTATTAATGAAATCTAATAAAAAATGGAGGCTCTAGGGGCACCTGGGTGGCTCAGTGGGTTAAAGCCTCTGCCTTCAGCTCAGGTCGTGATCTCAGAGACCTGGGATCGAGCCCCACATCGGGCTCTCTGCTCGGCGGGGAGCCTGCTTCCCCTTCTCTCTCTCTGCCTGCCTCTCTGCCTACTTGTGATCTCTCTGTCTGTCAAATGGATAAGTAAAATCTTAAAAAAAAAAAGAAAAAATCTATAAAAAAATGGAGGCTCTAACTGCTAAGATAAATGAGGCAGAAGAGAGAATTAGTGTTATAGAAGACAAAATTATGGAGAATAAAGAAGCTTAGAAAAAGAGAGATAAACTACTAGATAGTGAGGGGAGAATTTGAGAGATAAGTGATACCATAAAGCGAAACAATATTAGAATAATTAGAATCCCAGAAGAGGAAAAAGATAGAGGGGCAGAAGGTATACTGAAGCAAATTATAATGGAGAACTTCCCTAATCTGGGGAAAGAAACAGGCATTCAAATTGAGAGGGCACAGACAACCCCTCTCAAAATAAAAAAAAATAGGTCAACACCTGACATATAATAGTGAAACTTGTAAATTTCAGAGACAAAGAGAAAATCCTAAAAGCAACTCAGGATAAGAGGTCCATTACCTACAAGGGTAGAAACATTACACTGGCAGGTCACCTACCCACAGAGACCTGGCAAACTAGAGGACTGGCATGATATATTCAGGAGGCTAAATGAGAAAATTATGTAGCCAAGAATACTTTATCTAGCTAGGATGCCATTCAAAATAGAAGGAGATATAATAAGCTTCCAGGACAGAAAGAAACAAAGAATTTGTGATCACTAAACCAGCCCTGCAGAAAATATTAAAAGGGATCCTTTAGGCAAACAGAGAGCCCAAAAGTAACACAGACCAGAAAGGAACAGAGACATTATACAGAAACACTGAGTTTACAGGTAATACAATGGCACTAAATTCATATCTCTCAATAGTTACTATGAATGTAAGTGGGTTACATGCCCCTATCAAAAGACACAGGGTATCAGACTGGATAAAAAAACAAGGCCCATCAATACGCTGTCTACAAGAGACTCATTTTAGACCCAAGGACACCTCCAGATTTAAAGTGAGGGGGTAAAAACTATTTATCCTGCTAATGGACATCAAAAGAAAGCTGGGGTGGCAATCCTTATATCAGACAAATTAGATTTTAAACCACAGATTGTATTAAGAGATGTGAAAGGATACTGTATCATAATTAAAGGGTCTACCCAACAAGAATGTTTAACAATTGTAAATATTTATATCCCTAACATGGGAGCAGCCAATTATATAGACCAATTAACAAAATTAAAGAAACACATCCATAATAATACAATAATAGTAGCAGACTTTAACACCTCCCTCACTGCAATGGACAGATCTTCTAATCAGAAGATCAACAAGGAAACAAGGGCTTTGAATGAACACTGAACCAGATGGACTTCACAGATATATTCAGAGCACTGCATCCTAAAGCAACAGAATACATGTTCTTCTTGAGTGCACACAGAACATTCTCTAGAATAGATCACATCCTGGGTCACAAATCAGGTCTCAGCCAGTACCAAAAGACTGAGATCACTCCCTGCATATTTTCAGACCACAATGCTTTGAAACTGAACTCAATCTCAAGAGGAAATTTGGAAAGAACTCAAATACATGGAGGTTAAAGAGCATCCTACTAAAGAATGAATGGATCAACCACTAAATTAAAGAAGAATTTTTTAAAAATCACAGAAACAAATAAAAATAAAACACAACTGTTCAAAACCCTTGGGATGCAGCAAAGGTGTTCCTAAGAGGGATGTATAAAGCAGTACAAGCCGTTCTCAAGAAACAAGAAAGGTCTCAAATACACAACCTAAACTTACACCCAAAGGAGCTGGAGGAAGAACAGCACACAAAGCCTAAACCCACCAGAAGAGAATTAATAAAGATAAGAGCAAAAATCAATGCAATAGAAACCAAAAGAGGAGCAAAACAGGTCAAGGAAACTAGGGGCTGATTCTTTCAAAGAATTAATAAGATTGATAAACTCTTGGCCAGACTTATCAAAAAGAAAAGAGAAAGGACCAAAATAAATAGAATCATGAATGAAAGGGGAGAGATCACAAACAACATCAAAGAAATACAAACAATTATAAGAACATATTATAAACAACTATATGCCAACGATTTAGGCAATCTGGAAGAAATGGATGCATTCCTAGAGACACAAGAAATACCAAAACTGGATCAGGAAGACAATAACCATGAAAGAAATTGAAGCAGCAATCAAAAATCTACCAACAAACAACAGTCCAGGCTGGATGGCTTCCCAGGGGAATTCTACCAAACATTTAAACAAGTAATACCTATTCTTCTGAAGCTGATTAAAAAAATAGAAATGGAAATAAAACTTCCAAATTTTTTCTTTGGCCAGCATTACCTTGATCCCAAAACCAGACAAAGACTCCACCATAAAGGAGAATCACAGACCAATATCCCCGATGAACATGGATGTCAAAATTCTCACCAAATACTAGCCAGTAGTATCAAACAGCAGATTAAAAGGATTGTTCACAATGACCAAGTGGGATTTATTCTTGGGCCACAAGGGTGGTTCAACACCAGAAAATCAAGTGATATGACACACTACATTAATAAAAGAAAAGATTTTAACCAAATGATCCTCCAAATAGATGCAGGAAAAGCATTTGACAAAGTACAGCATCCTTTCTTGATTAAAACTCTTCATCATGTAGGGATAGAGAGAACATACCTCAATATCATAAAAGCCATCTATAAAAAACCAACAGTGAATATGATTCTCAATGAGGAAAAACTAAGAGCTTTTCCCCTAAGGAACACAACAGGGATGTCTACTCTCACTATGTTGTTCAACATCATACAGTAAGTCCTAGCCCCAGGAATCAGAAAATAAAAAGAAAAAAAAAGGCATTAGATTTGGCAAAGAAGAAGTCAAACACCCACTCTTCGCAGATGACATGATACTGTAGGTGGAAAACCCTAGGGGTGCCTGACGGCTCAGTCAGTTGAGCGTCTGACTTCAGTCCAGGTCATGATCTCGGGATCCTTGGATCAAGCCCCATGTCCAGCTTCCTGCTTATTAGCAGGGAGTTTGCTTCTCCCTCTCTCTCTTCCTCCCCAACCTGTGTTTAAACTCTCTCTCTCTCTCAAATAAATGTTTATTTATTTTTTAGGATTTTATTTATTTATTTGACAGAGACAGAGAGATCACAAATAGGCAGAGAGGCAGGTGGGGGGGGGGGGGGAGCGGCTCCCTGCTGAGCAGAGAGCCCAATGCAGGGCTCGATCCCAGGACCCTGAGATCATGATCTGAGCCGAAGGCAGAGGCTTTAACCCACTGAGCCACCCAGGTGCACCTAAATAAAATATTTTAAAAAAAGAAAAGAAAACACGAAAGACTCCACCCCAGAATTGCTAGAACTCATACAGGAATTCATCAAAGTGGCAGGTTATAAAATCTATGCACAGAAATCAGTTGCATTTCTATACACTAACAATGAGACAGAAGAAAGAGAAATTAAGGAGTCAATCCCATTTAAATTTCACCAAAACCATAAGATACCTAGGAATAAACCTAACCAAAGAGGCAAAGGATCTGTGCTCAGAAAGCTACAGAACATTCATGAAAGAAATTGAGGAAGACACAAAGAAATGGAAAATCATTCCATGCTCATGAATTGGAAGAATATTGTTAAAATACCTATACTACCTAGAGCAATCTACACATTAAATGCAATCCCTATCAAGATACCATCAAGTTTTTTCACAGAGCTGAAAAAACTATCCTAAAATTTGTATGAACGAGAAAAGACCCCAAATAGCCAAAGGAATGTTGAAAAAGAAAACCAAAACTGGTGGCACCACCATTCCAGACTTTAAGCTCTATTATCAAACTATAATCATCAAGAGAATATGGTACTGGCACACAGATCAGTGGAACAGAATAGAGAACCCATAAATAGACCCTCAACTCTATGGTCAACTCATCTTTGGCAAACCAGGAAAGTATATCCAATGGAAAAAAGACAGTCTCTTCAACAAATGGTGTTGGGAAAATTGGAGAGCTACATGAAGAAGAATGAAACTGGACTATTTCCTTATACCGTGCACAAAAATACATTCAAAATGGATGAAAGATGTAAATGTGAGACAGAAATCCATCAAAATCCTAGAGGAGAACACTGACAGCAAATTCTATGACCTAGGCTGCAGCAACTTTTGCTACACAAGTATCCAAAAGTAAGGAAACAAGGCAAAAATGAAGTATTTGGACTTCATCAAGATAAAAATCTTCCGCATAGCAAAGGAAACAGTTTACAAAACCAAAAGATAACCAACAGAATGGGAGAAGATATGTGCAAATGTCTTATCAGAAAAGGGCTAGTATCCAAAATCTATAAAGAACCTATCAAACTCAACACCCAAAGAACAAATAATCCAGTCAAGAAATGGGCAGAAGACATGAACAGACATTTCTCCAAAAAAGATATACAAATGGCCAATACACACATGAAAAAATGCTTAACATCATTCAGCATCAGGGAAATACAAATCAAAACCACAACAAGATACCACCTCATGCCAGTCAGAATGGCTAAAATTAACAAGTCAGGAAATGACAGATGGTGAGGATGTGGACAAAGGTGAACACTTGTACACTGTTGGAGGGAATGCAAGCTGGTGCAGTAACTCTGGAAAACAGTATGGAGGTTCCTCAAAAAGTTAAAAATAGAGCTACCCTATGACCCAGCAATTGTACTGCTGGGTATCTACCCTGAAAATAGAAATGTAGTATCCAGAGGAGCACCTACACCCCAATGTTTATAGCAGCAATATCCACAAGAGTCAAACTATGGAAACAGCCCAGATATCCATCAACAGATGAATGGATAAATAAGACGTGGTACACATATACGATGGAATACTACCCAGCCATCAGAAAAAAATGAAATCTTGCCGTTTGCAATGATGTGGATGCAATTATAGGGTATGATGCTAAGCAAAATAAGTCAGTGAGAGAAAGGCAGTTACGTGATCTCATGCATATATGGAATTTAAGAAACAAAACAAGATGATAGGGGAAGAGAGAAAAAATAAAACTAGATGAAATCAGAGAGGGAGACAAACCATTAAAAACTCTTAACTATAAGAAACAAACTAAGGGTTGCTGGAGGGGAGGGAGGTGGCAGGTGGAGTAACTGGGTGATGGACATGAAGGAGGGCACGTGAAGTAATGAGCACTGGGTGTTATACAAGAGTGATAAATCACTGACCTCTACCTCCGAAACCAATAATACATTATATGTTAATTACTGTATTTAAATAAAAATTTTAAAAAATAAAATAAAAATAAAAATAAATAATAAAACAAAGACTGAAACAAGAGACAAAGAAGGACACTAAAATAACAAAGGGGACAATTCAACAAGATGTAATAATTTTAAGTAATCATGCACCTAAAATAGAGCACCCAAATATATAAAGCAGTTATTAACAAACATAAAGGAACTAATCAATAACAATACAGTAATAGTAGGGACTTTAATACCCCACTTACATCAATGGACAGACGATCTAAACAGAAAATTAAGGAATCAATCTCATTTACAATTGCACCAAAAATAATAAAACACCTATGAATAAACCTGACCAACGTGGTCAAAGAACTGTATTCCAAAAATTATAAATTGCCGATGAAAGAAATTGAAGAGGACACAAAGTAATGGAAAGATATTCCATGTTCATGGATTGGAAAAATAAATATTGTTAAAATGTCTGTACTACCCAAAGGAATCTACCTATTTAATGCAGTCCCTAGTAAAACACCAACAGCTCCTTTCACAGAACTAGAACAAACAATCTTAGAATTTTCATGGTACACAACCATGAAAAACCCTTAACAGCCAAAGTAATCTTGAAAAAGAAAAGCAAAGCTGGAGGCATCACAACTCCTGACTTCAAGTTATGATACAAAGCTGCAGTGATCAAACAGTAAGGTACTGGCATAAAAATACACACACAGATCAACAGAACAGAATAGAAAACCCAGAAATGAACCCACAATTACACAATTTCAACAAAGCAGGAAAGAATATCCAATGGGAAAAAGACTGTCTCATCAACAAATGGTGCTGGGCAAACTGGACAGCAACATGCAGAAGAATGAAATTGTACTACTTTCTTACACCATACACAAAAAGAAATCCAAAATGGATTAAAGACTTCATGTGAGGGATGTCTAGGTGGCTCAGTCAGTTGAGCATCTGCCTGGGGCTTAGGTCATGATCCCAGGGTCCTGGGATCCAGTCCTGCATCGGGCTCCCTGCTCAGCGGGGAGCCTACTTCTCCCCCTGCATGCTGCCTCTCTTGCTTGTGCTTTCTCTATCTTTCTCTCTCTCTGTGATAAATGAATAAATAAAATCTTGGGGGGGGGGGGAAGACCTCAATGTGAGACCTGAAGCCATTAAAAACCTACAAGAAAACACAGGCAGTGACTTCTTTCACATCAGCTGTAGCAAGTCCTTTCTAGATATGTCTCCTGAGGCAAAGGAAACAAAAGTAAAAATAAACTACTGGGACTTCATCAGAATAAAATGCTTCTGCACAGTGAAGGAAACAATCAACAAAACTAACAGGCAAACTGCAGAATGGGAGAAGATATTTGCAAATGGCATATCCGATGAAGGGTTACTATCCAAAATCTATCAAGAACTTATAAAATTCAATACCTGAAAAGCAAATAATCCAATTAAAATATCAGAAGACATGAACAGACATTTCTCCAAAGAAGACATACAGATGGCAAACAGACACATGAGAAGATGCTCATCATCATTCATCATCAGGGAAATGCAAATCAAAACAATGAGTTATCACCTCACACCTGCTAGAATGGCTAAAATCAACAACACAAGAAACAACTAATGTTGGCAAGGATGTGGAGAAAGGGGAACCCTCTTTGCACTGTTGGTGGAAATGCAAACTGCTGCGGTCATTCTGGAAAGCTGCAGAGGTTCCTCGAAAAGTTAAAAATAGAACTACCCTATGACCCAGCAATTTCACTACTAGGTATTTACCCAAAGAATACAAAAATACTAATTTGAAGGGATACATGTACCCCAATGTTTACAACAGCATTACCTACAATAGTCGAATTATGGAAACAGCCCAAGTGTCCATCAACTGGGGAATGGATAAAGATGATGTGGTATATATATCCAATAGATTATTATTTAGCCATAACAAAAGAATGAAATCTTGCCATTTGCAATGACATGGATGGAGGTAAAGAGTATAATGTTAAGTGAAATAAGTCAGTCAGAGAAAGACAAATACCATACGATCTCAGTCATATATTAAAGAAACAAAACAAAGAAACAAAGGGGGAAAAAAGAGAGAGGCAAATCCAGAAACAGACTCTTAACTATAGAAAACATGATTACCAGAAGGGAGGGCAGTGGAAGGATGAGTTAAACAGGTGATGGAGATTAAGGAGTGCACTCGTTGTGTGAAGATGTATGGAAATGTCGAATCACTATCACACCGTATGTTAACAGAAAGGAGAGAGAGAGAAAAAGTGAAGGAAGGAAGGTAGAAAGATAGGAAAGTGGGAAGGAAGGAGGGAGGAAGTTTGTTTTTGCATCAAAGAAACAACATGGACAAAGGTCCTGAGACAGAGACCTGATGCCTCTAGAACAGGGATAATAGATTAGAGAGTGAAGACCACACCTTGTAGACAAACATATTTGTTTTTACAGCACAGTATTTTGTTGCTTTTTTCTATTAGCTATTAACCACTCTTTAAATACTAGGAGACAACACAGAAAACTGCTTATCTGGTTTCAATTGGAAAATGAGAGGACGGAGCAATACTAGAGCCACATCCCTGCATATCACAGATTAATTGAATAATCCCAGTCTCCTTTAGATGTGTTATTCTCTGTCTCTCTTCTCACAATCCATATGTCCCATTACATTCATTTTATGAACTTACTTGCCTGGACAACAGCATTCATAATTACTGCTCTTGTATACAAGTGCCATGAAGGCGGGATCTTTAGTAATTCCTTTGCTACTGTGTCCCCATTAGAGAATCCAGAAGATGATCTAAGCCCAGAACCTCTACTGCTATTGAATGGTATACACACAAAGCATTTGAGGGACAAACGTAGGTCAGTGTGGCTCGATACAGGAGAGAGGAAAATACCATAAGAGAAGAGATTGAGGATTAATCAGCTATGAGACCACATTAAAGCTGTTTTACTTTTCCTAGGGCAAGTGAAAGCCATCAAAACATGTTCAATTGGGGAGTGAAGATAAGATTTGCAAAATAAGAATTTCAATCCACTAGGGAGAAGATGTTATATTTGGTGTAAACTTTATAACTTAATGTAATTTCCTATGTATCTTTTTTTTAAATTTTAATAAAATTGTGAGGTATCAATTGAGATATCTCCAGGTAGAAAAACTGGGCAGTTTCTTTGGGCAACAGTGTCTTGCCCTAAGCCTCAAGTCCAGTAGATTTCAAGAGTTAAATGAAAAGTTTTATCACTGACTACCTGTGTCCTCCCCATAACAGAAAGTTAAGTAGGGAGATAAGCTCTTTTCACAGTTGCTGTGTTTATGTAAAAGATAAGACCTAGACTTATGCACCTGCATAAGAATGACTAACAAGATCTAACAGAATCTCAATAAATACTTGTTTATAGTTTACCAGGAAGATAAGAAGGCTTTGCTATCTGCTTCCTTTGGGTGAATATGTCTTGATCAATATTTAACCAGACACCTTTAAGAAAAACATGACATTCTCCACCACTAGAACCTTAAAATCCTGATTTGAAAATTAATCTAAAGCTCTACTCAGAATTCCTGCATTTTCATGTGTCCAACTCTGCACACCTTTTTAACAGTCAAAATGAAGGGTTTTTTTTGTTTTTTTTTTTTTTTTACTATAAAAATACTGCATTTTAAAGAAAGATGTGGTAGGAAAAAAACACAAAAAGTTAAAAAGTTACTACTAAATAAGCCCTCAAATAAACTTTTGTTTTTATCTTTCCTGTAATTAGCAATTAAGGCCAAAATATGTTTGTACATATTTTCAAATATGATTCTTAAAATATATCAATGATCCACTTGATCTTGGGATCAAACAGATACTACTGATCTGCTGAAATCATGAACTTATGTTACCACATATTAAAACATTTGAAACCTATAACCTGACTTAAAAGTAAATCCTAAAAACAATTTTATGGTGCACCAACTTATTAACTATGGAGGAAAAACAAAATATACTCTATTATACATAGATAAAAATGATAAAATTTTCCAAATCGTAGAAATGTTATGCTTTTTATTCACAGTTGAGATTCAAAATTTAACTGATTATTTCTATTATATTTTGAATAAACTAACTTTCTATAAAGTATAAATACTAAAGAAATACTAAAATACTAAATAAAAACTAAATACTAAATGCTAAAGAAATAAATACTAAATACTAATACTAAAGAAAATACTAAATAAATACTAAATACTGAATAAATACTAAAGAAATACTAAACAAATACTAAATAAAAACTAAAGAAATACTAAGTACTAAAGAAAAACTGCATATGACCTACAATTCTTCCTGTTTTGTGTGCCTTCGGCCATTTTTTTCTGTGCAGCTGGGGTAATATTTTCAAAACAAAAACCAGAATTTGTTATTCTCCCTTTCGGTGACCACCTGTTGCTCTTAGAGCAAGTGTGGACACCTCATCCTGGCTGTAATAATCCGGTTTCAGTCTGTTTATAGCCTTTGCCTGAACACAATCCCCTTGACACCCCTACAAACTGCCCCAGCCACACTGGATGACTTTCTGCTCTTCACCTGTGTCTAGCCTTTTTTTAAAATAAGACATATATTTATTTGATAGAGAGAGAAATAGCATAAGGGGATGGGTATAAGAAGAGAGAGAGAATCTCAAGCAGACTCCCCAATGAGCATAGAGCCTGATACGGGGCTCAGCCTCACAACCCTGAGATCATGATCTGAGCCAAAACCAAGAGTCAGACATTTAAACTACTGAGCCATCCAGGTGCTCCACATCCAGCCTTTTACTGTCACTGGGAGTTTGTACCTGTGGTTTCCTCAACCTGGAATGCTCTTTGAAAGGCCTTCAGGACAAATCCAGTTTGATAATATCTTTATATCTCAGCTCAAATGTCACCTCCAAGTTTCAGGAATACAATCCAAAGGGAATGAAAATATGAATTCTCTAGTTCACCAAGGCCAATCCTTGGCATGTTTGCTATGAGAAGCCTTGCCTCTTCTCTGCCCTGTTGTGTGTCAGGGGTAGGTGTAGTTTCATTGATTGCATCTTCCCAATTCCCTGGTCAGCACGCTTCCGGATGGGTTTGGACAATGGAAGGTGCTGGTAGGACGGGAAGGTAAAGGAAAAAGATGACATGCATAGCATTTCTGAGCATGGGGGCATCTGCTGGTGGCTCCAGCCTTTTCAGACTGGTCTACAAGACTTCAACTTCTACCCAGGGTCCCATATTCCTGTTTCTGGCCCAAAAGCCTACTGTCTCTGTTCAGCCCACAAATCCAATTTCTTAACTACTAAAGCTGTCCAGTTTTTAATTTGTTGTTTGTTTTTAATTCTCTAGCTTTGAAGGTGGTGAGATCCTGTTCTAAGAATCTTGTACTTCAGAAATTTCTAATGAATGATTACTCTTCTCTTATTAAGGCAAAGAAGTAGATGTATTACTTTTCCTGCTGACAGTTTTTCCCCAAAATATCTGAAGACCACAACTTTCTAACCACAGATAGTTCTTCCAGTTGAATAGGCCTGAAGAAGCGGGAGGAGGAAGAGGAGGAGGAGGAGGAAGAAAAGGAGGAGGAGGAAGGGGAGAGGGAGAGGAAAAGGAAAAAAAAAAAGTTCTTCACAGATTATGTCTAAGATCTCTTTCGGTATTAAGAATCACATAGTTAAAGCATCTAATTTTGGCTTTTATTCAAAATTATGATTAAGAACTAGCTAAATCATGTCTGAATCCCATGGTTATCCTTAGGAAATAAAAGCTTCCTCAGGAGTAAATTGTGCACATGAAAAAAATATATAGATAACTCATCTTCCTAATGACCTTTTTGGGATACATCCAACTCTGGTGCATTGCTTAGCCTTGCTATATCAAGATTTGGATTTCAATGTTGAGCCTTCAGTAATTTGTTTTGATTGTTTACTTCATGTCCGGATCCTAATTGTCTACTGAGACATCCGTAATGTATTTAAGCCCTTCAGATTAATTTGCAAACATTTCCTTCCCTTCCAGATTCTTGGCCTCTCCCTGATACTCAACACCAATATATTGACAGCTACTGTTGAATAAGCCTTAATTTAAGAATTTAATTTATGAGGAACAGTTAATATAAAAGCTTCGAGTATGTTATAACTCTAATACACGAGTATCTTCAATATGCAAAGTATGTAAGGTGAAAAAGTCATTCATTTTTAAAAATAACTTAGAGAGTGACAGGAGAAACAGTCCAATGTGGGGGTGGGTAGGGAAGGTCCCCTCGATTTCTTTTCCTGCTTCTATGTTTTGCTTTACTGAAATCACAGTACTTGGGTTCTTCCCGCTTTTGGTTTTTTGTTAAAGAGAGTTTGTGAGTGTCATAAAATGGGTCCCATCACTTCTGGAACATTTCCACCCTAATCAACTCAAATACCACTGACACTTTGAGAAAGCTGTTATTTTAATATATTTTAAATGTTTTTCCATTTTAAGTTACTTCATTAAGTTTCTCGTTCTTGTCATTTAAGAGCATAAATTGTCATCCCTGACTCCTCACCCCCTCTCCCCCCACCCCCATCACTCATCTTTCTGGTAAGACTCTCTTGTTTCTTCCATATTCTCATTTGCTATCTTGTCATTCCTTTATTTCTTCAATGTATAGGTGCAAAATTAATGTAGAAATTCTGGGTTTGGCATTCTAAACAATGCCTTTTGATACCACTGAGTTTTCTGTGTACCAGTGAAAAAGTATTTAGGTACTTTTTTACACACAACATTTCAGAAACCTGTGGGACTCTATTCAGTACAAAGTTTCTTAATCTTGCTTATTTATTCCTCAGAGATATGGGTAAACAATTTAAATATTATCAGTTAAAAAAGTGAGTTGGTTGAGAGAAATGTTGGCCTGGGGATAGACTCCTACATGAACTAATAATCCTACCATCTTTTACATCACAAACTTATGAGTCACATTCCCTTTCTGTGCTTACTATTTGGTCAAATGTATCTAAAGTTTTCCCATCACAATTTAGGTAAATTCCCTAATGTTTGTTGAGCTTATTCTATAATAAGTTAAATAAGAGACAGCTTAGTTTGACTCTCCCTCCTTGTCCCCTAGGTAATATTTGGAACCTCTTGCTAATTTATCTTCTAAAGAACCTAAAATTTGAGAGAGGGACAAGCACAGAATTTTACAGGTGGATTTTTTATGTAAGTGTAATCATGTGAGTGTCTATACTCACATATTATAACTGTGCATTGATGTTTTGTCAGAAAACTGGGCAGAATGAAGGGAATCATCATAGAGACACTACTTTGGTTTCAGAGGGCCTTAATTCATCCTTTATTTTTAATGCAGAAAACCAATTTGTCACAAATCTTAAAGGCATTCAACACCGACATTGTTTATCACTATAGACCTCTCAAGAGATACTTTCCTGGAGTTAAAGAGACAGAGTATCCCAACTTTGGAGGGAAAGGTGCTTCGTAGTGGCCAAGACATAATGGTTTGTGAGTTTCTCCTTGCAATTAAGGAAATTCACTCATCTTGGCACCTTTTAGTTTTACCTTTGGTCTTTTTTTTTTTTTTTTTTTTTTTTTACCCTTCTGCTTATATCAAATGCTAGCTTTTCTCTCCTGACCTTTATTACAAACTAAACTCGAGGAATTAAATGAGAATGTTCAGGAAGTCAATTATTTTTATGATGGCAAGAAACTCTGGCACCTTCTCATTTAATGATATATTACGTAATATTGCCTTTAGAAAATAATGGATTTTATAGACCATTCAAGGCCATCCATTTCACTTTCCAATTTAGGAAATTGAGGCTAAAAAATCTATAAAATCCTTCTAATTTTATGCTGTTAATCGGCATAGAAAGGGCCCAAACCAAAGATTTCTGATTCCTGGATTATTGCTTACTTTTCTACTCCATACGGATGCATGCATGAAGGCAGCAGCAATTGAGAAAAATATCCTAAATTGGATTTCTTCATCCCGTGGACAAAAGCTGGGTATAAAAATAAGCACTACATTTTGTTTTCAATAAGAACCCATTTCAAAGTGAACCATTTCTGCTGTATTTTAAAAACAACAATAACAACAACAATACAATTAGGGAGATTTCTCCCAAGCCAAAGCAAGATATAATAAAGCAGGCTCTCCTTCCAGAGCAAAGCACAACGAAGAAGTACATCATGAATAAAAATGTTAACATCAAACATATCCACCAAAAAGTAATAACACTACAAGATAAAGCTATTTATATGAGTATTTCATAAAGATTTCCCTCCTGAGAGTCTTATATGATCTCCCTCTCTCCTAAGCCTGATTTTTTTTTTTAATTTAGAAGAAAGTGTAGTGATTAGTTACACTGCCTTTGAGAACCAGATAAATATTTATGAAGAAAGAATGTGTATATATATCTATATAGAGAGAATGTACAGGGAAGCAAAACATTTCCAGAATCAGAATCTCCTTTCAATGGGGTACATCTACTGCATCAGGAACCTATTTTTGTTATTTTTGTTTTTGTAATGTGGGCACATGAGCTGCATTATCATTTGACTCTAATTTGCAGCTTCTTTATTTCAGGCATCTTAAAAACTCTCCTAAATGTTGCCTGCCTTCATGAGAAGGTCTGCCTCTGGTGTCATTTGCTCGGCCAATTCAACCATAAAGCATGTACCTAGGCTACAGAAAGACGGAGTTGGATACCCCAGTGTGGATCCTTCCAAGAATTCTCGACTTTCTTGTAACATTCCCACAAGAAACCTCATCTTGGCCTCTTGCCCTCTATTTGCTTCCACACAATGCCATGTGCATTAAAGTATTCTAATATTTATCTGTTGCCATTGCCAGCTTGTCTCTTGATGTTTTAACTTCTACCTCACACTCCTGTCCAGTCCCTGTCCCACCCACTTGGAGCTAAGAATGTAATTACCTTTTTCAGTCTGACCTACTTCACCTCAAGGAATGTATTAGTAACTATCCTAGTTATCCATCTACTTTTGTCTGAAACAACTTGATCTGATCAAATCCACTATTCAAAACTAATTGTAGCATCTGTCTAGACTTATGGGTAACTACTAGAACTGTCTACACCTCTTCAAAAAAGGAGTCAGACTATTGAATACACTTAGGTAGAATCATGTTTTTCTGCAAAATCAGGCTGTAGAAAGGAACACAAAATTTCAGGTACCACTGGTGGATACTCAGTACTACTTCCTCAAGTCCTAGAGCATGCCAAGGCTTCTTAAGCATAAGCTAATGCCAACTGATAGCCAATGAGCCAACATTAGTGAGCCATATGAGCCATACATTAGTGTATGTATGTTATGGTAAATTATGTTTTCCAAACATGTCCCTACTAATACTAATCACATCCTATATATTCTTCTTGAAGTGTAGTATTAAGATTCCTCCATTGAAAGAGAGGGGCTGTAGTCTTTCTCCTTGAACTGAGTAGACTTCTATAACTATTTCAATAAATACAATGTGATGTATGACAATACAAAAGTGATGCTGAGTAACTTACAAAACTAGTTTATGAAAGATGATATGGCTCCTGAGGGCTGTCTATTCAGACATCTATCTTGAGCTGTCCTAGGCTGACATGTAAGAAAGCTGGGTGCTCAAGAGCCATCTTGTTTGGGAGACCATGTGGCAAGACTACTCACAGACAGATGTCTCAAAGAGTTCATGTTGTGAAAGCCTCCATCTATTAGAATTTTCCCAGTCCATGTACTAGGTAGGAGTAGACACACCTTTATCTGCTTCTGGCCCCATCTTCTGAGCCACCTCAGTTAAAGCTACATAGAATAGGAAGGAACTGACCTCACTGAGCCTTACCTGAACTACTGTCGCATGAGCAAAATAAACACTGTTGAAAACTACTAGGATTTAGGATTGGTAAATTTAGGATTGGTTCATTATGAAGGCATAGTAAGTAGAACAGATAGGTTCTTTGGTGTTTCCAATGTTCTCAGAAATTTAATTAGCTGCCAAGCAAATTTGCATTTAGTTAAGAAACCCAATATCCAGTTTCTTGAAAGGTCAGAAAATCAGAAAACAATGAGCCAACATTCCTACACAGCAATTCTCAGTTGGAAAGGAGTAGGATCTGCAGCCCCCCTACCCTTTTTAAGATTTTATTTGTTAGAGAGCACAAGCAGGGGGAGCAACAGGCAGAGGAAGAAGCAGGCTCCCTGCTGAGCAAGGAGCCAGATCCAGGACTCCATCCCAGGGCGCTGGGATCATGACCTGAGCCAAAGGCAGATGCTTAATCGACTGAGCCATATAGGCTTCCCAGGATCTGCCCCTTTTAATGAAACCTAGAGTTTCAAGTTTACCACACTCCCCATCACTACAGCCAACTCATCTACATTTTCTGTCTAGTCACTTTTGGCATTCAAGTTTGGGCCCTCGAGAGGGGGGTTTGACCTTTCTTTCTTTTACTTCATCTAAGAATTAAAGACAACAATATGGGCAATTTATCCTAGGATATTGATGCAAATACTGGATAACATAATTAAATGCTTAGTTTACCAGAATGCCTAGCTAGCACTAAAATTTACATTTAAAAAGGGTTTTGGTTTGTCTGTATATTTTCGTAGCCACAACAATCTCTTGGTGAGTAGGTAGTTAAAAAATTGTTCCAGTTTCCATGTTGAGGAAGCAGGGGATTCTACAAGTCCAGGGAAATTGAGTCTCCCAAGCCTTATATTCTATATAAGAAGAATATGTTTCATTAATTCCTCCTTGCTTCCTGGCTGTGCTTTAGGAGCTAATATAACAGTTGGTATGACTTTTTTCTCCCACAACAGAAGAAGGGAAGGACTTCCAGGTGGCTGGAATCTTCTTTAACATCTACTCCACATCCCAGGCACTCACATTCCCAGGCACTCTTTTTGTCAGCTCCATACGCATTTTGGATTCAAAGCTGAACGTGGACTCTTAGCCCTTCACTGGCTTCAAATCTAATGCACAAGAACATTACATCTGCATATACTATCAGAGAGGAAAGAACAAGAAAAGACATGTGAGAACAAAGTGAGAAGGTGGCCACACGTCAGGAAGAAATACCTTACCCGAAACCAACCCTTCTAGGGCCATGATCTTAGACTTGACAGTCTCCAGAACTATGAGAAAATAAATTTCTGTTGTTTAAGCCACCTAGTCTAGAATAACCTGTTATGGCAGCCCAAGCAAATTAATACACTGGGGTTTCCATTTCTAAGTTCACAACCCTTCACTACAAGCTGCCTTTCGTGATGATTGCCAAGATGTCTTCAAATACATACATTCAAATCCATCAAAAAGTCACTCTTGTCTGCATTGGAGTTCTGGAGGGAAAAGGATAAAAGTAGCCCAATTTGTTTGTTTTTTTCCATTTTTGTAGGTTATTTTCTTTATTGCTGGATAATGAAATGATATAACTGCTCAAAATACTTTTTAGTTGGTTATGAAGAGAAATCAATACTGCTTTGTGTTTCAAAAAGGAAACGCATGCAAGGATGCTGAGGTATTAAACACAAGTGGATTGAACAGTTATTTGTGAGGGGTTGCTAACAATTGAATTACTATTTTAATGTCATAACATGGCAGCACTCAAGATTACCTTTCACATCTAATCATACCATTTACGTGGAAGTGGGAAAATGCTTCTGAAGTGGCCAAATGTTATTCACTGAATGGATCACAATAACACTAGAAATTGCTCTGGAGGAAAAATAATCAGATTCCTCGCTAGGCTCTGGGGAAAGGTTAATGTCTCTTCATTTGAAAAAAGAAACATATAAAGCACATTTTTTTTTTAAAGCTAGCATTTGGTTAAAAAAACAAAACAACAACAAAAAAAAAAACATGAATTTTGGCATTAGTTCTTGGCTCCAATCTTGACTTCAACGTTTTCAAGTTACATATCCTTGGTTATGCCACTAGTACAATTGGAGTTATATTCAAAATCACTAATACATAAGAACACAATACCCCCAGGACTTGCATGAATTTTTGTGTCATTGAATCCTCACAGAACCCCGTGGGATAGCCACTATTTTTATCATTTTCATTTTATAGACAAGGGTGTAAGGCAGAAAGAGTATGATTTGGCCACATTTGGGAAGTGCCAGAATGGGGATTCAAGAATAAGTCTAGCTCTGTAAAGAGCCAATACACTGCTGCACTAAGAACTCTCACCATGAATCTCAAAGTAGCTTCATGAGAGACCATGTTTATCTACAGGGGGGCAGACTATTTTTGCAGCCCACATTCACTGCTCCCAAGCCCTTCTCCCACTTTTCCAATAACATCCAATTACATTCACCAAACACACAAGACTTTTTTTTTGATATCTTTTATCTTTTATTTTTTTAGAATGCCTTTCTACTTGATCCACTCTTCCAGCACATGTAGCTTGTATGTTACATTTCCCAAGAATCATTTCCAAACTCCCTCAAAGTCTATTCTTTCTCCTTCATTCCTAGTAACATTCTGTGGAATCTGACTCAGATGTATGCTTTGATATAATTATGTTTACGTATCTTTCTTGCTCTTATGTAAACCACTGGAAGGCCAGCTCTATTTTTCAATATGCATGGCATCCAAATACAAAAATGTTTGTATCATTTTATGTATGTCTTTATATTTATGTTTACATGTTTGTACATCAGTAAATGCATGAAATTAAGATACTCTAGGATTGCTGAGAGTTAATAATAATAGTAGACATTTATTGAGCCCTTGCTACATGCCAGGTACTGGAGAAACATTCTGTGGATACTAATTCATATGATCCTCATGTAGTCTTATGATGTTGGTAACTAGGCAACTAACTAGCTAACTAGCCCATTTTCTAGTTAAGGATACTGAGGTACCAACAGTTTCAACATCTAATGCAGGTTGACACAGTTCTTACGTGGAGAGTCTCAGATTTAAATCTAAAACTATGGCTTTACATCCTACATTATCAATCATTAAGTTTTACTGAGTAACAAATTCCAAGTAAGACAGAGCAAGGGAGAGCTTCTGGGTTCCTGTGTGACCAAACTGTTAGGCATATCAAACAGGAGAATTACACAACCCCTGTCCATGTAAAATAATACAGAAATAAGCACCTACCCTTTTACAGGAACTAATTTAAGATGTTAATAGCTGTATCAAGTACTTAGAAATGAACAATTCTAATAGGCACACATGGAACGAATGGACTGCAGCACCTGTCATGTGAATGATTCTCTCAAAATGCCACGGCCAAGAATGGTTTAAAGACAAAGGATCCTGAACTGCTTTTGGAATGGAACTACTGGGAAAGATAGATCCGTTCTCAGTAACACCATTATTTGTCTTTTTCAGATCGAAGGACAAGCCAATCTAGACCTAACACCTGATGTGCTGTGATGAAACAGCTACTCATTTTACTGTTTACCTTGTGTCAACCTAATCCTATTCCTAGATCTGTAACAAGTAAAGATTACACCAGCTGATTCTCCCCCAAAGCTTTGGGTACTCTAACATTTGGATGCAATTCAAGACCACCGTTATGAGCACAGGATTTGAACTAAGCCAGTCTTTGGTTTGAATCCTGCTGCTTATTAGAGATATGACACTGATAAACCTGCAAAACTACTCTGAGCCTCGGCTTCACCCTCTTTAAAATGGGGACATCAGCAACGCCTACTTCACATAGTTGATGATTAAATGATAGAATAAATACAAGGCACAAATTTGGCATTTAATCCTCCCTACAAATCCATCAAAGAGTAAAGCTCTTATGCTTCTCATCTTCAGATACAGAGAATAAGACAAATGACAGAGGAGGGATTTGCCCTTTAGCAGGCCAGAGATGCTCCCCTACACAGCTAAATTATACTGCCTCTGTTCATTCTACTCCTGGTGCTTAGAACTTTATCACCACATAACATTTTTAACCAGAGTGACTGATGACCTGGTAGACATAGCATGTAGTCATAGCTGTGCTTGAAAAAGACCAGCACCTTGAAATATGTAAGCCATTCATTTCTCAAAGTAATAATTACAGTTATACTGACTGGGCACTCAGTATGTAGACTATGTGCTAGGTACCAATCAAAATGCTTTATGCAGATTAACTCCTTTTAGCTTAATAAGTGTCACTAATACCCTATTTTACAAATCATACACACATAAAAATACAGGCACAGAAAGGTTGAGCAGCTAGCTCAGTCACACAGCCAGTAAATGCTTGAAGCTTCAATTCGAACCTAGTCTTGCAAATATAACCATGATGCCTCCCTACTTCTCACACCCTATTGTCTATGTCCCCCAATCTGAAGCAGATTACAGGCACACATTTTCCAATACCAATCACTTTCTATTAATTTCAAGTTTAAAAATATAAGGATGAGGACACCTGGCTGGCTCAGTCAGTACAGCATGCCTCTCGATCTTGGGGTCATGAGTTCAAGTCTCACAATGGGCATAGAGATTACTTAAAAAAATAAAGTAAAAAAAAAAAATTAAGGGTGAATATCATCCACTAATTAGTTCTTCACAATGATTCCTTTTGTGTGAAAAAAGGGAGTTGAAACAATAGTACTGAGATAAATGGCCCCCCCACCCAGGTTTGTACATATATTATATAAATTTGTAGAAACCTTTGGGATCCACAGAGACTTTTCACCCACTGCGTTTATACAAGATTTGTTGAGTTAAAATCTGTGCTATGTATCTTCTCCCTTTTTATTCCAATCTCTCCAGTGGGAGGAAATACTTTAGATCAAGAAGATGACTTTGCTAGAAAATCCTAAACAAAAGAAGGAGAAAAATAGTTTAAAATATATAGGTTACTGTACCCAGGCAGGAAGGAGGGTGGGGACAGATCCAGAGATGAGATTTAGAATCACCTTGTCTTCAAGCCAGCCTATTCTCAGACCTTGTCAATAGTATTCTAGCCCTTGGTGTAGTTGGAGGTCATCTCTGACCAGAAGACCAAGTAAAGCCACAGACTTTTACTCCAGACTTCTAGCTTTATGGTTGTACTTCACCATACCCCATGTTCCTACATGGATCGTGGGATTCCTGAGCCCTAGAAAGGCCCTTCTCCTCTCTATAAATATATACCTTTTCTTGCCTTCAAAAAGCAGGTAGTTCTTTCTGCCTCTTTCTGGTGACTATCTTCCCTTCCAAGTATTTGCCCATGACAAATATGCTATCTTTCTACCTAAGCTACTATTTAAATCTATTGTTTTTAGTGGCTTTTCAATTCCCATAATCCTAGATACCCTCTGATGATCTCCAATGTTTGGTCTTGACCAACCAGAAGCAAATGCTAAGACTTCCTTTTAATTCCCTGTCCCATTAGCTCCAACCCACCCTGTTTATAGGCTTGTTTTTAAGTCTTAGCACAACAACAGAGAATACTTTACTGATCTGTCCCACAGCCAATGGATGACAGCAACCTACTTACAGTCCATGCTAATTGATTCAGGTTACCAACTTAGCCTTTTGCTTCCTGATAGATCAGCAGCCCAGATGTACAACCTAACTTCTCTTCATTACATATTTATTTCTCACCAATAGTTTAAATCTTAAGGGCTATGCAGAAAGCGGAGATGAATAAAATACATTCTTTGTTCTATGAGACATAGATATATAGTAAAATCAAATAAATAAAAACCAGCTTTGTAAATACTAGGTTAAATTTTGTAGAAATATTCTAGAGGAAACGGTGTGTTCTTATTTAGCATGGCAAAGTTGGTAGAGTGCAGAGTGCTTAAAAAAAAAAAAAAAAAAAGGAAGAAAGAAAGAAAGAAAGAAAATAAAAACTTCGGGCACCTGGGTGGCTCAGTGGGTTAAAGCCTCTGCCTTCGGCTCAGGTCGTGATCTCGGGATCCTGGGATCGAGCCCCGCATTGGGCTCTCTGCTCAGCGGGAAGCCTGCTTCCCCCTCTCTCTCTGCCTGCCTCTCTGCCTACTTGTGATCTCTCTCCTCTCTGTCAAATAAATAAATAAAATCTTAAAAAAAAAAAAAAAGAAAAAGAAAAGAAAAACTTCTCAAAATCATTTATAAGCTTTTACCCCATGATGTTAAGTTTTTCAAAATATGGTCCCTTTCCAAATTTTTCAAGGCCTAACTGGAAATATAATTCCCTACATCTCTTATGTAAAATGTATGCACTTGTTATCAAAATATTTGCCTTTACTTGACCTAAGTCTGCAGAATTCAGAATCGCTATTAATGGTGTTATAACAATGTAGTAACACTTGTACTAAAATTAACTAATGTTCACTGTACAGTGTTAATTTGTCAGATGTTCCACTTTGTAGATTTATTCCTCTCATACATTTTTTTGAATTTTTTTTGAAGTTTTTTGGAAGTTCTTATTTTTTTTCCTCATAAGTAGTATTACATCATTTATCATTGCTGTTGTTGTTGATACTTAACAGTTTTGGCACACTCTTTATAAATGCTGCTAAGGTAACAAAGCTGCCAAACCTCTCAACCACTTTCAAAAGCATACTTATTTTTATCTACAGATTATCATTAAAAAAATCAAACAGGAGGATTTTGTTAAAAAAACAAAAAGGAAAAGAAAAAAATAAAGAAGCTATGAAACTATAAAATGCAGGTTATTTGGAGACAAACTAAGTCACCTTCAAGGATCAGGGATCTTTTTCTCTTATAAAGATATCCACTTATAGGGGCGCCTGGGTGGCTCAGTGGGTTAAGTCTCTGCCTTCGGCTCAGGTCATGATCCCAGGGTCCTGGGATGGAGCCCTGCATCTGCTCAGCAGGGAGCCTGCTTCCCCCTCTCTCTCTGCCTGCCTCTCTGCCTACTTGTGATCTCTCTCTCTCTGTCAAATAAATAAATAAAATCTTTAAAAAAAAAAAAAAGAAAAACTATAAAAAAATAAAGATATCTGCTTATAAATATTAAGCGGTTAAGTTTGTGTATAACCTATGTTTACTTTGAGTTTAAATGCTTCTGATCCTCTGAAAATACAAAGGAGCAGGGCATCCACCCAGCTTCAGATTAAGGACTTTAGTTAACCCAATTCAGGCAAAGTGGCAGCAGCACTGGCTTTCTCTATTAAACTCTAAACTCATAGGAAACTGCTCTGAATAACAAGGGGGGGGAATTTTGTTAAAGGTGATTTTCTAAGAAGGCCACTTGATAGGATGAACAATAAGAGTAGGATTATTTAGTAGAAAGAAAAACGAATTTCAAAGTCAGACAATTGGATATCTTCATCTTTTACAAATTGTGCGACCTTTGAGGAATTACTTAACTTTGCTGAGTCTTAGCATCTTTATTTATAAACAGAGATAATACCTACTTGAAAATTATGGTGAAGATTAGTGTGATAAAGGATATAAAATGGTTGGAACATAATTGACACTCATTACACATTTATCCTCTGACTTTTTAAGATGAAGCTACAGAAAGAGATTCAACTTAAGGAACAATGTTGTTTCAGACTACCAAGTCAGAGACCAAATAGAGTATTCACCATATTGACATTGCAAAAAGTGTCTATTCAGTTCATCTGCCCAATTTTAATCAGGTATTTTGGTTGGCCAGTTACACTAACAACTTCTATCAGTTCCTTACACATTTTGTATATCAACCTCTCATCCAATATATGATTTGCAAATACCTTCTCCCATTCTGTAGGTTGCTTTTCTTTTTGTTGATGGTTTCCTTTGATGTGCAGAAGCTTTTTTAATTTGATGTAATCCCACTTATTTTTCTTTTGTCACCTGTGCTTTTGGCATTAAATCCAAAAATATATTGCCAAAGCTAATGTTAAGTAGACTTTCCCCTATGTTTTCTCCTAGGGTATTTATGGTTTCAGGTTTTATGTTTAAGTCTTTAATTCATTTTGAATTGATTTTTGTACATGGTATAAGATAAGGATCTGGTTTCATGCTTTTGCATGTGAATATCCAATTTTTCCAACACTGCCTACTGAAGAGATTTTCCTTTCTCCAATGTATATTTCCTTTGCATCTTTGTTGAAAATTAGTTGATTGCATATGTTTGGGTTTATTTCTGGGCTTTCTACTCTGTTCCATTGGTCTATCTGCCTGTTTATTTTAATACCTGAATAATACTGTTTTGGTAACTATAGCTTTGTAATATAGTTTGTAGTCAGGAGGTATGATGCTGCCAGCTCTGTTTTTCTTGCTCAAGATTGCTTCAGTGAATTAGGTTCTTTTGTGGTTTCATATGAATTTTTAGGATTGTTTTTTCCTATTTCTTTGAAAAAGGTCACTGTATTTGCCTGTCTGGTTAAATAGGCTGTTACCACTAGGAGAAAAAAAAAAAAGAATTCATGTGACCTTTTTATCTGTTTTGCTCTTTGATTTTGTAGCATTGGCCTCAACACTAAACATATATCATATAGCAGATGGTTCTGGAAAAACTGGATGCCACATGATATGCAGTTTCCTATCTATGTCCAGTTATTTAAGGACTTTATATCAACAACTAACCCAGATACCTTAATCTCAAGGAACTTTATTTTCCTAGAACAGTCCTGTGCAATTATGTTTTTCAAATACTGCCATGAAAAAAAAAAAAAAAATCACTCCTTAATATATTTATGACTATTTCAGGGCCTAATACCAATATTCAGATTAAGTAGTCTTGGATAGAACCACTGAATTTTCATTTTTAGCAACACTCCAAGAGCTCTAAGGAAGATAGTCCTAGTGACATTTATAGGTAGTGACTACTTCTCCATTCTCAATATTTACCTAAATTGATAATTTATATATATAAATATATATATATATATATATATATATAGATATAGATATATATGAAATTCAACTTTGGTCTCACAATATGAGACAACTTATTCATTCAATTAGTGACTGTAGGAATCCCACTTTGGAGAATTGGTCAGTTTCATCTTTATTCTAATAGTCTGTCTTCAAGATGAAGTAGTGCTGTCAGGTTTCTAAGGAAAAACAAAACAAAACAAAACAAAACGAAAACAAGCAGCTGCATTGTAAAGCAACCCCCAAAGAGAAACCATACAAGTAAAGTGAAAGAAAATTCCTGAAACTAGATATCTTTTGTAGATATTTTAGTTGTAATGCATAGACCTAGAGAGAGAGCTCAAATCTCCTTTATGACCCCTTACCAATTAAAACATGCAGTGTACTCGAAGTGATCACTTGACTATAAATTCAGTCAATTTTCCCCCATTTTTGAGTACCTATCATGTGCAAATCACTGTGGGAATGTGAAAAAAAGCATTAGAAACAGCACATAAAAGCTAGGAAAACCCATTTGACTTCAATAAGCCAGGTGTGAAAGTTATGTTGCACTAATTAGCTGTATGTACATGAACTATCTCCCATGCTTTTTTCTAAGTGTAAAATGCACATAGCCACTCCCTCTTTAACAGTGGCTTGATCCACACAAATATGTTCAATTGATTTTTGATACAGGTGCCAACAACTCAATGGAGGAGGGACAGCCTTTAAAACAAAACAAAAAAAAAAAAACAAAAAAAAAAACGGTCCTGAGGCAAATAGATATTCAAAATGAACTTCAACCTAACTTTACATCTTATACAGAAATTAACTCACAATGAATCCCGAACTTAAATGCAAAATTGTAAATGTAAAATTGTACATACATTAGAAAGAAGAAATTCAGAAGAAACATCTTCAGGATATAAGCCTAGGAAAAAGCACTATCCATAGGCAAAATGAGAAACTGGACCTCATCAGCATTAAAATATGTGCTTTGCAAAAGACTCTGTTAAGAGGATGAAAAGATAAACTACAGATGGAGAAAAGATATTTGCAAAGCACATATCCAAAAACAGATTAGTTCTAGAGTATACAAATAACACATAAAAGTCATCAGTAAAGTGTCACACATGCACACACACAATCCATTAGAACATAGGAAAAACACATGGACAAACATTTCATCAAGGAGGGTACAGAGTTGGCAAATTAAAACACAAAGTGATGTACAGTATCATTAGCCACCAGATAAATGTAGGTTAGAACCACAATGAGATACCACTACAGATCCATCAGAATGACTAAATAAAAAATGACAAAACCAAATGCTAGCAAGGATATGGAAAAAATAGATGACTTACATATTGATGGTGAGAATGCAAAATGCTACAGCTACGCTGTAAAACATTTTGGCAGTATTTTATATATAAATAAACATGAAGCTATCATACAAAACAGAAATTGCAATCTTGCACATTTATCCTAGAGAAATGAAAATTTATATTTAAGGGCAATAGTGTTCATAACAGCTTTACTTGTAATAACCAATAACTGGGAACAACAGAAATGTCCTCCAGTGGGTAAATGGTTAAGCAAACTATAGTACTCTCATAGCACAGAACACTGTTCAGAAATAAATATATAACAACAACAACAAACCACTGATATATCCAACAAGTTGGATGAATGTCAAAGAAATTATGCTAAGTGAAAACAGGAACCTCAAAATGTTTCATGTAATTTTCCATTTGTATAACATGCTTAAAACAGTAACATTATAGAAATGGAGGAGAGATCAGTGGTTGCTATGATTTAGCAGCAGTGGACATGGAAGAAAGAGAAGTGTGGCTATGAAAAAGCAAAAGGAGGGATCCTTGCTATGCTGGACAGTGTTGTATCTTGAGTATAGGTAACAAAATCAATATCCTGCTTGTGATACTGTGTCATAGTTTTGCAAATGCTAACATTGTGGTAAAGTTGGGAAAGGGCACAAGAATTATACTCTGAATTATTTCTTACAGCTATACATACAAATCTACGATTATCTCAATATTAAAAAAAAAACTAACTTTAGAAAAAAGAGATTGAGGATTATATTGAAAAACAAGAAGTGAAATGGTTTTGAAATTAGAATGCTATCCACAGCCAAATTATATGTTTTCAGGCAGCAACTGCCACAGAAAATTTACCTTCTACTCAGATTTTTTAAAAAAATATCTCTGCAAGTAATCCTGGAAAAAAGTGATAAATAAATCTTCAAAAAAAAAAAAAAAAATGGAAGCACAATAAAAAGATACCCTAGACTTAAAACTCTTGAAATAAAAACGACCATATTTAAAAATATGCAACAGTAACAATGAGTAAAACTTTTTTTAAAAGAGACACACAAGGGCGCCTGGGTGTCTCAGTTGGGTAAGTGTCTGACTCTGGATTTCAGCTCAGGGCAAGATCTCAGGGTCCTGGGATTGAATCCTGAATTGTGCTCCACACTCAGTGGGGGTCTACTTCAATATTCTCTCACTCCTCTCCCTCTGCCCCCCTCCCACTTTAGCACACACTGTCTCTCTAAAATAAATAAACCTTTAAAAAATAGACATGCACAAAATAAACTTTTTGAAAATGATAATATACATTATAGCTACATAATGAATAAATGTATCTGTATTTATATATTTCTGTCCTCAGGGAATGAAAAATATAACTGAAGATAAGAAAAATCTATAAGGTATGGTGCTTATATAAATCAAAATAAAATGTTACATAATTTTTCGCCTACTGAATAGTAGAAGAGAATTACTTCACCCTGATACTCTAAACCTTCTCATGTGAGCATCACAGATTTAGAAACATAAGATTATATTACCTTCTTGCTTGGTACTTTGGTATTCAAAATTCAGTGAAAAGGTGACAATTGTTCTAGATCGCAGCAGAGAATGTAAATGTCATAAACCATAAAATTACAAAATGATGATATAACCGACAGAGTTCAGAAGACAAAAAAAAAAAAAAAAAGAGAAGTGAAAAAGAGGTTTACAGATTACATAGTAGGGAGACATGATGAATTGTCTAAAGCTGAGAAATAAGGAAATAGTAACATTTTATCACTGAAATATTATTTGTAAATTGCAAACAGGAGGTATGGAGAGGAGATGTAATGTTTTAAAAAGAGGTAAGTCTACCATCTTTCATAACTTGTAACAAAGTATAACATAACAAGAAATAGAAAAAAAAAAAAAGGTATTATTTTAGAATTGTGTTGGAACTGCCAAAAGAATTAAAAGGAGAAATGGTCAGATTATAATTGCTAGGGAAAAGAATGGAGCTGATGTCAGTCAAGTAGCATTCTCATTTAAATTCTTTCTTCACTGCTTGAACATTAATTCCCTTGGTAGACATTTAATATTATAACAGGAATCTTAACATAGAAAAAAATGTTAATATAGACATAGTTTCTAGCAAGATGTTTGGTGTAAAGATATAGTAAATAAAGAAAAACAGAAGGAAAATAGGACAACAGGCACAGTTAAAACTCAGTAAAGAAACAGTCTCACGAGGATCAAATATATTGTGTGTTTTTGAGAAAGAAGGAAGTGTGATTAAGTGGGAAAATGATCTTAAAATTACTTAAAGGATTCCAACAAATGATGTGAGATCCTGTCCAAGTAATTTAATCTGCCTGAAATGCAGGTTTTTAATTAGAAAAAAAGTATGGAGTAAGAATATGTTCCCCATCTAAAATGCTCTTTGAAGTCAAAGGGAGTAAGTGTGATGGAACTGAAAGGAAAAAAGTTTTTTCTATGGCAGTGGCAGCTATGGAGATGTGCTGCTCAGACCTCCCCTGAAAAAAGAACTTTCTGTCCAAGGGCAACCAGTGCAGTTAGCTAACAGCCCTCACCTGATAATGTCTTGAGGCTCCATCTCAGTTTTCCTACCAAGGCTGTGCTCCTCCTCGGCAACCCTCACAAATGAATGAACCCAAGGCAGGCAATGGGACTTGGCTATTTCTATCCAACCTCGGGGCTATCCAGTGAGAAACTGTTGCTTTGGATTCTCTCTTGGGTTCCCCCCAAAATTTCCAAATCTACATTTCAATTTGAGGTTCCTCCTGTCCAACCTTATCACCATGCCTCTTCCTTCTCATAGAAAAGGATCTACATCATGGTTTGGAGCTTTCCCTGCACAATCCCACTACTGCCCTCTTTTACTTTTTAAAAACATTACCTCAAGGAGCAGGAAGATGGTGGTGGGGAGTAGGAACACCCTAGGCTTACCTTAAACTATGAACACACTAGATAACTATTGAATCACGCTAAGTACCTCAGAAATCAACCTGAAGACTGACAGAAGAAACTCCACAAGTAAAGGGAGAGAAGAAGCCACAATGAAGAATGTAGGAAGTGTGGAGATGTGGATTAGCTGAGAAATGGATCATGGTTCCTGTGGAAGGGAGGGAGCAAGAGAATGGTGAGAGAAAGAGAAGCACACAGGGGAATGAACAAAGAGGACATCTCCCAAGAGCCACTGGCTTGGAATGTAAGAAGGGCTGAATTTTCTGAGTTTTTGCAACAAGCAGGGCTTAAAGTCTAGAGTTTTAAAACTTAATAGGTATGGCTGGGATAGAGACCAGAGGGCACAATATTGCTTCTGGAGACAAGGCAGACAAACAACCTAGAGGTATACAACATGGAAAAAGTGATCTGAAGAGTGCCCCACAGAGGAGAGATTATTTGCTCTTTGCAGAGAATGTCTCTATGGCAGCAATTATAGACACCTCTCTGAGAACAAAGGAGAATGCTGGCACCATTTCCTTCCCTATCCCCTCGGCATAAACAAAAAGCCACCTGTGGAAAACAGCACAACACTAACAGTGCCAGCCAAACTTGCTTACACCAAGCCTCACCCCTCTGTACTCTCGTGGAACTGCCCTTGTGAGTCATGCTTGCCTCAGCCCCAGTAGGGTGGTCCCTCCTCAACACCAACACAAGCCACTGCCCACACCAAGTCTCCTGACCAAAGAGTTTTTTGCAGGGCCTCAGTTCCAGTGGAAGTGGTGATAGGTCTCATTTCACAAGCAGACCAGAACACCCCTAGTTAAACTTCACTACATTCAGGCCATGGACTAAACAGTGCCCAGAGCAGGCAAAGAGAGCCTCTACAGACAAATGGCATGAAGGATAAAGCAGCCAGAACACAATAGCAGAGTGTACACAGCACACACCAGACACACTACCTGAAGAACCAAGCGTTAGGCACTATATGATCTCCTCTTTGTAAGACCATTACTTTCAGGAGCAGGAGATCTAACAGGGTTTCTAACAGAGACAGGAAGGCAAAGAAGTAGATAAAATTCAAATACAGAAAAATTTACCACAAATGAAAGAACAAGATAAGGCCACAGCCAGAGATCTAAGTGAAAAAGATTTTAAGTAACATGCCTGAAGCAATGATGGTAAATACATGCACTGGACTTGAGAAAAAAATAGAAGACATCAGTAACATCCTTACCACAGAGATAAAACAGTTAACAAAATAATGAAGCAGAGATGAAGAGTGTGATAAACTAGATTAACATACTTGACACAATGAACAGCAAGCTAGAGGAAGGAGAGGAACAAATTAATGACCTAGAAGACAAAGTAATGGAAAGCAATGAAGTTGAACAAAAAAGAGAATTTTGCAAAATGAGAATGAACTTAGGAACCTCAGTGACTCCATCAAACATAATAACATAGGAGTCCTAGAAGAAGAAAAAAGATAAAGGGAGGCAGAAAGCTTGTTTGAAGAAATAATATGTGAAAACTTTCCTAATCGGAGGAAGGAAACAAACATCCAGATCATGGAGGCACAGAAAACTCCTATAAAAATCAACAGAAGCAGGCCAACACCAAGACATACTGTAATTAAATTTGCAAAATATAGTGATAAAGAAAAAAATCTTAAAAACAGCAAGATAAAAGAAGTCATTAACTTGCAAGAGAAAACCCATAAGGCTAGCTGGAGATTTTTCAACAGAAACTCGGCAAGCCAGAACAGAGTGGAGTGATATATTCAAAGTGGGGGATAGAAAAGATCTGGAGCCAAGAATATCCAGCAAGGCTAACATTCAGAATAGAAGGAAAGATGAAGAATTTTCCAGCTAAAAACAAAAACTAAAGGTGTTCATGACCACTCAACAAGCCCCATAAGAAAAACTAAAAGGGGGTCTTGAGTGGAAAGGTGAGACCAAAAGTGACCACATAAAGGAAGGAAACACAAAAGCAGTAAAAATGGATATTTATGTAAAAATCAAACAAGGAACTCATATACCAAAAAGGGACATAAAATAAGTAACATATACATAAAATGTGGAGAGGAGGGGAGAAAAGAATGGGTTCAAACATGAACAACCATCAACTTTATATAGACATTGCAGAAGAGGCTATATACAAACTTAACTGTAACCATAATCAAAAGTCACTAATAAACAAGACTAAAGATAAATATATCACTAAAGAAAATCAGCAAAACATGAAAGAAACGACCAGAGAAAAGCTTTAGAAACAACCACAAAACAAGAAATAAACTGGCAATATTTTTGACAGATAGGTATCTGTCAATAATTACTTTGAATATAAATTGACTACATACATTGAGTGTCAGAATGGATAAAACAAAATAAGACCCTTCTATACGCTGCTGAAAAGAGATTCATTTTAGACCTAAAGTCACCAGCAGATTCAAAGTGAGGGGATGGAGAAACATTTACCCTGCAAATGCATGTCAAAAGAAAGCTGGAGTAGCAATACTTATATTGGACAAACTCAACTTTTTTTAAATTTTTTTTTATTTAATAATTTCTATATCCAATGTGAGGCTTGAATTCATGACCCTAAGGTCAAGAGTTGTATGCTCCCCAAACTTGGCCAGCCAGGTGCCCCCACACTAGACTTTAAATGAAGATTGCAACAAGAGGCAAAGAAGGACATTATTTAATAATAAAGGGGACAATTCAACAAGAAGATCTAAAAATTGAAAATATTTATGCACCCAGCATGGGAGCACCCCAATATATAGAAGTAACAAAGATAAAGTAACTAACTAAAATAATACAATAATAGTATAGTAGGGGACTTAATACCCCACTTACATCAATGGACAGAACATCGAAGCAGAAAATAAACAAAAACAATGGCTTTGAATAACACATTGGACCAGATAGATTTAACAGATACATTCAGAACATGCTATCCTTCAACAGCAGAGTACACATTCTTTTCAAGTTCACATGGAACATTCTCCAAGACTACGTATTAGCCCACAAAACAAGCCTCAACAAATGCAAAAAGATAAAAATCATACCATGCATCTTTTCTGACCACAATGCTATGAAACTAGAGATCAAGAACAAGAAAAGATCTAGAAAGAACACAGATGCATGGAGCTTAAACAACATATTACTAAACAATAAATGGGTCAAGCAGGAAATCAAAGAAGACATAAAAAAAAAAAAAAATACATAGAAACAAATCAAATGAATATACAATAGTCCAAAACCTTTGGGATACAGCAAAAACAGTTCTAAGTGGGATGCATGTAGTAATACAAGCCTACTTCAGAAAGCAAGAAAAATCTCAAATAAATAACCTAAGCTTACACCTAAAGGAGCTAGTAAAAGAACAAATAAAGCCTAAAGAAGGTAGAAGGGAGGAGATAAAGATTAGAGCAGAAATAACTGATACAGAAACTAAAAAAGCAATAGAACACATCAATGAAATCAAGGACTGGTTCTTTCAAAAAATCAGTAAAATTGACAAACCTCTAGCCAGACTTATCCAAAGAAAAGAGAAAGGACCCAAATAAATGAAATCACAAATGAGAGAGGAGAAGTAACAACCAACATCACAGAAATACAAATAATCATCAGAGAATATTATAAAAAATAATATGCCAACAAACTGGACAACCTAGAAAAAAATGGATAAATTCCTAGAAACATATCAACTATCACAACTGAAGCAGGAAGAAATCGAAAACTTAAACAGCAAAGAAATTGAATCAGTAATCAAAACACTCCCAACAAACAAAAGCCTAGAGCCAGATGACTTCACAGGCAAATACTACCAAACATTTAAAGAGTTATACTCATTCTTCTCAATCTATTTCAAAAAATAAAAAGGAAGGGAAACTTCCGAATTCATTCTATGAGGCCAGCATTACCTTGATACCAAGACCAGATGAAGACACCATTGACAAAGAGAACTACAAGCCACTACCCCTGATGAACACAGATGCAAAAATCCTCAACAATAGTAGCAAACAGAATCCACCATTAAAAAAAAAAAATCATTCACCACTATCAAGTGGGATTTCTTCTGGGTGGCAAGGGTGGCTCAATATTTGCAAATCAATCAACGTGATACATCACATTAGTAAAAAGGATAAGAACCATGTGAACATTTCCACAGACAAAAAGCATTTGACAAAGTACAACATCCATTCATGGTAAAAACCCTCAACAAAGTAGGTTTAAAGGGAACATGTCTCAACATAATAAAGGTCATCAATGAAAAACCCACAGCTAATATCATCCTTAACGGAGGAAAACTAAATATTTTTCCTCTATGGTTAGGAATAAGCCAGGGATGTCCAGTCTCACTACTTTTATACAAAATAGGGCTAGAAGTCCTAGCCACAGCAATCAGACAACAAAAAGAAGAAAAAAAAAAAAAAAAAAAACAGGCACCCAAATTGGCAAGGAATAAGCAAAACTTTCACTAGTTGCAGATGACATGGTAGTATATACAGAAAACATGTAAGACTTTACCAAAAAACTGCTATAAATGAAGTCAGTAAAGTTTCAGGATAAAAAAAAAAAAAAAATCAATGCAAAGAAATCAGTTGCATTTCTATACACCAATAATGAAGCAATAGAAAGAGAAGTTAAGGAATCAGTCTCATTTACAATTGCACCAAAAACAGTAAGATATCTAAGAATAAACCTAACCAATGAGATGAAAGACCTATACCCTGAAAACTATAAAACAAGTGATGAAAGAAACTGAAAAGAACACAAAGATATGGAAAGACAATCTATTCTCACAGATTGGAAGAATGAATATTGTTAAAATGTCTATACTACAAAGCAATCTATGCATTTAATGCAACTTCTAGAAAATACCAACATCATCTTTCATAGAATCACAATCCTAAAACATGTATGCAACCATGAAAAACCCTTAACGCTCAAAGCAATCTTGAAAAAGAAAAGCAAAGCTGGAGGCATCACAACTCCTAACTTCAAGTTATGATACAAAGCTGCAGTGATCAAAACAGTAAGGTACTGGCACAAAAATACACACATCAATAGAACATAATAGAAAACCCAGAAAGGAACCCACAATCACGTGGTCAATTAATCTTCGACAAAGCAGGAAAGAATATCCAATGGGAAAAAGACTGTCTCGTCAACAAATGGTGCTGGGAAAACTGGACAGCAACATGCAGAAAATGAAATTGGACCGCTTTCTTACACCATACACAAAAAGAAACCCAAAACGGATTAAACACCAGTGTGAGACCTGAAGCCATAAATAATCCTAGAAGAAAACACAGGCAGTAACTTCTTTGATATCAGCCGTAGCAAGTTCTTTCTAGATATGTCTCCTAAGGCAAAGGAAACGAATGCAAAAATAAAGTACTGGAACTTCATCAAAATAAAATCCTTCTGCACAGTGAAAGAAACAATCAACAAAACCAACAAGCAACCCACAGAATGGCAGAAGATATTTGCAAATAGCATATCCAATGAAGGCTTACTATCCACAATCTATCAAGAACTTATAAATTTCAACACCTGAAAAGCAAATAATCCAATTAAAATATCAGCAGAAGACATGAACAGACATTTCTCCAAAGAAGACATACAGATGGCCAACAGACACATGGGAAGATGCTCACCTTTTCATCATCGGGAAAATGCAAATCCAAACAATGAATTATCACCTCACGCCTGCCAGAATGGCTAAAATCAATGACACAAGAAACAGCAGATGTTGGCAAGGATGTGGAGAAAGAGGAACCCTCTTGCACAGTTGGTGGGAATGCAAACTGATGTAGCCACTCTGGAAAACAGTACAGAGGTTCCTGAAAAAGTTAAAAAAAGAACTACCCTATGATCCAGCAATTACATTACTAGGTATTTACCCAAAGAATACAAAAATGCTAATTTGAGAGGATATATGTACCCCAGTGTTTACAACAGCACTATCTACTATAGATGAATCCTAGAAACAGCCCAAATGTACATCAGTTGGTGAATGGATAAAGAATATGTAGTATACATACACCCAAAGGAATATTATTTAGTCATAGGAATGAAATCTCACCATTTGCAAGGACGTGGATGGAGGTAGAGAGTATAATGCTAAGTGAAATCAGTCAGAGAAAAACAAACACTATATGATGTTGATCATATGTGAAATTTAAGGTACAAAATGAAGACGCAAAGGGGAAAAAAAGAGAGGCAAATCAAGAAACAGACTCTTAACTATAAAGAACTGTTAATTACCAGAAGGGAAGTCGGTGGGGGAATGTTTGAAGTAGGTGATGGGGATTAAGGAAGGCATTGTGATGAACACCAGGTGGTGCATGGAAGTTTTGAAGCAATGGATTGTATACCTCAACCTAATATTACACTGTAAGTTAATGAATTTAAATAAAAACTTAAAAAAAAAAAAAATTAGCCCCCAACACACCTTTGCATTCCTATATTCATCTCAGCACTTGCTTCCCAGAGGACCCAGCTAACACAACGGCTTCTATCTTTGCTTCTTCTGTGGTTGAAGTTACTCAGATTTTTTTTTTTAAGATTTTATTTATTTTATTTATTTGAGCACAAGCACAAGCAGGAGGAGCAGCAGGCAGAAGGAGAGCGAGAAGCAGGCTCCCTGCTGAACAAGGAGCCCAATGCAAAACTCAATCCCAGGACCCTGGGATCATGATCTGAGCCAAAGGCAGATGCATAATCAACTGCGCCACCCAGGTGGCCCATTCACTTAGATTCTTAAAGACCCACATACCTTGGGGCGCCTGGGTGGCTCAGTGGGTTAAAGCCTCCGCCTTTGGCTCGGATCATGATCTCAGGGTCCTGGGATGGAGCCCACCATCGGGCTCTCTGCTCAGCAGGGAGCCTGCTTCCCCCTCTCTCTCTGCCTGCCTCTCTGCCTACTTGTGATCTCTCTATCTCTGTCAAATAAATAAATAAAATCTTTAAAAAAAAAAAAGACCCACATACCTCAACTCTTGTCATATGTACACATGTATGCTGACATGTACATATGTATGTATTTTGGATGAGTCTAAGTGATCTTATTTCTATATATTTCCCTTTTAAATTTCATGTATTTATTCCTACACTTCCCTTTCCCAAAATCACTATCTTCACAAAAAGTCATACTTGTATATTTATTCTATATTTTTAAACTGTATCTAAAAGAAAGAGTAAATGTTATTTATTGTTTGAAAGAGGTGAATGTATTTAATACACTCTCAAGACCCAGGTCTCAGAGAGAAAAAGATGCTCTCATGAATTTTATAAACAACTGCTTCCTTAAAGGTAGATAGGAATAGGGAAATTGTTTTTTCAGTTAAAAGTTAGCTTTGTTTCTAGGCCAGGTTGCTCCCTCCATTGCTAAATGTGCATAGGTTTACCCCCTTCACTTTCAACCTCTCCATCTCATTTTAGATGTCTTTCTAGGAAAATACTGTGTGCTCTTGTCAGTAGTACAGTTAGTACTCTGACCTACTGCAAAATTTATTTATATTCTGTTTAAAGACTGCTATTAATTGAATCAGATCTTGAATTTCGCTTTGAATGAAGAAGACTGCGGAAAGTTGTGCATCGTCTTTGATAAAAAAAAGAGACTGCTGATTTTCAGCTTTTATTATAACCTATTTTTTCCTGTCAAAATGTCCTTTAATAGACTGTTTTTAATCTCTTTAAATTAATGAATCTCATTAAATGGCTCTTAAGTAAATCATTTTGATAATGGTTGAAAGATTTTTTTTGTGCCCCAGATGGATAGTTTAAGATAGTTTCTTTCTTCAAAAATAAAAAATGCCATTCCCAAACCACATTATTTTGTGTCTCCCAGATGAATACTCCCCAGTGCTGGTTTTCTGGTCTGTGACCAAAGAATGATTTAGTTGTTGAGAAAAAAAAATGACTTAGATACACATCAAAGAGCAAGACCTCAGGGACAAAGAGGTTTAGGAAATTCTTACATTTTTGGTCTGTTACATTCTTTTGTCAACTTTGTTTCTAGCCTTGTACCTTTTATCACTATCTTTCATGCAGTGACCAGCTGCTTTTTGTTAGACTATAATTTAACTACAGAGAACAGTCAAAATGTACTCCCAGGAAGTCTTCGGTTCTGACCCATGACTTCATTTAGTACTGAAGATAGAACATTTTCCATACGCTCTTTTTGTATGTACATTTTAATCTATTTAGAGTATAGAAGTCTAAGAACATGTTATATTATACCATTATGACCACTCCGGACTAGAGGTGGGAAGGAGGAATTGGTCAGTGATTTGACTTGACTTTGTGTTTTTAAACAGTTTTGAACAGAATGTTCCCAGTTTTGAATGGCATAGCCTTCAACGGCTGTTCACTTCCTCTTCCAATTATCTCCATTCCTTCAAAAATATGTGTGCATTTCACCCAGTATAACCACAGCAGGTGAAACCACTTATCAACAGAAACGCCCAGACATATATAGTACTTAGGCACTGCAGCTCTGCTCAGGGCAGGAATATCACAAGGGGGAATAAATGGAAGTAAGTGTTGTAAGGGAAGCCAGGAAAAGAAGGTCGCTAGCAGTAGCAAAAGGAGGATCTATATCCTTCTTCCTGTGAAGAAGAAAATCTTCACATTCCATGAGGTTAGGTTCTCCACGTTTCTTTCATCATAATTTCCCTAGGACACAGAAGGCACTGAATACATCTTGTTTGGAAAGAATAAGAGATTGAAAAAATGACAAAGGGAACAAAATGTTTAGAGACCAAAGTAGCACGATATTCCTTTTGGGGATGGGTAGGTGTGTGTGTGTAGAGAGAGAGAGAGGGATTGTTTTGAACTAAAACTCATGCTAAGCAGTGATATTCAGATTATAGTAATTTGGCAGTTATTTGGTATTTTCTAGGTTCCAACACAGTGTGGTTGACGGAGTGGGTCATTAGCCTGAGACCATGGATGGTGTTGAAGGGGTAATGTCAGAACCAAGTGAGGATCAGCAAATCTTTGAAGATGGGAACAAATATATATGAATAGAATCAAGGCAAAAGGAGGCACTTGTATTATATTCAGACATGAGGCTACATTTTAAAGCAGTTTTAGTTGAGATGATATAAATTCATCTAGTCAAGTCAGTACAGAGGACTCTCCACTTGGCTACAGAATCTTGAGCAACAGGATTTATATATATTTTTCAACATCAATCTTAATCCATTCATTCTGCATCTCATAAGGAAAAATAAAATAATTAAATGAAGTTTCAGTTTCCTTGGTCATAGGACTTTCAAATCACACACACTTTCCCAAAAGGTATTCAAGGAAGAAATCGCCATATCCTAAATTCAGCAATTCTATTTGTAGAAAGGGAAAAATACAAGGCAAAATCTCTTATTTGCCCTTGGAGTTTTCACAGCCTAAGCCATCATCCATGTCAACTATTTTCCTTTTACCCCGGGTGACAGATTATCAGGAGGCTGTTTAAAGTCCCAAGACTTTGAAATAACATATTCATGAGACTTCCAATAACAAAACTTGAAAGTTAAAGAGGAAACTGCTTGTGGAAAGGATGCTCATGGTGTGGAATGTGGAGAGCAGTCTCTAAAAGTGTCCTATCAAGAAAGGAGTAGATCAAAAAAAAAAAAAAAAAAAAGAAGTAGATCATCCATCAAACTTGGGTTTCAACAGTCTGGCTTCACTTGGGAGACAGTGCTGCAAACATACCTTTTCCAGTCCCAGGTAGTAGGAACAAGCTTCACAAAGGGAAGGCCGAACAATCTCATTTGACCAAGTGAGTTGGAAAAAACAAAGAAAGCAACAAACAAAAAACTGAAAATGCCTTTGAATTTTTTTAATAAATACATTTTCCAAACTCTTTAGTTATGAATTTTAAAATATTTTGTTTTTGTTTGAACAACTTTTTAATTCTCCCTACATATTATTTACTTCATCGGCTAAAAACCTTTCTGCAAAGGTCTCTGGAATAAATTTTAATCTTTTAGATCAAGGGTCAGCAAACTATGATCCATGTCCAAATCATCCCCTGCCTATTTCTGTATAGCCTGGAAGCTAAGAATGTTTACATTTTTAAGTATTTACATTTTAAAGGTTATATGACCTTCCAATTTACTATCTGGCCCTTCACAGAAAGAAATCTTGCCAACCCTTTCCTAGATCATTATCCTTCATATTTGTATGTTCTGATCCTATATAAACATCAGATAAACCCGAGGACATGGCAAGGCAAAATTACGTTGCACTTTGCCTTTCTGAGTTGACCCTGAATTATTCTTTTTACTCTTACCTCTGAAACTACTACTTCATCTGGGATATTAGCACATTATAACTGAAGTGATATATAAGTAAAACAACAAATTGTTTAGCAATAAATGGATTAATATGAAGCCACAGATGCATAGAATACTTGAGCTAGAAACTGTCACGTAATTTCAGCTCCCCCTGCTTCAGGATCTGATATTAGATAAAACCTCCCCTCCTACCCCATTTCTTCCTCCAGACTGAATGAGAAAGCATGGTTCCTGGGAATGTGCCTTGCCTTTACTAAATCCGGGAACTTATGACCAGAAATGCTAACTTATTTGCCTACAAGTAATAGTTTGTATCAGAACCAGACTCAGGCTTGGAATCCAGACATACCAATGCTCAAGTCACTCCATGCAATGTTATTAAGCTGATCCTGTTTCTGTACAGTTGTGCCTCCTACATCCCATCCATGCACGTGTTTTGACAAGACAAAGTACTCGGGGATACTACTAACACATTCATAGGTAGTGGCTCCGGTGCTGGAGGTAGGGATAACTTTTTATTTACTTCTTTGTAATTAATTACTTTGTAATTTTGTTGTTGTTTGCATTGTTTACAGTGAGTATCTTTTTTTTGATGGATCCATACTGAGAAATGAGTTACCAAGAAGCATTTTTCAAACACATTGCTGTAAATTATCTAAGAGTTAGCAAGGAATTAAGCACACTGGGCTAAGGAGGTAATTATCAAAGAAAAAATACACAATACTTGAGCAGGGAGCCCAGAGCATGCTTGGTCACTATACACACAGATCATCACAAATTCTTAATTCTAAAATGCATTTCCATCCAAGTCTCCCTCTACATCTTGTCTCTGTGAGCATGCAGGCACGTATTTTCCTAAATTAAGCATGGCTTTGGTATAGGAACACCAACCCAGGAATCAAGGTTTATTTCTTTTTAGCTAAAGATGTCAGGGTTCCTGCATTGATCAAATGGGTTAAAAATAATGATGGGAGACAGCAGCTGCAAAACAGAGGGTGAGTTTGGGAATCAGACTGGTAGAGAATGAATTTGAACTCTGCTTCTCATTGACTTCGTGACACCTAGCAGGCCATTAATAGTTCTGAGCCTCAGTTTCCTCATCTATGAAGGGACAATAGGTGAAATGTACAAGTGTTCATTTAGGAGGGCTATCCAATGAGATGTCCACTGTGCACTAACTATGTGGTATAGATCATTGTTTCTCCATTTATGGAATGGGATAGAGAGAATGCAAAGCCGGTATCACTATGCCAGACAGTAACAGAACTAGTGCACAGACCTGGGTGTTCTTGCTCCAACATTCCCCAGGAAGCAAGCACAGATGAGTAATTGAGAACATAGCTCTTCAAGTTGCAACCTAGTCAATTGGCAAAATTTTTAATTCCTGTAGTTTCATCTATAAAATGAGGACAAAGCTGTATACTTCATGTGGTCATTATGAGAGATGAATGATATTTGAAATTGAGTAAAAACACAATAAGTATTTCTCTTCTGACAGCACCAAGTAAATACGAAGGGCTCCACACTTGAGTAAGCTCTAAAAATATGGATCATACTTTATTTTTCATGGTATCTCCAGTTCTTAGGTGTAGGCTTGATGATTAGTAGACATTCAATGAACAAATACAAAGTGAAAAAACTGAATGAATGAGTGATGAGAAGTGGACTCCTCTACTGACATTTTCTTCAATATTAACCTTACACTCTAATTAGCCATATTCTTTTTTCTCCTTTGTCACATTACAAGTCAGACTCAGAATCCTGTCCCCAATTATCTAGCCGCCCTAAGCCTTTGAATCACAGTGAACAAGGTTAAGGTTGTACTACAATGGTTCAGAGCATTGTATCTGGAGTCCAACACCTCAGGGCTCATTCCCAGATCTACCACTTAAGAGCTGCATGACCTTGACTGATTCACTTTATCTCCCTAATCCTTAGTTTAGGGAAGATTATACTAACTGCTTTGGAGATGCATTAGAAGGATTAAACATTAAAGTACTTAGCATAGGGCCAAGAACATGTAAGTGATCAATATATGTTAGCTATTTTTATTATCATCTTTATTATTACTTACATCACACTGAGTGTGCCAGAGGACCTGTGGATTGGGCCCCATGTTCCATGTTTGTGGAGGGGAAGATTCAGTTCTTAACAGCAAAAGAAATCTGTTGGTCTTCGATCTGCTGCCATTACCAAGCATGATTTAGTCGAGGATTTCTGTCTTAGTGATGAAAACACCATCATTCACAGGCACTGCCCAAACCTGCGTGGTCCCGGAGATTTGAAAAAAGCTCCCTGGTTGTAATTGGGGACTGGAAGCCCAAACAGGAAATGAAAACTGTACAGTTTGTCATTTAACCTAAACAGACACTTTCACTGTCTTTAGAGAGAGTAAGCACTGGGGACATTTAAGTTGTGTCTTGTTGAAGGTAGTTAGGGAACAGGAAAATTAATCATGTGCTATTTATCACAGTATTTTATTCTGTCAAGTCCTCACACTATTCTTGCAAGACTGATACAAGTACTTTTATTTACAAAATGGAGATAATAAAAAAATAAAAATAAATAATAAATAAAATGGAGATAATACCAAGCACCAGAGAGGTTAAATAACCTCTTAATATCACCCAACACTTAATGACGGAGTGAACACTCACACTCAGATCTGGCTGTCGCCAAACTTATGTTATTTAAACAATACCCCATCTGAGAGAATGATACATGTTCATTTTAGAAAATCTCTGAAATGCAGATAAAAGGGAAGTCAAAGTGATTTTGAATCTACCTGTTAGAAATAGCCTTCTAGGTATATATCCTACAGGTGTTTTTTAGTACGGGAGCCTCCCCCACTGAACCCCAGAGATCTTCGCTTCTTTCGTCTGTTCAATTCGAAGCAAAAGCAATAGTGTTTCTTCAGTTCCTTACAGCTTTAAAATCTTACGATTTTATACTTCAAGTGATTTTTCTCTCATATTTTAGTTTCCTTAATGGAGAAAAAAAATGTATCTACACAGAAAGATAGGCAGATTTCCATGGATAGTTCAATCCGTCCCGCCCGGGGTAGACATTAAGCCAGGCAAAGTGTCTCTGTGTAGGTTTCATGACAACCCATCCATTCCTCATTTCCTGGATCGCCTTCATTTTAGTGACCGCTGAACATGAAGCTCTATCACCTGCCCCTGGCTACATTTAGGATGATTAGAGAATACAGAGTTGGGGGCAGTGGGGATAGAAAGCTGGCTTAGGAAAGTTATAACATTTGTGGGCATTAAAATGAATTTGTTGAGTATAAAATTTGTAACGAGCTCAGGAACCTTAAAAAGCTATAGGTCCAGACACTAGGAGCTAAAAGATTTGATATTAAAGCAGAAACAGTGGTTAATCAGTCACCTCTACTTTAAATGTTCAGTCCTTCTAGTTTTGCAGAATTTTTTTGTCCTGCCTCCTGACTACTGCACTGACAGAAAGATTAGAAAGTTACGTAATTGCATTAGGATAACAAGGCAGTTCAGGGAAAGGCTGATACCCTGGTAGTATTATTAGGATAATTTGGAGAAGCTGTCATTACCGTCTTGTTGAGAGCTGTCTTCATTTGTCAAAAGGGACAGAGAGAAGTGAGTCTATCATCTGTTTTTTTCAGATTACTGGGTACTTGAAAGATGGGTAGAAATAAGTAACATGAAGATCAAGTGGCTTGAAAAATAAGAACATTGCTAACACCTTTACAATGACTTACAGATTTGTGTGTTTCTTTTTATCAAGCACAAGATTTGCATTATTTCATATGTAGCCATCATTTCTTCTGCTCCAAATTTCACCTTATCCTCTCCCCTTCTCATTTTTCTTCCTCATCTTTTCATTACATGCACACACAGAAAGGGACACAGAGATGCAATCAACACACACACACACACACACACACACACACACACCCTGAACTGCAGAAAGATGTATTTTCCTTGAACAAACTCTGTACTTATTTACTTATGCCTACACAACACACTCAGAATGAATCCTTCCAAATGATTTATAATTTCCTATTACTCTCAGCCTCAATTTCGCCACCTATAAAATTAGGATGAAAATGTCATCCTACCAGGATTTGTGGTAACTATTTTTGAAATAGTTAAAACCTTCTGAATTAAGAGTGACAGAAATTCACTCTCTTAAGCAAAAATGGGAACCTTCTTGTGGTGAAGTGCATTTGTTCCACAGCATAGAAGGGCAGAAATGACTGGGCTTCAGGGATAGGTGTAATGAGGGGTACTGTCAAGATTCTTTTTTTTTCTCTGTCTTTCCACATGTACTTCACATATCTGATTCTCTGCAGTGGATGAAAGCTGTTCCCAGAAAATAACATGCCAGGTCATATTATCCAATAGCAGTTCACTATAGATTTTACTAAGGTTTCCAAAAAAATAAAAGCAAGCACTGACAAATTCCTCTGAGCTATTATCCCTTGCCCTTTTCAGGGTCTGCTCCAATCTCTAAGGTCATGTTCACTAGGAACCATTAGCAACCCCTCCCATTCACAACCTCAACCTCTTCTTCTTTGACACAATGAAATGTAAGTGTAATTAAAGATAAAAAGAAATAAGAGACTGGAAAATTATATTCATTGGAAATGATATGCAAATTCTCACAGAAAGAGCAGTGAGGGAGAGAATAATGGAGTGTCCTAGATCATTTCCTACCTGAGAAGCAAGGAAAGACAGGGGAGCGAGTTTTAAGGTGTCTGTTGATCCTAGAGCAACTTGACGGGTTGGTAAGTGGGAAAATTTTCCTAGTGGCCAAAACCAGAATAGAAGGAAAACAGAAGAAATTGATGAGCAAATGTTAAGGAAGGGAACATAAATAATTGGAGAGAGAGAGAGAAACAGATTCACCAGAAAATACATCTCCTCCATCCAAATGCATAAGCGCTCAACGGTTTCTGAGAATGACCCAAGTAAAGACTTGTACTAATTCTAGTAGCTTATTAGATGTTAAGGTTATTTAAAATATGTGTATTCAACTTACAGTTTTTAGACATCAGGAATTTTTTTTTTTTTTTTTTTACAGATAATCAACAAAGACTGACCATGAGGAACCATAGTTACATCAGGTCGCAAATATGTGTATGTCTCATCTCCCCTATCAATCATGACACTCTCGAAAGCGGGGTCTTTTTCGGACTCAATATTACATATCTGTTCTACATGGCTAACACGGGATTTGAAAATAGGTTCTCAATGTTCATTTTAAGAACTAAAAAGTGACGAGAGGAGAAGAGATACAACAGGAGGAAGGTAGACGGAAAGGCAAGAAGGATTAAGCAAGGTGAGAAACAAAGAATGGGCAAACATCTATCTTCTGTCCCTTCCTGGAGCAGAATATAGGCAGAATTCGTGCACGGCTCCCAGTATTGGTATGTTGCCCTCGCACCAGGTGTGACATGCTCATTTTCCAGCACTTACAAAAGAAAATCAAGCCTGTTACATGTTTCATTTTAAATTTCTTTTCAACAAGGCTAACTATCCCATTAATTCTATTTTTTACTTGAAAGTTTGGCTCCTTAATCACACAGCTGTTTCGCACCAACCCCACAGTGATTTCACTCACACATACTCGGTATCTCTCTTGCTGGGGTCACATTCCTGCTATGAGGCTCTTTTGGCAACTGGGGAGTAGAGCCAGTTTCCAAGTGGAATCTGTTTCCAGGCCAAGTTTTCAGATGAGTACATATATTTCTGGCTAAGTACCATCTTTAAAAATACCTAGATTTTTTGTTTTTTATCTTGACTTCCAAAACAGAACCCAGAAATAAGAGAAGCTTCAAAGTTTTATGGAATAATGGTTGATGTATTGGTTGACTTAAGAGAGAGATCAGGTTTGGTACTCCTAGGTTCAGGTCCTGGCGAATCATTTGATTTCAGCATCTATTAAATGGCGCTCACTCCATTTTCCATTGCCTTTATATTTTCAGTATCTAACATAGTGCCTGGTACATAGTAGGTCCTCAATGAGTAACTGAGTGAAAAACATGCATGAAGGAATAACTCTCTTTCCTACTTTACAGTGATTTTGTGACAGTGAAGAGAAAATGTAGCTCTGGTTATATCTGAAAACTGAAGAGGATTTTAAAAGAGGGCAAGTAGTTTTTTATTACAACATATACCACCAACTTTGGAAGAACTAATAAGGTATATATTGTGCAAATTTCTTGCCCTGTATCATAAGAAGTTAGTGCTGCAAGAGGATTAAAATATATTTGGTTCAACCCTTTTTCTTTTACAAATGAGAAAACTGAGGTCTAGCAATGGGAAATCATCTAACTCAAGGCATGTAACTGGTTTCTAACCAAATGGATTAGGTTAATTTAATGAGGAGTTTTGTAAAACACTGATTTTCCCTCTAGAAGCCTATTTCTTCCTTATGTGGATTTTGTTTTGTTTTGTTTTTTGTTTTAATATCAGCATCAAACAAGATTATCAAACACCTGGCTCCTTTTGGAATAGGAAAAGGTCTGCAGAAGAATGAATTGACAAAATTGCAAAAACCCTTTGTCAGTTTGCTCAACTATATTGGGACCTTCTTCCCACAGTGGTAGGTCTGCTCACTTTGCTTTAAGTGACCTATGATTAAATTTCATTTTTCCCTGGACGAAGTCAAGAAATGTTTGGTGAGGGAATGAGTGGAAAAGGAGACATGGAAACTTGAGTGTCCACTATGCTCTGGAAGTGGTGTGAGATCCTAGAGAAAGACCGCTGAGTAAGGCCCATAGGGATTTCAGTCTCATAGGGATTTCAGTGTCTCATGGGGCTGACTGATCCCTAAATAGAAAAGGCAACCACAAGATTGTGACAAGAGGTTTGGCAAAATCCCACCGATGCTTTGGGAACACACAAGGAGAGATTCACCCAGTCAGAGGAGTTGAGGGTTGGGCAATAAGAGGAAGGAATTAGCAAAGGCCCAGTGCAAAAATGTATGCCCAGTAAGGGAATAACAGTGTCATCCAGCACAGGGCTCAGAGGTGTGAAAGAAAACAACTGCGTAACTTCTAATGAAATCCTGTTACCATGTCTGATGTCTTAGAGCTCTGTTCTCTAGACAAAGTCTCTCACAAAATTTCTGATGCTTTTTCATAGTACAAGGGGCTGTGGGATTCTATATCTCCTATATAGGCAAGAGAGAGGAAGATATACATAAAGACAAATACTAAATAAGAAACTCATCCCAATAGTCTGATGCTCAGATAGGCATTCTCTGACAGCATCCTACTTGGGGGAAAAAAAAAAAAAAGAATTATTCTGCCTTCCATCTGATGGGGATCATAGTCTATGATGTGATGCCAGCTCTCATAGAAATAGGCAAAAGCTTCTCATAAGCCAGGATATGAAATGTCATGGGAAGAGGGCTTTAGTGGGCAGATTTAAACACGTGTATGGGTTTTATTTTTGTCAGACTTAGTCTGAGATGTTTGGATGCCTGTATTTGACTCGAATCCTCTTCAATCATCCTTTAATACACATTGATTAGCATGTCTACGATGTGCCAAGCCTCTGTCTTGGTATTGTTTAGGAAGGTTGATAGCCTCTATTTCTTAGATGCTTGAGGTAGAGCAGGAGAAGACAAGTTACCCCAACACTATTACACAAAAGTCCAATAGGACAAGATAAGGTGATTATAAAGACATCTATATAGGGCTCAGTGGGCAAATCAAAGATTACATAGGAATAATAATCTTAGGCAAAGGTTTGTGATAAGAAATTACTTGCATATTGGGAAAAACACGTAGGTGGATTATAGGGAACAATTAGGTAAAACAAGAGGAATTAAACTGGAGAAAGAGTGGAAATATTTCTTTAGGTCTTGAGAATATTAACTTCACTTAATTTAATGACCAACGGGAAAAAAATACATGGCATAAATATGCCATGAATTTTCATGTTTATTTTGCTTTACTTTGCTCTTTTTTTGGATGCTAGGATATGCATTTTTAATTTTGTTCTTTTTCCCACATTTTAAATATTTTATAAATTTTCTTAAAAGAACCTGTGTTTGGTCTATAATATGAAAAATACATATTATACAAATGATAGATTAAGTTACACTGAAGGCTTCTGAAGGCCATGTATGTGAGGGATATCAGAGAAATGGTACAAACTAGTCAGATATACTATCATCAGTTTAAATAATTAGAATAAAAAAACTTGGATCTCTTCAAGTAAACAAGTTATTATTGATACAAAATGATGAATCATCTTTTGGGGGAGAAATGCATGCATATGGCTGCTGAGAATACAGCCTTCATCAAAACTACCCCCAGCTGATATGCTTATTTTTGGTGCCCAAGTCAAAAGATGGAAGTAATTCAGCAAATCCACACAGGAGCCATATCTAAATGACAAGCGTCTGATTCTAAAGCTTAAGTGCAGTTATTATGCAAAAATGACCTTTATGCTTTCAAATATGGTAATTCTATATAAATGACACTCCTATCCAGATTTAGTTATAAGTAAATATTTTCTAATGTAAACCCAAGCCCAAAATCAAACCAAGATATCCTTTCTATATTAAATTGCTCTATTGTTCTTTTTTTAAGCAGTTCTGCATATTTCAAAGAAACTTCTTTGTTCCCCTTAATTTTGAACAGAAAGAATGCCTTCTTTAAGGCTGACTCAATTCCTCTGACAAAACTCTCCAGACAGTTGCTTTACTGCCTTCTGAATTTAAGTGTTTCAGAGGAGAAGTCTGAAGCCAGCTATAGTGTTCTTACTTATTTTGCCTAAATAAATGCAGGACATTGTCTTCTCCATAGTAAATTTTGAAAGGATTTGTCTAGGAATGCAATAATTCTTTTAAGTTAATTGGTTAATTTCTTTAAATCTGTCTGTCTAGTTCCTACCCAGCTTTGGAAATTTACTTTGAATTATTTGTGCCAGCATTCTTCCCCTGACACTTAGGTAGTGTTATTTTACCACTAAGTATGTTAATTGTAGGTTTTTCCTGAAGCATTTTATCAAACTGAGAACTTTTCTTCTGTACCAAATCACTAAGAGTTATCATCAATGGATGTTGAACTTTTTCTGTGTCTACTGAGATGATATGATTTTTCTTCTTTATCCTGTGGAATTCTGTGACATGCATTATTTGTTTTTTTTCAAATGTAGAACCATTCCTGCAATAAATTCATTTTTAATATATTCCTAATTTACTTACTGATAATTTGTTTAGGATTCTATTTATGTTTCTGAAGGATTTTAGTTTGTCATTTTCTTTTCCTTGCAATGACCTTCTCAAATTTTAGTCCCTGGGTTGTTATGCTGTTCTTAGGAAAAACAGTTGGGTAGAGTCTCCTTTTCTGTTTTCTAAAGAAAAACTGGGCAGGATTCCTATTATTTCTTCCTTAAATATCTGACTGAATTCATCTATGAAGCCATCCAGGCTTTTATTCTTCCTAGGAAGGTTTTTGATTACAAATACAACCCCTTTAATAAAAAAACAGCTTTTAAGATTTCTTCTCATGTTAGTTTGGGCGTTTATGTTTTTGAAGGAATTTGGGTTAAGAAAAGACATTCTCTACTTCCAACCACCTTATACTAAATTTGAGGAATACTGGAAAAAATCCACTCAAAAAATAATTGTCCAGGAAAAAAGGAGAATTATTTTGGAGGAGATAAATTTTCTTTTTTTCAGATAATTCGAAAGTAAAATATGAGTAAATTTAGGTCCTGCCATCACAAATTCACTGTCCAGCACAAAGGCAATGACGGTCTTGCTTGACTTCAATCTCCTTACATCACACCTGCAATGCTGTACTTATTTTAGGATGCCTCATATTAAGACAAACATCTACTAAGTTGGGAGAATGAAAATTCAAATTATTAATGAGAGTAAAGCAGAAAAAGTCAATCAGTGACATGGCCAAATTTCCAGATGAAGTAAACAGTGTTGGAGACATTGCGTACATATCCTATCTTAAAAGGGCAGTATAAGTGACTGTTGCTAATTTCATCAAGATAAGCAAGAAACTGGATTATCATGAAAATTTTGGCATCTAAGGCAGTGGGGTGTGGGGGAAGGCTGCAATGTACAATCTGCTTTGAGCGACCAATTACAGGAATGCAAAGAACATATAAAAATATACTTGAGGAACACTACCAAAAACTAAGTAAGATTTTTATTTCAGAAGGCATGATCTAGACAAAGCATTATATCTGGATTCAAGTATTTGCATGACCATGAAGTAGAAGGAGGATCTAAAGTATTGTGTGTTAAGCCCCAGCAAATGAACAGAATACTAATGATGATAACGAGCACTTACGTAGCATTACTCTGTGCTGGACAGATCAGATCATTTAGTTCTCAATATATGATATAGGTGCTTTTTTAGATCACTTTATGTTTGAGAAAAGTGAAACAATTAATATTTAAGTAAATCACCCCCCTGAGAACATAGTTTCTGGTTAGTAGAGTTGAGATTTAAAAAGTGGTCTCCTGGAGACACCTCGTAATGGCTCTCAAGAACTGATTGTAGTATACCTCATCCCAGTTCTATGCCTAGCAAGGTCATGTTGATAGCCTGAAATAAACATGAGGGAAATATTTATACTACAAATGTTTCCAAATGCTACAAATCAACCCTTCCCCTATAGCTTTAAATCAGTTAGGTTATTAATCATGTACCTGTCTAACTCTGATTCGATCTATATAAGCTGCTCCAAAGATTGTGCTCCTAACTACTATATTACATAGGAATTACAGAGATCCCAAGGTAAGGAACAATTTTTTTTTTTTTTAAACAATAAATTTGTATTAGCAAGGTAGAGGATGTCTTAGCCATCCCTGACACTGGGATATTCAGACAGTAGGCAACTACAATTTAGGGCTAAAGCAGAGAATATTCAAACATTTAGTAGAATGGTTGGAATTCTTCATTCTACAACTGCATACATTTCTTTATATACTTCTTAGACATTAAGAGTCTAACACAATGGCGTAAATGTTAGAATTTAAATTAGAATATTCTAAGATATGTAAAATTTTAGTTGCTTAAATTTGAGCCAATATTAAGTTTAGCCTCACAAGCATCATTATTAAAAAAATACATTTTTGAAAGTTGAGAAACAACTCTAAAATCCTTTAAGTTTCATTTCAACTCAGCTGACTCATAAACCAAATTAAACATTTCCTAAAAATGCCATCCAAAGTCTAGAAGGGTCATTTTATTTTGGGGGTGCGTATTTCAGAGACGCATGACATTTTCTTAGAGTCTTGTTTTATGTTGTAAAATATTGCACTAAAATTGAAGTTAAGGTTAACAGACTTCAGAGCTCATTTTTTTAAAAAGGAATATATGTCAGTTTTGGCATTTTATGCAAAATGAAAGCCCCCAGAGCACAGAGATAATGTTGTTTAATAAAGGCTAATTTAAACTCATCATGTGCTCAATGTTTTCATAGAAGGGGGTTTGGGGTAGAAGGGAATTTAACAAAAGGTTTCTCCAATTAGGGTGAACTACAAAATGTTCTTTGATTAGTATTGCTTCACTGGTAAAATTCTGGTTTTGGCTAGTGGGTGAACTCAGGTCACATGTTAAGAACAGTCCCTTCTGACGGGCACCACCAGCGATAAATGCACTCAACCTTGCTCTTTCCTACTTGAAGTCTTTCCAGGTTAGCACATTGAACGTTATTTCACTGCTGACCTTGGCCATTCCAATTTGCTGGCAACTGACTGCAGTCATTAGCAGCCTCCTCACAAATCTGCTTTCTCCTTGTGTTTTCTAAGGGTAAGTGTGTCTCTATTCATTATGTCACTTGTCATTTATTTTCTTGCACTGCATATATTATAAGAATCATACTTGGCAGGATCATAGATGAACTCTGTCACTTAAAAACTAGCTTTCGATTATCTGCAAACTTTCCGAAAGATTTGATTATTCTTTTTAAATTATTAAATGTAACAAGTTGATGCTGACAATTATGATGTATCTTTTTTTTTTCTCTATATGAGCAGAGAGTAGTAGAAGGAGCACATGAAGGAGGAAAGGGAAGAAAGAGAAAGGGAGGATATAAAATATAAATTATATATTTGCTAAGTATTATGCTGATTTAATATATTTTTCCTTTTTCATCTTCTTGGCAACTTATTTTTACTTTCTGAGTTCTATTCTTTATTCCCCCACCTTTCTTTTAAAAGAAATATCAGTTATACATCAATAAACTCTACCTAATTAATGTATACAATTTGGTGAGTTTGGATATAATATATAAACTCATGTTATCACCAAAATCAAGTAATAAATATATTTATCATCTTCAAAAGTTTCCTTGTGTTTGTTCTTTTAAGGGGGAGGGGGTATAACAACACTTAATATGAGATCTACTGTTTTAACAAATTTTTAAGCTCAATGTACCCTCTTGCTCAATACAGGTACTATGATATACCAGAGATCTCTGGAACTTACTCATCTTGTATAAATGTATACCCATCTCCCCGAATTCCCTTGGAAAGCACCAATCATCTATTGTCTATTGTCTACTTCTGTGTGTTTAGCAATTTTCAATGTCTCTTAATAGAGGAATTATTCGTAATCATTCATCCCTCTGTAACTGACTGACTTCACTTTTCAAAATGTCTTCTAGGTTTCATGAGGGCAGAACTTAGTCGAAAACATTAAATGTTGGACTTGCAAACTGACTGTACACGAGACCTGCATGGTCTTGTTTCCCTCAACACTTTTTCTCATTACGGATTTTACCAGTCTTTATCCAGGGGAGCTTCGACAATATTGGATGATTTGAAGGTATTTTTTTTTTCAGTCACTTCCATGGTTGTTTTTCATTTTTATTTATCACCAATATGTAAAATCCCACTATTGAATTTCTCTCTTTTATCTTGCACCACAGATTTTATAGCTGTTTTATGGTACCCAGCTACTTGGCCTTTCATTTCCTTTGCTGGAATTGTGCCATTTTATAGATTTCCACCCCTGGGTGAATCTAGGATTCAAGAAGCCTTTTATCTCTTATTCACATCCCACAGTATTCTCTAACATTTATTTTCGAATTGGTTTTCCATGTCAGTAAACAAAACATGGAGATGACAATTTGAGGAACAAATTAAAAAGACAAGCAACAATCCATTTTTAGTTTTTGTAGATATTTGGTGAAGTCACAGGCTTCCATTATTCAAGGCAAATTAAGATTTATAAAATTGCATTCCATCTCAACGTATGGACATAGCGCCGGCAACTGTGGATTTATGAAATAAAAGAGATGCATTTTCCTTTGGCTCATAGCAAGGCTGTTCAAATGATAATAAACTGGAATTATCATTTAAAAAGATCTCTCATTTTCCTGTAAAATGACAGCAGCTACTTAAAAAAATATTTTTCTAGCTCTCAGAGAAAAATGATCATTATGGTTATTGAGTTTTTTTTATCTACACTAATGAAGGTAACTTTTATGTTATAAAATAATGGACTGATTTTTAAGTATCTTTTCACAAACATTTTTTTATATCAAGGTATATTACATGGATTCATAATTTCAAAATTATAAAAACTATTATTTCTCTTAAAAACCTTAAGCACAGAGTTTAACAGGATTTCTCTACCATTTAATTTTGACTTTAGTGGTTGGTTTCAAAATTAAATCTCAACACTGAGCAACTTTTGAATTTAATTGGTTTCTTAGCTTTCAGTCTATACCACATGATCAAATGGTCTCACTTCATGCAAAAATATGAAATTATTTTTACTGTAAAAAGTAACTGTAAAACTTTGCTCACAGCTTCTTGTTCATGATTTTCCTACCTTTAAGGCAGTATGTAAACAAATTCATGCATAACTGCCTGCTTCCTGTGTAGATCCCTATCACTTTCCTCTTATTTAGAAGCCTGCTTTTTACTAAAGGTGGCATTAAGACAGGACGTACTCCTTCATACTATATCATAGAAAAAAAATCTTATTTCTTTCCACTATGTTTTATCAACTTTAATATTGAAGTCTCTAAAGTATATTCTTCGAATAAATGCAGTCTATGTTCCTGTTAATGACCACACCCAAACTCAACAGTAGGGTAGCCTCTCTGATACCAAAAATTTGTGCCAAATGTATTCTAGGACACTAAGTTCTGGATCGATTTTAGGCTGATCCAACAGTCCATTGGTGCTGGGTTTTGATGAAATTTCCATCAGCTGGAACCTTTACACTTTTTATTATTTGCTTCTTTTCCTCATTCCTTTCTCTCCCACCTTGAAACTACCAGATTGTTTTAGCAGACATATGTTTTGCCCTATTAAATTTTACTGATTTCTGACTCATTCTTTTAGCACACTGCCAAGATATTTTTGGATCCTGATTTTATCAGAATCTGAAATATAATCATTTTCCTTCCCTGTCTCCCAAACTTATCACTCACCTCCGAAATTCCTTCTCATTCCAGCCATTTTATAGCCAAATTCATCAACATTTATGTCATTTCTAAAACCACAATACCCCTTCTGAAAAATATCTCACTGTTCATCCAAAAATATACTGTGTTTTCCCAATTTCAAGATATTAGGGTAAATGTCTTAAAATGTGCTAAAAATACATATTTATATTTTTATATTTATAAATATTTATATATATGTATACAAAATATATAAAATCTGAAACTTTGATGCTCTTTTCTAACCCATTTACACCATAATTCCTTTTACACCATACTTCCTTTTACGTACCACTGAAAATATGTAATTAGGTTTTTTATTTTTACCTATGACTACGTCAGAAGGAAGAGAAGTATTTTATAGGAATATACTATTTTCTTTCTAAAAGTAAGTTTTAATTATTCCAATAGGAGGATATAATTGTTTCAATTACTAATAACATTTTGTGTAATTACTATAATCTCTAATTTATAAATGCCTAAATTTCAATTTGTAACAAATTCCTGATTAGGTTTTAAAATACAGAGAAACTCAAGGTGTGTTGTTGTTGTTTTAATGCACAAAGTAGGAGAGAAAGAAGCAGAAATACAAATTCTCATTGGATTTGCATGTTCATTTTTGTTTCAGAATCCATGTATTTTAGATTCTGCCTCCTTCCTCCATTTTGTCTACAATTTGCTGGATCTTACTCATCTCCACAACCTAACTTGGGCTTAAACCCACATCACAGATCTCCTATAGTTAATATTTACCTAACCAGTCTCTTCTGAGATTCTTCTTTAGGCTTTTAATGTCTATGTACTCCTTGCTCTCATTTGGCAGGAAATAATGGCATTGCTTGGAATCCACCACCTCTCCTTATTTTCTTAATAGACACACAACTTTTTTTTTTTTTTTTTGATTAATAGAATTTATTTTTCAGAACACATTTAGGTTTACAACAATGAGCAGAAAGTAGAGGAGTTCCCATATACTCTCCCCAGCCCTGGCTTACAGTTTCCCATATTATTAACATCCTGAATTAGTGCAATACATTGTCTATCTGGTCTATAGATAGATTGGTCTATCTATAGACCAATACTGATACATTATTATCAACCCAAGTCCATAGCTTATATTAGGATTCCCACTTAGTGTTGTACAGTTCTATGGGTTTTGATAAATGCATAATACCATGTCTTTACCATAAGACTATTATATAGAATAATTTTAGTGTCCTAAAAATGCTTTTGTCCACCCTCTCTCCTGGAAACCACTGAGCTTTTACTATCTCTACAGTTTTGCCTTTTCCAGATTGTTATGTAGTTGGAACCATACAGTATGCAGTCTTTTCAGATTGGCTTCGTAGTAATGGGTTTTAAAGTTCCTCCATGTCTTTTAATTGCTTGATAGTTCATTTCTTTCTACCAATGAATAATATTCCATTGTAGGATATAACTGACTTATGTCTTCACCTACGGAAGAACATCATGGTTGCTTCTAAGTCTTGGCAATTATGAATAAGTCTGCTATAAACATTCATGTATAGATTTTTGAATGGACATGTTTTCAACTCATCTGGCTAAACATCTAGTTACTATGTATTAATGTTAAGACTGTGTTTAACTTTGTAAGAAACTGCCTAGTTGTCTTCTAAGGTAGCTTACCAATTTTTTTAAAAAGATTTTATTTATTTGACAGAGAGAGATCACGAGTAGGCAGAGAGGCAGGCAGACAGAGAGGAGGAAGCAAGCTCCTTCCTCAGCAGAGAGCCCGACACGGGGCTCGATCCCAGAACCCTGAGATCATGACCTGAGCCAAAGGCAGAGGCTTAACCCACTGAGTCACCCAGGTGCCCCAAGCTTACCATTTTTTATTCTACCAGCAATTAATAAGAATTCCTATTCTCCACATCCCCACTAGCATTTGATGTTAGAGATTAAGATTTTAGCCATTCTAGTAAGAGTTTAGTGGTATCTTAATGCTGTTTTAATTTGCAACTTCCTAATGACAGATGATGTTGAGCATCTTTCCACATGCTTATTTGCTGTCTATCTTCTTTGGTCAACTGCCTGTTTAGATCTTCACCTTTTAAAATTGGTTAATTTATTTTCTTATAGACTTACAAATAGTTTTAAAATATAAATTTAAGGCAAAATCCTTTCTAAAGCACACTCCTATCAATAGGACTTCTCTGTTCTTCCTGGAAATGCTCTTTCAATTCTATATATTCTATTAAAATGTATTAATAACTGCAATTATTTGCTTACATATTTGCCTCCTCCATAGATGATGAAGTCTATCAGAAGAGAAGCATATCTGTATTCCCAGCCAGGTGCATTTGCAAGTACAGAAGAAGGATTCAATAAATGATTTTGAGTGGATATCATTATTGAATTCAGCTACAGCAGACTCTAAAGCAAGTGCCTAAGACACTGTCTCAAACATACGGTAAAATTCCTTGTTTCAAAAACAGAAAGTAACAATTGATGGTTTTGCACAAAGAAGAAAACATCTGACCCATCTATCAGATGTTTTAAAAAATATTTGATTCTTTATTTCTACTTCATCCTCTGATTTCCTAACATTAGGAAGACCTAGGAGTTAGACTTTCGCTTTATCATTTGAAAATAAAAAAATCCATTTCCTTTAACCTGACCCTTTACTAAGGATCAGGAAAAAGGAAGTTTTAAGCACTTATTGATCAGTTCCAGCTAGTCAGTAATTGATTCTAATGGGACAATATGAAGAAAGTGGTGGAATCGTTTTGACCTTCTTAAGTAGATCCGATTCAAGAAACAAAGCACTATCATTATCATTATTGTTTAATTCAGACAGATTTTTAGATATTTTTGGGAAGTTAGAAAATAAAGATGAATTTAGTAATATTTGGTACAACTGAGAATGTGTATACATTTTCTCACTCAGAATTCACTTCTAGGCATTCACTCTATGTTAACTTTCATATAAGCCCCCAAGTAAGCATATATATCATTTTTAATTGAAAAATACAAGAAATAATACAAACAACCACCAATATATTTATATGACAGAATGCTGTACACCAGAGGTAGGGAGGAGGAAGGGGGGGAGGAAGGGAGGGAGGGAGGGAGGGAAGACACATCAATATGAATAGATCTCAAAAAAAATGTTAGGCAAAAATTCAAGTTGCAAAATGAAAAGTACATAATTATATAATTTTTTATAAACAATATATTTTACTTACATATGAATGTTTTAAAATTATTAGTAATACGATGCTTATTAATATGTTACTAAAAATTGGCAAGATATAGACCATATTCAAACTAGCATGCCTATGTGAAAATGTGATTGAGGAACATTTAAAAGAAAACTTTATCTCTAATTTTTGTGTTTTTTAAATGTTCTGAATTTCCAAATATCAAAATTCTGACAAGAATAGATATCGCTATATCTCTTTCTATGTTTAATTATAACTTTTGTTTTAAATACAAACATATTTTAAGGGAGACTTCATTTTCCTCTAATATATACTCCATTTCATAGGCTATAAAACTGGTTTAGGAAACAGAGTATCACACCAGTTGGAAGCACCTCAGTGTAAAGTGAGTGGCCATGAAAGTTGTGAAGACCAGTCCAAAGAAAGGAAATAGTAGCGAGCTGCCAAGAAGACAGCCCATGCCCACACCAAGAGAGGAGGACATATGCTAGGATATGTCTTATTATGTATGGGACCTTAGACAGGATCTTTCTTTCCTTCTGTAAAATGGGCTTAAATATATCTATTATATATCTTCCATCTTTAGAATATAATGGTCCTCTGAATATGTTCTATATGTTTTACCAATCCTCTCCATTCTTTCTTTAATTTTGATACTCTTATATAAGAAAAAGAAAAAAAAAAAAACTATTATGAATTAAATCACTGGTTGCTACTCAAAAGCCATCCCCTTTCTTCTTGTTTCTCCAGGGTGAGCCACGATCCGATAATGGCCAATGAGATGTGAAGTAACATCTGTTGGGATAAAGGAGCTTCTGAGAAGATCTCCCATTTTCACCAAGACACGAGCCTTCCTATGGTGGATGCCATTATATGATACATAGTTCTTGGAGTTATATAGCAGACCATTTTATGACTATGCAGTGGCAAGCTGGAGCATAAAAAGTTACTCACTAACATGGTCTGTGCTCAGTCACTGCAGATTTATGAAATGAAGTCATTAGTTGGCTTTATTCCTTGAGTTATTGTTTTTCTTTTACTTGCATCTTAATGGTTCTACATATGTTCTCTTAGTTCTCTCCATTGAAGCACACTGCTTTCCACTATAAATGTTTACTCAAATTGACCCATATTTTGAGTATGTCTCCCTATGACTACATGTTTGAGGCCAAGAAACTAAATAAATAGCCTAGTATTGGTTTTCTAAAATAGTAAAGTAATAGGACCTACCTCACACTATTTGAAACTCAGATCAAGAGAAAAATTGAATTATTTTTTGGTAATCCTTAGTACAAAATAGTTTCTCAATACAGATGAAGTATCCCTATCTTTGTAACATAGTGAGAGGGAGATACATGAAGTTAGCTTGTGGTAGTAGATCAAGACAACCGTGGGCATTACCAGTAACAGGTTCATTGTGGTCTGAGCGGGTAAGAACAAAAGGAAAATAAACAACAACACAACAATAATAGAGATTCTAGAGCTACCATCGTTCTGAAAGAGAACTGTTAAGCAGTCAATGTTTCTCCCATGCCATGACCTTCTGTTCTATGAAACTTTAAGTACCACAATTATGTACATTTTTTGACCCCACTAGTTAAGCCCAGACAATTTAAACTGAGTCTCTCTTTCCATTCATAAAATATGGACAGCAATAATTGTATCAGAGGATTACTCAAAAATAAGATTAGAGAGAGAAACAGAGAGTGAGCATCTAGAGCAACTAGTATATTGTAGGCACCCAATAATATTCTCAGTTTCCTTATTACATTTGTTTTTTATTCATGCGTACATTTTTTACTTTCGATTCCTTTGAGCTTGGTGAGGGACTGGAGAAGAAAATGAGAAATAATAATAATTTTATACATACACACACACACACACACACACACACAATTTGAGAATTTTTTGGAATTCCTCCAATCACCACCCATATCGGCACCTTCATACAGCAGACATCACCTTACATACACAAGCTAAGACAAAACAAGCTACAGTTCCTGAGCACAAGAAACCTAGGTTAGCTTCAAATTCCAAGAAAAATCTCAATCTCTTGTCAATTTTTTCACTCTTTGCTTTCCTTACCATACACTCTTTCTCCCTATAGGCATCTCTACTATTAAAAAAAAAAAGAGACTCAGATAAGATATGATGCAGTTCCTTTGCTTACCAATATCTACCTATGTAAATGCACCCAATTTTTCTATCTCTATTACCATAAAGTGTTCCCTGATCCTTCTACTTAGAAATAGCATCTCTCCAGTTGGACACCCAGTGTGCTTTATTCATGACCCTTAAAAAAAAAAAAAAAAAAAAAACACTTTTCTACATACTACTATGTATTTTAATTATTTTGACATGTTTTTCTTTCCCTGAAAAATAAGATTATCATCATCATTTTTAAGCTTTACCACCTAATAGCCTGAATTGTGCACTACTGGAAATTCAGCATATATGTGTGAAAACGTGAATGCCTATGCATAAACTTGATGATAATAACTATATTGCATTGAAGAAGTTCAAGGCACTGTGCCAGGTGCTTAAATATCTTGTGCAATGTATTATTCAAGAGATATATTCAAAACATTATAGTCATTTTATAGAAGAGTTAAAGTCACATAACTTATTACCAAGAAATTCAAAATAGACACTCAGAAGACTCAGCAAGGATAAGCAGTTTGCCCACAGTCACACAGCTAGGACATGAATTTGTCAGTTGAGTATTTCTCTTTAAGGTTACCAGATAATCCAATTTAAATCATTTTACTTAAATGAAATTTATTGGCTCATTAGACTAAAATGTTGGGAGGTGAATCTTGGGGATGATTTGATACAAAGTTTCATGGTATGGGCTCTGACTTATTTTTCAAAAACTATCTTAACTGTCACATCCTCTAAAGACTTCTTCATCAGGATGGCTGTCTCGTGATAGAAAATAGTTGCTGATATTCAGACCTCACATCTACGTCCCACACCATTCACAGCGGAATGCACTGACCGTTAGGAAGGCTTCTTATAATTTATGGAATAACAAGGAAGAAGCTTCCCTAGAAGTCCCAGAATATAGCTCTCCTTATCCAGCCTGGGATAGCTACCCATATTTGTTAACATCCAAGATGGCCTAGACCTCTGGCACAGAGAAGGCCTAACCCCATCCATTCACTAACATAAACTGGGCAAGAATTGATCTTCTGGAAAGATAATTAGGGTACATTTTGTGGAAAAGGCTGCTGAGAAGCAGGGGTTGGATCATGTGACATCAAAGCCGGTATTCTCTAAAATTAGCCTCTGTGGCTCCAGGTTCTGTCATAAGAGATTAGATTATTTCTCTTTTGGCTACCTCAACCACTATGCAGGAATTTTCAGAGCCTTTAGCAGTACATAGATGTATAGATACTAGTACCAAATTTCTCTCTTTTCCAAAACCCTGCCCTTTCTCCCTAGGGCATATGGCTTGTTTTTTTCAGCCAAGCCATCCTTCAGCAACCGGGGCCGCATGAGTGCAGCTCAAATGTAATGCCAAGCAAATCAAAAGAATAGCTGTCAGGCCTTCACCGGAAACAATATTAGCCTTGTCTATTCATACTGAGAGCGGAATGGAAGTGACACAAATAAAATGTAATGGGATAAAATATATTGCTCAATGTACAGTAACAAGGAACTACTGGTTGACAATTTTTTTTTCCCTCTCCTCACTACGTTTCAATGTTTTCTCTAGGATTTCCACATAGTGTTGGTTAATCATGTGCTTCCATCAATGCTGAACACACAGTAAGGACACAATATGTGTATTTTTAATAGTGAATAAATGAGTGGATTAATTAAATCAGATTCAATAAACCAGTTATAGAATGTATACTGAGAAATGCAGAATCTGGAAGTTGGAAAATAATCTTGGCCTAAAAGCCATCCGATCCATCTCTTTTCCCTGAAAGTGAATCTTTTCCACTGAGTTCCTGATGTGTAGTTATTTTGATACTAGCTCAGTATCACTGGAAAGAAAATTCATTATCCCATGGATCACTTAATTCCCAAGACATTAAGTGATAATATCTGAGAGTTTCTGATATTGAAATACAATATGGCTCTTGCAGCTCCCTCCCACTGAACCCATCCATGATGGTTTATAGGAATTTGAAAAGTATTATGGTTACATCAGCCGATATAATAATGCCTTTGGATCTAGAACATGTCTGTATAACAAGAGAATTAGTAACACAGAATATAGTTTCAAATGAAAGCATAGGGTGCCTTTAAATCTACAATTTTATTTTCCTTAACACAGTTCTCTTCTCTCCCAATAAACTGTATTTTCAAAATTAGAAAAAAGTACATGAAAGTAAAGAGGAATAGATAAGCATTCAGGGGTATCTAGTATGTCCATGGTATCGCTTTGCATTTCATGTACTCCATCTCTTTTTATCTTTGCAGTGTTAGCATCAACTAGGTATTGCTATTAATTTAATTCTCAGAGAAAACCGATGTGGTAAATTTAAGTAATGTGCCCAAGGTGACACAGCAGGTAAATTATGGAGCTGGACCTATCTGGAACTTGTGTCTGTCTAACTAGACACATCTAGCTAGCCCATGCCTTATACCTATATGCACTGTCTTCCAGTTATGTTTATCATTTCTTTCCTAAACTGCATCAGGAAAAAAAAAAAAAAAATCCAGAGATATTCTTGGCAAAAGACTCATTTGATAAAACACACATGCCATTGGTTCTTCTCTAACATTTAACATTTGTGATACTGTTTGCCGAACGAAGAGAAATGCTAAGACTCCAGACCAACTGTTTACTGAGCAGATTATTCTTGATGGCCTTCTGCTTAAAAGTTTAAAATTAAAAATAGAACACTATTCACTATTTGTCCCCTGCCAAACTGTGTGGGAGCAGCAGCACAGGCTGCAGGGCAAGGCTCCCGAAGCTTGAAGCTCAGCAATACATCTTCCTTTGCCCCCAGTGTTAATATCCTCTCTCCTTTTCTTTCAGAACAGAAAATAGTAACTAATAGCTTTAATAGCTGCCACTTTCATCACTTTAACTGCAAATAAACTCAGTTTTTCTTCCATCCTTCAGAATCTACAGACTACGGATGACCACCTATGGCTGTATAGAGTCCTGGAACCATTGCTTTGAGGGAATTACCACAGTGCTTCCTCAAATATGTCTCACCACAAAAATGATCAATAGTGGTAAAGGAGCAAGGATAGGATCTTGGGAGACTATAAATGTGTCCCTCAGTTCTCTGAATGTACTTTGGGTTTCTCATCTTGAGGGAATGTGGTTGTAGTTGTATTATGTGCTCGGAGTAAACGAGAGTGCTCTTTTCTGACAAAACTTGGAGAGTGGAGGGATTCTGCCTGGGGAGGAGGTAGAATAAAATAAAATATTTCTGTTTGTCTTCATCTATTTAGCCAGGGAGAAATGTATGCGTTGGTGGAGACACTGTTAGTGATTCTGCAGCCAAATGTGTTAGTGTGTTTGTGAGCAGCGGGTCACATTGGAAGGAGTACTAGAATTGGGGGAAGCAGGCCTGGGTTTAATCTCCCTCCTTGCCATTTGCTGGCTGTGTGATCCAAGGAATGTAATGCAAGTTCTCTGAACCTTACTTTTTCCAACTGTAAGACAGGGCATTATTAGCCTACCTTGCAGAATTCCTGTGAGCATACAGTCACCAGATTTGGTAAATAAAAACACAAAGCTCCTAATGAAATTTGAATTTCAGATAACAATTTTTTTTGGTATGTCTCAAATATTGCATGAGATATACTAAAAATGATCTGCTGTTTATCTGAGGTTCAAATTTAAATGGCTGGCCTATTTTTTTTTTTATCTGGCAATAAAATGCTTGACACAGATTTGTTGCTGAACAGAATTCATTTCCTTCTCTACATCCTACATTTTAGTTTCATGCTCCACCCAAGGACTCATTTTTTAACTGTCAAATGAGTCAAAATTTAACTTTTTTCAAGCCACACATTAGCAGAGCATTATATTTTCTCTCTGGTGAGTGCCATCTAAGGAATTTCTGATTCTTGCCATCAAAGATTCAAGGTATCAAGACTGAGTCTCTTTCAATAACTAGGGTATGAAGTAAACCAGTTTGTCAACTAGAAAATACAGATCTGTATACTTGAGTTTATGCCACATCATTTTCTGTAGACATAGATATTTAATTTCATACTTCATTTGCTCAAACAAAAAGGAAGTAATAGCAAAAGTTAATTCTCCATTTCACAGTTGGAGAAATTAAGGCACTGACTGACTTAATTAATGATTTACTCACCGAAATACAATCAGAAGGTAGAAAGAAAATAAAATTAAGAGTCAATTCCCTGGATTCTAGCCAAGTTTTATTTTTGTATTTGACTTCAGAGAACACAGAGAGGAGGAAATGACAGAATACATAGAAGTATTTGGAAATACTTCAGAAAAAAATATATATATATCTAACTGAAAACATTGTTATTATGTAGGAGCTAAGTATGTCATAATTAATTCTACTTTTCATCATTCTAGTATTAAAATGAAGAGCAAGTAAGCCACACTTAAACAACATTTAAATTAATGTGCACAAAGGTTGGTAGTATGAAATGTAGCTCTAATTTTCATTTTACAGTTGAGGTAAGTCTAGCCTTCACTCATTGTGTTATTGAATTTAATTAAAAACATTTCCTCTGCTACTAAAAGTAACCATTTCTTCTTTTAAAAGATAATTATTAGAAACATATATCTTTATTTTTAATGTTTACCTACTAAACGTAACATACACTATGATAAGTGTGTATTTGTTTTACCTACTACCCATAAGCAAGGTAATTTTAAACTATCTTTTAGGACTATTATAAAAAAAGATTATCTAGAATTCTTAGTGGCCCTTGGATTTCAAGATACATATGTTCTAAAGCCCAAGGTGAGCAGAAAAATAATAAAGAGCAGAACAGAAATAGATGACATAAAGACTAAAAGAAAAAAAGGAGAGAAAAAAATCAATGAAACCAAGAACTCATTCTTTGAAAAGATAAATGAAATTAACAAACCTTAGCCAGACTCATTAAGGAAAAAAAAAATAAATAAAGAATCCAAATAAATAAAATCAAAAAATTAGAGAGGAGAAATAACACTGATGTCATAGCAACACAAAGAATTATACAAGAATACTATGAAAAAATATATGCCAACAAACTGGGAACCTCGAAGAAATGGCCAAATCCCTAGAAAAATACAATCTTCCAAAACTGAACTAGAAAGAGACAGATAAACCTAAATAGGCCAATTACAAGAAACAAAATTGAATCAGTAATCAAAAGACCTACCAAAAAATGAAAGTCCAGAACCAGATGGTTTCATAAGTGAAGTCTACCTGACTATTAAATAAGAGTTAATACCTATTCTCTTCAAACTATTCCAAAAGTGAGAAGAGAAAGAAAAGCTTCCAAATACATTCTATGAGACCAGGATTACCCTGATAAGAACACCAGAAAAAGACACCACGAAACGAAACAAAACAAAAACAAAAACAAAAGCTATAGGCCAATATATCTGATGAATACAGATGCAAAAATCTTCAAGAAAATATTAGCAAATGACATACAAAAATACATTAAAAAGAGCATTCACCATGATCAGGTGGGATTTATTCCTGGGATGATTCAATATTTGCAAATCAACCAACAGCATATACCACAATAGCAAAATGAAAGATAAAAATCACAGAATCATGTCAATCGCAGGAAAAACATTTGACAAGACTCAACACACACTCATGATAAAAAAAAACTCTCAATAAAATGCATTAGATGGAGCATATCTCAATATAATGAAGGCCATATATGAAAAATATAGCTAACATCATCCTCAATGGTGAAAAACTGTGAGCTTTCCTTCTAAAATCAGGAACAAGACAAAGATGTCCACTCTCATCACTTTATTCAACATAGTACTAGAAGTCCTAGCCATAGTAATCAGACAAGATAAAGAAATGAGGTGTTGATATTGGTAAAGAAGTAGTTAAACAGTAACTATTTGTGGACATGATACTACACATAAAAAGTCCTAACGATTCCACCAAAAAACTAATAAACAAATTCATTGAAGTGGCAGGATACACAATTAATACCCAGAAATTGGTAGCATTTCTATACATTGACAATGAAGTCACAGAAAGAGAAATTAGACCACCACCACCAGTTATAACTGCACCAAAAAGAATAAAATACCTAGGAATAAACTAAACCAGAGAGATGAAAGACCTACACTCTGAAAACTATAAAACAGTGATGAAAGAAACTGAACATGACACAAATGTAAAGGTATTTCAGGCTCGTGGATTGGAAGAATGAATACTGTCAAAATGTCCGTATTATCCAAAGCCATCTGCAGAGCCAACACAATCCCTATGAAAATACTAACAGCATTTTTCACCAAACTAGAACAATTAATACTAAAATTTATATGGAATCAAAGAAGACCCCAACTAGCCAAAGCAATCCTGAGAAAGAAGACCAAATCTGCAGGTATCATAATTCCAGATTTTAAGACATAATACAAAGCTGTAGTAATCAAAACTATAGTACGGATGAACAGCGACACATAGATTAATAGAATAGAATAGAAAAACCCAGAAATAAACTCACAATTATATGGTCAATCTATGAAAAGGAAGCAAAAATATACAATGAGGAAAAGACAGTCTTTTCAATAAATCGTGCTGAGAAAACTGGAGAGCTACATGTAAAATAATGAAATTGAAACACTTTCCAACACCATACACAAAAATAAACTCAAAACCAATTAAAGACCTAAATGTATGACCTAAAACCATCAAAGTCCTAGAAGAGAACACAGGCAGTAATTTCTCTGACATTAGTCACAGTAACATTTTTCTAGCTATGTCTCCTAAGAAAGCAACAATAAACTACTGGGACTACGTCAAAATAAAAAGCTTTTGCACAACAAGGGAAACCATCAACAAAAGAAAAAGATAATCTACTGAATGGGAGAAGATATTTTCAAATGATATATTCAATAAGAGATTAATATCCAAAATATATCAAGAACTCATATAACTCAACACCAAAAAAACAAACAATCCAAGTGAAAAAAGGGCAGAGGACCCGAGTAGGCATTTTCTTTTTTTTTTTTTCAAAAAAGACATACAGATGACCAACAGAGAATATGAAAAGATGTTCAACATCATTCATTATCAGTGAAATGCAAATCAAAAACACAATGAGGTATCATCTCACACCTCTTAGAATGACTACAATCAAGAAGACAACAAACAACAAGAGTTGATGAAGATGTGGAAAAATGGAATTCCCGTGCACTGTTGGTGGGGTTGTAAAATGGTATAGCCACTACAGAAAACAGTCTGGAGATTCCTCAAAAAATTAATAGAAATAACATGTGATCTAGTAATTCCACTATTGGGTATTTACCCAGAGAAAATAACACTAACTAAAAAGGAAACATGCATCCCTAGGTTTACTGCAGTATTATTTACAATAGTCAAGACATGGAAGCAATCTAAGTGTCTATCAACAGATGAATGGATAAAAAAAAATGTGGTATATATACACAATGGCGTATTATATAGCCATTAAAAAGGATGAGATGTCATTTAAGATGGATGCTCCTAAAGGGTATATGCTAAGTGAAATAAGTCAGAGTGAGAAAGACAAATACTGTATGATTCCACTTATGAATGGAATCTTAAAAAAATGAATAAACAAACAAAAAGCAGAATGAGGACTATGAATACAGAGAACAAACTGATGGCTGCCAAGGGGGATGCACATGGGGACTGGGAAAAACAAGTGAAGTGGAGAGGGAGAGACAGGCTTCCAGATACAAAATGAGTAAGTCACAAGAATGAAAAACAGAGCATAAGGAATATAGTCAATGATACTGTAATAGCAATGCAAAGGGACAGATGGTAGCTATACTTGTGATGAACGCAGCATAATACTTAAACTCGTCAAACTGCTAAGTTGCACACCTGAAACTAAATAAGGTTATGTGTCAACGATACTCAAAAAAAGATAAGTATTTCCTGTATTTGATACAGAACTTGGTATGTGTCCTGGTTTATATTGTTTATTTTCATTTTTCAAAATCTAAAATAAAGACTACTTTATTCTAGCAGTGGATTTGTTTATCATAAACTTTAAAAAAAAAAAAAAGGATGAGCAAGATGGAAATAGCTTTTAGGTGGCTTAGAATTAGTTTTATGTTCAAGAAAAACTGAATAAAACTAAACATATAAAAAATAATTTATATATAGTAATTCTGTATTGTATATTTGAACGTTGCTAAGAGAATTGACCTTAAAAGTCCTCATCACAAGAAAAAAAATTTTTAACTATATATGGGAATGAATGTTAACTAGACTTACTGTGGTGATCATTTGACAATATATACTAGTATCAGATCATCATGTTGTTGCAACTGAAAAAATGTTATACATCAATGTAACATCAATTGAAAAAAATATTTTGAGGGAACTTATCTTACATTGGAATTGGCATCACAAACTAGGATATTAAAATATTGGTTATGTTTTTCCAGGTATGTGCAATTGTGCTTTTTAACATTTTGGAGAATTCTCTGTAGCCCAGATCTTTTTAAGGAAATGGGATTGTCAGTGTATTCTATCAATGCCAAGTAATTGTTTTCATGTTTCCTTTTTTTCCAATCTAAATACTTCACCTTTCTATTTTTCTAAAGGCAGTATGAGGTCCACAGGAGGAAGTCTTAGCTTTTATCTTGACTTATAGATATGGTGATGAAAGTTTAGTCTCACAGCTTGTTGCCCACTCCTCTGACAGAATGCAGCCTACAGCAATGTTCAAAGACAGGTTATCCATAGCTGAATGTAGTTTGATTTTAGTAGTAAACATAGCCTACAGTTTGAACATATTGAATTTAGGTTCAAGTTGCACAGAATAGACAAGACTATTCCAATACATAATGTTTTCCAATTAACTCTGTGCCTAAGACATTTGTTTTTTTCCCCCTCAATCCTTATGAAGTTAAACTCCAAGTATACAATGGTCGATATACACTACAAATATATTGATGAAATATTTAGCCTGGATGCAAATGTTATGACATTAATTCATCCAGAAAATAGCTTTCTTGAATGTTGCCTACCTGGCAGACACTATTGTAAGGGCAAAGTCTACAAGCCTTTTCAGGTTGATGATCTAGGAAGATAGATAATAAACACGCAAACTACAAATAATGAAGAGGGTTACACTGGGTACGTGCAGGACACCGTGAAATAGCATAGCTAAGTATGAGGTAAGGGTACTCTGATGAATTAATATTTAATCTGAGACTCTAAGGAATAAGGAATGAGCCAAGCAAAGTAGAAGGAAGATGACTCTTGTCGGAAGACCCTAAGGACTTGAAGGTACTGGGCCCTGGATGTGGTGCTGACCAAAAGGAGGCAAGATCTTGCTGAACCTTATAGGCCATTAAACTGAACCACTAAAGTCAGTAGCAGGAGGACAACAGATTGATTTAGAGTTCCTCTCTTTACGTGGATAAAGAACGCACCAAAGTTGGCAAGAATAGAGGCAGAAGAACCAAAAGAGACACTTATTGGCAGTGGAGATGGAGAGGAATGGATTGTTTGGAACATGTCTGCATTTTCTAAATGGGTAAGTGAGTAGCATAAATATTCTTTGACTAAACTTGGAGAAGCCTAAAAATCATACTGACAACCAAAAACGTTACAGAAACCCTCCAAGATGAACAACAGTTAAGAGATGAAATTAATCTTCTATCCCCTGCAAAGGCATCATGGCATCACAACCTTGTATCAACAGTGAGCTCTCGCTTCTCCTTAGCATGTACTTCTTCTATATCACCCTATAACCGTATTACTCTGTAATTTAGAGTAATGACGTACTTTCAACATTTGGCACCCCCACAAAGATCTTAGTCATGCCTACACTCCTCCTGCCTTGCTATCCAGCTCCATAAACAGTACCTTTCACCCAGCAAATTTTCAACACGTGTGAACAGGTGGAATAAATGAATGACAGTCTCTACATCAAACGACTGGAATGAATGTGATTTAACATAGTTGTTACCAAACAAGTCATATGAGATAGGAACTGGCTCATCTCTGCAATCCTCCTCAATTAGAAGAAATATATTATTCCACAAAAGGATAAAAGCACAGCTACAAAAGAGACACAGCAGTGATGATTACATGGGAACTTGACAGAAGATGACTATAAGACATTTGTAATGCTCAAATTAGCATCATTAAAAAATGTAGCAAAGTGATTGTTCCAAATTTTAAAGGTAAAACAAACCAGATCATAGAAAAGCTATACTGTTAAGTTAGATATTGTGGAGAAATGAAATGTTTTCTCTCTTAACAATTGGGAGAATGATCTTGGCTGTTTGGAGTTATGCATCCCTTAAGTTACAAAGATTATTAAGACTCAGGGGCGCCTGGGTGGCTCAGTGGGTTAAAGCCTCTGCCTTCGGCTCAGGTCATGATCTCAGGGTCCTGGGATTAAGCCCTGCATCAGGTTCTCTGCTCAGCAGGGAGCCTGCTTCCCCCTCTCTCTGCCTACCTCTCTGCCTACTTGTGATCTCTGTCAGATAAATAAATAAAATATTAAAAAAATAAAAATAAAAAAATATATAAAAAAGACTCAGAAAATGCTCAAAATATAAAGAGATGATAGCAATAAACTTCCAATAACAAGTTTGTTGCCGAAACTCATGTCTAAAGAAGCAACCTCTATAGTCCCTTATTTCACAACACAATGCCATCCTAGATCTATGGTTTAGTCTTATGTTTTAAAAGCAATTCCATTCCCAGATAACTAAAATGTGATTTTTATATTTCTTAATTAAAACTCACATTTTACCTATCATCTCTGAAAATTTTTTTTCTGAAGGATGAAGTCTTGTTATTTAATTTTGTTAATTTGGCTTTACAGAATAAGCATAAAATTGAATGACTTAAACTGAAGGGGTCCCTGCTTTCAGCATATAAAATAGCTTCCTTTTCTATTAAAATTTTCCTATTTTCCTTCATATTATAAAGCCAAAAAAAAAAAAAAATCCACCATATTTAGATCATTTCACAAGTACTTATTTCCAGGCAAAAATGGAAACATTAAGGAATTTAAACTGAGTCAATTCATGTGCAAATATCTGTAGTTCCTTCACAAATGGTTGTTTAACAGGAGCACAGGGGTGGCTCAGTGAGTTAAGCACCTGCCATTAGCTCAGGTCAGTCTGCCTTCAGCTCAGGTCGTGATCCCAGGGTCCTGGGATGGAGTCCTGCATCATGCTCCCTGCTCAGCGGGGAGCCTGCTTCTCTCTCTGCCTGCCATCCTCCCTGCTTGTATGTTTTTTCTCTCTCTGTCAAATAAATAAATAAAATCTTAAAAAAAAAAAAAAAGTTGTTTAGTGGCATCAATGAGAAAGACGAGGGGGTTTGAAATGAACAATTCAACTGGAAGTTTAGAATATTTGAACTTTGCAGGGGCTGGGTGTGGTATATTCCATTCCAGCAAAACTGCTGAAACAATCCCTCCGTTCTCTGCCTGAGCCACTAAATTTCATCTATTCAGAGAACCACTGATTATCCAACTAAACTGTCTAGTTTTATAAGAGCAGAGGGGGCAGAGTATCTCTGGAAAATCGGTTATATATTAATTATATTATACTAGATTATTTATGCTTATTTTATTTTATATAAGTAATTTTAATACTATATATGATATATAGTGACTGCAAGACATTAACCTAAGGCAAATTCCACCATGCAGCTGCTACCTCTGCCCTTCAAAAACATGGATAGAATGGACAGGAAAGGTCACTTATCACCATTTCAGAGAAACCTCAGGTAAATTTTATGTTGTGCTAAGAACGAGTGATCTTGAGCAGTATAAGAATCACATGGCAATGTGGAGCAATAAAACTTACAGCAGAGCATTAGCGGGCATGGAGAAGTGGCCAAAAATACAGCCCTGGATGCTATTTGTGAATGTCACTCTGACCGGCTGAATGTTTCAGGGATGCACTGGTCATCACAACAGGGCATTCAAGTCAAAGAAACCAGATTGTGTTTATTGACTACTATCCTCCACATCTAACAAAGAGTCTGCAGAGATGCTCTCTGCATTTCTCCCCAGCCACTGAACCAACTCCTCAAATAGCTGAGTTCTCCCTCCTGATCTCCCAGTTCCACAAAAAAAGATGTTTAGATATTTGCGCTAAGAAGGAATTTAGGCAACGTTATTTATCTACTTAGGACAACAGAGCTGCAGAAAAACTGCCTCTGCCCAAATAAACTTTTCCAAAAGCATCCTTAAAACAGGATTAGAGACTCTTTATATAAATCCTTAAATAACTGTATGTAGAAACTCACCAGAACAAGGATAAACATCAAAATCTACTCCTACCAAGTCTTTTGCTGAGGACCTGGCTCTCAGTAGTACCCCAGCCCTTAAGCAAATGGAGATGACAATTTATGACAATGCCTGTTGTTACACTGCATCTGGGGTACAAAGGAAGGCAAATCAAATATGTCTCCTTATCCCAGGATGCTTATAGTCCCTCTACTTCTTCCTTTCTGTTTATCTCCACCATTTATTTACTATTTTTCTTTAACGACCATTTCTTTCCTTTTCCAATTTCTTAACAAAATTATCATCTATAGATCTTTCTCTGGCTCCTTGGTCAACATTACTAATATAAGTTGGGGTATAAATTAGGATCCATTCTCAAAAGAAAAGGCCACTATCACATAGTCAACCACCAGAGGCAGTGGAACTCATTTAGAATCAGTAGTATCAGGCTACCCTAGCAAGTATTAAATAGTAACCCTGTCTGCAGAAAGAGAATAAAAAAAGATATAAAAGTGTGAAGGATCTGTTGAAACACAGTTGTAAGCATCATGCAGTAACTGTGAATGGCTGAGAAATCACAGGAGTTTAATAGACCTGCTGGGCATATCTAAGGAGAGGAATGACTTTTTTCTTTGAACAAAGTGGTTGCCTATGTCTGCAAGCACCATGAGGTCTTGAGGTTGGGACTGAAAACTTTTAACAAAATAAAAAAAATAAAAAACCATTTAAAGTCTGCCTAAGATGAGAAAACTGTCTTTTATGTTATTTTTCAGCCACAAGTAATAATCATAGGAGTAACAGAAGAAAAATAACTGCCATGAGTCACTTTTTATGAAAACCATATTATGCATTGAAAAAACATATTTATCTGTGTGTTCCTGTATTAGTATTAAATAAAACATTTCTAACCAAAGTGGCTGGTGCGAAAGGAAAAATGTGTTTTCTTATGCAATGGAAAGGCTTCAGGTATGGCTGATTCCAGGCACATAACCAATGCCATTGGAACTCAGATGTTTTTGCTCTTTTCTTTTGCACGGGGCTCCATTTACAGACAAGCTTTCCCCTTCATACTGGCAGAAGCTACAAGCAACTCCAGACATCAAACCTACCTTCTCAACAAGACCCAAAGAAAGCTCCAGATACTTTTACTCAAAGGTGTTGCAGCTGAAATCCAGTAGCCCTGATTATCCTTCCTTAGGTCTCTTGCCTGACACTAATCCAGTGCCTGGCTGGGCCTGGCCTGATGTCTACCGCATTTGACTTATGTGGAATGAAGAGGCAAGGGTGGGTTCAATGTGGAACTTGGGATGCTGCTATGAGTTTGGGTGAATGATGGGTAGACAGTCACAAATACCCTCTAGTCTCTCTATCGGAAAGAGATAAAGAAGAGATAAAGAGATAAAGAAGAGATAAAGAGATAAAGAAGAGAGAAAGAGATAAAGAAGAGAGAAAGAGATAAAGAAAAGATAAAGAGATAAAGAAGAGATAACAAAGAGATAAAGAAGATAAAGAGATCGGAAGATCTGAAGGATGTTAAATCCAGACCAGAAACCAATGTTTAAGAAACAGTTACATGCAAGAGGAATTGCATAGCACGGTCTTATCAAGTACACAGTTAAAACAAGAGTAAAGAGGGCTTAAAGATTTCAAGAACAATCTCCCACCAAGTTCTCTTTGTTTTCATGAGGTTATCAAAGACTGAGCTATACCCATATAGTGTGACCCATAGTATTGGGGAAAGAAAAGTGAACAAAAAAGGAATAAATGAATACTGCACATTCAGTCCTCACAAATTTCCTGAATTTATCTATTTTATCAAAATTTCAGAGGTGAGACAATAGAAGATAAGAGAAGCAATGTAAAGGCCCTAAATAACCCAGCTAGTAAAGGCAGAGCTAGAATTTGAACCTAGATTGGGTTGACTCTCAAGCAATTTCTAAGGGAAACCTTAGAACTAAGATCCACATCCTACTAAACAAAGTACTAAAAAATGTTTAGCTATTTATCCTTTCTGATGGCTGAGTAGTATTCCGTTGTATATATGAACCACATCTTCTTTATCCATTCATCTGTTGAAGGATATCTCAGCTCCTTCCACAGTTTGGCTCTTGTGGACATTGCAGCTATGAGCACTGGGGTGCAAGCACCCTTTCTTCTCACTACATCTGTACTATATCTTGGCTAATTGAATTTAAAGAAAAAATAAAAACCTTCCATTTTGTTAAAAAAAAAAAAAAAGGAATGAAAAGGAAAGAAAAGGAAAGGAGGGAGGGAGGGAGGGAGGAAAATGTTTAGCTAAAGAGTTTATAGGGGCGCCTGGGTGGCTCAGTGGGTTAAAGCCTCTGCCTTTGGCTCAGGTCATGATCTTAGGGTCCTGGGATTAAGCCCCTCATCAAGCTCTCTGCTCAGCAAGGAGCCTGCTTCCCCCTCTCTCTGCCTGCCTCTCTGCCTACTTGTGATCTCTGTCAAATAAATAAATACAATCTTAAAAAATAAATAAATAAATATATTAAAGCGTTTAGCTAGGCTCCTGGATGGTTTAGTCGGTTAAGTGCCCGACTCTTGGTTTCAGCTCAGGTCATGATCTCAGGGTCCTGAGATGGAACCTCATATGGGGCCCCAAGTTCAGTGCAGAGTCTGCTTAAGACTCTCTCCCTCTATGCCTCCCCCCACATGATGCAAGTTCTTTCTTTCTCAAATCAATCAATCAATCTTAAAGTATCTTCCAAATATAAGATTTTCAAAACCATGAGAAAGTTCTCAGGTGAAAGTTCCCAGCAAAAAATGCATAGTGCTTTGGTAAATTCATCCTGGTTATGAAGGAATTTGTAATTAAGGCAGAAAAGGTAATGATCTATGTGCTAAGGTGATAAAGATTACTGGTTAGCAGTCAAGGGACCTGTTTATGTGTGTGCAGATCAGCACAGTGGTTTAAAGATACAGAAAAAAACTTTAGCACTTCTCAAATAGAATTCATATTTAAGAGGGACGGAATCCCATTTTGCCTCCAGATACAGTAAATTGAGATTGAAAATTTGAATGCTGAAAACCGAACTCTCTGGGAAATGCCAGGAATATGATTATTTAGAATGTGACTGTTGTTGCCTTATACTGCACAGTATTCAGTCCCCTCTCTCCCTCCCATCTTTTCTGTGGCTAATGTGAGGGAGTATTTGAAATGTGAAAAATAACCTTATTTTTTTCTATCCCTGATGGTGTTACCATATGGCTTTAGCATTTGGTTCCATCCTTTTCACCCTCCTACTATTTATTTATTTTAACCACTACTCGTGATTAGTAAAAAGAAGGTCTCTGAGAATCTATTCCTGGCTATATTCTCACTCACAGTTTGGCCTCAGATCATTTGATTTCCCTTAGCTGCACAGACTGCCATCTTTAAATGAGCATAATGTTACTCACCAGTTGAATGAAATCCTTAAAAATCATAGTTCCTTATATTTTAAGAGTTTCTATTATCTGTGGATTTTTTTCCTCCCTAAGATCCAAAACCATCTGTGCCTTCTCGTTTATGACCAAGACTTTTTGAGTTTTGAATTTGCTTAGAGCTGACAAAACACAACATCTGGATTTCAATTCAAGGAGGAAGGCTCATTTGAAAGCTTTTTAATGCCCCTGGACCACAATGAGATCAAATTGAAGAACATTTTTTTATGAGTTGAGTGCAAATGAATTAGAAACATGTGGATTAAATTTCTCTTAAACCTCAAAGGGAATTTCAATATTAAGGAAAAGTGCTTTGCAAACTGCTTCTTGGCTTCTGCCAAAGTCAGAACACTTGAAAAAAGAGTTGGTGATATCTACTGAATCCAAATGTACCCAGCATTTTCTTCTGTGGCATATAAAGGACATTATGATCTTTGAATAGAAGGGAATATAACTCAAAATTTGCAAGTTTCATATCCAATAATGCTTACTCTTCGGTCTAAAACAAGCATATTGCTAGAATGCAGTCTTTCCCGTTTTTTAATAGCTCCCTGTTTTAACAATATCCCAGAATATGAGCAAATGACATAATTATACTGATGTAACACAAAAATTTTGTAGTCATTGGATGCATTTTCAGAGATGGGAGAAACTGATTAATAGGTATCAATTTGTTTCAAATTTGTGATTGCCTAAGTCTTTTCACTCCAAGTCAGTGTAATTTTTTTGAGGTTTTAACTTTTCTGATTAATGGAAAATCATCCGCCACCTCACCCACCCAACCCACACACATATAAGTCTCAAGCACTGATTTCATAGCCAGTATTGTCAAAACAACATGTGTTCGTTAATGGGTGTGTGTGCAGTAACAGCATTACTTCAGCTCACTACATGTGACCCTGAGGCCCCCGTACACTCAGATGAAGTAATTCTTCAATTACTTGCAGGGAAAACTCTGCCATGACCGTGGACCTGAGTGAAGTCCCTGTCAACGACAGCTCTGAAGAGGGCAGACAGAGAAGAGCAGTGATCGGTGCAGGAGCTGCAATTTCCCCCAATTTCCTGAGTTGGAAGCAGCTTAAAATGATCCTTTGCTGGTAGCCGCAAAGTCTGGCAATGACGAGGAGTAATTCTCCCCTTCTGCCCTTTCCTCAGAACGCCTTGATCTACTCTTATCCTGAGGGTAACCAATGTCATGACATGTCTGCAGCCTTCCTTATCACCGCTCCTAATAACAAATTCCTGCCTGGAGACAGCACCATGAGCACAATTTTAAATAGTCTCTTCTGGCACAAAATGATTTTGTAAAGCAGACTCCGTCGTTGAGGCAAATACTCACAAATGTGCCAGCGATAACTCCAGAAGTCACTTGACGATATTAAGATAAAACCTTATTACTGACGACTCTCTCTCTCGTTTTCCCCCCTCCTACTACATCTTACATTTTAACATAAGACCTTCAGAGACATCCTTGTACTACCAGTCTCTCTACTCGGCAAAAATGCTGAAGAAAGCAGTCGTTAATCTGAGTGAGAAAAGAAGTCCCATAGACACAAAGGTTCTCTAAGAAAACAATGAGAGCTGGGGAGTTGGGGGTTGGAAACGGGTCAGTCAAAACAAACCCTCTGAAATTGAGAGCCTCAGAAAATAAAGATGTGTTTTATGAATAAAGCTGTTATTTAATCTGCTACAGTAAAATATACAAATAGGCTTGTTCGGCCTCTGCCTCACCTGAAGAAAATCTGCAAAGATAACAAAATCGGCAGGGTCCCTTTTATCCATTGTAGAAAGTACTGAGGGAAAAAGGATAGAACAGCCCCACTCAAACGATAAAGCTAACAAGGGGAATTCTCCTTCAAGGGGTAAGGAGTAAGCATGCAGCAAGAAAACAGGTGAGTTTAGGGGGAAATGCCCTCTTCCAGAGAGCAGAGAAATAAAAATGCACACATACACCCATGAATCTTGGTAAAACTTATCATTTCCATACGTTTGGTGGGAATAATGTGCTGGGTTATAATGAACAAACACATACACAAAACAATTCAAATATTGCAAAATATTCCTAATTCCAGTGCAATAACTGATTTTATTAACACTTTAATTAAGGCATCTGAAATGATCTATTTCCTTTCTTATACTACCCAGTGTATTCATTAAAGGAAATGCTGTATTTTTTTTTTTTTTTAAAGATTTTACTTATTTATTTGACAGAGAGAGAGAGACAGCGAGGGCAGGAACACAAGCAGGGGAAGTGGGAGAGGGAGAAGCAGGCTTCCCGTGAAGCAGGCCCGATATGGGCCTCGATCCCGAGACCCTGGGATCATGACCTGAGCCGAAGGCAGACGCTTAACGACTGATCCATCCAGGCGCCCTGTATTTCTTTTTATTTACATTTTATAAAATTTCTCTGGAGTTCAGATCTTCACAACATGCTCTTCGTTACAATTAATAGAGAAAGTGTGTTTTATCCAATTGGAAAGCCACATTCTAATGGTTTCTGATCTCTCACTCTACCCTGACACTCTCCTGTCCTTTTTTGAAGAAATGCGGGAGAAAAATTTTGTCATTGCTGTCAGGGTAACTGGAGAGTGTTTCTTAATGCCTGTTCCTGTGAAGAAGTTTTCTATCATTTGCTTAAGTCCCAACTTCAACACTACACAATGACCATCAAGGAAGTGTGTATGTGTGTGTGTGTATACACACATAAATTTTGGAAATGGCAAACATATTTCTGCAAATGATTAACCAATGACAAAATAAGCAAATAAGCAATGAATGAATATCAATGGGAACATTAAAATAATTCCTAAAAATAATCTACACACCATCCTTTGTCTCCAATGTGGAATATTATAGACATTTACTAATATAATTTTATTATTAAAGGCATCACTTATTCAAATTATCGAATATAATGTTAATATTACAATGCTGGAATCAGAGAAAAATGATTTGTTGGCATGATTTCCAAAATCCATATAACTACAAGGCTCTCATTTACTCGTTGTTTCACAGAACAATGATTTTTTCCTTTTTTTTTTTTTTTAGCTATATAGAGACAGAGAAGGAGACCACGGGACCATGGGGGGTGGGGGGGAACAGAGAGAGAATCTTAAGTAGGCTCTACCCACGCACAGCCTGAAGCTGGGTTCCAACTCACTACCCTGAGATCATGTCCTGAGTCAAAATCAAGAGTCAGAAACTTAACTGACTGAGCCACCCAGGTGCCCCTGAACAACCATTTTTTAAAAGCTTCATGAGTTAGAAGAACACAGTACATGAAGAAGACACAGTCTACACCAACAGAATAATAGGAGAGGCAATATCTAACTTTTATTGGCCACTAATTATGGTAGCCCCTGGCTAACCACTTTACATGGTGCCTCACTTAATTATTAGAGCCATGTTACAAGGGAGATACTATTATTAGTCTTATTTTACAACTGAGAAAACGGAGCTTACCCAAGGTCACTCAAGTAGGAATGATCAGAGACAGGATATGAACAAAAACTCTGAACAAAAACTATCTCGGGAACTTTCAGTCACCATGCCCTAGTGCACTGGTAACAGATCTAAAATATTTCACTGACTTTTAATATACTGAGCTAAACCATAGAAAACAGAGATGGCCAAGTATCTTAGCACAGCTGCCTTCACTACGTAGTTAGAAAGCCTCTTTCTGGCATCTAATTTAAAATGTATAATTTCTTGTGCAATGTACTCTGCTGGTGGCATGGGTTGTGCATAGTTATATGAGTCTTGGCAGGACAAGGCTGTGTAGATTGTCTGGGACTCATACATAATTACAGTGATGGAAGCTCAAGCTGCTTTTCAACGTGCCCCATGATCACCTCCAAATACGCTGCTCGTCAACTTACCAGCTGTGGCAATTATTTGACATACTTTTTTTAATACTTAAAAGAATTCTATTTTGAGATATTTCTGTTATCCGGATTCTTTAAGTCTTTAATATGGCATCTGCTATAGTGAGACCTCCAGCATCATCACATAGTAACTACTGTCTCTTTCTTCCCAGTACCCATTTTAACACTTTGTAGGGAAAGTATGATCTAGATACAAGACTTTCACTTTCTAGATATTTTTTTTGAAAATCAACCTGCACAAAGAGGAAACAAAAGAAGCAGCAGAAGCAGAATCGGAAAGGAGAAGAATGAGGAGGAGAGGAAGGAAGAAGAGATGATGATGGAGGAAGAGGAACTACTTTTCATAATTTATTCATAAGTTCCTAACAGCAAAGAATAGACTGATCAATGAAGTTTTTATTTCATATGCATCCAACAAAGGCTAAGCATTCCTTAGAACCCAGTGAGATATAACGTCTGCCATGAAGATCTCCATGACAATTCCTCTCTATCCGGTAATGATGATCACTGCCTCATACTTATTTCCTCTATAATGCTCACACTACTCTGTAATCTTTTTGTTAGCTATCATTCCTACCACACTGTGAACTCCTTGGAGGCAGTAGATGTGTCTTACTTATCCTTATATATACTCTTTGTTCCACCTCAAGGATCTGGCAAGTTATTGTACCTCAAGAAATGATTATTTAACTAAAGGATGTAAATTAGCATTCTGTAGACACCGTCTTAATAAATGTTTCAAAATGTTTTCCGTAAAACATTCTCCTGAAATTTTATATTTGTAATGTGTTGGAGGTGTGAAGGAAAGGCAAAAATAGGAAAAATTTAGAAAAATAAATAATATTTTTTATTGTAATCTACCTGCCAGATATTCTGCAAAGTGTTTCAAGGACTATCTCCATTTACCCTCCCAACAACCTCATGCAAAAGAGATCATTTACTATATTCACCTGATAGAACAGAAAACTGAGATGCACAGGATTTCTCTAAGATAGTCAGCTCAGAAGTTGTGAGATTGGGTATCAAACAAATCAGCTGTACTCCAAAACACACTCTCAACTGGTGTTTTTATTTCCTCCCTGGCAAATGGTGACCCTTCCAATGTCTAAACCCTAAGGATCTTGAAATGAAGCCAAGGAAAGGCTCACTAAGCAAGAACGTAACAAGACAGTGAATGTATGGAGCAGTAGAGCTTTAACGGGCTGTTCACAAACCAGAAACTAGACCCACAAGTTGAGGGTAGAACCCACAAATAAACCTCTTCTTTACTGCAGCAAGCATTCACTGTGCACCTCTGTGTTGTAAGTCAGTACTAGCCCCTGACACAAAGCCAAATGAGACGCAGTACAACCCCTGGAGGGTCTCACAGTGTAATAGATTTTTACTCCAGAGCGTCACTGTACAATATGCTAGCCACTAGCTACATATGGCTACTTAATTTAAATTGTAATTAATATTAAATAAAACTAAAAACTGTTCCTCTCATCACATTTCAAATGCTCAACATCCACACGTGGCTAGTTGTTCATACCGGACAGAGTAGATTTACAGTATTTCATGCATTGCAGAAAGTTTTATTGGACATGATTGCTCTAAAAAACTTACCTTGTAACAAGGAGGCAAATGCCAACTATGCCTCTTCGAGCAGCGTACTTAACATCTCTATACCTCAGTTTCTAATCTCTCTATAAAAGGAATTTAATGATAATGCTTGCCTTTGAGGGCCACTGTAAGGATTTTTTCACTAGGTCCCGTAAACATTTTGAGTACCTACTTAGTTGATATGTACCAATATTGGGTTTTAAAATTATCGTCATAGGGACGCCTGGGTGGCTCAGTTGGTTAAGCGGCTGCCTTCAGCTCAGGTCATGATCCCAGGGTCCTGGGATCGAGTCCCACATTGGGCTCCTTGCTCGGCAGGGAGCCTGCTTCTCCCTCTGCCTGCCACTCTGCCGGCTTGTGCTCTCTCCCCCTGATGAATAAATAAATAAAAAATCTTTTTAAAAAAATAAATAAAATAAAAAAATTATTGTCATAGATGTCCATAATGACATACTTTATAATCTTGCAAAGCACATGATAAACCCTAAGAGTGTCTCCTTTCCATTTTACAGATAACTATGGTTAATTTTATGAGAAATTACCCAGAAAAATCAGATTCACCTGAGTGGGACACTGCACAACTCATGCCCAACACTTGTGCTCTTGCACAAGCTTGACTACTATGGCACAGATCTTCTGGCATTTATATACTGAACAGAATAATGTATGTTATGACATGTATGATATAGTAAGAAAAATTCTTTATTACTTAAGGTAAAACATATGTGATAAGTAATTATATAAGAAAGCACATGAGCAACAGACACTACTTATCTACACAAGTTATTTAACTCTTGATTAGTCTATTATTTTTAAATTAAGTTATAAATTATAAAATATTTTATATAAAATAAAATTTAAATTAAATTATTGAGATTGAATTATCTGTAACACATAATTTAAAGAAATTTTGAATTCTGAATTTGAATTATCTGTAACACAGATAATTCAAAGAAAACTTCACCATCCATACCTTTTCAACTGTATTTGGAAGTTAATAGGCTGGTTTCATTCAATACATAAACATAAACACTCAGAAAATAATATAGGCTGGTTTCACTCAGTACATAAAGATGTCTAGATTACATCTGGATATCTGGGATAGATTCTTCACAATGGAAGGTACTGGAAGGGAACAGTAAAGAGTCCCGGCAAGTCTTTCATAGAACACTGGGGAAGCAGACACACTGGGCAAATAAGACCGATGCCATGTATCCACTCTGCACTGGTTTTAAAGCCATTCATTGAGTAAGATGTTGAGTACACTGTACTATTCCATAGACAGAGCAATTGAAATTCACATATGGATATATATTTATAAATATTGCTTAATTAAGATACTGTGTTCAAAAGAATTTTGCTACTAGAACTATTATACATAATTATTCATTTGAGTGAAATTTTGTTTGATCCTCAGAAAATTAGATACTACTCTAATACTGATAACCAACCTTCTCACATGCATAATAATGAAAATAGTGAGGAATTATTGTGTGCTTATTCTATTCCTAGGACTTTAGATTGGTATTATATAAAACGCATGTAGAAACAACAAAAGCAAAACAAAAACAAATAGTTAATAGATATGTTTGATTCTGCTCCTTCCTAGCTATGTTAACATGAGTTCATTATTCAATCTTCCTGAGGCTCTGTATTCCTATTGGGGTAATTCCACCTACCTCTATATTTTTAGTAAGGATTAACGAAGGTAATGAGTATGAAGCACTAAATATGTTGCATATCCTTTATCACTTAATAATTAAAAATTAAAAATTTGAAGAATGGTATAAAACGTGCCCCTTAACAAAAGCGATATAAAATAGGTATTATTGTTTCTTATTTGCAAGTGAGGAACTGAGCATCACCAATCTAAAAGAGCATGTCAAAGCTGTCAAAATGATACCTGGTAAAATTAACCATTTACATCCAGATCTGCCACATACTTTCCATTGCCCTTAAAGTAATACTACATGTTGCCATGAGGCAGTATGTTTTTTAAAAAAATGTTAATGTAATGCTGCAAAATAGGATAAATTCAAAATGTCTCCAGACAAGGAATGAAAAAATATGGAAAAAAACTTCATATCCTGATGGCTCTCATTTTATATCTCTAGCTTGGATCTCCACCCTGGATTCTAGGCTTGTACCCAGATATTTTCATGACACCACGGCTCAAATGTCTAGTAATTCCATAAAAATTAGTATCTCCAAAACCAAATTATTGATCTTACTACTTTCCAATTTCCACTTGCACTATCTTTTCCTCTACCTAGAAATTCTATCCCACCAGTTGCTCAAACCAAAGCCTTGGAGTTATCCATGACTTCCCTCCTTCTCTTATACCCCATATTTAACTACATCAAAATATATTAGAGATCCAATCGCTCTGCAATTCCTAACTTCCAACCCTGAGATCAGGACCTGAGCCAAAACCAACAGACCAACTGACTGAGCCACCCAGGAGCCCCTCCCTACTCCTCTCTTTAATCTCTTCTCAGCACAGAATTAGAATGATTCTTCCATCTCTTTAAAAGAAAAAGCCAATGCCCTGAGAATAATCTATAAGACCATCTGCCTTCTGAATACTTACTCTCCTTCCATTAACACTCTACCTTCAAATCATAGGACTGACCCTTGCTCACTTAAGTACATACCTATCTTCTTTGTTCTATCTAGAGGCACGATCCCATGCAGGACTATGCATTGCTTGCTTCTTCTGCCTTCAATACTCTCCTCATCTATCCAGGTTATGGACATTGGGGAGGGTATGTGCTATGGTAAGCGCTGTGAAATGTGTAAGCCTGATGATTCAGACATGTACCTTGGGGCAAATAATACATTATGTGTTAATAAAAAAAAAAAAAATTACACTTCTTTAAATCTTTGCAATTTCTCACGGAGCTTTTCTCTTGCCCTCTTATTTAAAATTACAGTCCTTTCTACCTATACACACACTCCTTATTCCTCTTCTCATTCTTATTTTTTCCCATTATAATTATATAAATTATACGTCATACAAATTAAATATATTAATATATATTTTATATAATTATATATATAATTTATAGGGAATATCCTATTCCCTCTGAGGAATAGGGTAAGATAGGAAAGGACATAGCATGAGATTTATTCTTTTTCTCAGTAAGAAATTGCAAGCTCTATGAGAGCTCAAATTTGTATGTTTTATTAACTTTTTTATCCACAACGCCGAGAATAATGGCTCAAACATTATTTGGATTTAATAAGTATTTCATGAATGAATGAGTGAATACACACGGCAAAAAGTTGTTTTAGTGGTAGAGTGCTATTTTATTCTCCCTATTTTCCTCTTTTTAATATGATAAATCATTCTTTGTATTTTAAATACTACAGTTTCTTAAATGATAGATTTCATTTTTTGAGTTTCCATCATCGTGACTGTAGTATTTCATTCTGTTTCCTTGTCTTGATTTTAGGAGCTCTGCTTTTGGCAGCAATAGAAGAATCTAAAAATGTCCGTTGTTTGAAAACAAACATTTAATGATAAATGTAGTAATAGTTCATGATTTACTCATAGTGGTACTAACAGCAGCAGAGCAATAATTCACTGGGGACCTTTTATGAATTCTGGACCCTGACTGATCTTCTACTTGTGTTGGTTTATTTAACACTCAGAAAAAATCCTATGAAATGCCTATTATTAAGAAGAGATGGAAAGTGAGGTGCAGAGATCTTAGATAATTGGCTCGTGATTATGGAATCAGTAATTGAGAAGTTGGAATGCTAATGCTACCAAGTCCTTATCTATGTAGTTCATGGCATCTTTATGTCCAAACATTAAAGAACAATATATTGAAAATTATTTAAATTTGCTCAATGCAAACTTGTTAACACAATTGACTGTCATACGGATTGAACATCATCAAAAGGATTAGTTTTCCTATATACTTACTAGAGTAAGGTTTTAGAAGTAATTCATGGCTCTCAAGTGAACTCCCCTGTTTGAGCCAAAGTATCTTATTCTTTGCCCAAATGTATTTTCTGCTGCTGCTACAGGTCTTATAGGATAAGAAAATGACTCTACACAGCCTTTCTTTCTGGAGAGTGGCCTTACTGCCTTGAAAAGGACTCATAATCACTCTGTTATCTTCCCTTAGATATGTTTGCCAGACTCCTTAGGGAGGCTTTGAAATTCTGACACTTTGTGTTAAGTGCAGTGAGTTTGCCAAAAATACTCTTTGTTGGGGAAGCTGAGGACTTTTGTATTTACTTATGGACACAGCATGGTTTATAGCCTCCCAGAGTGAGGAACGGAAAAGGAAAAAAATGGCAACAACAAAATCAAAACCAGCTGTTTGGTAAAGTAAGTTTAGTTTATTAAAAAAAAAAAAAAAAAAATAGGGAAACTCAGACATGAAACTCCTTCAGAGGTAATCAAACTGGCTTAAGTGGAAATGAAATTTATTGAGAACCTACTGTGTGCCAAACATTGTATAAAGTACCTGTGTAGGTTTTATTCCATCTCTTTGCAAAAAAAAAAAAAAAAAAAAAAAAAAATCACTGATGTCCATATTATTCCCAAATTTTTTTTTTTTTTTTTGGGGTAGGGGCATTGTATTGAAAGTTTAAATACTTATTCAAAATCAGTTGCCTAGAGGCACCTCAGTGGCTCAGTCCTTTAAGTGTTTGCCTTCGGCTCAGGTCATGAGTCCTGGGATTAAGCCTCACATTGGGCTTCTCTCTCTCTCTCTGCCTCTCTCCCTCTGAAATAATTTTTTTTTAAATCAACTGCCTACTTGTCTCTTCATTTTCAAAATTGTGAGCCTTCAGATTCAAGTCTAGGAATGAAAGGGGAATGCTAATGGTAAGAACGCTTTTTACTGGTATGTAATGTACTCTTTCCCTCTTTTTTTTTTCCCCTTTTATGCCTTGCTTCCCCTAATCATACTACAATCGTACTTTTTCTAGGATTCTGAAGGGATAGGAAACCTTTCAAAAGTACTAGTGGTGAAATCTGGGGCGCCTGGGTGGCTCCGTGGGTTAAAGCCTCTGCTTTCAGCTGCTCAGGTCATGATCTCAGGGTCCTGGGATCAAGACACACCTCAGGCTCTCTGCTCAGCAGGGAGCCTGCCTCCCCCTTTCTCCCTGCCTACCTCTCTGCCTACTTGTGATCTCTCTGTCAAATAAATAAAATCTTAAAAAAAAAAAATAGTGGTGAAATCTTCCTCTTGCTGATCAAATACTTAACATTTGCTTAATAATGACAACTTTCCATTAAATTTCAATTTATCAAGTGTACCATGACAAATTTCTTTAAAATGGAAGCTAAGGCCAAGATGGGAGTAACAGGCGCAGATTTATCATTTCACTAAAAATAAGAACAATGAACAAAGGCAATTAAGCATTTTTCTAGCCATGCACATAAGGTGGCACAGGACAGTGATACGTGAAAGAGGTGAACTCTAGGATTACTCCCAAGTTATGGCCTGGTGAAGGATTCCAGACTGCAGTACTGAGAAGGACCCAGTCAGAGCCCATCAATGCCACTAAACAGAGCATGGAGATCGGAGTTGGGTGTGTGGTGTGAGGCCTCAAATTAAGATCCAATATTATGTGCTGCCTTTATATCTGGTGAAACTGAGAGGGTCTCAAATGGTATAGCCACAAGTTCACTCCCAACTCTGCCCTCATGGATGAGGTCTCCTAGCCTAACAACCTTCAGGCTTACAGTGGAATAGTGGGTTCCACTGACAGCTCATGGAATTATCCAACAAACCAATTACATTTTTTCATAGGAACTGGGGGGTTACCACACCCTCTCAGTACTACAAAGCCTGTCTCCCATGGCCTCTGGTTGTTCACTGTTCCCGAGTCACCTCTGCAAGGCCCTCTGTGGTGTGCTCCATCCCCCTCCTCCAGACTGAATATATGTGACTAATAACACATGTGACTGTGGTCAGTCTCCTCTGTCCAGTGTTGGGTGACATAGGTTTGGTTACCCTCAAAGGTCTAGGGTGAAAATCCCTTCCTCACCAATGGGGTAAACAGGAGGTAATTAAAAGCAGGAGGCCAAGATGGGAAAGGTTTGCAGGTCACAGTACTGGAGAGAGGTGATTTTTACACAGAAAGAAAGCAATGGGAATCTTGGAGCATTTCTTCAAATCTTTTTCTCATCAACGATAAACACATATATAGGTGAGACTACTTGAGAGCAGAAAAAGAATCATGCAGCCAGAAAGATAAAGCCTCACAATTCATAGGAAATCAGAATACTTAGAAAACTCCATAGTATCTCAGTAGTAGGGCAAAATTAGACATAGGTTCATTTAATCTAAAGATACTTAACATATAACCTAAAAGCAAACTCAAAACCATATCTTTCCAGGTAATTTAACTGTGTTCTAGCACAAAGTTCAAGAATATTTAAAGATATACAAAAGTATCCAGCAACAACATTTAAAAGTAACAGTGTATGACACATTAAAAACTGCCAGTTAAAGAATCAGGAAGGTATGATCCTTAAAAAAAAAAAAAAAAAAAAAAAAGGCAGTAGAAAGAGACCAAGGAACAACCCAGATACAGGCATACCTCTTTTTATTGCACTTCACGAATAATTGCATTTTTTGCAAATTGAAGGTTTGGGGCAATGTTCCATCAAGTGAATCTGTTGGCACCACTTTTCCCAACAGTGTTTGTTCAAGTCTCTGTGTCGCATTTTGGTAATTCCACAATATTTCAAACATTTTCATTACTACATTTGATATGGTGATTTGTGATCCGTGATTATGATTTCCTGGAATGGTTACATTTATATATTTATTTATATTATTTTATAATTTTATTAAGTATTTGCATTAAAGCATTTTAACTTAATTTTTAAATTACTATGTATATTTTTAGAGACACAATCTATTGCACACTTAATAGACTATAGTGCAGTATAAACACAACTTTATATGCATTGGGTACCAAAAATTTTATTTGACTCACTTTACTGTGATATTCACTTTATTGAGGTATTCTGAAACTGAACTTGCAATACCTCCAACATATGCCTACAGAATTACTAGACAAGGACATTGAAGTTGTTATGATTAAATTTCTGTGTGTTCAAGAACAAAGGAGAAACATTAAAAATGTTAAGTAGCAACATGAATATGCACAACAAATTAAGCTTCTAGATGTGAAAACTATAGTGTCTGCCTTGAAAAACACATTGGTTTTCATTGACAGAATAGATGCTTCAGGAGAAAAGATTTATGAACCTGAAGACACAGCAACACCATCTAGGAAAATGCAAGACAGGGAGGAAAAAGATAAAAAAATAAAGAATTTATCTTCAGTGAGCTATGGGATAACTACAAGTGGACTAGTACCTGTGTAACTGGAGTCAAAGGAAAATAAATCAGGGCAGGATAAAATAAATAAAATAAAAGCAAAAAAAAATATTTGAGAAAATAATGGCTGCTGTTCATCCAAATTTGATCAAAACTGCAAGCCCACAGATCCAATAAACTTCATAAATCCCAAGTAAAGGAAACATGAAGAAAACAATGCAATAGCATGTCTTAAGCCAACTGTTTAAGAACTACGATAAAGGGAAAGTCTTGCAAGTAGCTACGGAAAAGCAGTAGGTTTTAAACCAGAGGTAGATTTCTCATTGGAAACAATGCAAGCCAGAAGAGAACAGAACAATTCTACTAAAGAAAACGGTCCACCTAGAAGTAACAACTTAGAAAAATATGCCTCCAAAATGATAAAATGAGGACTTTCTTAGATATATAAAGCTAAAAGAATTCATCACCAGCAAGCCTATACTACAAGAAAATGCTAAAGTTCTTCATACAGAAGGAATAGCAGATGGAAATATGTAACTACAGAAAGCAATTAAAGGCACCAGAAATTATAAATTTGTGGTAATTACATTTTTTCCTTTTTATCTTTTCCTTTTTAATACCTATAAAATGAATCGAATGTGTACAGTAAAAAACAATAAGTGTTTTGTAAGACCTACAACATATTTAGAAGTTACATGTATGACAACAATGCTACCAAGGCCAGCAGGGGGAGGAATAGAAGTATACAGGAAGTCAGGCAATATTACTTAAGTTATAACTTAAAGATGTTCAATGAGAAATGATGGAGACTTCTCAAAAGGACACAAAAGCATATTGATGGGACACCCATTCCGGAAAAATTCGAGCATCTAAATAAATTATTATATTATAATCCATTAAATCAATTATGACTCCACGAATTCATATTGATGCAATAAATGGACAAAAGTAATTAGGGAAAAAGGGAAAGCTCTTCCTTTATCCCTAAATTTCATACTTTCTTAATGTATAAGGCAGTCTTTTTTTTTTTCTTCTACCAATCATACACATGGATGTTGTTCTGTAGATCCAGTTGAAATTCCACTTTCTGTTATAAATTGGTAAGCTAGTTCAATAATATGAAAGGCTCATTAAACTGCACAGACTACTTGAATAAAGGCATGAAACAAAACTTTATATTTGTAATTTTTCTTCTTATTGCTTTTATTGATTTAGAAACACAATTTGATTTTTCATTTGCTTAGACTTTTTTGTCTATATGCTTTACAATCTTTATGAAAATTCTGTTTCCATGATATGCCTAGTCAGTTTTGAAATCCAAGGGAAAAAAAGCGTATGATTTTGATCAACAGGCAACTCAACTGACTCTTTAAACTTTTAAAATGCAGCTACGTGTTCAACGTTAGTACTGAACTTGATCCAGAAATAACTACTTATGTGTGAAACTGCCAGATATGTGTGCACTCCTCTCTCCCCATAATTGACAGAGATGTTTATTACTTCTCAACAAGAAAATAAAATTAACTTCTACTCTCTTAAGACTAGCTACAGAAATAAGATAGAAGAACCTTTTTAGTCTTTCTTGTTCTTTATATCTGGTACCACATATTGTAAAATTATTGTAAAATTATTCCAGTAAAATATAATGAAAACTTTGGACAATAGAGCCTTGTTATTTAGGGCATATAATAAACTTCAGGTATACATATTTATTTTGGAAAAAAAATTTAAAAAATGGTATCAGAAAGAAAGTAACAGAATTCAATTTCCTTCCTTCCAACCATCCTACTTATTGAATGCCAAATAGGTGCCAAAAATTATTGTAGGTTCAAAATGTAAACTCCTTATATTCAAGTTTCATATGCTGACCATCACCATCTCACCTTACAAAAAAATTCTAGTAACATTTTATTGTCAGAATTAAATACGGTTTATTTTCTTAAACCTATAAAAATTGCTAAGTATAATCTAGGTATTAGACTAACAAATAGAATTAAAATAATTTCAAATGACTGCTGATAGAAGTTTTAATAAGTATAGGTTCTGGGATTTATTTACAGACAGCTACTAGACATAACTTAGAAAATTATCTTCAAAGAATAAAAAACTAAATGAAAGCCTTAAGAAGACTAAAGTGATCTTTATTACCTCAGGCAAAGAAATTTTCACCCTAGATATATTTTAACATGAAATGGCAGAAGGTGAAGACATACTGTTGTCTGAACCAAGAAGCTTAGCAGTTTCAAGTTTAAAATTTATTACAGGTGGTTGCCACAAGACAACTCCATCATAAAGGAAAGGAAAATATTTAGATTTTTAGTTGTTTTTTACTAAGAAAAATCACTATCTCTCCATCAACAAAACACATTTCTACACTCTCTTTTAAGGCCTTTTTGTCTTAAGATTTTATTTATTTATATGAGAGAGAGAGAGAGAGAGAGAGGACAGGAACAAGGAGACTCAGCACTGAGCACAGAGCCCAACGCAGGACTCAATCCCACAACCCTGAAATCATGACCTGAACCAAAAATCAAGAGTCAGAGGCTCAACCCACTGAGCCACCAGACACTACTTAAGGCTTTTGTTTGTTTGTTTTTAACAGATTAACAAGATGGTTAACTCAGTCATAATAGTCAATACTAGAATAATATTGAACTTTTCCAGATAAAATCATCATAGACCTTGATAATCCTCAACTTGGTCCTTTAAAAATCCAAGCCTTCTAAGCCAAAAATATGATTTGGTTATTACATAGTAAACATGGTCTCAAAATTTTAACATTACAATTAAAGGTAACAACAATCAAAAAACCAGTAATCCAAAAGCCTCGTGCTTGTCTCCAAGATGCTTTCAAGGATTAAAGCTAAAAACACACAGAAAACAAAGTATTTAAATATAAGTTCCATCAAATAACATGAAGGAAGCTATATTAAAAACATGAAAAAAAAATCACAATGTAAAAAGGTACTTGCCCCTTATTTAATAACATGGAAAATCATCCAAGTTCTGAAGAGTGCATTTACTTCTGGAGCCTAGCAAATACTTCATTTATCTGCTTATTTTGTTAATAGTAGCATAAACTTCTAAAACCCTCATGCCTTTAGAGATTTGAATCAACAAGAGGGCCAGGATGATTATGATGTGCACGCATACAACTTGATATATGCAAGGGGTAAAAGCCCCACTCTCATTTTCCCCAATGAACACAACAGTGCATGCGACAGGGAGGGGACAGATAGACCCAAGGAAGCCAGGGCAGAGCATGTGGGAAATGTATTTGGAACACAGAATTACAGAAAGCTAGTACTTGCTTGAGATAGTCCTAAGGCTGTGCTTTCAATAATGAAGACAGAATCATCCAGATCAATTATTCACAGGTGTGATTACCAAACTATTGTGAGCATGGTGAGGCTGTGTGCAATAAATACAGGAACATGAGACTTTATGTATATGTGTGTGTCTTCAGCCTAGGGGAGGAGTTAGGTAGGACATCTGAATTTGGGTAGTTCTTGATTAAGCAAAACAAAGTTCTCAGGAACCGCACTGAACCTGTTTCGTATATCAGAAGAGGATTAGGGGGTGAGCACTTATTTGGCCACTGAACTACTTTTCAGGTGAATCCTTTGACCCAGCTGATGTTAATAACTCCATTTCTGTCTAGAGCTTTTATATTTGCTGTACTCTCTGAAACATTCTTTGTCCCAGATTTTTGTTAGAGTCACTCAGGCTTCATTTCACGTATTTTCCCTCACCAACCTATCTAGAGACCCCGGAATCATTCCCACCCTAAGGGCTCTACCGCGTGACTCTGCTTCATTTAATTCATAGTACTCATCACTAGGTAAAAATACCTCCAAAAAGAAGTGCCTTCCCTGCTGAACTGACCTGCTCTCACTTATAATGTAACCTCTTTGACAGCAGGGATTTTTATGATTTTATTCAATAGATGTTCTATACTCAACTCCTATTAGGTAACCAGTAAATGTTTATTGAACTGTATCAACCAGAATTTAGGACAGGTTTTATTACAAAGTAACCTGTCCGGACTAGAACAGAAAACATTTACGGAGATCCAACATGCCCAAATGTGTAATGAGAACCATGAGTATTTTACTCCGTGTTAATCTGACCATAAATACACATAACAGACCACATGGGGGTATATAGCAAGTTCCAAAACCATTGTCTAGTTCTTCCTCGCTAAGAAACTGAGAAGAACCATTAGCCAGTGTAACTGAGAAAGCAGTGTCCAGATTGTACAATGAGTAAATTATCTCCATGCTGGTCTGGTCTTTCTTCTCCTTTTTAATGTGTCCTCAAGTGCTGTGCTGCTCTGGTGTGTACTACAGCTCCGTTTCTTTCAGGCTTCAGAATCCTTACTAGCATGACTTATGCCTGGTCTTCTAATTGATCACTGTATTTTTCCAGTTTGCAATGTTTATCGATTGATCACTATTGCGTTAGCTCAACTAACATACTTTGTCACCCACTACAATGTATTCTCTTTTTCTAATCTAGTCATTTTCAACCCTACTTGCACAGTAGAATCAACTGGGGAGCTTTTAAAGGTAATACTGCCCAAGCCCCATTCTAGAGCATTAAATCAGAATCTATGAGGGCGGGGCTCTACGATATGGTTTTTGAAAGCTCCCAAGGCAATTGTAATGTGCAGCCAAGGTTTAAACCTACGGCTTCAACCTGAGTGCCATGGCTCAGCATCTCCTTTCTCTCGTTCTCTGTCATGCTGCAGAGAGAGAGGTTTGTATTCTACTCCTCTGGTACCAACTGCCATTCCCTAGGTAAATCTCAGCCAAAAAGGAGTGCCTACTGTGAAGAGAAGTCGATACCATGCTATGTCATGTATGTATGTATGTATGTAGCCTAACATCTGTCAAGATGATTTCATAATTTACTAATACATCCATCTATCCATTTATCTGTTCATAACTCTGGATCTTTTCAGAGTTGCTATACTTCAGACAAGAGCTACCTCACCTCCTTCCAGGAGAGACACTGGAGGGGGAAAAAAAAGCCTCTTCCAAAATGCTCCCAAGAAATTTCTATAGATAAATTCATGAAAGAGGCGTAAATGCTTCAATATAACTGGAATGAATTCTGCCTAATACACCCCTTAATGGGCAGATAAACTCTTACTGTAACCGGTCATATACCTGTAACCTATTTTAAAAAAAAAAAAAAGGTTTCATGTTGGGGACATTTTTTGTTATAAATCCCCCACTGTTATTAGTATACATAAAGGCAAACTATTTTTAAACATATTATCATTCCCAATTTTAAAATTATATATTCTGGATGTACTGGAACATGTGACAATTGTAAAACAAAATGAAAGCAACTTAAAAGAAATTTGGAAATAATGACACTAACAGAAAACTGTTAAAATAATAAAGGCCTGATGACTATTACGGAATCCTACCTCCCTTCCCTGAGTAAAGTGCAGGAAAGTTAAGGGTATGTTTTCTGGAAACAAACAAACAAAATGTCCCTATACATTCACAAATACATGTAAACACATGGTTGCTATATTGTGAACGTAACTGGTTTTTGTGTGTTAACTCTTCTTCATTTGCGATGTGTGTTTTTTTATCATTCCAATACCAAGATGGTGAGAAGCCCCCTGCCTCTAGACCCTTACATAGCTCACTGTTGGGAGCATTAATTCATGCCAAAACTCACAAGAAAACATAGCTTGAGATGAGACGCCAAGGAAAAGCCCGTTTACTTCTTCAGGAAATGCCTGAATGTTTTTAATGGGACATAAATTGTTACAGCGACGGAGTCAGGTGTCAATCTGACTATAGAACAATACTTCAAGGAAAGTTCTCTGGAGCTAGAACTAAACCATCTCATTAAAAGTCCTATTTTTGCTGTTTTCCAAGATTGCCCGAACAAGATCACAACTTGCTTTCTCTGTATTACTCCAGAGAGGAAGGAGAAAGATCTGAGCTATACACTGGAGGCAAGAGGAGTAGAAGAAAGGATATTCCAAAATTATGTAGAGAGATGGATAGATAGACATATTAGTAAATTAGTAAGTTAGCACCAGAGGGGTAGCATACAAACAGTATGATGTGAAATGTTGGGGTCCAGGAGCAAAAGGTTAAGAAAGAATCCTTGAGACATCGTTGGGGGGGGGGGGGGTGTTTTTGTTTTTTAAGATTTATTTACTTGAGAGAAAGAACGAGCAGGGGAGGCACAGAGGGGGGAGGGGAAGAGTTGTTAGCAGACTCCCGACCCACAGGGCTCCATCTCCTGAACCTGTGATCATTACCTTAGCTAAAACCGAGAGTCAGAAGCTTAACTGCCTGAGCACACAGGTGCCCTAAACAGGTGGTTTCATGAAAGCACAGGGCTCAGGCCCCACGTGCAGAAAGAGCAGCACGGGGTTGTGAGGAGTGACTGATTATAGATTTCCAAGTTAGGAGGGCATTATGAGAGTCTAGTTCTCTAAGGAATTTGGAGGAAAGGTTTCCAGGACCTTGAGGGCCTAGCTATTATTAGGATAAGGTCATTTACTACTGTCTACAAAAACCTTAGTCCTAAGACCCTTTAGATGCCTATCAGTGGCCCACATGTTTGGAGGATAATTGCTAACATGTATCTTGGGGTGGGGGGAAGGGTAGAGATAAAGGAAGCTTCCAAAGGGGTTTCACGACACAGGATCCTGGAGGTCGGGCTAAGGTCAAGCTAAGATTGCCTTTTCCTCTATCAAAGTATTAACATGGAGATAATGGAGCTCCTTAAGGATGGTCACTCAGCCTGTCTCAAGTACTTTGTCAGTGGGCTGTTCATTGTAAGGAAATTTAGGTTTTTTTCTTGGTTTCTTTTCCCTTTGTTCTCCACGTTACCATCCATATGTAAAACAATTAACGCTTGTTTAAAAGGTGTAGGGCCTTCGCCCAACCATGCTGGCACCTTGCTCTAGGGCCTCCCGCCTCTAGAACTCGACCGGGTTCAAGACAGCAACGTAAAAAGAGCTTAAACGCACTTCTTCCCGCGGACAAACCAAATCTGCATCTGTTTATGGACCAACTTCCTCCGGGGAAAAAAAAAAAAAAAAAAACCTAAAAGCTTGTCTGAGCAACTCCTGCATATCCCATGAAAGAAGGTCCACGCAGAATCAGGTACAAAAGCCTGAGGCACAGTTTCACCACAGACTGCCCACCCCACCCCCACCCGGCGTCCAACGCCACCTCTACTCAGAACCGAACTCAGAAGCCGGAGCTTCTCACCGAACGCAAAGGGTTTGAACCAAACCCCACACCAGTCGCCCCAACTTTTAAGACCTGCAGCTGAGGGCGAAGCCCCCAAAACATTTAACTTTGAAAACCCGGAGGGCTCCAGGCCACGAGACCACAAGGCTACAGAACAATCGGAGAACCGTGGACTCACCTCGAGGGCTCGGCGCAGTGGCGGCAGTTCCCGAGGCGTCCAGGCTGTTGTGAAAGACGCTGATTCGCTAATCTGAAAGCATCGGCGGGAGGAGCGGAGGCATTTAAGACACGTTTGGGGGGGATGCTGGCGGACAGACAGCAACCCCAAGCTCTCCTTCCGCCCCGCTCCGGCGGCCCGCCACCATCTTTCTTTTATAACTCGAGGCTCCTCCCCCTGCCAGGTGCCATCCATCATCTACAGACGGGGAGGTCCTTCCACCCTAAGATCCTCGGCAGCTGATGGGTTGACTGTTAGGCATAAATTATACTGCAAAGGAAAAACTCGTGGCGGACTCAAAGTTTTGAGATTCCATAGACTATTGTTCAAACTAGTTACATTCTTAAATCTAACCAGACTGAAGAAAAGGTTTAAATATTTATAATAATCATTAGCAGGGGTGCCTGGTTGGTTCAGTCCGTTAAGCGCCTGACTCTCGGTTTTGGCTCAGGCCCGGGTCTCAGGGCAGGGAGATCAAGCACAGCCTCTGGGTCTGTGCATAATGGGGAAAACTGCTTGAAGAGCCTCTCCTCTCCTTCTGTACTCAACTACATCACCCACCCTCCAAGCTGGTGCACGCAAGTGCTTGCTCACGCTCTCTCTCTCAAATAAGTAAATCTTTTAAAAAAATCATTAGATAATAATTTCTGTATGTTCTGGGAGAACATAGTTTGCTTGGTATTTTATTTATTTATTTATTTATTTATTTATTTATTTTTTGCTTGGTATTTTAAATAGAAGTGTAGAAACTGTAAACGTGTAATTAGCACAGGTCTTCCCATTTTTTCTGGTTCACTGGATCATCTAGGAAAAGACCCACAGAATGTTTTCCAAAATGTCCTGGAGACCTTACGACCGGATTCATTTATTCTCGTCACTTTGAAAGACCTGGACTTGATGATGGAGCAGTCTCTTGTATCCTTGGTCAGCACTTGATGTGATTCCTAGGACGTGAGACCCTCCTGGTTCCCTCAGCTTCTTCCAGTACAGCCCTGCCCATTGCTCTCTGTGGCAAATGCCAGGGACTTGTAATTCAAAGAGATTCCTCTGAGGCAGGAGTTTCTATTTGTCCAAAATGCAAATTGTTAAATAAAGTATTTTGCGCTCAAAAAAAAAAAAAAAAAGGCTTCTCCATCCTCTCTCTCCTGGCCCACCTTCCTATGCACTGACCCCAGCCCTGCCCTCTTTCTACTGCTGCCCTCCTCCAACTTGTCTTCTACTCCATTCTATTTCGTCCACCTCTCTTCCTCACACCTATCGCCCTTTGCCCCAGCTGAAGTTCCCAGTACCTCTGACCCTGTCCTCTCTTCAGTGAAGTGTAGTACACAGCCACCATGCCCATCGAGCATCCAGTGTGTTTCATTCCTACCTGAAGAGCTTCTACATCAGGTCAATCAACTCCACCCAGATTAGAACCCTAAAGCTGGAAGTGCTGAGCAAACTTGTTAATGAAACTAGAATCCTTACTGTCCTACAGAAATTCCAGACCTACATTCACAGCATGGACAGGGACTTTATGGCACCATGATCCAGGCCATTGGATGCTGTGCAACTAACAAAGGATGAGTCTGTGACACCTGCCTCAACGGCCTGGTGCAGCTACTATTTTACCATGATGAGCTATTCATCACAGAGTCAGTGGTCATCATTAAGAAGCTACTGCAGATGCAGCCAGCACAGCCTGAGGATGTCAGAAGTTGGCACAGCTCACGATAACACCTAGGTGCTCATGGCCTGAGCCAGCATCCTGTGGCTCATTGGTGAGTACAGTGAGCATGGAAAAATGGCCAAGTCCCTCACAGCAGAGCAAGACATCCACAAACTGCAGGCCATCAACCTGGCAGCCAAGCTCTACCTGACCAGCCCTAAGCGGACCAAGCTGTTGACCCAGTATATGCTAAATCTGGCCAAGTCCCACCAGCACTGTGATATCTGTGACCTGTCACTTGGCAGTTTATCCTCTCTTCAAAGTAGGGTGGAGCCCTCAGCCACCATGCCAAGAAGCTCTTCCTGGCATCCAAACCAGCTCCAGGCTTGGAGTCATCCTTCAAAGACCAGACCACTTCAGCTGGGCTCACTATCCCACCCATTAAATGCCAAGGCCACAGGCTACCTAGAGCTCCCAGACTGGCCAGAGGAAGCTCCAGACACATCTGCATGCAATGTGGAGGTACCTGAATGAACCAAGTGCTCAAACTCGGAGAAGAGGAAGGAGAAGAGGAGGAGTCAGGTCCCACAGAGTCCACAGATAGACCCCCAAAGTCCGAAGTGAGTCAGTCAGTAAGAGCAGCAGCTAGAGCTGCCAAAGACTCCAGCAGTGAGTCTAATAATGAAGACCAAGATGAGGGTGAGGAGAAAAGGAGAAGGAGTGAGAATGGACACAATGAGGAGGAAGAGGAAAAGAGGATGAAGAAGGTGCCAGAAGGACAAGGAGAAGACTTGTCTTTGGATGAGGGCAGAATTTCCAGCTGTAGCTTATCAGAGTTTGAGATGACATTTGATCCCAAGGAAGAGCAGGAGGAATCTGCCTCCTGAGAAGGGGGAGAAAAAGAGGAGGAGAAGGATGAGGAGAAGAAAAACCTCCCAGTGGATCATATACTCATGCAAAGAAATGTCTTTGTTTGATCTAGAGAACTTCCCCCTCCTACTGTCCAGCCTGTGTCTCCCACCATGGTTGTGTTCACCTGTCTGGCTGCTGACATGGAGGGCCTGACAGTCACAGACTCTCCCCTGATGCCCTTGCTGCTGAATCCACTGTCAGGGGTTGGAAGGCAGGAGCTGTTGCACCTCGTAGCTGGTGAGGGGCTGACTGCAGACTAGACCTTCTGTAGCCTGCGTTTGTCCCCAGAGGCCTCACATAGTATCTGTGCATACCCACTGCTCCAAGAACTCCCATATCCCCATCAAGGGCCTGCACCCTTAAACCTTCTGCTGGCATCAGCATCCTGAAATTGAGTCCCTAGCACCCAGAGAATCTGCCACTGCTATCATGGGCATTAATTTCTGTGACTCAACCTAGGTGCTCAACTTCCAGCTGTGAATCTAAACCCAACAGTTCCACATCTCCATTCAGCCACCCGATGATTAGCAGATGGCCCCTGTGTTCATGAGTGAGAATGAGTTCAAGAAAGTACAGGGAAAGCTGATGGACATGAATGAGAACAGAGAAGCTCAAGCTGCCAGATACCTGTCAGAGTGCCCACACGGTGGTACAAAAGTGCCTGCCACTGTCAACCTGGATAGTGTCTTTTGTGGGACATGTGACAAGTACAGGTTTGAATGGAGGAAGGGAGGATGCTGACCAGGGGGAGCTTGGTCCTGCTGACCCCGGACACCCTGCCTGTTGGAGCTGCCTAGCTGACAGTCAACAGCTGTTAGTCTCTCTTTCTCTCTCTCTCTCCCTTTTTCTCATATCAGATAGCATACAGGGGAACCTCTCCCTTTGGTCATGACCACAATCCCCCTCCCAATTCCCCTGCCCGTGAGTTCCCAGGACCTGTGCAGAGGGAGACAACAGCAGCTCCCTTCAGTCATCCCAGCCTTCTGTAGCTATTTATGTGGCAAAATCTCAGTATTCTCCTGAATATAAAATATATATGATATATGATACCTAGACTTACTGTGGTCATTTTGCAATATATACAAATATCAAATTATCATCCTGTATACCTGAAACTAATATATTGGTGCATGTCAGTTATATCTCAATACAAAAAAAATACATAAAATAAAATGTGTATTTCTGGGCTATAGTTCAGGAACATTGAATCAGAATATCTGGGGGCGAGCCTAGAAATCTTCCTTTAAAAAGTATCCAAGATGATTTTAAAGCACAGTAAAGTTTTAAGAAAGCTAACAGTATGCCTTAGACCCCTCTTGTTTCAGCAGGACACCCTCTCCATCCTGGGCTCTTCCACATTGGACCAGCCCTTCTGGTAAACGGGCACTGAGACACCCAAAAAAGTTACGGAGAAGGACAATAACTGCTATCTGTGGAGCCTGTTGGTTCTACAGGAGCTAGACAATAATCTGGTTGACAATAATCAACCAAATGGGTTCTACTAAGACCAGTTCAGGAGAGCCAGTTCTCAAAACTCAAAGAACAGTGAGATTTCTAACTTGACAGAGTTTATAATCTGATAGAAGACAAAGCTACACGTAAGTTATGTAAGGAGAGAAGAATATATGATCACCTTAATTCCTTGGGTAATTGTTTTAACTTTTACACCTACTTTGACTATAGAGGTGGAAACTCTGAAGAGTCTTCTAATCTGAAGTTCAGGATTTTCCATTAAATATCCTAAATGCATAACCATAATTTAGTCTGGATTTTCTAGTCTCTTGTCTAGAAATTTCTTTTGATTTACTCTAACAGACTATAAATCTAGAATGAAAAGATGTTTCCTTTCAAATATCCTAGATTTTCTCAAATCATTAAAAGATTTCAGAAATTCCATCATTTTGAAATCTGTTGCTTTTGATAAGACAGCCGTTATTTTTTCATTCATTAATTCACTCAAAGTAATAAACTGAGAGTAATCTACATCCTAGGATACTAAAGATCATTAAAACTTGGTCCCTGTTCTTATAGGCCTGAGAGATAAGGCAGATATATAAATGATCATGATCATATGCCCCAACTTTAGAATATATATATCATCACTATATAGAATACATCTTGTCCCTTTTGCTTTGCAGATAATGATTTTAACGGGCATGAAAATGACTGAAATTAGTACACAGAAAGTAGTTCTATCTGAGTTGGGTGGAGAGGGAGCACATGTTTTAAGGCAGCAAGGATATGGGTAGGTGACAGATAAGGCAAAGAATCTTAATTTAGCAATGCAGAAGTAAAGGACCTGTAATGATCTACTCAGTGAAAGGAATGTGCTCCTTAAATAGTCACTATCTGACATGCTTTTTCCATTTGATAACTAGATTAACTGTGACACAATAGGATTTAGGGCATGGGGAGGGAAGGAAGAAGAGCTCTCAACATAGAACAGAAATAGGGCTAGAGTTCAGGGTTGCCTTGCCCCACCAACCAGAGATATGTCATTTGTGAACGAAAGCACCCATCAAAGAATTTCCAGCATGAAATCCTGGGATGGCTTCGTTTGTCACCCAGGCTCCTTCTCCTAGCTGTGGCAGGAGTCTCAGATGCTAATTGCCACCATGAGTTCCAAGATTTACACACTGAACACTATGACATAATCGGGGAAGAAGACAAGGAGATTGGGGAAGACAGATCTCTTCAGTCCTGCTGTGAGAGTAGAGAAAAGCAAACCCAAAATGAACTTGACAACTTTCCCTTTAATTGATTTAAATTAGGACTTCCTCCAACATCCAAACTGTTTTCTACTTAAGTTCGATATGAATGATGGCCCATGTTGTAGGTGGTTGAAAGGTGAGTTTTCTAAAATAATAATGAGTTAGGGATGTAATCTAGTTTTGTGGAGGAGTAATCCATGAGACTCAGATGACATCTTTTAATATTGGGGGGGGGAGGGAGGTGGCAGTGATTAGACTATTTGAGATTTTAATAAAATGATAGATCCTACTCAAAAAGCCTTCCAAATGCTAAGGTTCATGTTAAAAATAATTTCGATGAGATTTATTTTTATTCATTTTAAAAATTGATATGTGCTCATGAGAAAATATTTGGGATATAGAAAATAGAGAAATAGGAAAAAAAAACCTACCTATCATATTGGATTTAGTCACTAACAATTTTATAACATTTTTTGTATACAGGTTTCCCCACTATTTCCTCCTACTATTATCCCCCATTTGCTTTATACCACTTTGCTTTTATGAAAAACCTACATTAGAACTACCTATTTTCATTAACCAAAAGAAATCTGAAGAAAATGTTCACTTTTACGAAATGGTAATTGCATTTTTTGCTTTATGCCATTTTAGCTTACAAAAGGTTTCGTAGATAAACTCTACTTCTAAATAGTAGGGAAATCCGTACTTCTCTCACGCTTTATATTCTAACCTGTACATAATTTTGAGATAATATGAAGTAATGTATGTTTTAAGTATATATCTTTTTATATAATATAAAGCAAACATATTTCCATATTAAAATATTTTGCAAAGGCAAAGTTAATCCTTGCATATTATTTCCTCATTTAAAGCATGCCATAATTTATCTGTTCACTCTCTTCTTTAAATCATATGTGCCATTTCCAAGTGTTCTAAATTTTCAAGGAGGCTGTACAACGTGTATATTAATGTGAATATTTTAACTTTTAGCTGATTTTGATTTTTGTTTGTTGAATTCTCGGGATTTATTGCAAGAAATAAGATTAAGTGTTAAGGGTTATGGCATATCTAAAAGTTTGATGTATTTTGTGACATTTTCTGATAAGTTTACATCAATTTTTGCCTCACCATCAAGGTAAAACTGTAAGCATTCTCATATTAAATATTCTGACTTTTACATCTGCTCATTTTCTCTAACACTGAAGCTGAATTTGTATTTATTTGATTGCTGCGAGGTAGAATACTTTCATATGTGCTTTTCAATCAGTATTCTCTTGCAAAATGTCTATTCAAAACTTTTTTTTTTTAATACATGAAAACAGGTTCTCAATTCCTTATTTTTAAAGGATATGGTTGTTTTGTGGATAGATATGCAATAAAAATGTGTATGTAAATCTCACTCTTCTGTAGTTATGGCCCTCACAAAATTTCAGCAAAATTACCTCCAAGTAAACAATGGCAGGAGCCCCCTCTGACACACACACACTCATCCTCCCATCAAACTTCTTTCAGCCCTAAGTAACCCATGCAGCATGATCATATAGCATTCAGGAAGACTCGACCTTGAATCCCCTTCCAAGAGTGGACTCTAGGGCATTAAACAGAGAGAAAATATCTTGTGGGTTCCCTATCCTCATTCTTCTCCCTGCATCACTATACACACACCTCAGGTCAATTTGATGGCTCCAGCCAGAGAGTCTGATTTCCTTTCCAAAGGTGCTGAAATTAGAGAAGTTGGTTGGATTCACTGGGAAGAGAAAACAGGTTTAGAGGTGGTAAAAAAAACAAAACAAAACAAAACAAAAAAAAAACCCGATCACACATGAAACCTCTGGTTAGAGAAATATTTGTGTTTCATGGTGAGCTCATTTGAAAGAAATACATATATAAATGAATAAATATATTTATTTTCCTTATAGGGGAGAATACTGAAAATTCAGTGAAATCGGTTTTACACACCCTTTTTTTCTCCACACCAAATCTCTATTGTGGTCATTTTCTACAGGGATTTCAAAAGTATTAGCTCCGTTGTTTCTGCTACTACCTAAGACGACTGTCTGTTAATAAAAATATCTAAAATAATAGACATTCCTTTATGAGTCAACGTACATGTTTATACTTAGCTAATGTAAAAGGGGATTTAGTCTTGGCCAGTTCTATATAAAGTGCCCTTCTCTATCACAAAAATATGGTTTTCTTAGCCAACTGCTCTGTAAAATTTGGGATATGCTTCAGTGGCAGGGGGAGGGGGAGGACTAAAGTAATTCAATAAGAAAATTGTAACTAAAAGTTCTATTATTCAATTCATATTAAAAATGAAATAAAATGAAAATATAATAAGACTCAAAATAAATTTGAAGTATTACTATAACATGAACTATTAGTAATAATAATATTTTTCCCTGCTAGAAAGTGAATAAATGGAATACATTTCCCATTCCATTTCTCTCTCAGGCACCTCTCCTATACGTATTGTTCCATGAGGGATTTTTTATTTTCATTTATTTTCAACCTTCTGACCTTCGTTTCCTTGATTGCAAAAGAAGGTTAATATTTCCTATCCCGTTACACCCGTGTGAGAATTACAAGCGAATTACATGTAAATTAAGTACCATAAAGCCTAGCGTTCGGTAGGTGTTCATGAAAATGTATTTCTATCAGGTTGCCTTTCTCTTAAATGCTATAAATTATGTATGGCATAATCCATAATTCTCTATTCTTATTTAGAGTGGGGGCAATGAGAACCCTCTGCTGTTTTATCATTTGATATTTGTGAGAAAATAGCAAAACCTAAGAAAGAAAGTCTTCATTTTGAAAGCTTAAAGGGATCAACTGAATCATTTTCCTCAGCGATGTCCCTTTTTTTAAAGAGGATCAATACAGTGAGATGCAGAAGAGAATCTCTCCTCTGATCATTGATAAAGGGAAACGTTAGCTATACTTTTTAAACACACGTGACTAGCAGAGAGAATAGGGAATGACATTTTAGGGTCCACAGTAGACAAACAAAATGGGATTTTTTTTTTTTCCCCCAAAATGGGATGTTTGATGGAAATGCAGAGGGACTCTTAATGGTGTCTCACAAATCAAGCCTTTGTTAGGCGTCTCTGTGACTGTGGAGCTGTCCTGGTTTGTTTAGCTAATGACACTCACGTGTTAAAATTTTAACCATGGCTTCATTTGCTGCATTTCAAAGGAGTCATAACATTCCTTTTATTATTTGTTGTCTGTTTGAAAAGATGATTTCACGTGAATATTTCTTATCATTGAACAATATAAGGACATTTACTCAACTCTCTGACCCTCCATCCTCCACTCTATTTGTTCTTGTTCTAGTGGACTCGCCTGTCCTCTTTTCTTCTACTTAGAGTTCCAGATTTCTGCCAGGGCCCGTAACGCACACAGGCATTGAGGAAGTGGAACCGAGGTGAAGAGGAGAGAATGCCATCTGTCATCTGGGATCATGTCATGAAATTGTTGAATAGTTGAACACTTTAGGAAAACACTTTGCTAAAAAACTGAGTTATATCACCTTATTCAATATCCATTATAGCCCTGTGAGATAGCAATTATTTTCGTATTCATTTTGTGAATGAGAAAACTGAACCTTAACAAGAGTAAGCAACTTATTCAATGTACACTAGTGGTAGGTTTCCAATAACCCCTGGCTATTCTTTGAAGATAGTGACAGCCTTACAAAGTTTTCTGAAACAACCTATAAGGCTTTTGGGTTTCCATTTTATAGATGGGGTCAAATAATTCGCCTGAGTTCACATTGCTAAATAAGTGACATAAAAGGATTTGATCACGAATCTACAAATTTGATCTGAAGTCTCTTCCATAGTTCTTTTTTTTTTTTTTTTTTTAGTCACCACAATCTTCCCTAGTTCTTGACTGTATCATATATCTCTTCTGGTACCTGCCTGTTCACGGGTATTTTAAGTGGTAGAAAAAAAATAATAAAATTTGGTTATTTCCCTCAATATGCTTAGAATCTATCAGGACAAATATCTAATTTTAAAAAAATATCAAGTCTAATGTATATAGTGAGAATGGTCACCAGATAAAAACAACAGAGAGGGTGCCTGCCTGGGTGGTTCAGTGGGTTAAAGCCTCTGCCTTCGGCTCAGGTCATGATCTCAGGGTCCTGGGATCGAGCCCCACATCGGGCTCTCTGCTCAGCAGGGAGCCTGCTTCCCCCTCTCCCTCTGCCTGCCTCTCTGCCTACTTGTGATCTCTCTCTCTCTGTCAAATAAATAAATAAAATCTTAAAAAAAAAAAAAAACCTGGATGAGAAATGGGTAGGTCTCTAGCCATTCTCTAAAGCAGTGGGATTAAGTAAGAAGGTTAGTATTAGCAATTATAAAATCAATTTGGAGAACAGACAATAACCATCCTGAAAAAATGAAGCTCTTCATTTCCCCCTTAGTGATACAATACAACTTGGAAACTTTAGTCTCCACCTATCAAGAGATTTAAATAATACTGATAGTGGTTGCTCCGAAATTTACCTTAGGCATTAATAAAAGCAAAGCAAAACAAAAGTTTGCTGAGAAATTTTGGAATGAAAACAAAAATAATTGGGATGGTGCTTAATGTGTTTGATATTTTTAACTCCTTGTAAGAACCTCTAAAATATTTGCAAATTACATTCCCTTCAATATAGAGACTGCATTTGAAAAATATGTTAATAATATAATAACTGTAACAAGTGCCGTTTCCACGATCTCCCAGCTGTTAATAGGATTTTTACTTTCCTGGTCGTACTAACTTGGTAATTTTGCAAGTAAAATATAGGGAGTTGTTCAGACCAGTTTAATCCCTGCCTCTTCTACTTACTTGCTACATCTGTAAACCTTTGGAAACTATTTCTTCATCTGTAAAAAAGAAGGTTTTATGTTCTGAGGATTAGTGGATTCAGTGAAATGTGCATATAAAAAGTAGCCTGGTTTCTAGTATCTAGCAGACACTTAGCAAATGTTAGTTCTTTTTCCTTGGGTAAAATGCCTGCTATTATGCCTGGTAGTTATTGGGGATTCAAAACATATAGGGCTCCTAAGTCTCCCCCAAATTAACAGATGATAGTTAACAGATAACAACTTTCATTGTCACATGTTGGATTCCCACGCAAAGGTTGAAGCACTCTTGATTGTTCCCCTTCTTCCTCCTCATCAGCATTTTGATAAAGCCAAAAGAAGTTTCTGCTTTCTCTCTTCGCTGTCAGCTGTGAATTAGAAGAAACATTGGTTACTGACTGAACAAAACACACATCAGCAGTGAATCGTAAATACTGGAAGTCATCATTGTAATTAAAGACTGACTCATCCATGAAGTCACTGATTTTAAGTTTAATGAATAAATGAGGCACTCTGCTAATATTTAACTTTAATTTTCTGGCAAGCAGAATGTAAGGAGTAGCTTTTAAAACTTCACTGGAGAAGAGTGAAATTGGGGCATATTTATCTCAGGGAAAGAACTATGGAACAATTTAGAGAACAGACAAAACTTACATAGGAACAGAAGAATCTATGATAAAAAGGAAAATATCTGCACCAAAAACATTGGTGACCTGAAAATCCATTAGTCATTGTGATATGGCAGAGGTTTAAGGAGAGAGAAAATAATTACTGGCGTGTCCTTTGACTTTTGAGAGGTAGTATCGTTTGTGTTTCTTGATGGACTTCTTTGTGAGAGAATCATGTAATTCTCAAAATACATCTTCCCAATTCTCATTTAAGTGTCATAAGGGCAAGAGAGAAAGAACGAAAGAAATATAAGTGTAGTTCAAACCCCTACTTGGTTCTAGGCACTTTGTATCCATGATCCTTATGTGAGGTAAAAACACTTGAAAGAATTGACTCAGAGCTATCTGACAAATTACTCAAAATCACAGAGCTAATTCATGAGGACTAAGTGTTAGTATCTAGGTAAGTCTCACTAAGTCCGTGGTTTTCCCTGATACTGCTTTGCCTCAAAGAAAGAGATCTGGTCTGCTTTGTCATTGGTTCACTATGTCCCTGTTCTCTCTTACAAAGACCTAAGCGCTTACATCTCAGAGATTAGGCACTTCCTAAATACCTAAATAAGAGAATACTCTCAAACAGATCTCCAACATCCAAACAGCAAATGTACCAGTCAACTAGGATTCCTGTAAGCCCGCGCAGGAAAAAATCAGTGTAGAGGAGCAAGTGGACACTGCCCATTCAAACCCTGTCCTGGGGAGAGAGTAAAGGACAAGTTTGGCTGGCCAAGAGTTAAAACTCCATTGTGGGGATAGAAGCATTACATTAAAGGTCCCTGACATGGCTGCACATTCAGCTCAAATCACAAACCTCTTCAGGCCAAGTTCTGAGACTCCGGCTCCTGTCTAACTTGATTGTATTGCTATTAGAGCAAATGTGAAAGTCACTTCTCCAGATTCTTAAACAGTCATTTGCTTTGCCCTTTTCATGTGCACATAGGCTTTCTTGAGCCCTGCCACTGAAATCAGCACTCCTGGGAGTGATCTATATTGTATCATGGATAAATTAAAAATGGAGTCCCTGGGCCTTCAAGGTGGAAGGCCTGAGACTTACCTACGGTGAAAGAAACATCCCTCCACGTTACTTTTATTCCTTACCCTTTCGTAGGTGAAAAAGTCCAAGATACTCCTCCTGTTCAGAAGGATACAAAAAACTTCTGGTAAGTCTGTGGCAATATTATCAAAGCAATAGAGCCAATATTTTATTAGCATGTTATTTATAGCAGTATTTAGATACTTGTCATCCCCTAATCTAATGCTTTGTGTTCTTTTCGTTTAGCGTGGCTTAGCTTTGATCCAAAGTCAGCGCGTCTACCAAGGCCTAGCTGCACTGTGAAGACCCCTGAGAAGTGGGATGGGGAAATAGAAAGTAGGGATGTGGCATTTCACGTACAGTCTCATAAGTAAAGACGGTTTTTCTTCTCAAAAAGAAAAATACAGTTTAGAAACCACTACTGTATTACATTGATCTATTTCAGATATCAAGGAAATACAAAGACATTACATTGTGTAATATATCATATCATCTCTATTGTACTATATTATATTTTGTTCCAGATGACTTTTCAGGCACAGGACCACACTCTTGTCTCTCCTCTCCTCTCTCTCTCTTTGCTATTTTTTTTAATTGGGTTATAATTAGCATATAACATTATATTTCAGGTATAGAATATCATGATACAGTATTTGTATACGTCCTGAAATGATCACCACAGTAAAGTCTAGTTAACGTCTACCACCTCAGACAGTGACAAAAAAAATTACTTTCTTGTGATGGGAACTTTTAAGTTCTACTCTTTTAGCAACTTTCAAACATACGATACACAGTATTAACTATCGTCACCATGCTGCACAGTAATCCCGTGATTTATTTCATAATCCTTTTTAAAAAGATTTTATTTATTTGAGAGACAGAGAGCAAGAGAGAAGACAAGAGGGGGGAGAGGCAGAGGGAGAAGCAGACTCCCCAGTGAGCAGGGAGCCCGATGCGGGGCTCGATCCCAGGACCCCGGGATCATGACCTGAGCTGAACGCAGACGCTTAACTGACTGAGCCACGCAGGTACCCCTATAATCCTCTTTTTTTAAGTAAGATTTCTCTTATAAAACATGAGTTTTAATATGCATGCAACCCTATTTTGGGGGGGTAAGTACTTAAAACAAGGTCAGAACCTGCTGTAGTCTATTGAAAGACATACTTTCGTTGTTCTGTTTTTAGTACACAACAGTGATCTGTTTGATATTGTGATCAACATTTTGCATTGTGTTTTTTATGTTGAAATTATTATGGTACACAAAATCAGTGCCCCTCCGAGGTGCAGCCGTGTAGGAGACGGCATTTGACACAACTCACGGATGATCTGAATGGTTTCAATTAGCACTGCTTTCTGAACAATTGGAAGGGGCTGATATTGTAGTTGCTAGTAAGGGCCTGGCTGCTTCAGGAATTTTTTAAAATGTCAATGTAGCAACAATATTTCCAGTTATCTATAGTATGTAAATATGAATGCATACACCACAATGATCCTGGACTTATTTTTTTTCCAGGAATAGACACATTGTCAGTTTTAGATTAATTTTAATAGGAATTAATGGCTCCTTAAATAAACTGTTGATGACAAGCAACACTTTCAGAATCAAGTATTCTCAGATCGGTGTCTGTAACTTGGAGCAACGTCTGTATATATTTATACCAATAGCTCATTGACTGACTCATATTTTATTTAAAGAGTCAGCTTTATGGCATATTGAGGATTTTTAAAAAAAATACATTTACTACTACAGGCAAAACACTATACTAGGTACTTGACATCTTTTCAGTCAAATTCCTTAGTATTGGTGTGCAACAGAAACTATTGTCCTTATTTTTGTATTAAGGAAAATGAAGGATAGCAGAGGCTCACGTGTTGCTGCAGGACACATGGATGTGGTGAGCAGTGGAAAGGATATCAGAGGCAACTGTTATTTGTTGTTTCTCTGTTATATGCCAGGTGCTTCACAAGGGGCCTATCATTCAATGTCCCTAATCCTTAACAGAGAGATATGCTTTAAACTAAATGGAATTCACCTCTGATTTCTTTTTTATACATGGAAGATTGGGGAGACAATTTCATCATATGATATTATGTTGCATTGTGATATTCTGGCAACATGGGGAGGGTGTGGGAGGGGAAGAAAGCCACAGTTTTTACAGAGATACCTTTTGTTATTAACATTCATGACTTTTATAGCTGATCACAACTCAACATTTGAAAAGTTTTTATGCTTGGAGTGGTGTATCATAAACAGTCATTTTGGAAGATCCCTCTAGGCACACAAGAGTGCTTCTAGTGAATTGAAAGCAACTATATTTGCATGTACCCTAAATATCTCTAATTTAACTGACAGAAAAATTGTCAAGGCAGATGCAAAGTCAAGCATGCACAGGTTGGTGATGATGGCCTCTGTCAGAAATATGCTCCTGATTCACAGACTCAATTCATGAGAATTTATTTTTAATTTTTGTTGTTTTGTTTTACAAAATTTCAAATTTTAGGCCCTCGGCTAAGAAAATAAATGTGTCTTGTTTATCTATAGGCAGCCAATTCCAGCTTCCTTCATGGGTGGCGTAGATACTGTCTCAACCAAAGTCCCAGGCATGGCAATCAGGCATCAAGCTGAACTTGAATTACAGTCCCAGAGGTAAAAGTTCAGAGCTTTAGCCACTTAGCCGTCAATCTTCTTTGTTCTAGTCATTCAACTTTATTAAGCATGGTGAAAGCTTTATAGCCCTGCTGCTTTGTTTCTTTTCCTCAATACCAGCCAGGCCCTTGACTATGCACAGACTTGCTTATGCACATACACCTAGCTAGTCTGCAAACATTCTCCATTTAAGCTCAAAGTGTTCATTCATGAAAGGCTTTTTTGATTAAATCTCTAGTGCTGTGACAGCCAGAGAATATTCTTAGTCTCTCTCAAATGGAGGAATCAATCCACTACTTTGGGAAAAGAGGAAAGTGTCCTAGAGCTTTGGGTTGAGACTCAAACTAACGTTTTATTAGTATCATGTGGTGCGGTATAGTGACGAGTGTCCTTAATAAATTATCGTATATAATCTTCAAAAATTATTTTTGAAACTGGAATCAATATTCTTCTTTACAAAGAAGAGTTTTTGTTTTGTTGTTGTTGTTGTTGTTGTTGTTGTTGTTGTTTTTGTAGAAGCTCAGGGAGTTAAATAGTCACTACATTTTGGGTAATAATGGACCTGGAATTTGAATAAATTTGAAGGTTATTCCCAAAACACAACTTTTGATTGAATGTAGCACTTTGGGAAGATGGTAAACAAATTAAATTGAAGTACAAAGAAGGAAAAGACAGAGATTGTTCTCCAATTCCCCAAAGCTCAAAATGCTCCTTTTCAGAGTAGATGGCAATGCCTTTAGTTGTTCAGTTATAAAAGGAGAAACTGATAATTATTTACAGACACAAGGCCCCATCATTATCTTTGTAGTCAGGTTCCCCGTCCCCTTCCCCTATGCCTTCTCCTTCTCCTTTTTTAAGATTCTATTTATTTATTTGAGAGAGAGAGAGAGAGCACAAGCAGGGAAGAGGCAAAGGGGGAGGGAGAAGCAGAGTCCCCGCTGAGCAGGGAGCCCAATGTGGGACTCAATTCCAGGACCCTGAGATCATGACCTGAGTCGAAGGCAGACGCTTAACCCACTGAGCCACCCAGGCACACCAGTAGTTAGGGTATTGTTATACTTACGTATTTTGTGTGCATGTTGTGAAGTCAACTTCATATATGGAGATAATGAATTATCTGATAGGTAATAGTTTCAAATGTTCTGGATATTCATTGATTGTTTCTCGAGATCAGCTTATGCTCCAGGCCTGACCTACATGGATTGTTCCAAGGAGGCCTCTTTGCTTTCTGGAGTCCCACTGGGTACATCCAATGGGAGAAGCTGGCTGGAGATGAGAGGGAAGGAAGAGACAGAGATCATGGTATTTATATTCTTGGCTCCCTTCCTGCTGGATCTAGGTTTGGGAGTATGTATGTGATTCTTTTTGGGGGATCCCTCTGTCATTGTACAGCACTTTCCAGGTTATAATAATGTCTCCTTATACCTGAGACCTAGGAATGGCACCACCTTCTGTTATTTCTAAACCCATTTTAGTTCATTTTTTTACAATCCTAGTGACACTTTTGTGAAAGTCCTATCATTAAACTCTATTGCTTTTGAATATATCATCATTTTTTTTTGGCTGGGATCCTGATTCAAATATTATAGAAGATCTTAGATGCGGTTGAAGGGAAAATGCTGAGATTCTACTGCATTCCTAGCAAAACCCTAAAACAAAAAAGATAGATGAGGTGATCACCACTGAAGGAATATCTCTTGAAAATTACTCTATATGATATTTCCCCTCTAGTCATAAATATATTTGCAAATACAATATACATGCATGTCCTTCTCAACTAAGAGCATGGACTTTTTTTTTGAAAGTCTAATTAAACCTATATAGAAATTTCCCTCAGATAAGTATTTGTAACCCTAATAAATCTCAGTTTCACTTTTGTCCTAATACTTGAACAACATGGTCTTGTGTTAAAAATAGAGTCCGGGAAATAAAAGTAATAATAGAAAGGTTCCAAATATTCCTTGCATCTTGTAGGGAATATTAAAGGGATCCCGTTCATATCCCAAAGCAGCACTTTATCATGCACTTCTGTTTATACTCAAATTATCTATCCAGTAGTGCTCAAGCTGCTCTCTTGATTCAACAGTTATTCAACATATACCATTTTCCTTGAATTTCCAGCCTATGGAGACCTTATATTTTTCTACGTCTTTCTATTTCTTCCTGCTTCTCTACTCTTCCCTCTCCTTCTCTTTCCCATCATTCTCCTATGTTATAAATTCCATATCCTTTCATACAAAGTCATGCAAACCAATAAAACTCATTGAAATGGGTAGAGGAAGGAGAAAGATGACTGGACAAAAAAGTTATTTTTTTTTAAGTTCCTCTTCTAGTGGAACGTGTACTGTGGTGTCAGGAGAGAGTATATGTTGAACAAATATTTCTATGGGATTTTGCTTTCCAGGTACCCAGAGAGACACCAAAACTCTGTTATGGAAATGCTAGACACTCAGAAGGTAATACGTCTCAAGTTTAAAACCAATGGGAAAAGCAACAAAATCACAACAAAAACAAAAGTAAAAAGTAGAGAAGAAAAATCTATATTCAAAAAACCCATACATAGCCATTGATGACATTCTGATAAATGTGTACTATAAATAATAATATGTTTTCTGTATATATACATATCTTTGTGTATATATGTACACACCTATATATATGTATGCATATATAACTTTTGCATCGACCTGTTTTTCATTTTCTTATTTTTTAAACTCCTTGTGGCTTAATTTTATTTTTTTAATGTAATCTCTATGCCCAATATGGGGCTTGAACTCATAACCTCAAGATTAAGAGTTGCATACTCTACCAGCCAGATGCCTCATACTGACCTGTTATTTTAAATGCTTCAAGAGGAGATTTTAAATTGTTTTAAAATATTATTACAAGGCTTCTTATAATTTATTTGCCAATTTCTCTCTTAGACATGTATGTTATTTCAACTTTTAAACTCTATATGTTATTAAAATCAAACATTTATTCACCTATATGATCATTTCTCTGATAGATTACTAAACTAGAAGGTATTGGGTCAAATTTTAGAATACTTTAGGTTTTCTGATTCTGAACCCCAAAGGGATTTCTAGAGGGATGAAATCAATTCACATTTCTACCAGCAAGATGTTAGTGAGGCTGTTTTGCTATAAAATCTCCAGGCATTTTTCAGGTACTAGTTAAATAAGTAAGAAATGGCATATTGTTGTTTTCATTTAAAGAGTATAAAGTTTATTATGTATTTCACAAGTTTATTGACCATTTGTATTACCCATTTAGAAATTCTTCCATTAATATCCTTTTTTTTATTTTACTACTGGCAAAATTTTTATTAAATTTTATAGTGCTTCAAATTAGGACATTATTTCTTTGTCATTATTTTGCATTTTTACATTTCTGTGGTCTCCTGTTAATGTGACATTTTTCTAACATTTAACTTTCTACCCAAATATGTTTCTTAAGAATTTCATCATAACTATTATCAATTATTATTATTGTCCCCAAATGTGGGTATGCTTATCTGTACTTGTTTTCATAGATGTCATTTTTTTCACATATAAACTTTTTTTTTTATCAGTTAAAGCATTATTGATACATTATATGAAGGAGTAATATATCTTGATGCCTAAGTTACCCCTAAGTTGTAGGATTTTTAAGTAACATTTGTTGGATTATCTATCAATACTCACTGATTATGATAGGTCTCCCCCAGCTTTTTAAAAAATATGTTTCTATATCTTCCAAATAGGCTGAAGTTCTATTTGTTTTGTCCTACTGATCAGTTTGGTTTCACGTATAATGTCCACATTTTTAAAGTAATTTTCACTTTATTATTTTTTTAATTTTATTTATTTATTTGTCAGAAAGAGAGACAGAGAGAGCACAAGCAGGGGGAAGGGGGAGCGGCAGGCAGAGGGAAAAGAAGGCTCCCTGCTGAGCAAGGAGCCAGACAGGGCTGGATCCCAATTCCCTGGGATCATGACCTGAGCAGAAGGCAGACACTTAACCGACTGAGCCACCCAGGCATCCCTGAATTTCACTTTATAGTATGTTCTTACAGCTGATAGGAAAATAATCTTTAGTCTTCTTATTTAGACTATACTCAATATTTCTGTTTGAAAGTCTCCATTTTTTGCAATATTTTAATTTCCAAAGCTTTCCAAAGATTGAGATTTATAAGTTTTCACAAATTAATATATAAATACACATATTATATATGTATATTTGTATTTATATATATAAATATACATATCATGTGGGTGTATGTGTGTTGATGATGCTGCATTATTCCCTTCAGAAAGATATGAGTTTTTTTCCATTTCTTCATGTGTTCTTTTAACACATATTCTGCTAGTCAATTTTTGTCAGGATTATTCTTAGATAATTCATGTCATTGATATTCTGGATATTTTTCATGCATTGTAAACTAATTAGGCAGAAAAATTGGAAATTTTTTTTAAATTGAACTTATCCCTGATTAATTTACTGAACCAAAATTTATTTGAAAATGATTAAAGATTCCTTTGAAGAATGTCACCTATAATTATTTTTTGAGTATTATCACCTGTATTTTCTAGTATGTAACCTAATCCTGTACAAAAACAAAATTCAAAATGATTAAATAGACAACTCAACAGGCAAATGATTGAATGCATGAATGAATTCTACATCTTGTTGAAATACTCAGAATTTCTAAAATACTATTAAAGATGTCTGATATCCAATCATTGTGGCTTTTGTTCTCTATTTTAAAAGTAATGCCTCTTGAATGCAGGGGCACCTCAAATATTGCATTCAATTTCTGGGGTTTGCAAGGCCCCTGAAATACCCTAGTTTTAATATATTGTATGCATATGCCTTACCCTCTTTCCAAGAAAAAGAGGTTTTCAAAAGAAATCAGTTTATCAAAAGAAACCTATTTGTTCCCAAACATTCAAATTCCAGGATATATTTTATTAACCTAAATGTTATTTTGGCTATTGGTTTAAGATTAACTTTGTTTATACTTTTATAAATGAAATCTAGGGGAAGAACTTACTATTTGTGAGGAAGAGAAATTGACTTAATAGATCCCATTATATTATTCAGTCAAATTATTATTAGCCCATGAAGTATTTATTTGCTCTAATAGATTAATAAATTAATACTAAAATAGTCCTATATTCCTGCATTCATCTCCCTTAACTATATAGGATTAATATTTTGACAATTGTATTAAATTTTCTGGTGTTTTATTTGGTATTTTTGCAACACTATAATTAAAATTGTTCTAAGTGTTTTTGTTGGTTTTATTTTCATACTATTCATGTTAATGACATAAAATATAGACAGAATCACATATACAATTTATGTAATATGGTGATTATAATTTCAATATTTGAGACACAAATGTTTCAAGCCTTGTTTTACAGAAAGTATATTTTAATCTATTAAAATTTCCTTTTTTAATATTTCTATCTTTTATTTTTTTGTGTTAATCTATAGTTTCCTCCGGTCTGTTGTCCTACTTGGATATAATTCCCATTTAACCTATTACATTTGGATTCCCTGCAATGTCACAAGTCTAATCTAGTGTCTTGACATAGCAGAGGTAAAGTCAAAGGATAACTTGAGCTCCCTCTACAGGCAGAATTGCACACTCACCCTTAAACAGTGCTGTGACATGCTTATTTCCTCAAAGGGAAAAAGAAATCACTGATTTGCAAGTAGCTCATATTGCCTATTATAATGCACTGCACTTTGGTAGCTTTTTTTTTTTTTTTTTCCTCCTGGAAAGCATTCTCTCTAAATGCTTTTGAGTTCAACTTCTGAACCTTTGAAATCTACCTGACCCATCAGTTGTATCCCGTTTCCCTAGAACTCCTGATGCAGACAAAGTGGGTATCTGACCCAGTATAGAATCTGAGTGCTTCCCTGGTATTTACATGACCAAAGAAAAAAGGTTTCCCCTTTTCACTGGGATTATCTAACCAGGAGAGTGGAACTCTAGAGCTGACAGTAGCCATCTTTTATGGCATAAGGAGAGAGCAGAATGTCTCCAGAATGAAGTGAGCAAGAGAGAAACAATGATGAGAAATAGATGAAGACTAAAATCTCTGAGATACTCACTTCACATCTGTTTCTAGGGCTCCAGTTTCTTTAGCTCATGTTTTGATTCTGTGATTTTTTTCCAGTTTCTTCTCAGATACAGTAGTTTATGCATTTTCTTATGGCTTAAACCTGGACATGTTGGAAATTAGTTACCTGGAATCAAAGAGTCCTAATTTTTGTCAGCAGTTCTTTAAATGCTGTTAATGGATATTGATACAAATTATACAAATTCATAGTAATCTAATTAATTCATTCTTCATGAAATTGACCTTTCCTTCATTTTTGAATATGGAGATAAACCTTCATCTCCAAGTTTATCATCTTGTCCATTCTCCAAGGACACTTAGAGACTTGTAAGAGCATCATCTAGATGTCCCAACAAACCCTTTTCCCACTCAGAGCAGAGCAGTAATGGAATTTGGTGAAGAGCAGTTAAGGAAGTTAACAGTAAACAAACAAGTGAATGAAATTTCTTAAATACCTATAAGGCAATACCTGCTGTACTCTTCTCCTGACTAGTCCTCTCTCTCACTCCTGCCGTATCCATTTCTATGATCCTTTTGACCTGCCCCCAAATTCTGGAATATGAAATTTTACTGCACATTTTTTACTTGAAAAAATGTTTAAGTGTTTATTTTTCTAAGTTTTTATTTAAATTCCAGTTAACATATAGTATATTAGTTTCAATATAGTGATTCAACACTTCCGTACATCATCCTGTGCTCATCACTTGTTTCTGCCATCCCTCATCCACCTCCTTTCTGGTAACCACCAGTTTGTTCTCTATAATTAAGAGTCTGTTTCTTGGTTTGTCTCTCTCTCTCTTTCCCCCCTTCCCTTTGCTCATTTGTTTTGTTTCTTAAATTCCATGTATGAGTGAAATCATATGGTATTTGTCTTTCTCTGACTGGCTTATTTCACTTACCATAAAACTCACTAGCTCAATCCACGTTGTTTCAAATGACCCTACTTCATTCTTTTTATGGCTGAGTAATATTTCATTACACACACACACTATATATATACATATATATATATATATACATATATATATGACGTGTTCATATCTATATATATGAACACACACATATGCCACATCTTTATCCATTCATCAAATGATGAACATGGGCTATTTCTATAATTTGGCATGAATTTAAATGAAATCACTGACCAGTACATGTAACAGGGAAGCAATAAGTTTCCTGACTTACCTTACCCTCTTACATTCTTACAATAAGTTTATTTCATCATTCTCATGAATAATGAAATACTGTAACTTGCTCTTAACATTATGTCTAATGAAAAAAAAAAAAAAGAAAAAGGAAAGCCACACTGTAGATTTTCCATCCCAACCCTACCATGTTTCAGCCTTCTCACTGCACTGGATTAGGGAAACCATAAAACACATTATCTATTCTTTCACAAATAACCACTCCTTAGTCAAAGTGACACTAGGTCACAGGCTTGCCTACAGGACTAACAATTACACTTGCCTGATCTGCATAGCCTATCCTTTTTTTAGGGAGAGCCTACTCATCTGTCAGGTCTCAATTTTAAGGTCATTTTCTCTAGAAGTCGTCAATGCGCCACAGACTAGAATAAAAGTGTAAGTTACATAGCTGCATGGCACATCCTAAATATTCTTACCTACAATTACATATTCAATGACCTTCCTCTATATTAGACTATAACCTCTATGAGGTCAGGGACCATGTCTGTTTCTCTCTCTAGGGTTTCCTATGTTTAAAATGCATGTTTTATTTCTTTATAAAGAAATACTATGTCCAAGTTTTTTGATAGGGTTAATCATCAAGATCTACAAGCACAAAGTAAAAAGCCCATTTTCTTAATACAAATAAATGAAAATGAAATAAATATTTGCATCATGCTGACTATATTCTGGGGGAAAGAAAAAAAAAACATGACATCAAATCAATTCAAAGAAAATATTTGGGTCTATAAATGGAGCATATACAATATTAATTCTTTTCTAATTAATTTTACACCAATACTCTGTAATGGGAACATTAGGGAATGAGTTGTCTCTCGTTATTTTCATTGCAAATGTTAAAAGGGAATCTACAATGCAAATATTCTTTCAGAACTCTGAACAAAGTCCAAATGTTTTCTTTGAGGGTGGGGTAGAGTGGAAATGCAGATAGAGTGTAAATACCAAGCAGTGAAAAACCTCTTTCTTGGCACTTGGTTATGGAGCCTCGAATGCATGGACATTAAGAAAGAAGAGAGTTAGAAGTCAATTCACAGCAGGCAGATTACTACTTATGTTTTTCAATTCATTCATGTGTGAAAGAATATCATATCATAAAATGAACCATTAGAAAGCCGGAGAATGGAGCATGCGGGAAATAAATTCCTGAACCAGGCCAAGAAACAGATGTGTGTGTATGAATCTGTGTGTATGCATACAATTTGTGGAATCTAGAAATCTATTTGTTCTCTGTTCTATATATGCTACATATGTTTAGAAGCACAAAAGTTCTGAAGATGTTCCTGGTGGGATGATGTCATTCTAGACAGTCTGTTTTAGGATCTCAAAGTAAAGAACCCATCTCTAACCTCACATTTAGGCAAACATATCTGAGTTGTACAATCTAGCAAACACATATTTGTCTGAGTTTGTTTTCCCATTATTACTTTCTGGGCATTTCAGAATTGAAGTCAAAGTCAGCTTACAAAGATAATTCAGTGAACTGTCAATTTTGGTAAATACAAACAATTTAGTAAATCATTGTCACAGTAACTAGGCAATACTCCAAGGCTTTAACCTCAAATGACCCATGTACTTACCTCTGGGGCTTTGGACATTATAACCTTATGTAAGGCAATTACCCTAGACCCTCTAGCTCCACCTGTTTAGTCCTATTTAGGACTCTATTCTTAATTACTCCATGTCTGGGCTTATTGTCTATCTCTTATTCTTCTCCCAGCTTACCCTGAAACACCGTGTTATACCTAGCTTCCATTTTCCATTTTCATATTCAGCACATGCTTTTTTTACATTGTTTGAACCATAACATCATCACTTCCTAATTGTGTGAACTGTTAAAATCAAACACAAACAGAGATCAGACTTGAAAATACCCTGAGCAGACAAAACCAGTTTAGTCATCCAGCAAAGCTTAATTTAGCTTATTTTGCAAGACAAATGACGCTAACTTGACCTGGGTCACTTCTTGCTTATGCCTCTGAAAATCACAAACAAAACTTAAATAGTTCCCCCAAACTGATATGAAGTAACCATTCACCAATTCCCTTTTCTTTAAGAAAATTCTAACATTGTAACCACTCCCTGGAAAGAATAAACACTGCCTGTGCACTATGTAAGTTGCTTTATAACAATATCCCTCTGCACCTCATTCCATGTTTTGGTTTGTGCCCCCAGTCTGCAAAAGGTCTTCTGGACGTGTGTACGACAAAATTCTTCGAATTACTACTCAAGTGATTCACTGGTTTTAGTTTTGTTTTTATTTACTTTTGACAAAACTTAGAAATTTAAGCCCTTTCAATTTTTCCATCTGCAAAATTGGTATTGTGCAAATTACTCCCCATATAAAATCCAATATAAACACCAAGGAAATCTGAAATGGTGAATGAATGGCAAATTTGAATAATTTTCTCTCCTCTACAGGCTTCATAGGGTGCTGTAACAACACTACCTTAACAAATCCTCATTTTGGGCGCCTGGGTGGCTCAGTAGGTTAAAGCCTCTGTCTTCGGCTCGGGTCATGATCTCAGGGTCCTGGGATGGAGCCCCGCATTGGGCTCTCTGCTCAGCAGGGAGCCTGCCTCCCCCTCTCTCTCTGCCTGCCTCTCTGCCTACTTGTGATCTCTCTCTCTGTCAAATAAATAAATAAAATCTTTAAAAAAAAATCCTCATTTCCTCCTAGTTAATGACCACTCACCATCCGAGATTCTAACCTGTCCTACATGGGGTGTGGTAGGGATGGAGGCGGGGGTAAGCAAGATCAGACTTGTGACATAGACCCATATGTTCTAGTAAACATCCTATTAAAAGTTAAATAACCATAGAGTAGGAAAATGTAGGAAGGAAAGAATAAATATGAAACCAACTTAAAACAAAACACTGAAACTGATTCCTTAAAAAGGCTAAAAGATGGGAAAGCCTCTGCTAAATTTATCAAGGATGAAAGAGAGCACGAGCAAGAGCTGAATTGAACATTATTTTAAAAAAAAAGGACACTAAATATATGGAGGATCTTTGTTACTCACAGATTTCTAAACATAACATTTTGCTAATCATTTTTAAAATGTGTATTTTTTCTAGAAATGTTTTATTCATTTTCTTTTACGTATACTGACTCAAAAATATCTTTAAAATCTGAATAGATCCACAGTCATTAAAGAAAAGTAATAAAATTCTCTCTCAAAAACAGACAACAAATAAATAACACTAAACCCACATTGTTTGATAGGCCAAGATTCCCAGCAAGACAATCTAAAATCTCTACTACCCTATTTTGTCCAGATTACTGTTATCAACTACAACTGAAAACCCAGATACAGAAATGCCAACATTAGTCATAGTGAATTATTTTAGGGGTGATGTTTGCATACACAAAAAAGTATTCAGCTTCATTCATTTTTATATTAAGTGGTTGAAACTGTCTCTTGTCTTAAGAGTCAGGCTTATTCATCCCAAAACAACAAAAATCACAACTTCCTCTATTCCAGAAGGAAGTTGAGCAAAGCATTATCTCAACTGTCACAGTAATTACATTTAAATAAATAATCTAAAAGAAGAAAAAGAAAGGGGATGGCATTATCTCCAGAGAAGGGAATACATGTCACTATATAATATATACGAAGCAATGTAGGAAAATACAGGAAAAATGTGAGAGACCCTAAAAGGAGATGAATTTAAGAGAGAATTCCAGAGAGCAGTTTTGTTTGACCTTTAAAAGGTGAGTAGGAGGGGTGCCTGAGTGGCTCAGTCGGTTAAGTGTCTGCCTTCAGCTCAGGTCATGATCCCAGGGTCCTGGGATCAAGTCCTACATCCGGCTCCTTGCTCAGTGGGGAGTCTGCTTCTCCCTCTCCCTATGCCTCCCTCCCCAGCTTGTGCTTGCTCTCTTGCTTGTTCACTCCCTCTCAAATAAATAAAATATTCAAAAAAAAAAAAAAAAAAAGTAAGTAGGAATTTACAAGTTAGGGAAAAGAAAACCTTTGGAAAAAGCATTTTACAGAAATGGAACACCTTGAAGGTAAGAACTGTGAAAAAGCATGGTGTTTGCGGTGTGAGAGAGACGCACTTCCCATAACTGACCGATGCTTCAGATAGTTCCTTAATGATCGCAACCCTATTGCTATGGATTTGATTATGCCACACCTCCCAAATTCATGTGCTGATGAGGCCCTAATATCCAAGGTGACTACATTTGGCGATAGGATTTTTTTTCCTAAAGATTTTATTTATTTGATAGACAGAGAAAGACAGCGAGAGAGGGAACACAAGCAGGGGGAGAGGGAGAGGGAGAGGGAGAAGCAGGCTTCCCACCAAGCAGGGAGCCCAATGCAGGGCTGGATCCCAGCTTGGATGGTGACCTGAGCCAAAGGCAGATGCTTAACGACTGAGCCACCCAGGCGACCCGTGCTGATTGGATTTTTAAGATGTAACTAAGATTAAATGAGATCATAAAGTGGGGCCCTAATCTGGTAGAATTAGTGTCTTTATAAGAAGAGAGTTCAGAGCTACCTCTTTCTCCACAATGAGACCACCATGAGTAGGCTTCTGTCTACAAACTATGGGAAGCAATTCCAGATTGATACCAACACTGCTAGCACCATGATTTTGGATTCTCAGCCTCTGGTACTGTGAGAAATAAATATCTGTTATTTAAGCCACCCAATCTCTAGTATTCTGTGATGGCAGCAGAAGTCCACTAACGCACCAATCAAAGCTCTACTAGGTGAAGAGATTCCAAGAGAGATAATTCCAATGATCCTAAGAGTTTGGGTCGTTCAGAAACAAAGAGGGATCAGGGAGAAGAAGATGGGAGATGTGACTGGGTCTCCAGAATATTAAATCTGTAAGGATTCTTATGGATCAAAAAAAAAAAGGATTCTTATGGATCCCATTTTCAGCTGCTTCATTTTACAGTAAAGGAAACTAAGATGCAGCTTTGCCCAAAGTTATATCAAAAGCTAGTGACAAAGCTGTAGAAAGTGCTTGGATTTTCTCTGTATATACAGGGACCCATTCCTCTGGAGAGGATATTGCAGGGTAGTATTTTTTTTTTTTTTTTTTTTTTTTTGCCGTGAAGAATTCTATTTTATTCTATACCCATATGAAAGTCTGTCCTTATTCACTCTTCCTGATACAGCCTGATGCCTTCATTCAAGCAGTTGATTAATTACCAAGAACTATCAAACTCTGCAGTGATATCCCCTAGGCAAAGGCTGCCTTTCTGCCTGAAATGCCAATCTTGGTGAAGGTCTGAGACATCCCATGTTTTCTGACATTCTCAGCTGTGTAGACCCTCTGCCTGGGGCTGATTCGGTGGGAAGAGGGTTGACTTTAACAAACAAGATGCTGCTTCCCCACCAGCAGGCCTGCTGTTGCTGTTGTGTGCAATCCTCCAAAGGCAAGATCCTCCATATGCTCACCTACCACTGTCTCAGCACAGTATCAAACGCATGAACAAGTGAATGGGAGGAGCAGGAGCAAGGCCATCTAAAGAACAAGGCTGGCATTAAGCCTCGTTGGGCAACAGGGAAAGACAAGCACTGTATCCTAAAAGACTGGAACCCCTGGGCCCACATGCTACCAACACAAGGACTGAGTTTTTGTCTCCATTGTGCCCTAAGCAATGCCAAAAGCAGTCCAAAAACACAGCTTTGCAATCAAATCCAAATATCACTTTGTGAATATCAAACTCATAGAGATTTAAAATGAGTAATAATGATACCATCCAATGATGGCAAGTGTATAAGAAGGTGCATTTAATTGACACATTTATGAACACATCCAACTTTGCCCCTAGATGTTGCACCATTTGGAAACATTTACAAAGGGCCTTAAAAATGCCTATATCCTTTAGTCAGCCATTAAAAAAAATGACATTAGGGATATGGACATATAGAAACAAACCTAGAGGAAACAAAGGTCTATTTTTAGTATGACAGTCATGAAAATGTGTTGCTCATATGTCCTGTAGCAGACATGCAGATTCCAGATGTTACCCTTCCCTATTCTCCATCATATTTGCACCAAGGCTAAGCTACATGTGGGCTGTTCTAAGCCAGTGACGGAGCATGGTGGGGTTACTAAGGAATTATCGGAGATGAACTCCTTCAATGACTGATTTTAGCTTGAGGACTCCCCAGTGACTTGGCTAAAACTTTTTTAAAACTGTGAGGCAGTCTGAGATTTTTCCTGACACAATTACTCTCCGGTTTCTCCTTACAGGAGTCAGATCTGCATTTTTTTCTGAAGAGTCTACCCACATTCTCCAACTCCCACCCCCAATCAATCTGTTGAATGTCTACTCCTGTCCTGCTGCCCATTTCTCAGGAACCCAAACTAGTACATTTAAGAATACTCAAGAGCCAGTTTAAGACGGTGATGTACGGAGATCCAGCACTCACCTCCTCCCACAGACACACTAAATCTACAGCTACCTGTAGAATAATTTCCTCCTAAAAAAATCCTAAAAAAAACAGTGGAACAACTCCTTCACATCTGGGAAATGAGAAAAAAAAAAAAAAAAAAGAAAGAAACAACACATTGAAGCAGGTAGGAAAGGTAGAGACACACCCTCCCCAAACACTCCCTACCCTGCAAGATGACCTGTAATTGGAAGAGAACTCAAAACCTGAACCTTCTCCTCCAAGAGCAAAGGGTTCATACTCCAACATCAGACACCCCAACTTTTATACTTTCATCTGAGAGATGAGCCCCCAAAACATCTAGTTCTGAAAACAGGGCTTGCATCCAGGAGACCTGCAGGGCTATAGCAAACACTGCCTCAAGCAAGTCACTGAGAAATGACTCTCAAAGGGTTCTTGCAGACTCACCTGCTCCACGGCCCAGAGCAAAAGCAGTCTTTGAAAAGCACCAAGACTTTATGTGAAAGAGGCTCCGTGCTACTTTTAAAGCACCAGACTGAGAGGCAGGGGCGTGATGGGATATTCTCCAGGGCCCGAGGCTGGTAGACACTGTCCCTCAGTGTTGCTTGGGCAGCAGGTGCCATCTTTTATTCCCCGCCCCCCCCACCACAGTGGGTTCCATCTTTACGCTCTAGCTGTCAGCTGCTATCTTCACACTTTTTCTCAGCCTTGCTGAAGCTGGAGGGCATCATCTTTTTCTTTTCTTTTAATTATTTTTAATTATTTTTTTACTTTTTATTTCTTTTTCCAGCGGTTGCCATCTTTACACTGTCCCTCTGCCTCGCTCCCAATCGCCAGTGTCTCCCAGATGGGGAGCATCTATGTACACATCTGATGATCTAAAGACCAGGTTTCACACCTTGATGCCTGACTGTGGAGGCCAGGGTGGGGGGCTGAGTTCCTGGGTCCCACAGAACTGTAACGATCAGAGAGACAGTTCTTGGCATACTTCCACTCCCGGGGCACCGCACAGATAAGCAGACCCCCAAGTGAACACCCCCAGTCATTCTGAGGAAGAGACCTGTTGGCTCATCCAGGAGCTGTGGTCTGAGGTGCTGGCTCTGGTTTGGCACCCTTCAAAGGGCCCAAAGAGCTGCACACAGGGAAGAGAGGCTGGTGGATACAGTTTTCACGCTCCCCTCTGTCGCACTCCTGCTCACTGATAATATGCATATCGGGCATTTTACTGCAAAAGTGGTAAAACCTGTAATACATAAATAATCACAGCAGTATGTCTCAAAATAAGTTGTATGAGATACATACTTACTGCTTGTTATTTGACCTAAAATAAGTGGAAATATTCATAACACTTAAAAAGTTGAGGAAAAGTGAAAAACATCATTGAATGAGTAAGTTTATTTAGTCTGTGAGAGGTTGTTGAGAGTCCTAAAATAATGCGCATCCTGAATCACTAAAAAGGGGATTTGATATACATTGATAATGGAACATTTTCTTAAAATATTCAGTCTACAATTTAATCAAAATCTGTATTAATTATTTAATATAGGTCAAGGCATGTCCTAGGATTTGTATTCCATGAAACATACTTTATGAAATAATGTTAAAGAAACATTTCATAAAAGCCAACATTCTTTTTATGTCTAATAAGTATGTCATACTTACAGTAATAAATTTACTTTGTCATGTATATGTAAGCACTTATACATCAAATTATCAGTTTTATCTTTCTTCTCCTCACATTTTTCCTCTCCTCACAATCCAACCAAGTTCCTTGGATGTAGTAAGAACTTGATAAATATTTCCTTCCATGGGATGACCTAATTTTAATTCCTAACAGGTCTGATTTGTCATTGTAAAACTGACATTACAAAATAATAAAATGATTCAGGAGAAACAGCATTCTTAGGAAATGTGCTATTCCTTCCAGCTCTTCATGTAGTTTCTTACGTACCTGGTGATTGGTAAAAGCAGACTGCCAAGTTGCAGGGAGAGGAGAGTCTTCCCCTGGCATTGCACAATAAATCTCACAAAAGCTTTAAATATGTACATGATGTTAATAAAGACATACATGATTTAAATAAAGCCCATGGCTTAAATAGATATATCAGAAAATCCGTGCAGTAGCATATCCTGAAATATTTGCTTTCATAGGTCAGAATTACAAATGGTAATCCATGAAAAACAAGGGCACGCTAAAGTAGTATTCTATGAATGCAACTTCCGTATTGACTTTCAATACCTATTCATTCTGGCTTCCTTTCTTTATACATCTATCATTTACACTGTTTACATAACTGAACCAAGACACACTCTAGAAAACACAGATTAACATTGCCTCTAATCCCCAGATCACTGTACCTTTAACCCATTTAAAACTTGAATGTGTAAAAATAAATTCGACAGCACCAAACACTTTCCTATTAAAGGGATTTAATTAGTGCAGCAATATGGTATTTATTTGTCCCACTAACCATTAGGAGATAATAAATATGTCTTTTGCTAACATAGCATGAACACACTGAATAAATGACATTTAGAAAGTAATTAACATCATTTCCACACTTAATGTCTTTTCACATATCATGAAGATCACGCCTCTTGATCTGCCCTCATGATGTGTGACATCCTTATTTTATCACAGATGTACCATTGCTTCACAACTATCTTCTGTTATCACACTTTTACAGTTCAAATTATTCATATCACAAATGCAGAGGCATGAGACAGGGCTATAGAAAGAACTATTTATGACAGTGTACCATGGAGGTTATAAATCAATCCCATCACATTTTTATTTAAGACCCAGGAATGCCACTGTGGCCAGGAATCAGATTAATTTACTCCTCGATTTTGGTATTTATTTTTAAACAAACAATATCACCATTACAAAAAACTAGTCATTTCTCAATTTCATATCCAATTTTACATGGTGCTGTCTTGTTCCTTTTAAATAACTTATAAGAATTCTGCAATTTTTCCTGTTTGATAAAATCATTCAATATTAACTAGTTTTGGCCGGGGATCTTTTAATTACCTTCTGTTCTTTTAATAATTTATTTTCTAATTGAATCTTTTGGTCACAGCTGAAACAGAAACTGAACTTGCCTTGCTCTACAAATTCCTAATAATCTATAAATAGTTGCCCAAAACTCTATTCATGGAAGTTCTAGTTCAACTGCCAGATAGGTTTTCTGTATTACACATATGGCAGAGCTGTGTTTCTTCATTCACTTATTTCACTCATTTAAAAACTGTGGGTGACTACTCTGAATCCGCTGGTTGTAGGTGCCTGATACAATGATGTAGTAAACAAAAGACACCAGCTTCCTACCCTCATGAGGCTTATATTTGGGAGATACAAAAATATAATTACAACTTGGAATAAATTCACAGAAAAAAAAATCAGAGCATGAAAAGAAAAGTGTGGCCTGTTTAGATTAAAGCAGTCAGGTGCAACTTCTCCAAGCTGGTAACATCTGAACAGTGTGAAATGCCTGGGGTCAAGAGAGTGCGTTGCCTTCAGAGTGTGAAGGAGCCCAGTGTGCTCTGAGAGCTGTGAATAAGGAGCATAGTGGCAGGAAATTAAGCTGAAGAGGGAGCAGGGGCCAGAACACAAGGGTCTTACAATGTCCACCACAGTTTATTCGGATAAAATTTAAAAGAATTACTGCAGGAGCCTTTGTTTTCCAACTCTTTGAATTATGTTCTGTCCCTTGCTGCTTCACCATTGTTACTCCTGGATTAAGTGCTGTTTGTGAATGAATTCTAACCAGCATTCTACCCGTGTGAACACTATGATTTGGAGATAAGAATATTACAATAGGCAGTAATCTTGTGGGATACTTGAAGCTCTGTCCTTTCTGTTAACCCAGGGTATGTCAGAAACATTGTAGCTATGGCATAGCCGCTTCTCTTTCCACTTAAAAAGAAAAGGATAATATTTGCCTTGGAAAAATGTTTATTAATGTAAGGTTTACATTTAAGAATCTTATACTTTGGTATCTACACACGTATTCATGTAGATATGTATAATTCTTTTTCATATGTATAATTCTTAAGTGAGGAATAGACAGACATGTTGGTATAAATAGTTTGCTGTGAAGATAAATTAAGATTACATATGTACCTTTATACATATCTTTTTGTATCTTTATTTGTATCTTACTCATCTCTTACATAAGGCAGTAAATTTATTTTATTTCTCCTTCAGCCTCATAAAAATGGATTATATCAAATTAGTATCAAGTCTCACAAGTAACATTCTTTTATGCGTAGGAGATTTTTAGAACAGCCTTGTAAAACAACAATTTTTTCCTCACCTGCCATCTCTTGACTATCGTCTAAGGCAATGGTTCTCAACCTTGGCCGCTCATGAGAACCGGCTGGAGAGCTTATAAAATCCCTAAGACCAAGTCTCTCCTGAGATCAATCAAATCATAATCTCAAGAGCAGGGACTCTGGCATGTCTATTCTGAAAGCTCCCCAAGTGCTTTCAATGGGCAGCCAAGGTTGAGAACCCCTGTTCCAGGGTACTCAGTATGGTGATTCAGGGTTATTTTAAAAAAAAATGCATATACTCGGCTTTTCGAAAACTGTATTTTCCTTTAGAAATCCTACTCTGCTTTCAAATCCCAAAAGAACTGACAGCTGTGTTGTGTAGCCTCCTATTTGAGATAGCCTTTACTAGTCAATGTACTCTGTACATATCTTTATTATAGCTTTTATAGAAATAGCCATTTGTAATGGAAGGGAAAAATGAAATACTGCACTCTGCTTCCAGAAGGTAAGTTTCTTGAAGGTAGACAGATGGATGGATAGATAGATGAAGGTATAGATATATAATCAGTGCAAGCAAATATACAGTTTGACATTCTCTGGGAATTAAGTGGAATTTGAATATGGTAAACATATTACATAAATCCATAAATGTCCTTAAAATGATAATGAAAAAACTCTGTCTCTTATAATGGTGCTCAATAAATGTTTGATGATAATTTTTATGCCATCAGTACAGTTAGAAACATTTTGTTGCATATTAAACCCTAGAAATTATAACATATTTACTGTTCCAGAATAATCGTCAGGACAGGGAAAATAGGCTTCACAATATAAACATAATTATACAATGGAATATTACCTAGCCATAAAGAAGAACAAAATCTTGCCATTTGAAATGACATGGTTTGAGCTAGAGAGTATTATGCTAAGCGAAATAAGTCAGTCAGAAAAAGACAAATACCATGTGATTTCACTCATAGGTGGAATTTAAGAAACAAAACAAATGAGCAAAGGGTGAAAAAAAGAAAGAGGGAGGGAAACCAAGAAACAGACTCTTAACTACAGAGAACACACTGTTTGTTACCATCAGGGAGGTGGGTGGGAGGAAGGGTTGAATAGGTGATGGGAATTAAGGCGTGCACTTGTCATGATGAGCACTGGCTGTTGTATGGGAATTGCTGAATCCCCATATTGTACCCCCGAAACTAATATAACACTGTACATTAACTACCTGGAATTTAAATAAAAACTTTAAAAAAAGAGACTGGAGGGATGCCTGGGTGGCTCAGTCAGTGAAGTGTCTGCCTTCGGCTCAGGTCATGATATTGGGGTCTTGGGATCAAGTCCCCCATTGGGCTCCTTGCTTGGTGGGGAGCCTGCTTCTCCCTCTGCTTGTGCTCTCTTTGACAAATAAAAAAATAAAATCTTTAAAAAAAAAGAAACAGAGACTGAAGAAAGTAGGGGTGACTTTTTAAGAGAAATGGTGTGTGTAGATTAATTGGGAAATAAAGATTTAGTTTGGAGTCTGACAAACACTTGCTGGTTATTTTCTCTTCTGCATTTCAGTTTCCTCCTCTACGTTTATGCTTTTATAAGACCTATAATTGAATTCCTAAGATAATATTTTCTACATCTTTGAAAAAAAAAACTTCATTAATACTGTTTTTGTGCAACTGTAGTTGGGTAATGACAGATGTAAGTCAATGACCAAACCTCCTTTCCCGGGTATTTTGTCATTGATGACTCAGAAAAAAGGCTGAGAGGACTATGCCTTGAAGTTTCTATCTGGTAGGAAAGATACAGAGGAGGTGGGTGGGAAACGCCAATAACAATACCCTCAAAGAATTTCACTCACCCAGTCGCCACTGTGAAGACTTCAATATTCTGAAGATATAAAAATATTGCTAAGATTTAAAAGAAAAGAAATTACAAAGGCATCATGAATCTACATGTGTGGATCTCACTGTTATTTTTTTTAAATAAATAGTTTATATGCAGTGGTGCATGCCTATTGAGCACTTGGTATTTGGCTAGTTCAACTGAGGGACTAAATGTTCAATTTCACGTATTTTTAATTAAATTAAAATACCCACACGGAGCTAGTGCTGCCACATTGGGGAATGCAGGATTAGATTCTAGCCTCAATAGGAATTCCTTTGGGAATGGAGAGGTCACCACAGAGGAAACACTCACTCCACTGTTGGACACCTGTAGTCATCTTCCTTGCTTTGAAAGCCAAAATGTGTCTTCTCATAGTTACCTCAAATTACTTTTAGCACCATCCTCTGGAACCACATAAAGAAAGACAAATCCTTCTTTGATGTTACAGCCCTCCAAATTCATTTCTTAATCTAGAATTTTATTCTACAGTCCAAGTAGTCTCTTTTTCATCAAACCCCCTCTAGATCTATGCTCTGGTCTCATCTAGTAGACTCCAGCTTCTAATTAGGTGGATGTGGAATGAAAACCCAGCTACTCCATTTGCTTACAATACGTTCTTGGAAAGTGTAATCCTTTTTGTACAAGAGGGATGATAATAACAACTATCTCACATTTTGTTAATAATGAATAATAAATATACCATCATACTGACTAGTGTGTAGCAGGTAGGGAAATTTTAGCTCTGTCCTACTTATAGTAGTTTCTAGTTCCGTCTCATTGGCCTCTATCCCTTTTCAAGTCTGATATACAAGTTTGAATTCAGTGTTCTCTATGTACTTTTATAAGAATTTGACCAGAGCCATAAATGGTAACTTTCTAAATATTTGACCTTATACATTGGCATTATTTTAGGAAAAGTACTTAACTGTTCTTTCCCCCAGTGAAAGAGACAAAGAGAATTGCCTTGGTCACAAGTTTGTTTCTAAACTTTCACTGAGAAAAGGCATTGCAGGATTTATTGAAGTCATCTTGTCTAACGCATTCTTGAGTTACTTGTTGTTCCTGGCTGCAATAATTTGTTATCTACAGGATTCTCAATGTTACTGTGGGGGAAGAAAGCAGTTTTATATCAATACACCACAGACAGCTTATTCACTTGCCCCCAGAAATTGTTCATTACTTTTAAGAGGAGAGAATGGCTGACAAATGGATAGGTTTCCACAGATGGTCTTTTTAAACTACAAACTGCTCCACCTGGACATAAAACTACACATCAAAAAAGGGAACAATAGAATTCTTTTGAAGTGAAGGACAAGCACGTACTTTCAGCAACATTTGTGAAAATGCTGCTAAGTTTAAACATGTTAAGTAGGTAGAGATAGAGACGCTGATGGATCAATCAATAGATAGGCAGACCAACATAATATTTATGTGAGGAGGTATGCTACACTCCCCAAAACAATGCTTGAGTTTTCTAATTTATACAAATAGAAACTGGGGGTCATGTGTGCAAATGCATACTGAGGGTGTGGGATAATAAGGGAAAGAACATAAAGATGTTTTTCTCCACCAAATTACCTTTGCACTTTTGTGCAAAATTAATTGAACAGATATTTATGGCTCTGTATCTGGACCCTAGTATGTGCCATAGATCTATCTTGACACTAATACCACCTCTTGTTGACTCCTGGCACTTTATACCATATCTCCAACTGAAGGACTATTAAAGCCCTCAAATTTGTTGTTCTTATTTAAAGTTGGGTTCCATAGTCTAGGTTATTTGCACTTCTGTATGAAATTTAGAAACAGCTTTTCATTTTCTTCAAAACCACTACTAGGGATTTGACTGAAAGTGTGCTGACTCTGCAGTTAGTTTAAGGACAATTGACATATTACCAATATTGAGTTTTCTGATCTGTGAATATGGTATCCTCCGTTGAGTTGTTTTTTTCTCTCTCAAAAATGTTCTGTAGTGTTCAATGTACTAGAATTGCATGTGATTTGTCAGTTTTATTGCTGAATATTTCATATATTTAATGTGATTGCAAAGGCAATTGTTATTTTAAATGACCGACATTTCTTTACCAGTATAAGGAAATAGTTGATTTTTGTATATCTTACAGACTGCAATGCTGCTAAATTCACTAATTAGTCCTAGAATTTGCTTTTTATAGATTCCTTGTAATTTTCTCCTTAGATGATTATGCTGTCTGCCAATAAAAACAGGTATATTTCTTCCTTTCCAGTCTTTACAATTTTTATTTTTTTTATCTTATTCTACTGAATAGAATCTGAGTACAATGTTGAATAGAAGTGGTAAGAATGTTCAATCTCACTTTGTTGCTGATCTTAGGACCAAAGCATTCAGTCCTTCACTATTAAAGTATGAAGTTAATCTGTAGCTAGTTTTCAGAATGTACTTTATCTGGTTCAGGAGATTTCTTATTATTCCTAGTTTACTGAAATGTTGTCAGAAATAGATGTTAGATTTTGTCAAATGTTTTTCTGCATCAATTGAGATGATTATATGATTTCATTTTTGTCTCTATTACTGACTTATTAGCTATATTTCTACTTCATTTTATTTCAATGTTTGACTTGGGGCTTATAACATATATATTTAAATGATCTGAGTCTACCTTTTAGTACAAGTATACTACTTCATATCCAGTATAAGGACCTTATAAGAATATATCCATTTCTCTGCTGTCTCTCTTAAGCTCTAGAGTACTGTTGTCATACATATTGGGGCATAATATGTTATAAATGCCATGCAATATTATTACTAGTTTTGCTTTAAAGAGTCAATTATCCTTTAGATAAACTTAAATAATAAAAAAAAATTTTAAAGCTTAAATGATAAGAAAAAGTCTCATTATTTACCCATGTAGTTCTCATCTCTTACATTCTTCATTTGTGTATATGCAGATTTCCATCTGATATCATATCTGTCTCCTGAAGGATATGGTATACTTTATCTTTCTCTTGCAGTGTAGGGCTGCTTGTAATAACTTTATTCTAGGTCTGAAATGTCTTAGTTTATCTTAATTTCTTAAATGTATTTTCACAGGATATAGAATTTTAGGGTGGCAGATGTGTGTGTGTATGTGTGTGTGTGTGTGTGTGTTTTCCTTCAGTACTATAAAAATGTTGCTCCTTTTTTTTTTTTTGACCTGCATTGTTTCTAGTAAGCAGTGTGCTATTATTCTTCTCTTTGTTTCTCTCTATGCATTGTGTCTCTTTTCTCTGGTTTTCCCTTTATACTGGTTTGAAGCAATGTGTTCACAATGTGCATTTGTGTGTTCTCTTCATGTTTCTTATTTCATTGATTATCTTTAATATGTGGATTTATAGTTTTGATCAAATCTCAAATTTTTTCAGCCACTAGTTCTGCACTGTTTTTTTTTTAATGTTTTCCTGCCATTTCCTCTGCTCCAGGAATGCCAAGTGCACATATAGTAGGACATGTGAGGTTGTCCCACAGCTCACTGATGCTCTCAGCTCATTTAGATAATTTCTAGTCCTATGTCTTTAATTTCAGTAATTTTTTTTCCTGCAATGTCTAATCTGCCCTTAAACCATTCCTTGTATTTTCATCTCAGATATTTTAATTTTCACCTTTAGAAGTTTTGTGTCATTTTATATCTATCTATCTATTTCCTCTATCTTCTTAAACATATGGAATATAGTTATGTTAATTGGTTTCACGTCTTTTTCTGTGAAATATATCATCTGTCATTTCTGGGTCAGTTGTAATTAAATTTTCTCCTCATCATGAGTTACAGCTTCTTGATAGTTTCTTGATATTTTTAATGCCTGGAAATTTTCATTGGATTCCAGACATTATACATTTTACTTTTGTGATATGGAGGATATTACTGTATTTCTAAAAATAGTATTTTCTTTTTGTCTGGGATGTAGTTAAGACACAGGGAAACTGGACAGCTATATACAGAAGAATGAAACTGGACCATTCTCTTACACCATATGCAAAGATAAACTCTAAATGGATGAATGACCTCAACATGAGACAGGAATCCATCAAAATCCTAGAGAAGAACATAGGCAGTAACCACTTCAACATCAGCCACAGCAACTTCTTTCAAGACACGTCTCCAAAGGCAAGGGAAACAAAAGCAAAAATGAACTTTGGGGACTTCATCAAGATAAAAAGCTTTTGCACAGCAAAGGAAATAGTCAACAAAACAAAGAGGCAACCCACAGAATGGGAGAAGATATTTGCAAATGACACTACAGACAAAGGGCTGATATCCAAGATCTATAAAGAACTTCTCAAACTCAAAACCTAAAAAACAGATAATCAAGTCAAAAAATGGGCAGAATACATGAACAAACACTTCTCCAAAAAACACATACAAATGGCTAACAGACACATGAAAAAGTGTTGATCATCATTAGCCATCAGGGAAATTCAAATCAAAACCACATTGAGATACCACTTTACACCAGTTAGAATGGCAAAAATTGACAAGGCAAGAAACAACAAATACTGGAGAAGTTGTGGAGAAAGGGGAACCCTCTTACACTGTTGGTGGGAATGCAAATTGGTGTAGCCACTTTGGAAAACGGTGTGGAAGTTCCTCAAAAAATTAAAAATAGAGCTACCCTATGACCCAGCAATTGCACTACTGGATATTTACCCCAAAGATACAGATGTAGTGAAAAGAAGGGCCATATGCACCCCAATGTCCATAGCAGCAATGTCTACAATAGCCAAAATGTGGAAGGAGCCAAGATGCCTTTCAACAGATGAACAGATAAAGAAGATGTGGTCCATATACACAATGGAATATTACTCAGCCACCAGAAAGGATGAATACCCAACTTTTGCATCAACATAGATGGGATGGGAGGAGATTAATCTAAGTGAAATAGGTCAAACAGAGAAAGTCAATTATCATATGGTTTCACTTATTTGGGGAACATAAGGAATAGCATGGAAGACATTAGGAGAACGGAAAAATGAAGGGGGAGAAATTGGAGTGGAAGACGAACCATGAGGGACTATGGACTTTGGGAAACAAATGGAGGGTTTTAGAAGGGAGGGGGGTGGGGGGATGGGTGAGTCTGGTGATGGGTATTAAGGAGGGCACGGATTGCTTGGACCACTGGGTGTTATACACAAACAATGAATCATGGAACACTACATGAAAAACTAATGATGTACTGTATGGTGACTAACAACACAATTAAAAAAAAAGGATACAACTGTTTTATCCTATAAGGTACTGATTTTAAACTTTGTTAGGATTACAACAGCATTTGTTCTAGAATTAATTTATCTTCATTAACAGAGTAAAAACCCTTCTGAGTATGTTTCCCAATACTCCACACTTATAAGGGATCCCACTCTGTCTTGTAGAAATAGGAGATATTTCTAGCTTTGTGTGAGCTTCAAGGATATTTTCTTCTAATACTTTCAAGTTATTCTTTCCCTGGCCTTGCACAGTTTCTACACAGGCATTCATTGCTCACTATCCGCTAAGACTTGAGGGAGATACTATCTGCAAATATTCACCACTCTCTCTAAGTGTAGCTTTTTCTTCTCTGGTATTTTCTGTATATTCTAGTCATCTTGGCCTCCCTAGCTTTTCTGCTTCATTTCTTCATATTAGGGATTTCTCTGGGTTCTCCCTCGGTTCTCCTTCTCTGAGACACAGCCTAGATACTGGTCTCAGTTAGTAAACTGAGGCCATTGCAAGACTCAGTTTGCTTGTCTTCCAATACTCAAAGAACATGACACTGTCCTTCATTGCCCCCCCTTTTTTTTGAGGAATATATTTTAACTTATGTTTGATATTAAGCCAAAGTCCAGCCTGCAGCTACATTCAGCAATATCTGGGGATCCCTCTCTTTCAGGTATTAAAAGATGATATTAAACTAGCTTCAAAAGGGAATATTTAATTTAAAAATATTATATATTTCCAAATAGCTTATTGATTACCAAGCCCATGTGCTATTCCTACATATTCATATGACGTTTAACATTATTCCTATTAAATTATAAATTATTTTTCAGCTCCACTGAGGCATAATTGACAAATAAAAAATATATACATTTAAGACATACTACATGATGTTTTGATATAGTTATACATTGCAAAGTGATTACCATAATCAATCTAATTAGCATAACCATCTCTAATCTTATGTAATTGTTTTATGTGATTTAGTCTTATCTAAATATATATAATCTGGTTGCTTTTTAATTGGGGTAGAGTAAACTGGATTCCTATTACTCCAACTTGTTCAGAAGAGAAGTACTTATAGTTTTTATAAAAAGAACAAAGAAAGGACTGTGGTTCAAACCAATGCTAAGGTATTACCTGATAAAAAAAAAATCTAGTCTATTTCAATAAAACAATCTAAATAAAGACTTATAGAAATTGAAGAAATACCAGGAAAAAAAAATGCTGCACACAATGCCTTATATTTCATGATGAGGTAAATAGAAATAAATGAAAATTAGAAAGATTAATAAATAAGATAATAGGCAATAGTAGGCCATGACAAGGAAGCTGGCAAATCTCAGGGAAGATTAGAAACAAAAAGGGAAAAAAAAAGCACTGGAAATAGAGCTAACTTAGAAGGATCATGAATGTATAGGTAGCACAGAGAATCTCATAAAGAAAATAGAAAATGGAAATAAGAAAAATGAAAATTACTGATGGAAGTGGAGAAAGTGATAAAAAGAATCTGCAAACAGGAATACAGAAGAAAAGCAAAAACAACCAGGCATGAGAAAAAGAAAACTTAAACAATGGAACACAGAGACACACAGACACAATGACTGTGAACTGCTTACATGCAGTTCAAGAAAACTTTCCCAGATGAAGATGTGAACTTTCAAACTGAAAGGGCAAACTGGGGAAAACTGACACGTTATGGTTGATTGTAAGACATATTGTAGTAGAATTATTAAACTTTGAAGAAAGGGAGTATCTTCTGTTCATCCAAGCTAAAAGTTCAAATCACTTCAAGAACATAAAACTGACATCAGATTATTTTTTAAGTATCACTTTATTTCAGGAGAAGTCAGTGTAATATATTTAAGGTATTGAAGGAATGGAAGCATAAAGCAAGGATTTTTATATCCAGCCAAACTGATCTCCAAGAATAAAGATTATAGGGAAAATGTCATAAACATGGAAACATTCAAAAGGTATTGTTTCTGTGGATCCTTCTCAATCTAATACATTCTAAAAAGTAGTTGGAGAGACTTCAGCCAACAGGTAATATGAGAAGCTTCAACATACAGACAGGTGGCTGGGGTATTTCACCATGTAAAAATGCACAAGACTATGGGGCGTCTGGGTGGCACAGTCAGTTAAGTATCCAACTTTTGGTTTCAGCTCAGTTTGTGATCTCATGGTTGTGGGATAGAGCCCCACCTCGGGTCCCAGGCTCAGTGTGAGATTCTCTCTTCCTCTCCCTCTGCCCCTTCCGCTCATGTACTCTCTCTCTCTCTCTTTCTTTCTCTCATAAAAAAATAAATCTTTAAAAAAAAATGCACAAGACCAAACAATGGTCAAACAATGAGAAGGGAAATTCTGTGGATAAGCCCATATTTGTGGAACAGAGCTGTTTTAGATAACTCTGCCAACTGAATTGTCATTTAAAAGAGAAACTTCTATCAATTTGGAAAATTAAGTACAATGTAAAGATTGATATAAGAGGGGGAGTTATTGAAACACACAGTAAAGGAGATTCAACTCGGTCTATTTGATGAGAAACGGCTACCAAGGAAAATATCTTTACCCTGACTGCCAAAGGAAGAGTAAGAAAAATGCAGACAAAATAGGTGAGAGAAAGCATTCCTGGCAGAAGAAACAATGAGTGCAAAAACTTGAAAGATAGTATGTGGTATCTTCCAAAGAATGAGAGCATGTATAGAGTGTAAAAGGGAGAGTGACATGGGATCTCAGTGAAGAGACAGACAGTAGCCAAGTCTATGGGAGTCTTAAAGGCAATATTAGGGAACATGTAGTTTCTCTTTAGAAAAATGAAAAAATATATAAAGGCTTTAAGCAGAAGAGTGACAAAATTAGTTCTATTTTAATTATTATAAATATAGACATACATTGAAGTGTGAAACTTGGAAGGGACAACATTTTAGGTAGGAAGCCCAATTGTAAGGGTGCTGCAGTAATCCATGCAAGAGATCACAGAAACACGGATCGGGTCGATTTAGCAAAAAACTTAAGTTTGAACCATAAATGAGCATGAGCACTTTAAAGCACTGAGGTTTTCCCTGAGGTTCAGCATGGCTGAAAAACAAAGATAGCTGACCATTCATTTAGCCCCTGTGATTTTTATCATGACTAAATATACAAAGGCCCTAAGACATCTGAAGAATCCAAGTTAAGATTCAATCTATCGTATTACCCAATGTACTCCTCCAAACCTGATATACTCAAGGCATGCCATTGCTTAGATTAAATCTTAGTTTTCTGAACTATAAGAATTTCTTCTTATACCTACAGATTTAGCTCCTTGATTATTTATAGAATAAAAAAAATCATACACATCTAGTTCAGTAAACTCTTTGTGTGAAAATTTGATTTATAAGAATATCTGCTCTTCTGGCTATTATATCCTAGTGCCCGGTACATTTTATTGCACATAATATATGTTCAATAAAATTTACTGAATTAATTTGTCAATACACAGAAGTAGACTGTATCAAAATGAGAAGTAAAAATCTAGTATTATTACATAATATGATAACCATTCATAGTCAATTTTATTGTATTAGTTTTCTATTGCATCTGTAACACATTACTCCATGTTAGTGACTTAAAAAAACACAAATTTATTATCCTACAGGTCGTTAGGTCAGGAGCCCAGAATGGGTCTCACTGACTAAAATCAAGGTTGTGTTTTCCTGGAAGTTCTAGGAGAGAATGTGTTTCCTGCTTTTCCAGGCTGTTGGCAGACTTTAATTCCTTACAGCTGTGTGACTGAGACCCCCGTTTCCTTCCTGGCTGTCAGCTGACTGTTCGCAACTGTAGAAGCCATCACATCTCTTAGCTCCTTTCCGCCATCTTCAAAGCCAGCAATAGTGGGTCAAGTCACATCTACCTCTAACCCTTCTTCTGCCCTCAACTACTTCTCTGACCACAACCAGCAAAGTCCCTTAACTTTAAACTACTCACCTGATTAAATTTAGTCAATCGTGATAATCACAGATAATTTCCCTATCTCAAGGTCCATAACCTTAATCATATCTTCAGAGTCCTTCACCAGGATAATATATACAGAGGTTTTTTGTTTGTTTGTTTTTATACAGAGATTTTAAGATTTAAAGGAATAAACATCTTTGAGCGCCATTATTCATTCTACTACATGTATCTATAAAAATTCCTTAAATTCCCCCCCATAATTAGAATTTGATACACTTTACTCAACAAAACCCACAAAGCTCTACTTCCCTCCAGCACTGAAACAAAATAACTCCTTTTTTAAAAGATAGGCTTAGGTAGTAGATTTCATTAAAAAAATTTTTTTTTCTATTTTTAAATGCTTGAATCACTGCATCAGAGTAAGTGCAAATATTATGAGGACTCTGAAATCCTGGAAAAAAAAAAAAGGAGGAAAACAGATCCAGAATCTTCTATCTTAAGTTCTTCCTGGTATATTAGCTTAAGTAGTAAAATGGTGAGTGGAAATACCTGCACAATTCTAATTGTTCTTTTCCTCATTTCTTTCTTATAGTCCTTTTTCTTAACCTGGATTTCTCCTTACTTCCATCTCTCCCTCTTCTTTTTCAAGCACACAATGAAATAAGTAAGTTAGACATAGATATAATACAATTTCACCACTGTAAACTGATATCCACCAGATTTATATTTGAAGTCCCTGGAGTGGCATCTGTCTTATATCATACAGCCCAAGAGCGCCCTTCCCTTTCTAAGCTTCTCTCTGACATTCACTTCAAGGGGCCTGAACAATTATTCTAATTGCTCAAAGTTTGGAAATGTCTTAATTGGATGGGAAAAGCAAAAACAAACCAGGAACACTGCACTAAAGTCCTCAAGCTGATTAGATTCAGAAGATGAGTAAACTCTACCTTGTGTTACAAAGACATTTCTCATGACCAACATCGTTACCTCTTTATGAGTGATGTAAGAAATGTAAAGAATCTTAGTACCTTACTACTATTCCACTAAGTACTACTTAGTACTATTAGTATTAAGCTACTACCCTTACAACCAGAAAATATGTATTAAAAAGCAAACATAGAATAAAGTGAAACAATCTATATAAACTATCAAGGGTATATAACATTTCTGCAAGGGTAATATGACTGTCCCTGTTTCACAGATGAAGAAGTAGGGTTTTAGATAAATTTACCGAGCGAACTGAATACATAGCTAGTGAATGTCAGAAGTTGGGGATTTTTACTTGGGACTCCCTAACCACAACATGTTAGGTCCTCTTTTTGGTAAAGCCTTTGGAAACCTTTATAGGCATACTGGCAAAGCCAAAAAAAGCACTCTGTATGATTTTCCTATGGCTGCTATCACAAAGTAAAACTGGGTAGCTTAAAACAACAGAAATGTATTCTTTCATGTTCTGAGAGTTAGGGAAGTCTACACTCCAGGTTTTGGCAGGGTTGGTGCTTCCTGAGGGCTCTGAGGAAAAATCTGTTCCCTGTCTTCCTTCTGGCTTCTGGTGATAGTCAATAATCCTGGGCATCCTGTGCCTTATAGATGTACTATTCCACTCTCTGCTTCTGTCTTCACATGGCCTCTCTCTGTGTCTCTGTGTTTTCACAGGCACTGAATTCTTGTAAGGCCATCAAGTGTATAGGAGTCTACCCTACTCTACAATCTCATCTTAAATAATTATAGCTCCAGAAATCCTATTTACAAATAAGTTCACATTCTAAGTTACCGGGTGCTAGGGTATCAACACATCTTTCTTAGGGTTCACAATTCAACCCATAACAGATCCCTATCTGAATGTAAAACGTGTTCCCCAAAAGCCTTATGGGGTCAAATCAGAGGACAACACCTGAAAAGGTAATTAATCTTTACAAAATGTGAGGGGAAAATAAATAGGTTCTTGGCTTCAAGAAGAAAAGGTTATTTTTGAACAGCAGTTCTTTAATGCAGTGCTTATATTTTATTTAATAATTAATAAATGATTAATGCAGATTGCTTTCTTCCAAATAAATTATCAGAATGTGTTATAACAGATGTGAATAAATCATAGGCTCTAGTTCATGAGTTGTCTGCACAAATGTCAGGAGTATAATACATTATATTTAAATATTAGTTATGTGCCTGAAATATGGGTGAGGACTCAATCATGATATATTAAGCACTATTCTATCAATGAGTTATTAATTATTGAAATTCAACATGTTCTGAAATGACTTTCTAGATGTTTTATTGTTTAAAGCATATATTGATACTGATTTAATTTTCTCTTTTCTTTTAGTGGCATATAATTGAGTTGTTAAAAATATCTATAACAATTAGAGATAGTCTAAAACATCAGCAATAGCATAAAAAAGTCATCGTAGTATATTTTTTTCTTCCTATTAAGAAATGGAATTGCTTATTCAAATGATTTTAAATCATTCGCTTAATGGAAATAATTTTTATATACTAAAATAATGTAGCAGAAAGATCATCATGTAATTATCATCATCATCATCATCATCAATACTATTTATTGAGTACTGGCTATGTGCCAAGCATTAAGAACAGTACTCTAAGAAATGTCATTCCAACCTTGAAACAATCTTAGGAATGAGCTATTATTATAAATTTCCCATTTTACACAGAGAAAATTGAGTTTTAGAGATATTAGTTGTTTTTTTTTTTTTCTTTTTCTAGCACACAGTCAATAGATAAGAGCTGGATCAGAACTCAAGGGTCCAGGATGACACTCTTAATCTTGTATATCCCAAAAGTTCTAGGTTCATGACAAAGAAACCTGGAAAGTTTCTGCTGTTTGAGGTTGCTAATTTATTCAAACTCGTGGGATGTGATGTCCCTTGTTTGTAATCAGAAGATATTAAAGATAATGACTAACGAATGTATAGTGCATGTAATCATACGATTATTAGTGCTATACATAACTCATTTAATCCTCAAAATAACAAAATGTGGGAGATTTCATACTCCTTCTTTACAGATGAGAAAACTGAGACACAGTGAAACTAAGTAACATTCCCAATATTATACAGTAACAGTTCTACTAAAATGCAAAACAAATTCTGGTTGCAAAACCTCTGCTCTTTATTACTGTATGTATGTATGAGTTAAAATAGAAGATGCACATACTCCCCCAGCTTTGAGCATCTATGACTCTCTACTTTATATCTGTTACTTTTTTCTAACTATGGCTGTCTTTGCTCAATATCCCAAGAGCGTTTTAAGGTGATCTCTCCTCCAAGATTTTGTTGAAATAACTTTTGCCAAATGGAAAGCACTACCAAGCAGTGGGAATTATTTTTCTAAGAAAAGCCAAGCACTGGGAATCATTTTTCTCAGAATGTCCTCAAGTTCATGATGGTGAATAAAATGAGTGTGTAGAAGTATGGCTAGTCCAGTTTCTCCAGTTACTTCAACATGCCCCATTACTTCTTAATCTCCCATGGTATTCCACATGACTCACAGGCCCCAGTCTCATTCAGCTTACTGAATGCCAAATGCATGCTTTTTGTCTTACCCTTGTGTTCTCTGTACCTTGGCCTACATTTCAAAATCCAATATCACAATGAACAAACTGGAGGAATTCTGGAAAAATGAAACGGTCACATAAAATAGGTATAATCTGTTGATTATCTTTTTTCTTGTGTATTTTTGTCCAAAAATGACATTTCTTTTGTCTATATCATCATAGGTTTAATTAACAACTATCATGTGGCTGAGAGTATAGCTGTGGCCCAAGTCCATTTTACCTTTTTCTTGGATCTATTGCTAGCCTACATTTACCAGCTACTCTGATCATCATGTCACAAGCCCATATTATATACACAGAATGGAAGCTCATTACAACCAGGACTGGCTGACAAAAATCTCCATGGTTCTTTGATATTCTTCATTCCCTTCCTGGATTCCTTGATAGTCTTTATTCCCTCCTATGATATAATATAGTGCACTGGTTTTGCAGAATGCAGCAAAGCCACAAGAAAGAAGGGCACTTTCACTTTGCCACTTGGAGTCGAGTTGCCCATTCATTTTGATTTTAGGTAGATAAACTTCTCTCATGTTTGAGTAGACACATTTTTGAGGCACTTGCTTCAATAGTCATTGTTATCCTAAATTATACATAAACTGAAAAAAATAAACAAATGGTTAAAGTTGCCATTGTTGAAGAAGATGCTGGGAGGAAGCATCATTCCTCCAACTCCCAGCCAGCTGAACTTGTTCTTGCACACATTTCTACTAACCTCTCCAAACCTCTCCGGCTTCATCTCATGTAGTCTTTTCTCAGGCCAACTAAAGGAGAATTCTGGGGTGCCTGGGTGGCTCAGTCAGTTAAGCATCTGCCTTCAGCTTAGGTCCTGATCCCAGAGCCCTGGGATCGGGCTCCCTGCTCAGGGGGGAGTCTGCTTCTCTCACTTCCTCTGCTCCTCCCCCTAACTTCTGCTCTCTCTCTATCAAATAAATAAATAAATAAATAAATAAATAAATCTTTTTAAAAATTAACAAAATAAATAAATTCAAGGAGAATTCTAAAAATAAAATAAAATATCCATTTATCTCATCTCTCTATATATATACATATATAGTTATAAAGATAAATAAATATAAAATTTTTTCCTCTCTATTTTCTGTTTTGTAGGCCTAGAGTGTTCTTTCCTGACATCTTTTAATGGCTAACTCTTTTTTAGCTTTAAAGTATCATTACAAGTGTGGAGACTGCACTCCCTGGTACCATAGTCACTCTGCCAAAGGTGATATGACACTGGGCTTAAGTACTCGGGCTCTAGAGCTGTGTTATCCAATATGGAAACCTTTAGCCACACGTTACTGCTTCCTCAGTTCAGTACCAGCATCCACATGCTGAATAGCTACATGAGATTGTGGCCACCATATTGGACAGAACGGATTATAAACATTTCCATCACCACAGATAATTCTATTGAATAGCACTGGTCTAAAGACATCCCTGGGACTATAAACGACTGACTTTGCCTCTCTGCACCTATGTTTCCCAAATATCTCAAATAGATACTGTTGATACTAAATGAGATACTATGGGGCGCCTAGGTGGCTCAGTTGGTTAAGCAGCTGCCTGCGGCTCAGGTCATAATCTCGGGCTCCCATGTCGGGCTCCCTGCTCAGCAGAGAGCCTGCTTCTCCCTCTCGCTCTGCTGCTCCCCTCTGCTCCTGCTCTATCTCTTGCTCTCTCTCTCTCTCAAATAAATAAAATCTGTAAAAATGAATAAATAAATAAATAAATATTATATGGAAAATACTTCAAATAGTGCCTAATAAATAATTGGTGCTCAAAAATGATTAGATATTATTTTTATCTTTCACCACATGTTGCAGGTCTCTGTAAGCTTCTTCCACTAGCCTCAATCTTAGGCAACTTATAGTAACCCATAATGCCTTAAACATACCCTGTCCCTTATTTCTTATTCTTGTTTTACCATTTAATCCTTTTCTTTGGATCTGATATTTGGCCTAACTTCTGGCTACCATTTTTACTTCCATTTATGAAAATAATTTTAAGCTTTTCTGACTAAGCTGTCTCAGAATGCTGTAGATGAACATGTTTTTTTTTTTTCTTATTCAAGTCTTAATTCCAAGTTCCAAAGACAGAACTTTCAACAGATTCTTGTTTTCCCAGCAAATTCCCTTTGAAATAAAGAAGACTTTATTACAAGTAAGCCAAAAGCGCATTTGAGTGCTACTTCCCACCACTTCCAGAATCCAGCGTGAAGGAAGCCCTGGGGATACCCCAGGTAGAAATAAGAATAGGAGGGTGTAGGGGGGAGAGAGAAAGCTTTTTCAGATGTTTCCTCACTATGGTCACTGGGCCTACTTTGCCACTTTGCACAGATGCCCCAACGTCACCTAAAATTTTAAAAGATGTAATTGTAATTATTTGACTCAGAGTCTATTTCCAGCTACTTAGGTTGCACTACAGAGAAAACCTGAATAACCACTATTTTACAGTCTACCTGGATGTGGTTGTTATAGAAACAGTACAGGGCTTAATGAGCATGTCTGCCCCATTCACGAGAAGCCAAGCAATTCTTTTTTTTTTTTTTTTTTTTTAAAGAATTTATTTATTTATTTGTCAGAGAGAGAGTGAGAGAGAGATCACAAGTAGGCAGAGAGGCAGGCAGAGGCAGAGGGAGAAGCAGGCTCCCTGCCGAGCAAGGAGCCCGATGTGGGACTCGATCCCAGGACCCTGGGATCATGACCTGAGCCGAAGGCAGCCGCTTAACCAACT